>CM073485.1:44265000-44875000 GCA_037074505.1 Albizia julibrissin | reverse complement strand
CACCTGAAATGCACTCCTCAGCTCACTTTCCTTCACTTTGCCTCCTCCACTGTACATTTCCAGAAACTCCTTGAAATCAATGAAGCCATCTCCATCAGAGTCCATCACTTGGAATGATTTCTCTGCCTCTGCGTTGGAAATACTCTTGTTGATTGCCTTCATGGCAGCCTTGTACTCTTCCAGTGATATTTTGCCGTCCTTGTTGGTGTCATATTTAGCAAACACCCACCTTAGCTCCTCTGACTTCGGCTGCACGCTCCATCCTGATGAAGAAGAATTCGAAGTCTGTCGGCTTGTTGCCGACTTGAAGCTGCTATTAATGGTGGGTGTGCTACTTTTTCGTGAGGAAGATGAGGACTTCCATGAGAAACCATGTTGAAACTTGAGGAAACGCATGCTCGACATAGTCTCTTTAATCTGATCAAAGGGATACGCTCACTTTAATTTGTTGTGTGTTGAAGAAGGCTGATACTTGGATCAGTCAGATCACATGAGCATTATATATAAGGGTCGCTCTTGGATTCCTTTGGACGCCCCTTGCGATGATTTTTTTTTTTTTAATGGAGATTTGATGGAATCTGATTACGTAGTTGTTGTTCTCAATATATCTCATCCAATGGAACTAAAGATCAGATGAGATTTGAGATGACGCTTATGATGTATAATTGTTGCGCGTTGAGAACAATTGGTAATTGAGGAATCAAGTTGAGATAAAAAGAGGGAAGCTGTGGACGCCGAAAGTGGGAAAGGCGTCTAGTGAAGGTGAGGATATTCTACTCCCACTTGGGCAAACCGTGTATTCAGCACCATGCCCACTTACAAAGTCGAATAAGGAACTTTTACATATCACTTTCATTTTATGCCATGCCAAAGCCATAACCAGTCTCTTTCGGCTTTAGCAAGTACCTACTCAGAATATTAGAATCAGAATGAAGTAGCTAATCATCACGACTCCAGAACATTTATCCGGCCAAGTAGTTCCATAAACCAAATTTCCGTCACTTGCATGGAATATTCCAGTTCCATTACAAAAGGTCAACTCTCGCGCACGCACTCACATCATCTTTGATCTTTATTAAGCCAAGTTTTTCTTCTGCTTTTTGTGATCCTCCAGAAACACATCAATTAGACCCACTTGATGTCAACATATATAATGCATGCCTACATCACTTGGACAAAACAACCCATCTTTGTCTTCATCACTCTTTTAAAGAATTTTTTTTTTCATTCATATTTCATAGGTATCAAGTTAACACTTGTTTTGCGAATGATTTCTCAACTTCTATTTTACTTAGAATCGAACATATACATCAACTTGAAAGTTGATAAAGTGTTTTTTTTTTTTTTGGGTACATTACTGTATTTGTTTTACGGTGATAAGTTGATACCGTATTTTTTGCCAATGATTATGATCCTAAAGAATTGTTCTTCAATCGTGATATTATTTTTCTGTATCATCTTATGATCTCATCTTTCATATGTACAAGTACACTTCTTCATTGCAAAAGTGTACCAGATGCATGGTATTCACATTCCCTGTTGTCCAATATATATATATATTTTAAAAAAATCCGATATTCCTCAATAAGACGCCAAATGGGAACCTAGAAGAGCATGGATCGGGATACTATAGAGATTGGCCCCAAAAAAATTTAAAAATGTAATAAGTTGCTGTTATGGAAACAACAATGTAATTAAGCTGCATAGTTCATAAGTTGTACCTAAGAATTCATGTAAAAGTAAAACAAAGATCCATATTATAATCTAATTATCCTAAAAGTAGGATGGGATATCCACCATTAAAGGCAATTGTGAAATAGTATAAAAAGATTGTACAAGTTAATGATCATGTTCTTCATGTATTAGCAACAACTCACATCTTCCAGAGAAATAAAAGCGCTCAAGGTTTTTAACCTTTTATAGGAGTCCAAAGTATCCTACCCTGAGCTGTCTTCTTGCAATGCCAAAGAAAAATGCTCACAAAATATCAAGAATCTGCAACATGTTTAATATTTCTGCGTATAAGGCCAACTAGAAAATCAAGAGTTTTGAAGACTAGAAAACAGAGGACTATGCATAAAGAAAACACTTCCTTCTTAAAGGGTTTTCAACTTTCAGATTTCTCCAATATAACAATTACAATAAAATGACCAACTTCCATGCCTGTAAAGGAATTTGATAGAGGTCTACTCATATGTAGGAATGTCATATTGCCGAGATAAATTCAAGCTAGTCAACCAAAACTGACTACAAACACATACCTGCATGGGCATCTCTTGTATGACAATACCGCTGCTTTCTTCAATGCCTTTGAGACTTACCACTTCGCCCCCAACGACCATATTGATGACAAATCCATCTGCACATTTTTGAGCAATTTTAGCAACCTAAATAAATCCAAACTACCACTTAACAAAAACTAAAGAACATGGCATTTCAAAGGACCAGCTGCCAAACAAGTTGCCATGCGCCTCATATATGTTTCCTGCAGGAAGCACAAAAATTATATGAGAAAATAAACGCAGGATCCATTGGAAAAAAAGACAATGTGATGTAAATACTCATAGACATGACTTTCAATGCACACAAACCACATTCTTTTGCTGTGCTAAAATGCTATGCAGCAAAGTGAAATAAGACACACACTTCTTGAGAAAAAGGACTAAACCTTCTTTGCTGGCAGTTCATAATTAATCAGAAGATGGCCAGATAATGGAGATTCACCAGAAGCAAGGAAAGGAAGGCATGCATCTGTCACAACTATCATATGAGACCTTTGATCATCTTTCCCATCCTCATCTTCATTTTCTGTTCCAACATGGTTTACATGGCTCCACCGTGTAGTCACTTGCTGAAATTTCTCTAAGATATGAGCACGTTCTGATTCAGCAAGGTCACTATACTGGCAAGCGCAAGTAAAAGAAATGGATTATAAAGCAATAGATTAGTCAATATAATAGCGTTCAGTAACATAATGATCCAAAAATCTAGCGTCTGTAAACAAGAACTGTAGCCCAAACAGCCAACAACGCATGCAGAATCGTACCTCAAAAATCCTCAAGGAAAGTATTGGTCAATTGAAAAACAGAAGTCCCAGCAAACAAATAATATTCGTAAAGCATATATAACAATCTTCTGACACAAAGATAAAGAAAGCTAAACACCAATTAAGTTAAACTTGAATTCTAACCCAACCCACTCAGTTTTCATCAAATGATAAATGCATTTTACAAATAAAGGACTTCTCATTTCTTAAAATTACTTGAGGGCTAGTCATGTGGCAAAAATGAAACCAGTCCAGTTAATCCATAATCATATTGTGTCAACTAAGAAATTTGATCCTACACTGAGATATAGCCAGTAAGAAAGTGACTACAGTAAGCTGATACCCAAAATGACATCCAACGTACAACTGAGAAAATCCCAAAAACGCTTGTTTTGCACTATATTATCAAGGGAAATACAAGAGCCAGGAACAACAGCAATAAGAAGGCTCCGGTTGTATGTCATGAAGAAAAGGGAGACTGACGCCGTGATTACAACTCTAGCTATATGAACCGCTATTGTTTTTTCATCAGCATAATTAAAAACTAATATTTGTCGCCAGCAACCAAAGTGTAAACAGAGAATATTATAATTATGAATCCCAAAATAAAATCTCAACAAAAAAAATCATTACCAACACTGACAAAGATATAAAGGGGAGGCTAGAAAAGGTAGAGCAGACGGAGTCAAGCTCATCGCGAGTACTGCAACAGACTACAATGGGTAGGCAAGGACGCCGGCCCACCAAACCCAGCAGATCCTTCAAAGTTTCCTGAAAAATCATTCTATTATCTTACACATAGTGTTTTCAATTGAAAGGGAAAAAATATATATGGTTTTACCAATCAAAATTGCGGGGAGAAGATAAAGAGAGAAACCATTTTGAACTGCAGCCTGTCTACCGCAAGATAAAAATGGCGCGACTGACTGAAACGAAACGAAAAAGCTTTAGATTTCAGGACAACTGTAGGAGAAACCTACAATTGCAACAGTTGGCCAGAGCAGCAGAAGAAACAAAGAGGCACAAGAGAGGGAGAATCGATGGAACCAGTAATGGCTATTCTGAGAGGGTGGAAACGGAGCTTCGCCAGCGTCTATGGCCATCGTCTTCAAGCAGACGGTCCGGCAAAGCGACGTCCTTATCGCGCGATCAAATGCCCAAAACGACACTCGCACGACGAATTGCAAAATTCCCCAGAGAAATAGGATGGATCCGGATTCGGTGCGAGGAGGTAAATCCTAGCATGCAATGCGAGGCAACACGTGTTGAAATGTAAAACGTTAGATTTCATCAACGGTGGCATTTTCTCTTTTTATTTTATTTTCGAGTGTTCGATCAAAAGCTCTTGCGGACAAATTGCATCCAGATCTCAACGGCCAACAAGTTTCAATTAAAGATTCCATGGCAAACAGGCTCCCACATGAGCTTACTTCATTCTCTCCAGAAAATCCAAGCAAGCATATGAGGCTGCTTCTTCGGTGGGCACTAACTTCAAAACCTGCTTCTTCATCTGACCCCCGGGATTCGCCTCGAGAATGTGAAGCGTGCTTCTTCATTTTCTATGATTCGGGAATTTCTCATGTTATAGAATGTGTTCAGAAATGAGTTGCTGAAAAAATTATGTGAATCTCGTGTCTATGTTGATATTGGATGTCGGAAACTTTCATTTGCATACTGTTACTGCAGTGGCGTATATAGGGGGGGGGGCGAAACTTGTTTGTGAAGTTGGTTTATTTTCTGTGTCGTGCTCCTTCATCTTCATATTTCTCCAAGTTTGTGGTTCGATGTTCACTGGGCAAATGATTAGGAAATTCGATTACAACAATTCAATCTTCTTCCTCTCCTTTGTCATACTTACAGATATAGCATCATACTATAGCGTCGTATAATAAATTTACTACATGAACAAGTATATTCAAGCTCAAGCCAGCGTCCCTATTCACAGGCAACGCACGATCACAGTTGTACTGGTATAGTATTACAACATTTACTGGCAGGCCCTTGGATATTCATATTACTACTGCCCATAGCTAGTTCTCTTCATCATCCTGATGAACTCCTCTGCATTCACCTCCCCATCATCTGCACATTTTTAACCCAAAATATATCGTGTTACAGACATACAAAGAGATGATAAAACTAGTCGAGAAGGCAAACACAATAATTGTACCAGCCTCTCCAATCTCCTCCATATGACACTCCCTATTCTGTCCCATATCGCCATATACTATTTTGACCAGAATATTACGTTGCTTAGCAATTCTCTCTCTTTTTTTGGGTGAGTGGCAGCCTTTATTTTATAGAAGACATAATTAAACTGTAAATATTTTTGTTTCATTTTTTCCCAAAATCATGCTGCTAAATGTCAAAGAACTAAACAACTATCAGGATTTTGAAGCAAATCAGTAACTGATCCAAAAAGGGAAATGTTTTTTTAAAAAAAAAAAAAAAGTGTGCTGCAAGAAAAGGATCTTTAGAAGAATTACCCAATCGTAGTGTGACAATAATCACAATATCATAAGAGCAATAAAGAACTTTTACTCATCAAATATGCAGTTGGATGAGGATAATTAACTTTCTATAAATTGAAATTTTAACCATGTTATTATTGTTGGAAGACAAAGAACTTTTGGCTAGTGGCTTAAAACACTCCTTAAATCACTCCACTATCACTTCACTATGTCTCCACTATTGTCTTGTTGTTTATTCCTACGCACTACTCTTCTTTTCTTATATATACTCTAACATTATGTAGTATGATTGTGTAAGCAGAGATTAGTAATGAATAGAATGTTTTCTCTGATCTAATATGGTATCAAAGCCTTGGTAGAAATGCTCCACGACCGAAGCAACCGGCGCTGAACCTGAGAAATGGAGGCAACTTGCGACAGAGGCGAGAAACTAGAGGGAGGAGCTGAAGATCGTTTCTTAGCAACTGTGGCGCGGTGAAGTACACCGCCCACCCAGAAACGGTCGGAAAGCGCCAATCGGCCAGTCCCAGAAGAGCCGTGGCGTTCTGAACAGCGCGTGTACTTCACGCGCATCCACTCTCTTCGGCGCGTGAACTTCACGCGCCACCACACCATCGGCGCGTGAGTTACACGCGCCACTGGTCACGGTGGTTTCCGGTGATCTGTTCTTTCAGAAGCTGAAACCCTCATTTTTCTCTCCTATTTTTCATCCTTATCCCTATAACCTCAACCAAAACTAGGGACACTCCAACAACACTCATCCTCCTCCTCAAATTCCTCCATTACAAGCAACACAGTGATGACATCAGAATTCTTCAATAATCAGAAAGAATTACAGATGCTTCACCATATACTTGACAGTCAGAATGTGTCACACTCTGTTCCTGATGTGAATCTAATACAATCAGGTAATTCTGTTATAGCTATCAACGCTGTGATGACTAGTGAAAATACTTAGATTGTTGACTCATGAGCTACAGATCACATGACTGGTAACAAAAATTTATTCCATAAGCTTCAATTCTGTCATGAACAGCTCAAAGTAAAAGTAGCTAACGGAGTATTCACAAAAGTTGAGGGAATTGGCACGGTCACTTTATCTAATCATTTGGTATTACACAATGTTTTATTTGTACCTGCACTCACTTGTAATCTGATATCTGTGAGCAAGTTAACTAGAGGTCGAATATGTCGAGTGATTTTTTATGATAATCTTTGTATTTTTCAGGATTTAAAATCGAGGAGGATGATTGGGACTTCTAGAGAATGGGATGGATTGTTCTACCTCGAAGGATCAAACTTAAGGGCTAAAAATGCAAGTAAGCCAAGAAAGGCACTGGTTAGTTCCAACTATGATATACATTTATGGCACTGTCACTCAGGCCACCCTAGTTTTAATTATATGAAGCATGTGTTTCCAAGTTTCTTCAATAAAAATTCCGCTCCTTTCCACTGCGAAACTTACCAACTTGCAAAGCAAACCAGATCCTCATATCCCAAACAACCCTACACACCCTCCTCACCATTTATACTAATCTATAGTGACATTTGGGGTCCTGCGCGAATAAAAACTCTCATCAACGCTAGATGGTTTGTTACTTTCATAGATGACCACACTAGAATCACATGGGTTTATCTAATGAAAGACAAATCCGAAATAGCCAAAGTATTTCAAAACTTCTATACCTTTGTGTGAACCCAATTCAATGCTTCCATTAAGGTACTACGAAGTGATAATGGGAAGGAATACATGAGCAACACCTTTAAAGAATTTCTTGATCAACAAGGGATTCATCACCAAACTTCCTGCCCTTATACCCCAACAAAATGGAGTGGCTGAACGAAAAAACCGTCACCTATTAGAAGTAATCCGAACCCTACTAATGGAACGAAATGTCCCTACCATCTTCTGAGGTGATGCTATACTCACGGCAGCTTATCTCATTAACCGCATGCCATCTAAAGTTCTCAATTATAACACTCCTGTCCAAAAACTCCTTGAACAATATCCAAATTGTCCCCTAATCAATTCATTACCTTCAAAGGTGTTTGGTTGTGTTGTCTTTGTTCATAAAAATGATGGTAACAAATTTGCTGCTTGAGCTAACAAATGTATATTTCTTGGCTACTCCCCTACTCAAAAAGGGTACAAATACTACTGTCCTACTTCCAAGAAGCTTATTATCTCTAGGGATACTATCTTCTTGGAAGATGAAGCATATTATCCCAAATTACCCATTCAGGGGGAGTATACTGACATTGAATGGCTAATCTTGAAAGAATCTAAAGACTTAATACATACACCATCATTGCCACCACAACAACATCAACCTAACCTTATAACCACAATTGACTCACTCGCTTCTATTAGCCAACCTAGTCCTATCCAACATGATTATGAATCTGAACATATTCCAACTCAACCTAAACCCACACCTAATGAACTGGAAACAAATGTTGAAATCAATTCAAGGGTGGATACTGAACCACAACGAGAAGAAGAGTCCATACTACAAGTTCTAGATGAATCAACCACTGGTAGTACTATCCCTCCCATTTAAAGGAACGACCAAGACTCCAATCCGGGATTAAATCCTGAAGAACTGGGTTGGCCTATTGCATTGTGAAAAGGGGTAAGAGCTTGTACTCAATATCCAATTCAACGATTTGTCTCATACGGTAACTTGTCTACAAAAATGCAAAACTTTGTTGTAAACAATGCTCAGAAAAGTTCCTGACACATTTCAACAAGCTATGGCTAATCCAAATTGGAAACAAGCTGCAGAAGAGGAATTGAGGGAACTCAAGGAAAATAAAACGTGGGATATCACAACTCTTCCCAAAGGAAAGAAACCAGTTGGAAATAGGTGGATCTTCACCCCAGAATTCAATCCTGATCATAGTATCAACAAATACAAGGCGAGACTTGTTGCAAAAGGATATACCCAGACGTATGGCATTGATTATTAAGAGACATTTGCTCCAGTGGCCAAGCTTAATACCATCCAGGTGCTACTATCAACCGTGGCCAATTTGGATTGGTCACTGCATCAACTGGACGTGAAAAATGCGTTTCTAAATGGAAATTTGGAGGAAGAAGTATACATGGAGATTCCAGATGGAATTTCTGCTCCTACCAACTTTGTGTGCAAACTCAACAAGTTATTGTATGGACTTAAACAGTCACCTAGGGCATGGTTTGGGAGATTCACCAAAACAATGAAAGGACTTGGGTATACTTAGGGACAAGCAGATGACACGTTGTTCATCAAACGTGTTCATGACAAAGTCACCATCTTGATAGTATATGTTGATGACATAGTTATAACCGGAAATGATGAAGGATCCATTGCTCAGCTAAAACAGGACTTGTCAACTGAGTTCCAAGAAAAAGATCTAGGACAAATGAGGTATTTCTTAGGCATAGAAGTGGCAAGAACTAAAAAGGGCATCAATGTATCTCAGCGGAAATACACACTAGACCTGTTACATGAGACAGGAATGTTGGGTGCACAACCTGAAGGAACACCGATGGAAGAAGGTTGTCATCTAGAGATCAAACCAAATGGTGTCCTAGTCAACTCAGAACGATACAGAAGACTTGTAGGGAAGCTCATATACTTAACTCACACATGCCCTGACATTAGCTATGCGGTTGGAATAGTAAGTCAGTTTATGCACCAACCACAGGAAAAACATATGGCTGCAGTGTAAGAATCCTGAGTTATTTGAAATTTAATCCTGGAAGAGGAATCTTCTTCACAAAAGGAACTACCAGAAATATCGAAATCTATACCGATGCAAACCATGCAAGGGATCCAGAGACTAGAAGATCCATCTCAGCGTATTGCACATATGTGTGGGGAAATCTGGTAACATGGAGAAGCAAGAAATAGACTGTGGTGTCAAGAAGTAGTGCGGAAGCGGAACTGAGAGCAGTCAATAATGGAGTTTGTGAAGGAATTTGGGTCATCAGATTGCTTAAGGAGTTGGGAATTCCACACGAGGGGACAATACAAGTTTGGTGTGACAACAAGGCCAGCATCGAAATGGTTATGAACCCAATTTACCATGATAGGACAAAACATGTTGAGATAGATAGGCACTTTATCAAAGAAAAAATTGAAGCAGGCATCATGAGTCTATTCTATATCAAATCTGAAAATCAGATTGCAGATATAATGACAAAACCACTTGGTAGAACTAAGTTCGAAGGATTTCGGTGCAAGCTGGGAATGATTGACATATACTCTCCAGCTTGAGGGGGAGTGTTGGAAGACAAAGAACTTTTGGCTAGTGGCTTAAAACACTCCTTAAATCACTCTACTATCACTTCACTATGTCTCCACTATTGTCTTGTTGTTTATTCCTACGCACTACTCTTCTTTTCTTATATATACTCTCACATTATGTAGTATGATTGTGTAAGCAGAGATTAGTAATGAATATAATGCTTTCTCTGATCTAATAATTATGATATGGGAAACTTACGATCAAGGTCTGCTTCCTCAATCATATCCTGAATATCTTTGGCAGTAAGACTTTCGCCTAGCTCTTTTGCAATGTTCTGAATGTCTGCTGTAGATATCTTTCCCTGCATGGACACTAAATGAGAGGCTAAAACAAGAAAGGGAGAAGAAGAAGAAGGATAAAGAAAAAAAAAAACCACAGAGATCATGTGTACAAAGTAAAGAACTTCACATTTCCATCTTGATCAAGAATCTGGAAAGCTTTCATGAGCTCTTCCCTAGTGTCTCTTTCTCCAATTTTGGTTGTCATCATGTACTCGAACTCATCATATTCAATAGCTCCACTGCCATCCTTGTCCACATCTGCTATCATTTGATTAATTTGCTGGAATGATACAGTGGATCAACTTTTAGAGATGCACACAAAATTCTGACAAAAAAACAACATCCAATATCCAAAAATACTAAAGAAGATAGCTCTGATTAAATTAGATTTCATCATATTCATAAGCAACAAATTTGGGAGACTACTCTGATTAGGTAGAACTGCAGAAAATGCCAAATGTAAGAAAGAGAGCAGGGTGAGATTGGTGGCACAGGAATGATAGAGGAGGAGACAGATGTCTCTTTTCCTCATTACAAAGGCCACAAACTCATTCCCTTAGCCACAGCTTCACAATGAACAAATCATTGGAAGCACCATCCCATCGTAATAAACAAATACCCACACGGAGTTCAATGAGTGTACTGGGTTATAGATTATACCTCTTCTGTCAACTCAAAACCAAGGGCCCTGTCAAAATAAGATGTCTGTTATGGATATTGCAAGGCTGGTTGAGATGACAAAGCTTTAGAGTTTTGAAATAACAATCATACCTCATAGCAACATTCAGCTCCTTGGCATCAATGGTTCCTGAAAATCATCAAGAAATGTCATAAGAAACTATTTGAAAATCAAAATAAACTCAAATTTAATACTCAAGTATACAAAACCTGAGCCATCCGTGTCAAATAATTCAAATGCTTCCCTAATCTCCTGCTTCTTCTGTTGGGTCAATCCATGATGGCGTCCTTTAGGTTTATGAAATATCGTAGATTCCCCTCTATATAGCGGGCCCTGATACAGGCAGGATTCCATTTAATTAGCAAATACATAATGACTAATCAAAATTAGTTCTCTTTCCTTAATCACACATGTCTCGGCAAAAAAGCCATCTTCTTTCATGGTCTGCAACTAAAGACGTCATACTTTGGTAACATCCCCATATGATGTTAGAGATGCCATCATCTTCAATCCTGCAACTCTTTGATATAATTTTTAAAGAATTGATGTATACTCAACAAATTAACCCAGTATAGCAGAAGGTCAGTGGGATGAAGAACATCGTTAAACCTGGCATTTGATCTGTAATTTTTTTCCACCGCACTTTTCCCCCTCTTTTAACCTTTTCAACTGCTGTATTTTGTTTTACATTCCCACTTCGCAAATGATTGTAGAATTGTTAATAATTGATAGTTAATACCAACACTGCAAGGTTTATCTCTAATTCAACCATCTTCACTGAAGGGACAGATGAGATCATCTAGCAACTAGAGATCAGACAGTTGCCGGCGGATAAAGGTAAAACATAATTTTCAGCACAAGCCCCAGATTGAACCAAAATTTCATTAAGAAAGTGCGGAGGAGGAGGAGGAGATGGAGGAAAACTTACCATCCTAGACTGAAAATTTCACCGTTATAGCCTTCGAAGAAAGAGCGCGAGCCGGACAAAATGATGATCGGGGCGCCTGCTTTCTTGATAGAGCAGGTGGACTGCCCTGCTCTTTTGATATATGCCGTTAGATGAATCGTGCGGTGACTCCAGCAAAGCGAAAACGAAGTGGGGGTTTACTTTTCCCTTCTGATTGAGTTCGTCCGTGGTGAGAAGCGATCGCAGCCGTCCCCTTCTTGGCAAAAAAAACGATGCGTTTTTGGGAAAGCAAGGTCAATGCGGGAATCCCAGCTTGATTGTGTGTTCCCTTTTCCCTTCTCCCCAAAACGACGACAAGGCAGGCGTTCCGATGCAGGCATCGAAATCGCTCCAAATTGCAGGGGCGGTCCATATCTGATTTTTGACGTCTTCCTCCAAGTTCTCCCATGTAGCAGCAACTCAGTCAGGGGATTATTGCTTCATTTTGCTTATGAAGCTTCATTGTGGCTTGCCGGTTTGGTTGAGATGATTGGCGGTTCAAGTGATTGATTCGGTTATGATTTTTGTTGTTGCTTGCTGGTCTCATGCTGACGCATTTTGTGCAAATGACCATGACTGCGTTATCGAGTGCTATTTTGCTTGCTACTACAACACTGAGTTGATTCCTGTTTCTGATGCAAAATGTGGATGATTTATGCACTGTGTGTTATGAAGGGTCACTGAAGTTTAGAAGGAACTTTACTAACAACGCATTTTAAAAGATGGAATGTACAGGTAGCCGGAGGAGTTGTCTTACAAGCAGATGCATTTCAATATTTACAATAGTAACTTTAAATAGGTAATGTACAGTGGATTGCCTCCTCGTTGCCGCAAGAAACTTTTGTTTAACGAAAATTTTCGTGGCTGGCCTAAAAAAAGCCAAAAAGGGAACGAAAAGTGGGGAAAGGTTACAAGAGTGAAGGAGTTGTGCCACATGCCTCCGATGTAATATCATTGCTCTTTCAGCATTCAAACCTTCATACAAGATCGTGGTGCCGGGGGGGAGTCTAGGATACAGTTGTTTTCATTCTGGAATCGACACAGGAATAAGTTAACAAAGACGGTCATATTGTTGAGATTGGTGAGGAAAAGCACAGGCCTCGGGTAGTTAGTGTCGTTGCTTTCAAAGTTTGCCTTGCTGAAATTGTATAAGGTATGTTTGGAATAGTTTATGAAAGCTCCATAAGTGCTTATAAATCGTGATTTATGGAATACAAAATAATTTTTATGATTTACAAAATAAATATATGAAGAAGTCTTATTTTAATTCACATGAATCAGACTTATAAAATAAATCAAACTATGTCAAACAATCCATAAAAGGTGAAAGCAAGATACGCATCAGAATATAAAATCCACAATACATTACTACTTACACGCAAACCTTGAATAAAAAGGTACCACTGTGTGTGAAATGAGAGATGCCTTCTGACCTTCATTTCTACACTGCACTACCAAACTAACAACCGTACGTATCCTTGACATATATTGTATAATATGCCTTTGCATCTACGTAGTACATTGAAATTTAGAGCAGCACAAAATAAAACTAGGCAGAAAAATTTGCACCAGTTGATGAGGGTGAGCACGTGAGCTTCATGGCGACACCCTCTAAACCCCGGTGATTATAATTCTATTGATATTGACTTGATGAGCAGAGGCGATTCAGTTGCAGACCTTGCTGCTCTTCATCATCACAGGTGAAACAAAGTCAACAGTTTTCAGCTGCTTATTAGAGTGAGGACCACCACACCCGCTTTGGTCTTCGCGCCCTCTCTTGGTGGTGGAGGTGGGGCCATGGTTTATGTTCAACCTGACCCCAAAGAGCTTCAGGCTTTCCCCACCAGACCCCTCCCCTTCACCTACACCTACAGCCTTTTCGTCGTCATCTTCGCCTTCGTGTTTGCGGCTGGACCCACAACTTCCTTGCCGCATGATCCCATGGATCTGCTCCGGACCCATCTTCACGTGCTCCTTCAGAAAACTTAACAGCTCCTCGCACTGCTTCTTCGCTTGCACCAGCTCCCAGCTCAGCATCTCGTTATCCTTCCTCAATTTCTCGTTCTCCCCCGATAAATTCGCCACTTGAGGACTCGTCGTCTCTACGGTTCCCAGATTCGAAGTTGAGGAAGATCCCATGTCGTCCCCGCCGGAGTTCGACCCCGCAGGCACCTGCGCCGCCGATTGCACCACGGGCTTCCGACGTTTGATCTCTGCCAACAGCTCCTTCTGTCCTCGCTTGAAATATTCGTTTGCAAATTCCCATTTGTCAGGAACAATCTTCCGGAATCCCTGAAAATTACCCACGGTTCACAATTAATTGTCAGTGCGTGAAAAATTCATCACGGGTGTGAAAATTGAGCTGCGAATATCCAAGAACTTGTTTGGAACAGCGGTTGAAAATTTCATAAGTGCTTATGAATTGTAATTCACGGAATATGAAATAATTTTTACGGTCTACGAGGTAACTTTTACGGTCTACGAGGTACTTTTACGGTCTACGAGGTGCTTTTATAATCTACGAGATAAATATGTGGAAGAGATTTATCTCGATTTACATAAATCAGGCTTATATAATATGTCCGATTGATAAAAGTGATAACAAACAAGCACTAAATGATATGGTCCTCCATGTGACCGCAACGTTCAGTGCACAGCAGGCAAAAAGACGGCACAACAATCGCCAGCATCTGGTGGGTATCTAATAATCTAATAATAATAAATCGGGTTTCTCATTTCTAGAAGGCAACAATATAATCAATCCTTGTAAGTTTGGTTTATTTGTTTGGTTTTGTTTTATAAACACAATTTATGTAAATCAAAATAAAACTTCTCTATATATTTATTTTTTTTATAGACTGTAAAAGTTATCTTATATTCCGTAAATTACGATCGAAAAGCATTTATGTAAGCTATCCAAACATACATATAAATTCCCTACCTATATGACTGTAAGCATGTTTGTTACTTATCTTTATTTACTGAGTTCAGATAATATTTTTTTATATCTTTATTTCATATTTCATAAATTATAATTGAACACTTTAATATTTTACATATTTATCTTATATTTTATAAATTATGATTAAAAAATTATTATTAAAAATTCTAATTACTATTTCAAATTAAAGTGATATCATATAAGATGAAAATGATAGATTTTTATGTGTTTTTAGATTAATTTTTATAAAATAACTTTATGTGAGACTATTTTTGTATTATATTATAAAAACAGCTTTTGAAGCCAGTGGGTAGACACTCACTTCATCCTATACTAGAGATTTGATATTTTGGCACGTGATAGCATTATGGACCGAATAAAAGAATTTAAAATTTTCACAATATGCTGGTAACTACTAACTACGTATCAATACCTCTCACGGAAAGTTAAAGTTACGAGGGAAATTAAAATCTTCGGGGAAAACTTGTTTGGAATTGTTTTATAAATGAGTTTATTATATAAGCCCGATTTACGTAAATCGAGATAAATTCCTTTCACATATTTATCTCGTAGACTGTAAAAGCACCTCGTAAACCATAAAAGCTAAATCGTAGACTGTAAAAGTTACTTCGAATTCGGTGAATCACAATTCATAAGCCCTTATAGAGCTTCTGGGCTTGTTTGCCTGGGCTTAGCCCTTATAGAGCTTCTGGGCTTGTTTGCCTGGGCTTAGCTTATTTTATAAGCCCGATTTACGTAAATCGAGACAAATCTCTTCCACATATTTACCTCGTAAACTGTAAAAGTTACTTCGTATTCCGTGAATCACGATTTATAAGCACTTATAGAGCTTCCATAAGCTAATCCAAACGAACTAAGACTATGAGGCTGTTTGAAATGACTTATGGAAGCTCTATAAGTGTTTATAAATTGTGATTCACGGAATATGAAATAACTTTTACGGTCTATAAGATAGTTTTTATGGTCTACGAGGTACTTTTACGGTCTACGAGATAAATATATGGAGGAGATTCATCTCAATTTACGTAAATCAGATTTATATAATAAACCCGATTTATAAAAGCAATGTCAAACAAACTATATAAGCTAATCAAACGAGCTATTTTCCCCGTGGAACGCACGTTAGGCTTTTTGTTTGGAAAGATACAAGAATTTTGCATTGATAGGCCACCTAACATAAAGGAAAGCCATGACATCGCTTGCCATCGAACTCTATGCACTACCAGTAGCTTCTTGCTCTCCCCTGTTTTCAGACCGGCGTATGCCATATTTCCCTATTTCCGATACCCGAAAGACCCAAGGTTCCCCACTGCCAGGTGGAGAAAAGCCCTAATTCTTCATCACAAACATGCGTTTTGAAGGCACGTGATGACGTCCTTTTTTTGTTTTTTAAGATGATACAAATGATCACTGTCTCCGAATCTTATCAGTTTCTATCCCTTAATTTGTAAATCAAGATAACATATACTGTAATATCTTATCACAGCTGGTGGAACTTATGTTTCTCCGGTAACCTTTAATCTATATATGAACTCAGACTAAAAGGTAGAGCAAGAGAGATTTCAAGCCGGGAAATTAAAATAAGCAATAATAATAAACGAGGAAATAAGGGAAGGGAACATACATAGGTGTTGAGCTGGCGGACGAAGCTCGAGAAGTTGTTGTGCTTGAAATAGTTGGGAAGTAGATCCTTGGCAAAATCCGCATGCTTCCACACCACGAACGTGTTCCCACTCTCACCCCACGATATGACGTCGTCGGTGGCCGGATCATCCACCAACTGGTACGTCTTCGTCAGAAACGGCGCCGGCACCGATCTCTGCGATGACATTTCTTCCGATCTATCTCCTCGCCCTTCACTCCTAGCTCCCACCCACTATTATCTATCTACTCTCAATTAACTTGCTAATGAAACAAAACAAACCAGAAAAGCCAAACAAATTTGTTTGTATAGAAAAATCCGGTTTATGTATGAGCTATTAGCTTGCTAGTATTCCTTCCCTTGGGAAGAACCTGCCTGGGACGAACGTACAACTGAAAAGAAGGAGAGCGGTCAAGAACTCCCAACCCCAGCAATAAAACCCAGAGAAGAAGAAGCGAGATTGAAGCGAGCGACGATGAGAATCCATGGGTGTTCAGATTGGGTCACAAGGATCCTGACTGGACTCTTCCATAACAGAAAACCGTCCTGCTCTTCCGGAATATTGGTTTTGGGCGCCACCACCCTGTTGTTCTAATATAAGAATGTTCGCCCCACCACTCCAGGAAGAGAGCCTGACGTGGGTTCTAGAAATTTGGAGAAGCGCAATAATTTCCATACGCAACCCCACTCATTTAGAATTGAAACAATTATCAAATTATAATTTTTAAATTAAAAATTTTATGTTCTATAGTCTATACACAGTAATTCTGGGGTCAGAATTAGCCACCCCAAAGTTTAGATAAATTTTCAAAAGCTAGGGAGGGGAGAGAGAGAGAGAGAGAGAGAATGGGAGACTTATTCAAAGAATGAGACACGCTTTCCTGGAGGAAGCTTCTATTATATTTCTACGTGGAAAGTGGGGACTGATTTTTTCGGGATTTTTCCAAGAGGAGGGGCTTTTATATTATTTTAACTGGTAAAAGATATTTTATGATGTGTGGACGCGTGGGCTTGGGGTTAACATTTTCAAGGATGGAGTAAGACGCTTGAGGGAGTCGGTAAGGTGGGTTTTTCTTCCATCCCACCTACCACTTCCTATTTCTCGATTGCTTCTGCTCCTCGCCATCCTAGTCCTAGCTCCCCATTTCTTCAGCTATTATTATTATTTTTTATTTTTTATTTAATTATGGGTTTCCTTTCAAAACTCACTTCCTATAGAACCTTAAGCAGCAACTTATTCATATTATTGTTATTAGTGTTACTGTCATCAATATTTTCTTTATTTGGCCGCTCCCTCTATGCTTTAGTTTCGTAATCTTTTTGGTTCCACCTTACCTTTCCTTTCTCACCCTCACGACCCTCCAACTATCATATAAAATTAAAGTGAGGCCAAATCAAATTAGGCCTAGCTATATATATCACTATGCCATAGCGTGTTTCTAAAATTGAAATATTCACAAACTATAATTTGGGCAATAGCTCATTCAAAATGCTTCTGATACAACCTAATCCAGCCTATAATCTTGGATATGGTCGAGCAAAACAAAATAATCCAGATATTGAAAAAATTATCTCAACTAGCTTAGTTTTTTACTCTTAAAATATCTTTGTTTGGAATAATGATTAGAGCCTTAAAAAATAACTTTTCAATTATGATTTATGATATACGAGATAAGTAGGTGAGAAAATTTTTATTTCGATTTACGTAAAAAACACTTATAAGTTATGTGTGTGTTTGATTGGACGATTAGGAGGTTTAAAAATATTTATACACATAAGTCGGGATAACACTTCTCTCATATACTTACCTTATATATCATAAATAATGATTAAAAAACTGTTTTTAAAGACTCTCATCATTAATTTAAAACAACCACTAAATAAGTTATTTCAAACAAACTTCTAATTTGGATTAACACAGGAGTGTTCCAAACACGAGAACCATGTTTTACTTGAATGACGAGCCTCCTCTGTTAGGAAGTGGGCCCTCTGCAATTAGAACCACATATTGATACTCGTACGTTCTATGTGGGAAATGACGTTTGGGGGCAGCGTGCTGAAGATGAACGAAAGAGGTTTTGAAAGTACGTGAAGGGTAGGCCCCAGGAAGTCAATGGCCCATTGCCGAATGAAGGACAACATAGGCGTGCTGTTAAGTAGCTTGTTTAAATAATAATTAGAATTTTTAATGATATATTTTTCAATGGTAATTTTCAGTATATGAAATATACATGTGAGAAGAGTTTTATCTTAATTTATATAAAAAGTACTTATGAGCTCATTCAAACATGCTTATTTATATAAATTAAGATAAAACTCATCTTATATAATTACCTTATCTACTGTAAATCATAATTAAAAAACTACTTTTAAAAATTTCAATTATTATTCCAAACAAACATTAAGTTGATTCTCAATTTAGAATTTCACAGTCCAACGCCCTCCCTTGCCCCTCTTCATATTTGTAGGGCTTAAGGGACAAATTTATTTCAAAAATTTTTAGTGAGGTACAATATTATTTTATAAGTTTTTTTTCAATTTTACCTTAAAAATATTAAAATTAAGTAATATTGTCCTTAATATTAAAAAAAACAACAACGTTAATTTTTTTAATAGTTAACATTAATTTTTTAATTATATATAACAATTTTACTATATTTTAAAATTTTTAGGTTAATATTAAACTTTAAAAAAAATTAAGTCATACCGCTCCTCGACAAAACCTTTCAGAACAAATTGACGTATTAGCCCTATTGTTGAGCCAATGGCCTATGCTGAAATATCCAGCCGATATTTCTCTATTATTTCGCTAGATAATCGCTTCCCATCACTGTCGCAAGTCTTAGGCCCCAGGTATTATATCTCTTGCCAATGAAGATGGTAAGTCATTACAACAAGTTTTAATTTATATGATGTACCCGTGTTTATAGATCTGACGCATGTGATGATGTTCAGGGATCTGCATGACATTTTGGTCATTTCTAAATCATTAGCATTTTGATTCCTGTTAATATGTCCCATGTTAAGGATAGGAGGGAGCGTGTTGTATAAGTGAGAGAGAAAAATGAGAGAAATTATTTCTGAAACTCGGTCATTAATAAATCAGTTCTTTAAGGGCATTATTAAAAATATATGTCCACCTACACATTTAAAGCATCTAACTCGACCCAAATTGAAGATTCGGGACCTTGTCATATATATATATTCCATTCAACTCGTGAGCAAAGATGGTTCGTGCTTGAATCTAAGAGAGACAGATAAACAAGAACAAATTAAAATCGCCAAAACTCAAATTAACAGCCAGAATAACGGGGTTAAAAAGATTTGCATGGTTATTTTTCCCCTTGAGCCAATTTAAGGATTTGATCAGCTGAACCCTGTGCAAATTAAATTATTATTATCTTTAGTATTAGTGTTCTGTGTTTAAAACGTGAAGTTAAATAATACTCTATTATCATAAGTTAGTTAAAATTAATTAACATCCATAAATATGTAAGATATTTATTTTTATTTTTTCAATATACCCATATTTATTAAGGGAATTAATAAGTACTGGAGATAATAAATGGGAAAAATGAAGAAAAATAATGTAGGGGGAAATGACGAGAGAATTTAGCAAATTTAGAAAAAAAAATTAAATGCTGAGATGTTTGGGATGGCTATTAAACCTTTTAAAAATGTTTATTCACGTAAATAAGACATAACTCATCTCATATATTTACTTCGTATATCATAAATTATGATTAAAAAATTAATTTTTAAAAGTTCTAATCGTTATTCTAAATAAATATTAATTAATTAAAACAAGTATTTTTTAAAAACGCCTGTACTATATACTGTAGACTGGAGGGAGTAGTACGAGGAACGCATAAGATACAGTGACATGAATGCGGGTGAAGCATCATGTTAAAGAAATAAAGGGGTATTTTTAGTCTTTCAAAATATGTTTGGTGAGATTTTTTTTTTTTTAAAAAGGTCATTAATTTGAGATGTGATTAATAAAGTTTTTTTAATTAAGACACTTATCAAAGAAGGATAAACATAAAAAGAATGTAATTAATTACATAACTTATTATGGGGATATAATAAATTAGTTAAAGATGGCAAAAAAAAGTTAGTTAAAAATATCTTATAATTTTAAATGAAGGGTGTGCTTATATAAATATGGCGCAACTTCCCGATATTCATAGTATCATATGGAGTGGAGCGAGTCTATGTGAATTGTGATAAAAACTTCTGAGGAGAGGGGGAAAAAAGCAATAATGAAAATAGGGGCTGGGGGTGTCAATCGTCTCAGTTGTGCCCTCAGCTGTCCCTTTATTTGGAGGTACTTCTTAAATATTTTGTTTTTTATTTATTTTTATCATTATATTTACAATGAGTGACATTTTAATATATTATGGGTAAAAAACGGAGTTGTTTTCAATTTTTTATGATTTTTTAAAAGTCTGATACTCTAAATTAAAAAGAAAAATGCACTTTTTTTTAAAGAATCTTTGAAAAATCATAAAAAATTGAAAACAACACTATTTTTTGCCTATAATATATCAAAATGTCATTCATTTTACATAGAATCTAATTATAAAAATAAGTAAAAAAAATATTTAAAAAGTATCCCAAATAAAAAAATAGTTGAGAGGGGATAACTGACACCCAACCCTAAAAATAGGGGGAAGGTGCAAGGTGAATTGAAGCAGGCGAGTGAAGCAGATGAAAGTGTGTGTGTTTAATAATTATTGAAAATGGAGGGATAAAATATATGAATATAGACGGTGCCAATAAAATGGCCAATATATGGCGATTGCGATGTGGGGCACCCTAACTATGAATATTCTCATATTATATAACCATAGTCAATAGCAATTAATTGATATTGTCATGATATTCACCCCATTTTTCGTCTCATACATAATCACTCACAAATCAATTCAACATCACATCGGAAGGCTTCCTTGCGGAAAACTATATAGCGCGGTACTAAAAAGTCAATTTAACGTGTGTTTTCAATAATTTTTAAAGAGTTTATAAGTATTTATATAATATAACATTCATCTTACATATTTATTTTATATATTATAAATAATAATTTAAAAATTATTTTTAAAAAATCTAATCATTATTTTAAATAAATATTTAAATATTCGCACTATAATCGGATTTTAACTGTAACAGGCCCATCTCCTCTGTGCCCTCTTCAGAATAGTACATTTCACTTGTACTCTCCCTAACAACGTCAACAATAATAGTATCAATAACAGCAGCATCTCCAAGAAACTTCCCCACTTGATTTGGATTTGACCTCACTTATTATATATTTTTTCTTTTTTAATACTGTGAAGTAAGTATGGTGATATAGAATTCAACAGGTTTAAACCCTGTTGAAAGAGTCTTGAAACTAAGCCCCATATTTTAGGGGCATTTTTACACACATGCTATGCATATATAGTTAAAAAACACATTAAAATGCTATAAGATGAAAAATATTTCCTCACATATTACCCTCATAGTCGTTCGCCATAAGAATAAGTTTGAAATACAATCGAGTTTGTATGTGTGTTTGGAATTAACTTTTGAGAATAACTTTTATGATTTATAAAGTAAATATATAAGAAGAGTTTTATCTCAATTTACATAAACAATAATTTAAAACTATAGTTTAGAAGCTTCACAAACACACACTGTGTGAAATGAAGTTCCACTTTTCATACATTGTTCATGTCAGTCGATAGCCTTCGCTTTTTTTTTTCTTTTTTCTTTTTTTTTGTGCCTTTTTGTATAAGATGAAATAATAGGCAGGATGTTGGTGAAATGAAATGGGGCGTTTCTTTGTAATTTTCACCGAAAGGCAAAAAAAAAAAAAAAGGAGAAGGCTGTTTTCATCTTACACTGTGTTTGGATGTTAAACTCAAATCATGGTTTTGATAAAAAATATCTAAATACCACAAAAAAAGTAAAAAGCATTTTTTTGTCAAAACTATGATTTTAGAGAAGCCAATATTTTATACTTTTTTGTATGTGGGTCTCACTTTATTTTCTCTCTCTTCATCTTCCCTCTTTCATTTCTTTTATTTTCATCCCATGTTTCCATTTTTTTTCCAAATACCTATTATAAAAAAATTATTGTGTGATTTTTTTTAAAGAATCATTATTCATGTCAAAATTTATTATTCTCTTTAATTTTAAATATAAGATAAATTTAACTTTCTTTAAGAGATTAAAAAATTAATTAAATTATTTTAGAGTATTTATATTTTAATTTTCCCCCCAAACTAATTAATTTGAATAATAAACTTATATGTAATTTTATGATACAAAATATATGATACGATTAAGTAATTTATCTAGCTTCCTTAATCTTTTAAAAAAATCAATTCTATCTTATATTTAAGACCGGAGGGATTATTTATTTCAATCTAAAATATAGTATTATTTTGAATAATTACTATATATAAATTTTTTATATAATTTATTAATACATATATGTTTGAGCTATTTTTTATGATGTTATATAATTGCCCAATGTTATAATTTTAATTTTTTTAGACAAATTTATTTAATTTTAGGTATTATTATGAAATTTAATGTTGAAAATATTTAAAATAAAATATTATCTTTTTATATGTAATTATCACAAAAGCTAATGTTCTATTTTTAGTAATTTGATCATTAACAAAGTTATTCTTAACCCAATACCCAAACACTCTCATTTTATCAAAATCATTTTTTTCCTATAATATATATGTGTGTGTGTGTGTGTGTGTGTGTTTGATTTTTTTATGTTAGATAATTGATTAATGTTATAATTTTTAATTTTTCAGATAAATTTATGTCATTTTTTGTATTTATTATGAATTTTCCTATTAAATAAGACATAAAATATAATCTTATCATTTATATGTAATTATTACAAAAGCTAATGTCCTTTTCAGTAATTTAACTATGAAAAAAAGGCTATTTTGATCAAAATATCCAAACACTCTCATTTATCAAAATCACTTTTTTCACATAATCTATTATGTTAGAATCTATTCTCAAAAATCACTTTTTTCATTTTTTTTTCCATAAGCTTCTCAAAAGCTGATTCCAAACACACCATAAATGACTTCTGTTGGTGAACGAGTGTGAGTATAGTATTTACGGAAATATTTTTTATCTTATAGCATTTTGGTGTTTTTTTACTGTGTATGGCATGCAAGTAAAAATGCCATTTTTTTAGGTTAAACAAAACTATCAAGAGACCCTCATCTAAACCTGAAAAAAGTGGCTCAAGTAAATCAATAGGCTCGCTAGTCTAGAGCACAAAATTTACAATACACAAGCTGGTCTATAGTTTAACAAATTTTGGCCTATCCCAGCGATAACTGAGTAGAAGAAAACAGCTTCAAAATCCCATGTGCAAAGTAAAATAATAAAACCTTGTGGACAATAGGGGGGAAAACACTAAAAGATATATACTTATTTAAGCCTTGCAATATTTAAATTTGCTAAATCGCCAGGCCCCACACATACTTTTAGAGGTTGGCGTTAAAATGAGATTTTTTCGTTTTCTTCATTAACTTATGGTTAATGATCCATATCTATCTTGCTTCAATTACGGTATTGTTGTCACGTACGGGTGACTCTGGGTCACAAGATAAGACAAACATGAAATCATTGGCATTTGCGGATGCAAAATATCAGTGTTCAAGTTTTCAAAATCTGACTGTAAACTAAAGATTACAATCCATGGGAAAGCGACTCGCTCTACGAAATTAGCCAGGAGGAGCTGAACTCGCTTTTGGAGTTTTTAGCATAATGGACGCTTCAATGATTAATTACTTTCACTACAAGATATACTGGGGAATCATCGATGGCCCAGTAGAGCCCATATGGCTATGGCCACTGGCAAGGTGTTGGACTTATGAGTCGGATTGTAGATTAAAGTCAAAACGAGTCGAACTGATTGCTACGTACCAAAAAAAAAAAAAGGATATAAAAGAAAAATTGATCGCTCAACCTCACCCACACCTCTCTTCACCAAACACCTTGTGGCATAACGAGGTATGTAAACAAATTATGAACAGAGAGACTAATTATGAACTCAAAGACTAATGTCTAAAAAAAAATCGACTAAACAAATTAAATAGAAAATAAATCAATGGAAGGGTTGTGTTGGGTAAAGAATTAATGCAATAGTAATAGTGTGTAGGTATGTCTGGATGAATACCGATCGTTCTAGAACATCGCTGGTCATCTCCAAGGGGGGAGTCCTGCCTTGCATTTTCCTTGAAAAGCAGAGAGCCATCTCAACGTCAAAGTCATATTACGGGCTGCCCCAAAGGTCGAAGGAACATGGCCAGAAAATCACAACTCAGAGACAGCCTTAGCCTAAAGAATTGCCAGCACAGGCACAGCCATATTCCAAATAAGCCTAGTCGGCCCATTAAATTCTTCATTTCCGCTTTGACAAGGCAGCGAATTTCAAAATCAGCACAACATCTTTTGACTTTTCTTCACACCCAAATTTAAGTTACAAAACACTAGGCGGCACTGGGATACTACATTACACATTGCACCCCTATATATTTTTATATTTATATTAATTTACATTCTAAGGAGAATAAAGTTTTTGTGAAAACCGCGGGCAGCGCCGTGTCACCCACTAACTAATCCAAATATTCCACCATTACTGCACGCGATTTGGCCTTTTCTTTTTAATTACATATATAAAATAATAACAGAGAAAGTTTGCTGGCGGGTGGGGAATCTATCATTGATCAAACAAGTGGGGAAGGTTCCTAATGATCTCCCCTTCATCATCATGATCGGCATCACCATCCCCGTGGACTTTGACTCACCGCACAAGCAACAACCTGAGCCCACTGTCTCAATCTTGCCTTCATCATCTGCGGATTATCCCCTTCATTCACCAAAAGGAGAAAAAATACATTACATGAATCAGTATCAGTAGAATCAAATTAATCAGACGAAAAATATATAGTAAACGAGGAGAAATGGGGTAATTAAGAATAAGAATACCATGGGAAAAGATGGGAGTGGCGGTGGAGGGGGGACTGGCGACGGGAGACGGCGGGGTGGAGGCGGAGGACTTGGGAAAAAGAGAGTCGTAGCTCTTGTTGACGGCGTAATAGAGGCCGAGGGCGGGGAGAGCGTCGGACAAACGCTTGTCCGGCTCAACTTCGGGGGAGGAATTGAATCCGAAGCCCAATTCAATGCAAGCCTTGAGCTCGTCGACGTCCTCGTCGGTGACGCTCCTGGAGCGGCGGTTCTTCCAGTGGCCTTGGCGTCGAAGCCAAGCCTCGTCGCGGAGGGCGTCGGGGGACCAGGATTTCTGCTTGTAGAGAGGCATGGGGGTGGCGGTGACGACGGAGGAGGAAGACCCCGAGCACAGCCCCTTGGAATGGGGCTTGTGCGGAGGTCCGGCGACCTCGCACGATGGGTTAGAGAACTCTATGGCTTGTTAGGGTTGAGATAGTGTGCCTTTTCTATGGCCGCCTCCTCGCTACCCTTTAAGGGATTGAGTCGCTGACGTGGCCTTCCTTCTCTTCTTTTTAATTCGTCCACCTCATCATTACCTGTATTTTCACCTCTCTTTCCTCCCTTGTCCTTCCATGGTTTGCTGGCCTCCACCCACGCCCACGTATCTTACCCGGTAATTAATTCATTATTAATTAATTAATTAACATGTCGGGTTCCATGCCACAAAATAAAAATAAAAATTTCCTCCCCCCTCGTAGAAAATATCCCGTCCTTAGCTTGTTGCACACGAAAAATCCTCATTATTTATTATTCATTATTTTACTCATCCAAAAAATATTTAAAAATGCGATTACAAGAACGTACTGTGTTCTTTATTACGAGGATACTTATTTGTTATTAAAATAGTAACACCAGTGACGATGCTTGCTTTTAAATGCAAGCAGACTAATTAACTCGTTCATTTATTTTTGTCTAAATGAAGTTCTATTTGAATAGAGATTCAAAATATCCACCAGTATTGTGTCTTAATCAAATCCAGTAAGAGCTTCGAAAGTTTCAAATACTGTGATCCGAGCAATTAATTGTTGGACCATACCTAGTCATCCGACCTTTTATTTTTTTAGAAAAAATGATATAAACAAATTGTTAATAGAGGGATGTATATATATAAAGCTGCCGCCTTTGTTTGAACAGGTATGAGGATTATATTGACTATTAATAAGCACATATGGAAGGGATATGCGAAAGAACATGCTTATTAGGACGAATCATGCATTCACAAAACATTGAGCTATGTGTTATATAGTTAGTCCCATGTTTTCCTTATTATTCAAATATCCGCCGACTTCTAAGTCCTTACTACGATCGATCTGAATAGTTTCTAGAAGATTTTTAATTAACAAAACGCAAGTGATATCCTTATCTTTAATTTGTAACTGTCCATACCTTGCTGGCTTTTTTTAATTTCCTTCGTATTTAATTTTGACTGCAGGAAAATAAAATAATACATATATGACGTGAATGGCGGTGTTTGGGCGGCTGGCTAGCTGCTCCTCTCCCATAAAATTATACCCAGTCTCTTCAATTTAGTATTACTACTGATGCTAATTGATTAACTTCTAACACTGGTTATTACTTGTTAGTTAATTTAACCAGGCAATTTTGATGATTGCTTGCGTGGCCAGAGCAACTGGGAATATATTAAAGGATAACAGACCATATGTGATTCTGGAAATATGAATTATGCAACCATTATTGTACGTGGAATTAAAAAAGAAAAAGAAAAAGTGAGATTTATATATAGTATTCGGCAGGGTATCCAAAAACGCCACGAGCTAGCCAATCAATCTGATTCATTGAGGCTCTGAATGAATCACCAAATCACTTCCAAAACCATTAGTGCTTAAGTTGCTCCATCTATATATATATATATATATAATACAAATCGACCAACGAAGCTGTCTTACGAGTTTAGAATCCATTTTCTAATCACTCACACATAACGCTAAAGTCATCGATCGTTTTCTCTACAGAGTTTTAAAGAAATAATAATAAGTGACAAAATGAGAAATGGACGTCGAATGTTTGTATATGATTTACAAAGGAAAGTTCGTGGCACTTGTACAGACAAGTGCGATGTTATCGTAAAGCAGTTACCTAATTAACAAACTAACTTCTGATAATAAATTAAACTATACTGCTGGTTGGTCATATAATCACATCTCTTTAACTTTAAGATGGAGAAGGGCTTTTGCTAGAACGCTGTCTGCGGTCTCCTTGAGTTATAATTATTTGCTTGGACGCCCTTAACAAACAAATGAATTTCCAGATACTTATGCTTGGCGTGTTGGACTTCATCCCTGGATTATGAGACATCATCAATGAGGCTGGCGTATATATCAGCGTCTGTAATAACTAACCCTTTAATTGTAATTACTTTAATTCCTTTAGGTACGCTAACAATGATGAGTTGGGCGTGGGAAGGGAGGGGGTGACCTACTTATAAGTTAATGGGAGGCCAAATTTTCGGTGGGGGTGCTTACTTGAAAGACATCGTCAAACCAAACCACTTGTTTATCTCTAATTGGTCAGGACACCAAAAAGAAAGCAAAGTGAGCATCACGAATAAAAACCTCAGAGAGTGTCCATGGTATCAATTATCAATTAGGTTGTCCCATCGCTCTTTACAAATGCGAGCATCTCACTTTTAATTTAATCTAACTTAGCAGTCGGCGTCAAAGGAAATAATATAATAATAATAATAATAATATGTTGAGATCGTCGTGGGGCGTTGGCGAGGGTACGTGCGTTGTATACTTGTATTATTATATTACTCGTAATGTTGATCGTAATTCAGGGTGTGTTAAGCTGGTCGATGAAAATTTTGGTTTTAATTGTACAAGTCTATTTATTATTTTCTAATTTTATCTTTATGAAAGCATCTAAAGAAAATATATATATAATAAAATTCAAGGGAAATCAGGAAAAACTTTTTCATTAGAAATTTAATTGGCGTTAATAACATGACAAGTTTATATATATATATGAAGAATGATACTACTTTGATTGAGATTAATTATCAACAATTAAATTTTTAAAGGGGGACTTTTCTCCAACTTTTCCTAAAATTTAAGTAATTTAGCATTTTCAAAATTTTTCCAATATTACATTAACTATTTTTTTTATTAAATTCATATTTTTGCTAATGATTTTACATCTAAACTTACTTTTACATTAATCATCCAAACAAATTTTATTTTATTAAATTGACTTTTTTAAAAGTCAATCCAAACATAAATCACATTGTAAATTATGACTTTTACTCTATTTATGTTTGTTAAAGTTAAATTAAAAAAAATCATTTATGCTACTACATCTAATTCAAACACACCTTCAATAAATAAGAGCCAATGAAAAATAAATAATACTAATGAGCATTACTCCCCACGACATGCATAGGGAGAATGCTATAAAGGAAACAATTAAGAAATAATTTTTCATCATTTATTTGCAACATATGTGTTGGGATGGCAAACATTTTTAAAGAAGCATGTGAATACGTTTTTTTAAAAAAAAATAAGCTGATGCATAAGTCATTCATGACCATCAAATATTAAGGTGCATAATGCGTATTGTAGGGGCTAACTGATCAACGTTGCTTTGATTAAGAATATCTTTAAGAAATCAAAATGTAGCATCTATCCTTATATGCCCATCTTTCATCTATCCAGACTTTTGATGCATCTGGGAAGGAAGAGATATGCAAAATTTGCAAAGAGGTGAGTGTTGGTTAATAACATTATAGTAGTTATCCCATTTTCAGAGAAAACTGTTGTAAATATTGTTTGTGAGTGTGCCAAAGGAATAAGTCTTATATAACTTAAGATTTGGAAGTATACAATTAAATATGAGCTTGAGTTAGTAAAAAGATTAATAAGAGAAGTTTTTGAACTGACCGTTAGAAGTAACCGTATGATTTTTAATTGATCAGTTTTAATGACATTTAAAAGGTTTTATTATATTAAATTGTTATTAATATTTATTTTGTAACTGTTGTTTTAATTGTCATTAAACCATCATAAATGGTCATAATTACTGCTCAACGGTCATATAATTTCTGCTTATAAAAGGCCATGTACAGAGATAGTTCAAGGGCACCGAGGTCTAGTGAGACGGAGATCCCCGAGCTCTTCTTCTCTCTCTCTCTTCTTCTGAGTTACACTAATATCTTTCTGCAGTTCTATCACCTTGTTTTCTGCAGGAGGGGTTCGTTTTATCCTGGGGAGTGCCGCTTCCTAATCTACTAGGGGGGTTGTGGAATATCTCCTAAGGACATTGCCCACTGGCGCTACTTGAACTATATTTCTGTTGTGTTTCTCTATATGCTGCCACCAACAATTTGTACGGTGTATGATGCTGAGGCCAACAATCTTAAGAGATATTGCCTGCTGGTCCTAGGAGCACATCATGATAGGCGTTCGCCTACTCATTTGGTTGATTACAAAGAAAATGAGATAAGTTCTTATTCCAATATTTGCATTCTCTTATTTGATTTCTTGAGAAAATTATTCATGGTTGCCATCTAAATATTCCGATTGGGAAAAAACAATTTGGAATAAGTTAAGAGCATCATCTACAATTTCTTATCTAAATGAGATATTGTCATGTTTTTATTAAATTGACTGTTAAAAACTGTGTTACCACAATTTTATATGCTGATCATTGTTGTTTGTTAAATATATGATTATAGTTTTATTTCATAGTTTATACCCATTGGTGAATTTTATTTATACCGGAGGAGTATTATTTGATAATTTTATGTTAATTTTTTATTTTCTGGACGGTGGTGAATTTATTTCCGTTGAAACTTGAAAGCTTTATTATTTTAGTTAATGAATATATTAATTCTGATAAATAGGGTAGTTACTAAATCTCTTATTATCTCTCCTTGAATTTCGTCAATCTCCTATTAGTTCTCCTATTATCTCAATGATGATATGTTAATAGATAGAAGATAATGATTATCATGCGAAGAAAATGTTTTTTTATCAAATGTTTTAATTAGAATTATTATGTTGCATTACCTTGTGCCTGGTTAATGGGTACATTAAATGTTCCCCATGTATAAAAATAAAAAATATATATATTCCAACAATAAAAACAACTGCAGCTAATAAAAACAATGTAAAAAATGATCTTAGGTGGCGCTTTCTTGAAAAAGCGTCACCCTATGTATAAATATATATATATATATATATATTAAAAAAAATAACTGCAGCTAATAAAAAAATATATATTCAAAAAAATAATCTAGGGTGGCCTTACTTAAGGAAGCGCCACCCTATGTCCACGTCAGGTAATTAAAAAAAATAATATTGGGTGGCGTTTCCTCAAGAAAGTGCCACAGGAAAGTCCTACGTAGCTGTGGGTGCTTTATTTGAAAACAATATATGAGTTAATATATGCTCTAAAGTTGAAAATATCATATAAAAAAAAATCGTTCTCGAGCATTGTAAACACAGCCCGTCACACTATGGGAGCTAGCCATGCCTGAAGTCGTTACCTTAGCCCTAAGGAGGGAGATGCCGAAGGCAGGGCTAGTGACTGGATTGAAGTTAGAAAGCGCCACCCCTTGGTGCTTTTAAATTTTAAAAAAAATTGGATGTTTTGGCGCTTGTGAGGAGCACTACAGCTTGTTTTAGTAGCGTTGGAACATGTGGCGCTGTTCAAATATCACAAATATTATTATTATAAGCGCCACAGTTTTTATATTTTGTAATAGTGTTATCTTGTCAGTGCAATAAACTCAAGCTTATCGATAAAATAAGTTAAGCATAACAGTTCCATGAAAACAAACCTTTTACTTATAATTTTGGCAAGAAGATGTCATATAATAAATAATATAAACAAAGCAACAACGGGTAAAAACGGGTTGAAACAACGATGCAGAGATGTGAAGATGAGGGTAAAGTATGGCAAAAGGATGAGAAGGGTACTGGATATTTATGCCATCTTAAATCTTGAAGTTATCTACATAATAGATAATTCCTAAAAATTACTTTGTATCAGACTACGTAATAGGTCTGACTATACACGACTTCCTCCTCATCCATGATTATATCATTTGAAAATAAGTGCCGAATCATTTAATAAAGAACTGAGTGTAAATTACGCAAGTAAGTTTTTGACCTGAATTATGTTAACGTTTCCTTATAAGTAAAATATTTATATATTTATTTTCTCTTATATTATAATTTTTTGGATGAAATTTGAGCTTAATTTAATGAATTTAGGTGTAATTGATAAATAAATAATGATTTGGGAATAAAATAGAATTTATCGAAAAATACTAAATCTTGACCCTGTTTCGGTTTTCAGGCAATATATTGAGCTCTAAATGTTGGATTGATAATTTCTTTATATGGACAAAAAGTTAAGAAAAATTCTCATAACTTTTATGTTGAGATCAAAACCTAGTTCTACCTTCAAGAGTTTCAAATGTTGCTTAGAAGTTGAGTAAGTGGATCTATCTAAGTTTGACATTTGCCCACTAATTTGATCTTAACTTGAGCTGCAAATATTAAAATGAGAAGCTCTCACATGCGTTTCAAGCTAAGATTCAGATCTACAACTTTTATGAAGACAAAAATGTGAGATTTCATCGTTTTAATTGTTAAAAGTATGATGCAATCAAGAAGCAAGGTTGCCACAAGATAAATATTGGTAGCTTAAAGTTAAGATTCATACCTAATAAAGTAGAAAATTTTGCACCCCATTCATCTATAAACAGAGGAGTGAAAGACACAAGGGGACACATCATTTTAGAGTTTAATTTCATACATTGTATTGTTCTTTCATGCCTCCTTATTGGAAGGCTTAGGTAGTTCTTCTTTATGGATAGTATAGGTTGCTACCTATACGGAAGGTTTTAACTCCTATAAGGAATACTAGTTTTTTCCATTTTCATGCATCTTATAGTTATATCTTTATGTTTTAGAATTTAATAATCAAGTTTTATGCAATGGTCATAAAGTTTTCAATTTATCTTGGTTTTGTTTTTAATTTCATCAAAAGCTAAATTTTCATTTTTCTAAGGTGATGATGTAGCTTACTAATGACTAATAACGGACTGAATTTTAACTTATTAAATTTATTTTTATTTTTTCCTTCATGATTGAGTTTTGGTTATTGTTCTTAATACTTTCAATTGATTGGCCATCTTTTTAATGATTTCAATATGTATGTTGAGACCGGAAGGAGATGCGTGTGTGTTGATCCTATAATTAAAACCATAACTTGTATATGAAATATAAATATATTCAAATGAGTTATGTAATCTTAATGAGTTCTATAAATATTAATGTATGATTAATTATTTTAATTCATATAGGGATATATTGAATTAATAATTAATTATAGTTTTAATGAGTTCTATAAATATTAACGCATGATTAAAAGTTTTTTTAAAACATGAAGGACGATTACTAACCTTTTTCAGGTTGTTTCTTTTCATCTTCTTAAAAAAAACATGGAAGATTCATCGTCGTCACAATTTTTTTTTTTAAAAAGGAAGGATGGAGAAATGAAAAGAATGGGATCCAGAGAGATTAATGAGAAAGAGGAGTGGGCAGGGGGAAAAGATCACCTTGAAGATAAAAACGACTCTGTCTCAAACTCTCCACTGACATTATCTTATCTTCATCTCTGCGTCTACTCCATGCCTCCATCCTTGTGGTAGCTTCTTTGCCAGGAGGATAAGCAAACTACATGGAGGAAGGACAGAAAACAAATTAGTGAATCGTGAACACGAATCCAAATGCCAACCTCTACGTCATTGCTGCATATTATAACCACCCAACGGTTGCAGATCATAACCTCTACGTTCGAAAGTTATAAAGTCATATCATAAAACAATCTATTGAGCTATTGTGCTATACTTTACAATCCAACCTCTTCATTTCGACCAGATAATCCTGCAAAGCAAATCTTGTTTGTCCAAATGGCTTATCAAATCTATACCTACGCAACTGCCCGGTATCCCGGCTTTAATGTTATGAGCAATAGATGTTTCTGCAGAACATGAGTTGTTAGGCCTACAGTTTGAAGGACATAAATGTGAGTAGGGCAATGGCGTTAGGCAGGACATATGCTTCACAATTTGAAATTTAAATTTGGAACAACTTTTGATAAGTATAGGTTGCTTGTACAGACACATCTGTAAGGCAGACCATATAGCTGAGCCTCGCCATAACGGGTTGAGGAGCCCGAAGCAACAATTAAAATAATGAACTTTAATTTATAGTTGTCTGATTGTTGTGAACAGTGTTTTTTGTGATAGAAGCCGGATGCAAGTCGATGATAGGGGAGTGGCTTGGTGGAACAATATTGATATATATATATATATATATATTGATGACAAATTGGACTCCCACGGTCTCACCAAGCCCACTAGTCAATGTTTGGGCCTCTTGGATCTTTAAAAATAGTCCAACCATAGGCCTTTTCAAAATACTTAGAGCATATTTGGTTCAACCCCATTGCATGCATGTGATAGTAATCATGATTGCATTACTAAAAGAAGAGTGTTTGATTGCTCTTTAGCATGGTAATAGGGTTTACCATAATAATGATGATTACAAAAAAATTGGTAATCCTCATTCATATCTTCCCCTATGAATTTTTATTACCATCTCATTGTATGGTTAAAAAAGTCCAATTTACCTTTTAGTTTTACTTTTCTTTATTTTACTTATATTTTTTCACTTAGCTATATCACACCACAACTGCTACATCCTCCTCCTCCTTCACTGTTGTCACCTCCACCTACCACTGCCACCACCACCTCCTCCTCCCCTACTACTGCCACCGCCGGCACTACTTCCTTCTTCTCCACCGCCACCCCTACCATCTCTACCATTGTTGCCGCCACTACCTCCTCTTACTCCATCCCCTCCGCCACCACTACCTTCTCCTCAACTGTTGCCACCTCCATCGTTATCGCCGCCACCATGACCTCCTTATTCTCGGCCAAACCTTGTCACCATTACGCCCACCATTGCCGCTGCCCGCCATCACAACCTCCTCCTCTACCACCATTACCGTTGCAACCACATGACCTCCTCCTCCACCATCGCCGCCGCTACCACCACCTCCTCCTTTTCCACCTCCATTGTTGCCACCCCTTATCATTGCCGCCACTATCTCCTCCTCCAATGTTGTTGCTATCACCACCTTCTGCCGCCACTGCTACAACACCGTTACCATCCTCTACCACCACAATTATCGTCATCTGTCGATCTTCAGCGAGATAGATAGCGTGACGATTTTGATAATGTAGCACGATGACACTTAACTATTTTTTTTACAAAGATTATAATAAGGGTAAAATAAACTTTGTGTGATATATTAATTTTAAATAATTGTTAAAATAATATCTCAGTGTACCTTATTTTAAAATCAAACCAAACACTAGCCCTGTAATTAATATTACATTGCATTATCATTACATCGCATTGTATTGCATTGCAGAGTGTAATGAGATTGAACAAAACGGGTCTTTAGTGCGAGTAGACTAGTAATCGGTATTGGTGGTAGATACCTTGGATCTAAAAAAATCATCCAATTTCAAATGTTACGTGAGAGTACGAGATTGTGAGGGATGCATTACATGATATTTAGATTTTAGTAATTCCATAAACAAAACAAAAAAGGGAAAATTAATATTTTGTTCCTATAGTTTGATCTTCTTGTAATCCCTTTGTTGTAGGAAATAAGATCATACATATAAAAAAAGTTAGGGACTAAACTATAAAAGGATTGAAATTATAGAGATTGAATTGTAGTAATTCAAAGTTTATAAACCAAGTTACAACCGAGTTAAAATTATAAGGATTGATTGGGAGTTAAAACATGATTCAATAATTGAGACATTAACATGAGAGGAAGTGAAGAGGAAAGTTAATCGAGAGACTTCTTTCCTAGATTGAGTTTCCACAAGTTAAAATATATGAACTTGGTTACAACCAATTCAAAACTATAAGAAATAAAAGAATAATTTTTTTTTGTAAATTAAGTAATAGCTATAGGTACTAGTAAAAATACTATGAGCCTGTTTGGAATCCCATTTGCCACCCAAAAAAGCCTATTTAGTATGTAAAAACTCATTTACCTTAAAAATTAGTGTTTGGAAAATCATTGAAAAGTAATGGGCTTTTAGATGTAAAAGAGCTTTTTTTCAAAAGCTCTCACACACAGCTTTAAAAAAAAAAGCCACTTCCCTCACCGCCAATCCAAACACAAATCACATTTTCAATCTGGTTTTTTTTCAATTGGGCTTTTGTAAAAGCTTCATTAAAAAAAACCACTTCTCCACCGAGTTTCCAAACAAGCCCAATATATTTTTCATAGTCTTTTGTAATTAATGATAAAAATAATGCCAGAGATGTAATAAAAAAAATGAATATTTACTGTGTATCATTAATTTATGCGTTTATATATAATTAATTAATATTACTTACTAGATGTTTAAAATTAATAATAGTGGTACAGAATTTTTATAAATTTAAGAAAGAGATTATGCTAGTTCATTGGGCCGTAAGAGCGATTAGTAAGATCCAGGTCCAAATATGAAGATGAAAGTAGAAGGGTCAGGAAACAACGTTTGCAATAGAAAATTTGCGTGTCATGCCCGTCGCCTGTTTTATGTTGATGTCGTCCACCGCGCTGGCATCGGAACGCAAAGTAAAAACTGAATTAGGGTTTCTTTGTTAAACACGATCGACGGAATTGATCGGACTGAAAAGAGAGAAGATGTGGCATGAGGCAAGAAGGTCGGAGAGGAAGGTCCATGACATGATGGACGCAGCTCGAAAGAGAGCTCAGAGGCGAGCTGTTTATTTGGCAAAGAGGCGGGGTGATCCTCAGCAATCAATCCAGGCCATTGGCATTCGTTGCCGAACTTATCGAGACGACGGTCTCTACCAAGCCATCCAGGATCAGCAGGGCCTGTCAGTTTCTATATTTTCATAAGTTTATTTTCTTTAACATGCCTTGGCGCCTTTTTGGCCGTCTAGATTTGCTTGGTGGGCTCAAATGCGGTTACTTTGGAACTAGAACGGGTGTTTGTTCAGGATTATGGTTTGAGTATGAACTCTCAATACATATGCCCTTCTAATTAGTTTAGCACGGAAGCTAAATTCGAGTTCAGTATTATGATTTTAGATTGCATGGAAATGATTAGGTTCGTTAATTTGAAGTTGTATGGCTTAAGTATTGTAATTTAGATTCAAGTGGTCATGCAAGCTTGGAATTAATTTTTGTTTGTTGTAACAACAATAATCTCAGGAAGAATAATATCTTCTTTATGGTTGGTTATGGCTTAGGGTTGAATGCGTGGAGGCATAATATTGGTTCGAGAATGTTAGAAGGCCCTTTTTCTGCCTTTTCTTTTTCTTTTCTTTTTTTGTTTTTTTGGGGTGGGGGTGGGGATTATTGGTTACCCTAACGAGTAATGATTAGTGCTTGCCCTATCTTAGTCTATGGAACATGTAATTTATATGTGGTTTGCTAATGAAAAATTTGTGTCTCAGGATTCCATGGAATGGGAAACAAGATATTTTGATTGACAGGTGCTAGGTTTTTCCTATTATCTTCGATGGTTGGAGTAGTAAGATCTGTGTTCTGTAACATTTTAATTGGTATTTTAGAATCGACTTCTATTCCTTTGTTTGATCAGATTTGATGGCCGTGCTCTCCTTGATTTCATTCGGGATACTGGATCTAGGCGTGTGCAGGAAAAGTCAGAGGAAGAAGAAGAATTAGAAGAGTTTGTTAATTTTGAGCGTTATCGGGATTTAATAAAGCATCGGCATAGAGGATGTCGGTACTTTTTTATTTACTGACAAAGTGTTTGATTCTTAAAAGCTTTGACTATTCTATTATCTCTTTCATTCACCATCCTTTTTCTTCAAACATTGTGAATTAATGATAAAGCAATGCAAGACGGAAGTTTCTCTAGTTTCAAAATCAATATGACTACATCCACAATATAATTTGAAGATGATTTAGCAAACGAAGCTTTTACATTAACAGTTACCGATGAGGAGGCTTTGCAACATGTACATCAAGAGATGGAGGCCAAAGCGGCAGCCCCATTTGCATCAGATAGGTTAGATGAGATTTCTTTTGTTATCTTACTTCTTGTGAGGTCATATAAATAATGTTATACGTGAGGGGACCAAGACTTTACTATTTGGGTGGAATTAATTGTGAATAAATTAAGTACATCAGGAATCTAAAATCTTGTATGACTTTTAACTACATCCGAATATTTGTTGCTGAAGAGTCTAATGCTATTGGTATACATGGGCAAACCTTTCTTGGTTTTCAGTCTACTTCTTTGAAATCTGAAACCAAAATTATTAAATGATCCGGCAATACTTGCCAGCAGTATTTTGTTTCTCTATCATACAATTTCTTTAGTCTGCATCCACTTTTTATTTTCCACTACCTTGTGATTCTGGAAAAGATTAATTTTTTAACTTCCATAATTTTTGAGGTAGTGTATGTTCCATTATCCTCAAAGTGATTTCTTGGAAATTAGTAATGCTGGACAAGGATTTGGAGTTGTCTCCTTTAAATATGGCTGTCGACGTGTACCTTTGTGATACTCCGATTCTCTAGGATGTAATGCAGCCATGCAGGTCAAAACCATTATTAATGTTTCAGTTTGTGTGTAATAGCTAACACTGCAAGATTTTGGTTAATTTTTCCATTTACAGTATTAATTTATATTCTATTCCCCTCTGAAGTATTGTTTGTCTTAAGCTGTAAAACTGTTTTTGCCTTAGGCCAAAAATAGATAGGTGCTACTGGTATAGCAAATACTGATTCTTTTAGTATATGCTGACAGCTATGTTCTTCAACTTCTTATGAATGTTTTATTGGGCCATCTTGGAGAATCATCTGATGTTCCCTTTAATGCACACTTGTAGGTCTCACTTGTCACAGCCTCCTGCAAGCAAAGGTTCTTACTCACAGGTGGGATTTTCTTATGATGGGAATGGGAAAGAAGAATCCCAAATTTCAGATGATGATGATAATGATGAAGATGAAGATGAGGAAGATGAGGAGGACTTTAATAGCGATGATAGCAATGACGAAGGAATGGAAATGATAGCAAAAGAGTATGGGGTTAAGAGGTATGGATGGCTTGTATACATGGATAAGAAAGCTAAGGAGGAAGAGAAAAGGCAAAAAGAGGTGATCAAAGGCGATCCTGCAATTGTAAGTTGAGAGATCAAGTGGTCTTTTTGTTCATTTTTCTAGATCATTATGTATTACGTGTTTATGAAAATATTTTACAAAATTTATAGAGGAAACTGAGTCGCAAGGAAAGGAGGAAAGCTTCTCAGATTGAAAGGGAAAGAGAGAGAGAAGCTGCTCGTATATCTGGAACACGTGTGCTGCATCATGATCCCTACCGGTAGAAACTGTGGAGATTATGTTAGATTGACTATTGAGTGAATAAAAATGACAATGTGATTCCTACTATAATTGGTATGACCTACTATGTTTTTTAAAAATTAAGTGCTAATGATGCACTTGAATACCTGTAGGGAACCAAGACGAAGTCCTACTTATGAGGCTTATTCTCGATCTAGAAGGTAGAGCCCTACTTTTGCTGGTCTCCATCGAAGGTTTTAAATGCATTTGATATCTCTTTCTATGAAGTAAATTTTATCTGGTATTTTTTTCTTTTAAAGGTCAAGATCCAGATCACGGTCCTACTCTCCATCACACTCAAGGCGTTATTCTCGTGGTGGTAATCAAGATGATGTCTTCCGGAGCAAACAGCGGGCTCCTAAAATAGAATATATCACTGAATTTGGGGGCTCTGGAGAAGCAGATGAACCCAAGCTTGAGAGATTTACTCCACCTCCATCTCCATCTCTAGCTGATAAGTTAAACCGGTCGGAGCACTGGACCTTTAATTCTTGCCAAGATAGATTGGACAGTCTTTTCTCTGCTGCCGCATATCACCCACATTGTTGCCTGAGGCTATTTTTTTGTGGTTTAGAATAGATCAGGACTAGGATGGTCAGGGTAACTGCAGAGAGGAGGAGGGAAGAGGCTTCCCTTTTGAGGCTGATTTTTTCACAAAATTTTTTTTGCATAACTTCTCAGAGTTGCATGGAAATATTGCTATGGTTTTATCTGACTCCCTTAAGATCTTGCAGGCCATCATCTGGTCGCATACTTGAGGCTTTGCATATGGATCCTGCTTCTGGTGTATCTATTGATAAGGATATGGGCACCAAAGTGTCGAAGCCTTCTGTCAAGTATGCCAAAATATTTAGAATATGAATATCAGTCGTTTTTTCATTGTAATTGATTAACTGCATGTGTATGTGACATGTGAAGGCCCGTGATTGTTGCTTCTAAAACTAGTTGTCCTCTCTCTGCAGTACTTCTTCAGCATTAGCCAAGTTAAGTAAGGCAAGTTCATCTGGAGGACTCATGAAGCAGCAGGGGGAGAAGAAAGAAACTCCTCAAGAGAGGCTTAAAAGGATCATGAACAGGCAACTAAACAAGCAAAGTATGTTTAAATTAGAGATTTTAATGATCACATTAATTAATTTTGTGATCCTATTTGCATTCAATTTTTTTGTAGTTCTTTTCAGGAGTTAGCAGTGTTTATGTGGAATTTATTGACGTTAGTTCTTGGTACTTATATAATTGTTTAAATTATCGCTTTTGCAGTTAAGAAAGATACTGCTGCTGAACTTGCTAAGAAGAGGGAACAAGAGCGGCAGAGGCTGGAAAAACTTGCTGAAACGAGCCGACTTGGTCGGTATAGACGTCGTAGCCGCAGTAGGAGCTACAGCCCTTCCACCCCAAGGTAGTTATTTCAACATACTTCCAGTTTGGTTGATGTGCTTGTGCGCTTGAATCAACTCCCAGGTGTAAATTGGTACTTTTGATTTGATTGAGGTTGGTGGTAGTTTGCTAATTGCTTACATTAGGGATAAGGTGTTCAAGACTTCTCGATATGTTTACGATTAATTACTCCCTCCAGTTCTAAATATAAAACAAAGTTGATTTTTTTGAAAATATCAAGGAAGTTAATTAAATTACTTTAAAATATTTATATTTATCATTTTTTGTCCAAATTATTTTGTTTAACATATAAACCGATATATAATATAATGATATATAACATATGATATGATTAAATAACTTATTTAGCTTGCTTAATCTCTCCAAAAAAAGTGAACTCGGTTTTATATTTAGGATCATAGGGAGTAGTATAGCTAATATGGCTATTTCATTGGAAACTCTCCCTCCATTTTTCCCTCTAGGTAGTTTGATTGTGGAAGTATTGACATTATGATTAACTGCTGAAGATACAGGCGTAGTAGAAGTCCTAGTAGAAGCAGGAGTTCTAGAAGATATCATTCTAGGTCTCGTTCTCGCTCCAGGTCTAGGTCTCTGTCTCGTTCTCGTTCTCGCCCACGCTCAAGATCTAGGTCGCCTTCTGACTCTCCCAGGTAAAGGCTTTGGTTTGATGAAAAAATTGACAGCGGCATGGGCATCAAGAATTGTTCTAATAGCTGCCATTTCAGGTATAAGAACCGTTCAAGACGCTGATTGAAGATTGGGTGATCATATAGCAGAGGAGAGGCCTTTAGTGTAATTAGTTTATATATTTGATTTAATTTCTCCCCAGGGTTGGAGAGAGACGTTAGTCATGTCCTTGATTGAGTGCGGGGTAACTCGAGTGAATTAGGTAATTTTTGTTATACGTGACAGGATGGATCTTTTTCAAAGTGAATTACTTGCTTAGTAATGTATCAGAAATTGAGTTGCATGACATATATTGACTCAGTAAAACATGTGCAGCGTCATAATTTTGTCCAGTTGAATATCCTCGGATGAAAATGCAGTGCTCGCTTCGTTGAGGTGGTTATTTATTATTTATTTAATTAGATAAATAACGCGGTTATTCATGGTCACGTTTTTATTAAACGGGTTTAATAGTTTTATTATAGGAAAAACTATGAAAAATCCCCAAGCAAAAAAAAACTATTGCTACGACCAATCTTGGTGAACACGGTTTCCAGATCATCTGTCGTGTATAATTATATTATATATTAAATTAGTTTGAAGAAAAGTATTTTAAGTTAATTTAATTAGTTTCTTATAAGAAAATATTAACTAAATTTTATATTTAGAATAAGAGGTGATATTAATTTGCCTTCAGACTGATTTTAAAAGGCGTGCTCCAATATTGCTGTGAAGGATCCTTTGCAAATCACCATATGTTCATTTTTCATAGTTGAGATCACGATTGTTTTGACTATAATTGGGGATTTTATAATAATTTTAGAGTTATACTTATTCTTTAAAACTTATGCTTTGCACGAGGTCTATGATAGATATACTGCACTTTTTTTATGGATCATGAGTAATGTAGCTTCTTGTAAATTGTATATGATATATTGATATAGCGACTTAGAGTAAGAAAATATTATACCATTTGTTTTAACTATTGAAAAATAATCAATATTAATGATTATATTGATACATATAGTATTAACATATATATATATTATTAATGCATCAGATTGTGCTTCCTACCGTCTAGATTTTGAAAAAGCAATGTGGCTTTTATTTGATGAGCATAACGAACAGAGAATCAAAATTACTGCAGTGTTTTCCTTTTGTTTGGAATTGTGGGGTGAATGATTGGTTTTGGGTGGAAGGAATTTCTATTCCATGTGGGCAGGCTTCAGTCTGAGGCGCTGTACTGTTCACTGGACGATCTTATGAAAGCCTTCCCTCGCAAATGGATATGTATCTCTGTTGAAGTCATCAGAATTATGATAAGATAACGTGAACCCCCAAAACTCCGCCGCCCACTCTTCATTTATTTTCCCCACAAATATGAAAATGTGACACACTCTTTACTCTTTAGTCTTGTCTGCTCCCATATCCCACTATCCGCCCACCTCAGACATTATCCCTTCACTGTCCCATCCACCACACAATTACAAAGCAGAGTGAATTTGATTAATAATTATGGGATTCAGCCATCATTAGGGGTCAATCACATATGGCTCCCTAACTTTCCTTCTCAACCGTCTGACATAACTTGTTCGTATTAAATAATCAAAGTTAAAATCAAATAACAGATTCGATTCCATCTCTGGCATGATTAATAAGTGTAGGCCAACAGAGAGAGAGAGAGAGAGAGAGAGAGAGAGAGAGAGGACAACAACATGAATCAATTTACCCCAAAAGCTCTAAAGTTGTGAAGCCTTCCTTTGTTCCTTTGATTCATTTTTTTGGGGTTTCACTTCACTTGACCCGCACGGGAATTGCAAAGCTTCCTCTGCTAAATGAATAATCTCAATCTGCTTCTAAAGGAATCTCATTTGAACTTGAGTGTGTCTAAAACTTGACTTTATTCCGTACTTTTTGCAACCCCACGCCTTCACTCTTTGCTTTTATCTCTTCCATTTCTCACCTTTACTTGATTCCTTCCCCACACTTTCATTCTCTCAATCAATTCCTTTTCTCCATTATAATATTCTCCCACGCTCTCCCCTCCCTACGTAATTCCTTCCTGTTCACTTTTTTCAATTCTTCCGCTCTTCTTTAGTCTCAACATAATCATTTATCTTTAGATAATTTGATAGTTATCAAACCTGTAACATCATCTAATGGTGCACATAAGATTTTGAGAAGAAACGAGAGAAAGAATTGTGGAGTATCTCCTTTTCCTAATTACAAATAAACTCCCCATTAATGTAATTCCTTTTAAATTAATTAAAACACATGTAAATTATATTTTAACCCCCTATATTATATACTATCAAACAATTTGCTTCATTGCATTTCTTGGCCCAAGAGAATGTCTCGGCCTGAGCACTCGTGGTTTCCTTTCTAACAAGAAATGATTAGGCGTTTCCTGGCCTATATATACAATGAAGTAATGAATCACATTTAACCAATTATATACGTGAGAGACTTCAACTAACATAATTATTCCTCGCTACAGGGACCCTTATTAGCTTGACCCACTTAATTAATTAGCATGATAAACTATGTTTAAAGAAATGTATGTAAGTGGTCCAGGGGAAAAAAATATGTACATACAAGTGAAGCATGCACATGGTGTGACGTATCTATCTTGGATATACTAATTTATTAATGCGCCACTTGATTAAGTAAGCCATTAATTATATAAAATAATGAATAAAATGTCATTGAGAAGTGGCTAAAGCTCCTTACGACCTTGCCTTACATATGATTTCTTTCTTTTTTTGCCAACGCCTTACATATGATTTCATTCTCCTAGGCATTCATTACTGTCATCTGTCAGACTCTCACATGCTCATGATATTTAAAGTTTAAAGTTTAAACCCGTAAATATCATCTAAGCAGATACAAATTCAAATTTCATCTTCAGTACACTTAAGTACCTATCTAGGAAATTACTTCCTTAAATTAATCACATCCCCCAAATACACATCATTGTGGCGTCACCTTCTTTCATGTTGGCACAAGCATGATTGATCTATGAAACGTCTTCGATCCTCTGCTTCAGCAATTTGAATAAAATAGTTGGCGGTCTGCTTCGTCTTCTTTACACTTGGAACTTCATAAAATATAAATGATCACAGTCTTAAAAACATACAAGTCCTGAACATTTTATAGAGCAATGGTGAATTAAATGAACAGTGTACAGTGCTAGGGGCGGCTACCGCCTCTTTTTACTAAGGCGTAGCTCTGTTCTGGAACAGAGCATTCAACGAGAATGTGAATGCAGAGCTCTTATAATCCCATATTATACAAATACAAAAGTTTTATGATTTTATCTCACTCTATCACTTTGATAGCGAAACCGCTATCCATAATTAAAAAATGAAGAGCAAGTTAAAATTAATTAGAGGTATATTTAGGGCGAAAAACCATATGAACACGTATGCGTGGCATAGAGAAGGAGGCAAAAGCAGAGTGAATGGATTTCCATAAAAGAGTTTCAAGTTGAGGAGAATCTGCCATCAATGGGACCATAACAATGATGATTCCCTCAAATACATGAAATTCCTCTATTGGTAATTAGCAACCAGGTCGCATCACAAATCTAGTTTCCATTTAAGGCACAGGTGTTAAATATCATCCCTGTACGTGTATGAGTGTGATGAACATGTACGCGTCAGCATGACATTGAGAAAGGGAATTAGAACATGATGTTGCAGAAATATACTGGAATATAATATTTGTGATTAGTTTAGAGGCAGAAGATTAAATAAGGATGCTTCTTAACTCGAAGAGGTATTGTTTATTGCTGTAAATGCAAGAGCTGCAGAGATTGAGAACTAATTTGAACAGAACTGATAAACTTGTTCCATTCATAAGAAGCATTGTTTTTAAGTGTTTCGTAATTCAGGGATCTTGTTGGCTGTTGCATGGGGGGACCATTAGAAGAAGCGTTTGATGTGATTAGTTGGATTAACCGTTTTGCTAAGCATCTAAAGTGCACCTCAATATCGTTGAGCGTATCAAGCTATTCTGATCAAGTCTTATCCGCTAAGGCATGTATTGCTGTTATGATGCCCACAAAATTTTATACTCCCTCTTGTCTTTTGATATAAAATTATTTATAAAGTTTGATTAGATTAATAAAATTAGTTAAGATTGGTAATATAACATTTTTTTTAAAACATTCAACCATCTTCCTTAATTCCTTCAATATTTATTTTACTTAATTATGATGGAGTGCTTATCAATATGTTGTAAATTGAGGAAAGATTGGCATACAAAAAAATGGGTCTTACATTTATGATTAAGACCAATTTAACAGTTCAGTCCTAAATTAAAGATAAAATAGAGTAATAAGATAATGCTTATTTATGATAGTGATTGGAGCCTTTAAAAGCAACTTTTCAATAGTGATTTACAATATACGAAGTAAGTATTTTAAAAAAATAGTCTCTAATTACATAAAAAATACTTATAAGCTCTTCAAACACCAATCCAAATCAGTCAATAAGTTTACAAGCAACTACATCATATTTCATAATATAACATGTCTGACTTAAATTACTAATTTTTTTCACCTAATATCTTTAACTGATTGATCAAACTCTTCCATCTAATGATTTTTTTTGTAATTAACTCCGTAGTTTATATAAAGTTATTATTACGTGCTTATAATAGGAAAGGGAAGAAGCAATTATTACGACAAAGACCAGTTTCCCTCATCCGTAGTTGTGCATTCACATTTTCATGTGAAATTAAATCAGAGATTAGATGGAAGGGAGGCGTGCAAGTACGACGATTGGTGGATGGAGTCCTCAAAAGCACTAACCACACATGAGGCAAACCTTAGTAGCTACGTCATTAATTGTTCCCATTTCGAAACTCTCTTAATTAAGCATTTTGCATTGAAGTGTTCATCCTCAAAACAAATTTACAGCCCTTCCCAGACATAGGTTTTTCACCGCCAACGTTTGCTGATGACGTGGTCCCCTAAATGGGAAGCTTGCGACAAAAACTATATCATGATTTTTGGAGGATTAGTGTTTTGTTTTGACATCCCAAGTGGGATCGTTTGTCTGTTGGGGGAATTTTATCGGCTCAGACTGAGATAGGCTCACGTGATCCTCTAAAGTTTGGGAATACCAACTTCTAACTTGTGGCCGATGCCTTTAATTAAGAGGTGGGTGGTGTGGATGGATGGCTTGTGAATTTAGGAGCTTTGCTTCACTTCCCTCTCCACATCAAATCTATTCTTCTTCTTGTTTTGATTCATAATAATCGGGGGACCATTGTACTGCCGGTTTTGCCCCCAGAGACAGCATTATTTGATCTGTTTTAGGACCACGGGATTCAGGAACTCTGGACTCTTGTTGCGCCCAGATTAATAATTCATGGGTACTTGGGATGAGAGGCAGATCCATGGCACAAACGAACCCTGTTCTCTGTTTCACAGACATCTCGTTGAACCAATAGGCTAAAAACACACACAAAATCAGGTAAAAAGAGAGGTAAATATATTACCTGTCATTCTTAATATAATTTATATTAAAATTGATTAATATTATAAATAGTCAAACTCAAATCCCTAAATAAATCGTATATTAAAAACCTAAGGGCTATTAACTGATTTTGTCATTGATTTTTCTTTTCTACTTTCATTTCTTTTTTTCATATTTAAGGTCATCGGCGGCAAAATTCCACTTTAATCTCAGTATTTTTTTTCTTATATAAAAAAGAAAAGAAAATTACTCACGCATTACCTGAGGATTGAATGAGAAAGAGCCGTTGCTCAACAGCTATAATATACTACTGGTACTCCCATCCTTACGTGACTTGATTGAATGAGTAGCAACACGGTCCATTAATTAGTAACAAAATCCTTCTGTTATTTTGACTTTTTCCTTGTTGGTCATTGTCACAAAAGGAAGGGGTAATATGGGAAATGAGAAAGTCCCATCAGTGGGCTCCACTGGTTACCGGCTATAAATCTGCTCGCTTCCTTTTAATGCTGATTCGAACTCCCCTCTTACCTCTCTAGGCTCCCTAATTTCAACTTTCTCGTACACATCGCATCCTTCCTTCGCTCTTTCTGTCTTAGCTCTCACAAACCCACAAGATGAAAGCAAGAGCCTAAAGAATATCATTCCGGCACAGCGAGGTTACGGCCTTACCGCGCACAGACCTATTGAACGAAATATAGAAGTTCAAGCAATACTACAATGGTTGACGTGGACCGGAGGATGACCGGTCTAAACCCGGCTCACATTGCCGGTCTCCGGCGCCTTTCCGCTCGAGCGGCTTCCGTTTCTGCCACCGCCGCTTCTTCCCTTCCCGCACGTAACGGTCTTCTCTCGTTCTCTTCTCTAGCCGACAAAGTCATAACCCACCTCCGCAACTCGGGCATACAGGTGCAACGAGGCCTCTCCGACGCAGAGTTTGCTCGCGCCGAGGCCGAGTTTGGCTTTGTATTTCCTCCAGACCTTCGTGCCGTTCTTGCCGCCGGCTTGCCTGTCGGCCCCGGTTTCCCTGACTGGCGCTCAGCTGGGGCTCGTCTTCATCTCCGTGCCTCGCTGGACCTTCCAATCGCTGCGATTTCCTTTCAGATTGCCAGAAACACACTCTGGTCCAAGACTTGGGGCCCCAGACCATCTGAGCCCGAAAAGGCATTGCGGGTCGCTAGAAATGCACTGAAGAGAGCCCCTCTTTTGATACCCATATTCAAGCACTGCTACATTCCCTGTAACCCATCTCTAGCAGGCAACCCAATATTCTTCGTAGATGAGAATATGATCTTCTGTTGCGGTTTGGATCTCTCGGAATTTTTCGAGCGCGAGTCCCTGTTTCGCAGTTCCGAATCCAATCTTCAGATGCTTAAAAAACAGAGATCCGTCAGCGAGAAATCTGCCGGTTCATCCCACAATTTATCTCGAAGAAGCCTGGATACGGGAATCGTGAGCGGAGGCAGAACGCCGAGGTGGGTCGAGTTTTGGAGCGACGCAGCCATCGATCGTCGGAGGAGAAACTCGTCGTCGTCGACATCGTCTTCACCGGACAGGTATTTTGACATGCCACAGTCCAAAATGCCCAAGTGGGTGGAGGAGTACATAGGGCAAATAGGGTCGGTTTTGAGAGAAGGTGGGTGGTGCGAATCGGATATATCCGAAATCGTGGAGGTATCGGCGTCGGGATTCTTCCAAGGTGACATGGTGTTGTTAGATAATCAAGCGGTGCTGGATGCTCTGCTGCTGAAAGCGGACAAGCATTCGGACTGTCTGAGGAAAGCGGGGTGGAGCTCCGAAGAGGTGTCGGATGCTTTAGGATTTGATTTTCGACAGGAGAAGGAACGGAAACCGGCCAAGAAGCTATCCCCTCAGCTGGTTGAGAAAATAGGTAAACTAGTGGAATCGGTTTCCCGGTCATGACAGTTGGTTCGTCTCGGGAGATTTTCCTTATTGATTTCCTTGGGTTAATAGATTAGATATACTGGTCAATACTCATGTAATACTCTCTGGTGTTAAGAAAAAAGAGGCCTCCAAGTTAAAACATTTTGGGAAACACGCCTTGTCCTATGAAACGAATGAAGTGGCACAAGTATGATAAAGGATACGGAATTAATACTACTACTCTGGTGAACCCTTCCCCATTGGCAGATGTTAAAATAGAGACGTTACATGATGAATTAATCAATTGTTATAGTTATGAGCACTTTACTCACTCACGCCCAAATATTATTAATTGGGCAATGCGTTATGTTGGATGCTTAATTTTCGAGGTTAAGGAAGGAGCAGTGCACGTGTGCGCTCTTGCTTTTAATCAAACCAGTCACAGCGTCGTCGTTTTATCCAATTTCAAAAACCGAAAGGATAATGAGTCCGCCATGACTTAATTTCCTCATTGAGTCTAAGAACATGAATGTGAGTGAAAAGAACAGCGGGGCAGGGGAGAAGGTAGCAAGTATCTTCTTTTAAGAAGCTTAAGGGTCCTTGGAATTTGTAAAAGGAAGTGCATGGCTGAGAGGTGAAGGGACAAAACGATGACAGCAAGATCTTCGTTTTCTCTCTGGATTTGGGATGGCCGAAGACAAGCCTGCCCAAGTTATATAGTAAATTAATCCAAAGGAGAGGGGCAGATTTGGAAGTTAGTGAGGGGATAGGGTCCACGTGATTGGGCCCCCGTGCACACCCAAGGCCGGGGCTTCAAAAGCTTAAGTGCCTCCACACCGTTAAGTGTATGTGTGAATGAGCAATCAAACAATTGGTTGTACTTTGTTTGGGAGGTTGCTTCTTGTTTGCTTCGTTCTGTAAACATTGATAGGCAGCATCTAGCGCGTACGGCTACACTGCTACTTTTGATTTGGCATACACTTCCTACAAGCTAGAATCAATATGGCCATTCAATTCGTGAACCATACATACGTATATCCCGGAGAAAGATTATTACCTTTTCTTTCGTTTGTGTACCAACAAATTTCAGAGGCCCCCAAAAGGCTCCGCATAAAAGGCTTGTCCTTGTGGATTTTATGCTTGCATGATATTTGAATATGTGACCCAATCCCAAAGCGGGATGCGCACCACAACTGTGAAATGATATATATTGTGGGTGTTTGGAATATGGATTAGAACCTTTAAAAGTATTTTTTAATTGTAATTTATGAGATACGAAGTAAGTATGTGACAGGAGTGTGATTCTAAGGCTTCGTGCACTTCTAATAGAAGGGGTTTTAGCCTTTAACCACAAGATTTCAAGTTTTAGTTTGTGTGACCAAAAAAAACACTTTAAGAGAGTTATTTCTAACTAGTTTCCGCAATGCTTAAATCTGACATAGCAATATGAAAAAAAAAATGCTTTGTTGGTAGAAGATGGACTAAAGGCTACAGTCGGTAATACAGATCAATTCATGGGTTGCGGGCTTGTACAGCCCACACTTTCACGGGCTAGAAAATCACCAATCCTAACCCTCATGTGCGGGTTCGCTAGTTAGCTCATAGCCTGCACAATTCTTTTTTAACAAAATTGAGAATGAGAAGGAGGAAAATTGTTATAAAAAAAACACGTTCTAAGCCCACTCAGCACTCACACACTGTGTCATATCCAAGCTTAAGTGTCCAATCCAAAGTCCAAAAAAAAAATATTCTAGGCCCACTCACATTGTGTTCAAGTCTAACAAATCAAAGTTCAAAGTCCAAAAGGTAAATAAGTAACCATATTATTAAAAAAAAATTGTAGGCCAACCCACAATAGCTGCGAGTTACGCCGTGCGGGCAGGATTTTCAGGCCTAAAAATCCCCAACCCTAATCCTGTCAAAACACACGGATTATAGGTTGAGCCTGCGGGTTGGACCTGTTTTACCGGGCTCCACTAAAGGCCCATTTGACCTAAGAGTTTGAATTAGAAACGGCAGAGTCACAAAAATCCAAATTCTTGGAAGGGCCCTCAAAAAAGGAGGCAATAAATGCTCCTCCCCAAGTCGCTGCCACGACCGGACCCACCGGCCACCCCACTTTCCTTCAGGCGGGGGCGGCTCAAGTCCGTGGTTTCACGCATGCTGACCATACGTTGACTTTGTGTGTGCTTGAGTTTTGCATTGTTAACTGTAAAACAGGCATTTCCTCATTCTGTCATTCATCCTCCTCCTTTATGTTCTATGTTTCTCTTCTCGCTCTACAAGACCAGAAACTAATGAAGCCAACGATGAAATAGCAAATTCAGTTGTTGAGTAACTTGACTATCTTAGAGCTTATTTTATCCACCTTCCATAGAAAATGGATTGGCGAATCTGCTTCCCTCCCCCTAAGCACACATCGGAAACAGAGATGACACAACTCAATTTGCTTTCTTATATCAACATGTATGAAATTCCAATTTCTATGTTACAAGTTCCTGTGATGTTCTTTCCATACCAAATCATTGCCATTCTTGCACTGACCCTCCACTAAAAAATCGCAGGTTCTGACTTTCTAGTTCCAAATTTGTGCTGTACAATTTTAATGTAACCCAAAATAACTTGTTATTCCCCATAATCTGGGTCACCGTTCCAGTAAAACCTTAGCTCCTTCCCCAGAATATCTTGGATCAGACCTTGTCACCTTCACACGAAATGCAGCCTGCAAGAAAATTGGACATGCTCAGACGTCATCATAATTGAGAATTTACCAGGCAAACCCCTCTATTTAACATTTCTTTTTCATGTAGATATAAGAAGTAGCAGAAACTTTTTTCTCAACTACCAACTACGCAACTTTTTAGCTGAAGTGAAGAAATTATCAACCACCTTATCAGAACCAAATTCGATAACATCAGAGGGATGGACACGAGTAGGATAATTTGGAGGCACCCGGTACCGCCTTCCTTCATTGCTGCAAATATAATGAGAGTGGAATTAGATATACACAACGAGGGATTAAAATTTTGAGAAGAAAGGATATAAGCCTCCCTTTATTTTACTTACTCAGATATCCAGGTGCCATGTTGAGTGCGCAAATCAGTCAGGAAGAAGGCACCATCCTTGTAGTTAATCCGAGCATGTGTCTGAGAAACCTTCAAAATACAAACACTGTTGCATGATATGGATGACCATTAAATATATAACTACGTTTAACTTGGAGCATGATCACTTGTGTTACCTGTGGTGAAGGTATTACAATTGAACGGCTTAGATGGTCCTCCTCTTGCTGGGTGCTCCTGCAAATCAAAATATTCTTGTCAGGAAAGAGCTTAAAACTTACCAAGTCTAGAAGATAATATTTGAAAGCAAGATGAATGCAAGTTAAATTAAGCTGAGCGGGCGTGACAGAAGCCATACCCAATTATGCAGGGTTTATTCTCATCTTGACTTAACGATATAGGCTTCAGAAGTCCTGCTTCATCCCCACATGGTAATAAAGTCCACCTACAATACAAGCAAGAAGAATGGACACAAGAGTTATGCCATCTGGTTTAATTAAAAAAAAAAATATATGTTATGATATCTGCGTGTGTGGTTTTGGAAATATTTAAAGGATTATACTCATGTTTGGAACAAAGACATACTCTCCATTAATAGCACGTTCTAGTGCATCATCATCTTGAAACCATTTGGGTAACTGGTCATTTGCCTTCATAAATAATTAAATACCTATGAGATTCCAGATCACAGCAAAATCCAACAGACACGACCATATAACAAAACCAACCACCAAAGCTCTACATCAAGAAAGAGTAAAAGCCTTGAAATGGACATACTTTGTCTGAGAGTCTGCAACATGCGGGTCTCCCTTCAAGTTTGGAGCTGCAAAAGTAGGAACATGTCACAGGTTTATGAGTAAATGACTCAAGAAAATGTGCGGGAAGCCAAAACTGCTATAAATGTTTGACCATGTAAGACATTGAGTAGTTTTTAATGGATGGGTTTCATCAAGCAAAAACTGAAAAAAAAAAAAAATCACTAATATTTCAATCTTGAGCACCTCATCCTTTTTTTGCTACCTTTCCACTCATATTTTTCACATGCATGTTGCAAGAGAAATTAAAGCTGGAGCATGATTACCTCCAGGTCAATCAACCAAAACGGGAAGACGGTTCTTAATTCTTACCTATTGCCACCTAAGACCCAAGTTAACATTAAAGGCATAACCTTATCAATTACAAGCCTCCCTCCAACTCTTCCAGGATGTGGTATTCGAAATTTGGTCAAAAACTGCCAAGGAAGGGGGAAAATTTTATGAATTCTAGGCATCATGCCATTGCAAATATCCAGAGTAACCATCACCTCATTCTTTTCATCATCTCAGTAGGTGTAACTAACTTCTTACCTCTAAAGGGCCAAGACCAACACCAAGATATGCCTTATAGGTGGAAGCCATAAGAGCTGCCATTCTTGCCAAACCATGAATAATGGCAACTCGCAGTACTCTTTCTCTCTCATAGCTGAAAACAGTGAAGAAAAATGAAATGAGGGATAAAAGGTCCCATAATTCAGTGAAGAGATGATTTATCAAAACAACCGATTTTCAAATAATCTAAGATTAACTATTGAACACAAGTGGTCAAATGTTTCAGTTCATATGAACATATAAAAGTTCTCTCTTTCTCTCAATTTTCAAAATTTGAGATTTGTGCAAGCCTGCAGTTTCAGTGTCAACGTCAGTTTTCTTTTGTATATTTGCCTAGCCAACTGCAGACAGTAAATACCTCCTGAGGGAAGAATCAATGTCAATTGGAGACCCTGATTTTGTACTTCGTTCCCATGCACTATCCAATTCCCACGCAAGCTGATAACTGTCCTGAAATGATAAAATATGCAAATCAGAAAGGGGTTAGCCTCTTCTTCCTGGAGAGTCAGTCTATACCACTAAAAATGTTTGCTATATAGGAATAGGTGATTAAAAAAAGTTGCATAAAAATAAGCAAAGAGAAAAGGGGGAAAATCTAAAATATTAAGGCCTATAAAGGATTAAAGAGCATGTATATTGGTCTAAACATTCAGGAAATTGCTGAAACTAGTTGAAGTAGTGCAAATTCATATTAATTGAGAGGGAATGAACACTGCAGATAAGATATGTGTATGTGTGTGTACCTCAATAGCCATGCATCCTCCTTGCCCCAAATTTGGTTGCATGGCATGAACAGAATCACCAAGCAAGGTCACACGACCCTTTCCCCATGTGAATATGGGTGTCCTATCATATATGTCCCGTCGCAGAATTGCCTCTTCGTCCGTGGCAAGTAACAGATCTATTACATTATCACACCAGCCCTCAAATATACGAAGGAGCCTTTCCTTTTTTCCTGTCATGCACAAGATATAAGAATCATGTCTCATAAGATTTTTCCCCCTAAGAAAAGGGAGAAAAATATAATTTCCAGTAAACAATTTCAGAAGCCTTCCCAATATTAGTTTTCCCAACATGAGAGCAATTATTCTATGGGAATACGTAGTAAGATAAAGTAACAACTAACCAAAGAAGCAAAAGGAGAGTCCAACAGAGAATGGGCTTGGGTTATGGTATTAAGGTGTGTCCTTGTATTTCAACAAAATGCATTGATCATATAATCTCAAATAAATGTTGTGTTAAGCTTGCATATTTAGTTTGGAATTAATTATGCCATGAGAAACTCCTGTTTCTATATTTTTCCCACTTTCCATGCATAACCCTTACATGTCACTTTTTCTAGCTACTAATATTAGCACGATTGATTAGCAAAGTAACACAAATTATGATTTTCTTGCTTGTCAAATCAATTAATCAAGAACTCAATATACAAAACTTCACACAGTGCGTCTATGAACGAATCACACAGTAAATTTTACTTCTCCAGAGGCCAAGCATTCAGGAGGAATCAAATCACAAGTATATGAAAAGAACATACCATGGGAGCCATCAACACCACCAGGTGGTTCATTGTGAAATGCATACCATTGCATCTTCCCCCCACCAACATCTGAAGACACAAAGTATTGTTTGTGTCCCAAGAATACTCGATACCTTCCATGGTAGAAGTTCAACCAAACTTCTCAATATGACGCAAGCAATATTAACAGAAAATAGAAAAATAAGAATACAAGGCTTACCCAACAGATTCAATGTCAGCAGGAACAAAATCTGCAATGCCAGTGTAACAGGTGTAGTCAGAGTAAACTGCTTCTGTTGGCCCAAATAACTTTTTCCTCACCTGTTCACACAAGTCCCAACACTTGGTTAAGTTAAATAAACAGGAAGAATTTATGACCGTATAGGCTGCCCACAAAGAAGTAGGAACTGTTCAGCACTTTCTAAATGCTTACAGAACAAGGCTACCACATGCACGTGAAGGATCAGACCAACTTTTTTTTTTTTAATAAAAAAATTTACCGTACATCATGAGCATCTTATGTTGAGTAAGTAATTTTCTCATGAAAAAAACTCAGCTTAAAGGAGATTGAAGAAGACCTTGGACCATATACCATCTGCTCCAACCAATAGATCACCATCATATTTCTCGCCATTCTCAAGCTCTACTATTACCTGAAAAAGTGGAATTCCAGAAGAGCACAGCAAAGCAATAAATGTCATCCGAATTATATGTTCCTACATTGATCTTGTAATCACATTCCAGAATGAAGAAATTAAAGTAAACAAATGCATATCATAACAGTGTGCATAGCATCTTCAATGCAAGAGCATTCCTTGATTACCTTGCTTCCATCATCCACAAAATCAACAACATTACTGGAATTCAAAATGGAATCTTCTCCAACAGCACGGGCAAATATCTCTTGTAAAGCCATTCGACTTATAACTCTCGTGACTGGAAGCCCACGTTCCACTGCAGGAGTGAATGTATCAAACTTGATGTACCTGATGATCAATAATTATATATCAATTGAAGAGGCATCCCAAACATACTCTACAGAAGACATATTTGATCTAAGGATTAAGAAAGACTTCAAATAAAAAAGAGAAACACTCTTCTCGGGGGAAAAGACACTGACTTACGTTACATTCTCCTTCAGCTTTTATGCAAGAAATAATATGTTGAGCTTAACAGTATCCATTTCTACAAGTTTCTTTCAGATTAAATCATTCGGCTATCAGTCAGATAGTCTTGGCAAAAAGGATGCTAATAAGGCTTAGAGTAGGTGTTAAAGGCATCAGATATCATGTTCCAAAGGTGCAACTGAAAAATTAAATCTGTGGTCTCTGAAGTTTAATAAAAGTTTCTAAACACAACTCTATTATCAAGCCGGTCAACCCTGGCAAACAGACATGAAATTAAATGTCTGGTAGCCCGTAAAGTTGGTAGTTGGTATAACGTCTTACACCTTTCATCTATAAATAAAAGACCATTTTCTCGAGCCTAAATACTACTATGTGTAAAAAGAACACGAGCATGAGAGCTTACCAAGAACCAGAAACTCCGTCAACGAGTCCATTGATTCTATCACCCGTTATACAACCCACCCTCATAACTTCATCAGCAACCTCCGGATCTATAGCTTCCAAAGCAGCTAATGCATTACTCTGTATCTGAATTGGACCCCTGTACTGTCCCTCCCCCCTTATAGCACTCAAATCCTTCTCAAACACCAAAACTTCAAACCCTTTTCTCTTTGCAGCTAGAGCAAAAACCAAACCACCGATCCCACCGCCTGCCACAAGTATCCGAATCTTCTTTCGAGGAGTTCGATTCTCATTATTTTCAGTCACAGTTTGTGTTGACGGTGAAGCAGAAGGTGGTGCTTCTGCCACTGCAGCTGTAATCGGCAGCAGTTTCTTCGTACGCTTAATTGTTCTGCTTCCAAAGGGTGGAATATCCAAAGAAAAATCTTTACAAGTAGGAATTGAGAAACTGGTTCTTGAGAAAGATGTCGTTGAGGGATTAAGAGAGCTGTAAGACAAGGTGGAAGCCATTGTTAGAGCTAGCGTGGAAGAAAACTACAGAGTCGGTTTGAGTGTCCCTCTTGTAATGCGAAAATTCAAAAATAAAAATCTGGGCTTTGTCCTGTGAGGAAAAAGCTGTAGGGAAGTTTATCAAAGATTAGAATTTGTGGGGAAAGAAGAGAAGTGCACGAATTACCAATGGAAGCTGCACTATTCATATAGGCTAAAATGGTGGTGGAGGTGGTGGTGAGTTTGGAGCCAAAAATAATAATATCTGGAGGGGGAAAAGGAAATGCGGTTTCACCAATCAAGGAGAAGCCAAGGACATGTGGCAGTCTATGGGTGAGCTCAGTGGCTACTGGCTAGATTGATTTGACAGACAGATTTTGATTCTTTTTATTTTAAATTGTGGTGTGGGATAGCTGTCTCCTTTTTTGCTCTTTCATTTTTCCGCCGCAGTGGCTACCGCCGGATTAAAATATTAATTATGATTGGTCTCTAACGGCCTAACGGTAGTTCCATTATCTCATATCTCTCTGGTTTTTTTTTTGGCCATTGACTTGTTTTTAATAAAAAAAAAATTAATTCGAATTTTTAGTCTTTTTTTCAACAGACTTGCGTCATTAGTTAATACTTACGCAAGTTGTAATTTTTATCTAACAACTTATTTTAATAGAACAGACTGTCAGATATTTATTGGCGAAAAATGAGCTTCAACGCCTATCAGAGATGCATTTTTGAGTTTGCCCTCACTCCGATCTCTTATCGCAGTTTTTGTTATTCTTCTAATCTTAAATAAAATATATTTATCTAATTTAAATAGATTAAAAAAATTATTTAATCATGATCCACGCAATATCATTTCTCTAAACTATTTTCATGTATGAGTTTATAAGTTATAAGAAATAAAATAGAAGAATATCTTATATTTATGAATAAAATTCATCAACAAACTATGTCATGCATTTAAAATTGGGGGAGTAATATGTAACTAGTAAAACAATGTAATTGAATAGCACGAAACACTCTAATTACAAAGGAAATGAAAAGACTAACATGAAAATTAGGGTATGAGAAGTAAAGTGAAACATGTGTTACAGGAAATAAATTTACCATGCAATCAACCTTAGCTTGGCTATATTCAAATTACAAGTTCCACTAAAGTGACTTTAAAACGTAGTGCTTATACAAATGTCAACAATCCCTCTAAAAACAACGTAATAATCAGGACCTTGAATCAGTCAACGCAGTGAGTAATCCCCATTAGTTCCAGCTCACCGACAAACAACCTAAACTCTTCAAATGATCTAACCTTTTACTTTCGTGAGAACTGGATCTGGTGATCGGTGCTACTCATCTCAAAGGCTCAGATTATTATGTGATATCACTATTCTTTCCTTTTATTGGGTGCAGCCACTTCCCAAAAATGTGAGGCTCACAGTAATTAGGGGCCGAATACCACTTCTTTATCTCTGAATCATCGTTCCCAACAGATTTTTGTGGGCCCTGCAAATGATCTTTCATGGAGTCCTATCGGGCCACGACATAGACCATCAGGACCTGAAAGATTGGCGCCCCAGTTGCTTCTTATTTGTTTGTTGTTCTTACCCGATATTCTGAGCCCATTTCCCTTCAAACCAGAGATTTATTCAACTCTATGCTAATATTGTCAGGATGGGTGGGAGCTTTTGCCGGGTGGCAAGCTTGTACGCCAACTATTTAAATTATTTATTTACTTGAATAAAATTGTGCAAATTCTTCTTCAACCTCCCATGGTAAACTTTCTAGTGCCTGCAACTGAAAATGACAGGTTTGACACAAATATTCCACTCCTTTATGTTAAAATTGATGCTTACCATTCGTGGAAGGAAAGCGTGGCAACCACAGGAAATATGGAAATCTTGATTCCCATTTTTATGAAGAAGTGCACGTGTAATAAGTAGGACTGCGGATAAAAGTGTCGGATATATTGGATATTTCCCTATGTTATTTATTCCGGTCTTTTTTATTAACATTTTATATGAGATTAAGGAAATTAGCCAATGATAGCTGAACATTAATTTTTTTTTACAACTTTCCAAACGCAACCTTTTGATTGACGGTTGGGGGAAGATGGAAAAGCCAAAAGTGGACTTGATAAGGTATTTTTGGAATCTTATCATGAATATTTCATCAGTCATATTGTATTAGGATAGACTGATGAGTAGTTATGATCATATATCAATTTGTATTATAGTCGGTCAATGAACCCAAGCTTCACATAAAAGGTGTTATTGTATGAATTGTAGGTATATGTAGGTAGGTAGCTTCAATAATTGTTTGTCCAAATATAAAATTTTGTAGATTTTTTTAAAAGATTAAAAAATATAAATAAATTATTTAATCATATAATATATTATGTATTATTAAATTATATATAATTTATAAGTTAAAAAAATTAATTAAAAAAATAAAGATATAAATATTTTAAAATAATTTGCTTCATTAATTTTTTTTAAAAAAATTAAATAAATATAATTTTTTAAAATCAGATAGATACTGTATTTGTCCACGTTGGGGTGGACGTGGCTCCGGCTCCGTAGCAGCATGGCCAGATGAGTTACGTACTCACGTTAGGAAGCAGCAAACACGTTCCACCACTACAGCTTTGTTTGGTTGGAGGTTTTGAGAGGGGAGGTTAGGTGAGGGGAGGGTTAGGGGTGGAAAAAATGTATTTGGTTGGAGGGAGTGGAAGGGAGGGGAGGTTAAAAATTTTGTCTTCTTTTGCTCCCCTCCCCTCCCTTCTCCTCCCTCCAAAATTGGAGGTTTTTGGAGGGGAGAGAAAACTTTGTCCCACTTTGACCAAAATGCCCATACTTATTTTTTAATATTCCAAGTTTACCCCTCTTGTTTAAAATTAATGAGATAATATGTAAAAATCAATAAAATATCCCTTAAAATGTATACATTTTTTTTATCATATATACTTGAGGTAATAGGTTTTTTAAGATTTACAAATTAAAAAAATAAAAGAAGAAGAAAAATATATAAATAAAGAAAAAATGGTATATTTATCAATTTATAATTAACTCACCTCATCTACCCTTCTAAACCAAACAAGAAATCACACCTCCCCTCCCCCCTTATTGAACCAAACAAAACTTATAAACTTCCCTAACCTAATTTAAATTAACATCACCTAACCTAACTTTTATTGAACCAAATACACCCTACGGTACCACACAGCATTTTCTTTTTATTTTTTTAATACTGACAGCCGAAATTTATACTAGTAGTCTATTTGATGCAAACTCGGATGACCCCCATGACACGGGTTCTACTCTGCCCTCTGCATATAGAGTCCAGCACCAATGCAACATCGGGTTTCAAATGCTAATGGCTTCAGGCCCAATTACTGTGCACTTCTTGATGTCTCTTGAATAGAACTTGTCATGGTTTTAGTGGCACGCAAACACATTCTTTATTAATATGCAATATCTTGAGTTGAAGATTTTTTGTGTTAGGCAGATGTCTAAAATACAACGACATGGAGGAGGGCCCGGTGCATGTGACTGGCTTTTGTAATTTCCTAGTTTTTGACACGACATGACAAATGCAAAGGTTAGCTTCATGGTCCTCTGTGCAATGTACCACAGCTCATGTCCCGTCCTCTTCCCTCCTCACACTGTTCCTTATCCTTCAAGATCATTTCTCATTCACTGCGATTCCATCCATGCCTCACAAAAACCCTCTTGTCACAGATTCCACAATTTTCGACCGAACCGGAAAATGTCCAGAACCCACCCATCATTGCCACTTGACCAAGATTGATGATGCGATGTTTACTAAAATGAATTGCTCATATTCCTTGTCATATTTCTTGCACCACCCCCACTAGTATTTATATAGCTCTGCCCACAACAACTCTCACACACATTTACCTCACGTAAAAATAGAAGCAACAGGACGAAGGAAAGGCCGAAACAGAGTAAGTGTGATGAAGAAGAGTCCAGTTTGGAATCAGAAAGGAGGTTCACTAACGACGAACTACAGGGACGGCAGCCAAAGGGGATGGAGCTCAGAGAGAGTAGCACAGGGAGCGATCAGCAGCAGAAGGCACTCTAGTTTGGCAGGTTTGACTCCGTTCAATAGTGGAAGAGCTTTGCCCTCTAAATGGGACGAGGCAGAGAGGTGGATTTGTAGCCCTGTTTCAGGTTATGTCTGCAACAACAACAACAACAATAATAATACCAAAGCTTCTTCACATGGGTATCCTCATCGTCGACCAAAATCCAAAAGTGGTCCTATCGTCCCACCCACAAATGCAATGGCCTTCTATTCCAATTACTTCCCCACTGTACCTCTAATTGAAGGCTTGGGTATCAAAAACTTAATGGCCGCTTCCCCTTTTTCCACGGGAGTGCTAGCACCCGATGCTTTCTCTGTTCAACATCATGAGGTAGACAATGGAGTTCAGTGTCCTTGTCCGTCGGTCGGTGGGATTGGTTTGATTCCCTTGTGTAGTGCACCCAGGTGGTCGGATCTCTTATGTGACCTTTCATCGCCTAACTCTCAAGGTTTGATGCTCTGTTTTTGGTTTTCTTCAGCATCCCTGATTCCTTATTGAATGATTATTTTTATTTACAGAAGGGAGAGATGATGACGACAGCAAGACTGACAATGCGGAGATGTCCCCGATTTCAAAGAGGGATAAAGGAACGCAGATGAGCCCGGAGTCTGAGGACGACGAGCATCCACAGGCAATATCTTCTCCGGCTTTGGCCGATGACCAACAGAGTGGTTGTTCTGCTAAATTAGAAGTAAGAGATGTGGAGGTGGACAGTCAGGCACCTATAATTAGGTGGTCCAAGAGGCATGCAACCAAAATGACTAGAAACGCTTCGCTTCAAGCCAAAAGTTTCAGAGAAACTAGTACAGAAGCAGAAGCAGAAGCTTCATCTTGGGACATCGTAGCTGTAGATTCAACCATAAGCTCATCCAAGTATGTTTTGTAGATACTTTCGTCTTCCCCTTCTCTCCAACTGGATAATGTTTTTATCCGGTAAGGGGTGGCTGGTCGCACCAAAATATTTATCATGATGTGGAAAGAAATTGGAGAAAGTCAGCTTTTTAATTTGTTAAGAATATCCATTAAATATCCGTTTTGGTGCAGGGTACAAAGAGAGGAAGCCAAGATCAATGCGTGGGAGAATTTGCAGAAAGCGAAGGCAGAAGCAGCAATACGGAAACTTGAGGTGATCTATCCATCAAAATTTGCGTGTCTGCTTTTTCCTGACATATATGCTCTAAGGAAAATCTATTATGGCGTTGTGTTAGAAATCTAGGACTAAAATTAGTAAGTGGAGGTCAAATTAAACCCATATTTCTCAGTGAAGTAAGTGTGCAGGGGGTATTTAATTCTTTTGTTTGTTAACCACGAAATCCTTTTTGACACAGATGAAACTGGAAAAGAAGAGATCGGCATCAATGGACAAGATTCTAGACAAGCTGAGATGGGCGCAGATGAAAGCAGGAAAGATGAGAGGATCAATACCAGAAAAAAGGGGCCATGGGACTATGAAGATTTTTAAATTTGCGCAGTTATGGCCTCGAACAAGCTGCTTCAGCAGCCATGATCTGTGAATGATCCTCATCTCACACATAGAAATTTGATTGAGAAATTTAAATATACAGGCTGTTCAATGATAGATAGAGAGAGCATGTGGAAGCTGGAGTTTGTACAGATAGAGAAGGACAAGTGGATGTGTCTCCTGATTCTGAGATCTGCAGGGTACAAATAATTCATCATGGTTTCAGGGGACAGTCTTTTATTGTTCCTCTCCTCTCTATTTATTTTCTTGTTGCTGCTCGACAGTATCTTTGATGATCTCCGCTGATTCATGCATTCATGTTCTTGGCTGCTGCAAATTCTTTATAAAACAAAATATGTAGTATCTATTATTTCTTTATCGTCAATACAGCACATGCTTATTCCAATTCAGGCTGTGAAGACAATTATAATTATAGTTCACGCTCCACAATGACTATAAGAAAGCACTGCAGGACAGCAAGGGATATATTTGACACTAAAAGAAACAGGATTTTAAAGCTTGTTTCACTTAGGACAAATTTGGGTTGGCGTAAATTTAAGTTAGTGTTGGAAAAATTATGTTATGATGTGGTAGACACAGAAAACAGTAATACCTATGGAATCAGATGCCTAGTGATTTAGGTTAGCTATGGAATCAGATGCCTTTTTATACGATGAGCTAAAACAGGACCTGAACTAAAGGATTTAGGATAGGAGTGCGAGAACCTCGCCCATTATGGTGGCTTTCTTATTATTTTTTTCAAACATAATATTTTTCTGTCACATTCTCTTTCAATGTTGGTGGGCCAAGGGGAAAAAAAGGTCTCTTTCTACATTTCAATAAAATGACCATTTCAGTTTGCAATCGGGGCAAACTTACGCTGAGCTTAAATTTTAGTATTTTAATATGTTTGAAATAACTGTTAGAACTTTTAATTATATTTTTTAATCATAAGTTACAGTATATTAAATAGTTTTTATGATTTATAAAGTAGTTTTTACAATCTACAAAGTAAATATGTAGATAAGTTTTATCTCAATTTATATAAATCGGGTTTATATTCCAACCAAACATCAATATATCTGAATTCACTTAAATTTATGAACCCGATTCACTCAAACTTTTGCTCCCAAGACCAAACTGTGACGAGGACAAGTAGTATATCATAGATGAAAAATAATTATCATTATCCTACTACTCCTCCTGTTCCTATTTATAAATACTTTTTTTATTACGTAAAACAAACTGATAGTTAAAAGTAAAAAATATCATATTTTTTTATATATGCCCCTATTTATAAAAATAAAGAGAGAATGTATAGAAAAATATGAGAGATAACAAAATATATTTTTTCAATGCTTTGTTGACTTCATTCACCTAGTGAGTTCTTTTTCTCTCTTTCTCTCTCCTTAATATAACTCTTGGTGTGTGTGATAATTAATTATTAATAATATGTATTTAATAAAAATAAAATATAAAAAAAAGAACTTACATTTTCAGACACAAAATAAAAATTACTTATAAAAGAAACCAGTCAAATAAAAAATAAAATTATTTATAAATAAAATCGCAGAAGTATAATCTTTATTATGTATATAGTATATCAATATAACACTCACATACACATAAATTTAGGTGAAGAGTTATTGTCGACCTTTTTTTGTACTCGCCGAGACATATCTGTAAAGGTTTCGTGTTTCAATTTATAAAACATTATGAAAAATGTTAAAAGTAAATGATTGTCATAATGTGTTTTGATACTGTTATCTGGTACAGCCAATTATACTTAAGCGCGGCCTAAATTTTGTTTGTTAAAACCAACGTGTGTTGTTTAATTATCATAATTATGCTATATTATTTATTTTAAGAATAACCGTCTGTCTCCATTTAGATTTCTTCCCATTCCTTCTTTATTTCCTATCTCTATTATTAGATCAACTTTTAATTAGTTAAAATTTAATACATTATAACAATATCATTATAATATTAAATAACAAAAATAAATTTAATCTACATATTATAGAAGTGTAGACTCCATACGATAGAAAAAAATTTAAATATTTTAATTAAATATTACTACTTAAATTTATGTCTGTGTATTTTTGTTATTTAAAATTATAATATATCAAATCAATGAAAAGGGGGAGATGAAAATTGAGACATTCTTTTCCCAAAAGCTACACTTATCTTAATTTTTTTTTATTTTACTAAGAGGTTAATTTTATTTAATACTTTATCTGGTCTAAAATATAAGACTTTGTTAATTAATTTTTACAAACCAAAAAACGCTAGTTAAGTTATTTAATGTATCTTGAATTGATAAAATTTAACTATATTTTTCCTATATAAAAGAATGTAATTTTTAAATATGTATATATTTTGTCACCTCTAAAATGAAAAATAATCATTTATTATCATGTCAACTTTTTATATTTTTATATTTTGTACAAAAAATTTCTTTCACGTGACTTCTTAAATTTTGGACTGGAAGGAGTATATAAAGAATATATTAGATGATATTAATCTGTATGAGTTAATTAAAAATATCTTATTATAATTAATAAAGCAATATGATCGGGGGTCAGGGTTTTTATGTCATAAAAATACAATTATTGTGATGGCGAAAAAAAAAGAATACAATTCCAAGATTTAAAAAACTTTAAAATTACTAAACCAAGTCCAAGAGTCCAACTGTCCATAACTGTCCAACTGTCCAAGATTTCCCGTAACGAATACCCCTGCCAAATCTCCTAGAAAAAACCCCCTGAAAACTAGTTTCTCTGTAAAAAAACCCATAACTTGGCAACTGAATTCCTGCTTGACTAATTGAGCTACCAAATCGATTAATCAGCCTTCATTCAACGACAAAGCTGGTTTGACGTAAAGGTTTTGAGATTTTCCGCGTTCGATTCTAATCAGTCTCCATGTCGAGTGCCTCTTCTTCCTCTTCCTCCGCCGTCTTCCGTCGTTTCTTTCTTCCACCCTCAACCACTCTGAATAAGGGCTTCACCGGACACCCAATCCTCCGTCCTATTTCTCGGCCTTTTCCCATCTTGGAATCTAAGTCGCCAAAGAACGTACGCAAATATGTGGAACCAGTTGCCCCATCTTCCCATGTCAGTTTCATCTTTTTCTATCCGCCTGTGATTTCTCCTTTGGTTTACGCGTAACATAGGATATATTATTATTATTATTAATTCCTTTTTTACTATCCAGAAAATGAGAAGGTCGAAAAAGTTCTGGCCATCATCGAATTTAGAATGTGGCTATTATAATACTCTGTTCTATTGCAGTAAACAGGGGAGCCCTTAAGTTTCCTTCCTTTTTTCTAAAAAGAAATCCTTTCATGAGCATTTAAGAAATGGAGTGAACCTTAAAATATTTTAATACAAATCTGGATTCCAGATATTAGTTTTGTTACTTTATGTACAAAATTTCCGGTGAAAATGGTGGCCATCGCCGAGAAAAAATTGGTGGCCAAACTTATTTTTATTGTGTACCTGATCATGTAGTGTTCACTATGCTTTTTATTTGCAGAAATTCAGTATCTTATGCTCTAGGCACGAACATAATTCTTCAGAACCCCCAAAGCCTTATGAAGGTATAAGCTATCATCTTCCTGAGGAGTTGATACAATCTGAATTTAGTCATTCAAGTGTCCCCAAAAGAGACAGTGATTCGTCCCCTCAGAAAAAGGTAACCGTGTTATTTGCTTTTTATATTATGCACTTTATTGTATGAATGAGTTCTAATGTACTTTTAACATTGATATTCATATCATGATATCTTTGCTCATTAATTATTGATAGTAAAACTGTGCACATGCATTTGCATACACAAATGGTAGACCAATCCCTTTTAGAGAGATGATCATAACTAAAACAAGTGCATTCATATCTGAAATAACATGCTAACGATGCTATCCAATGAATTTCATTTCTTCTTTGAGCACTTTTTGACCCTAAATCTATTCAGCTTTAGGATTATGAAGGTCTTGGGTTGATGATGTTCAGCTCCTCTCCTCGAATAACATAGCTGTGTCAGATAGGAATTTGCACAGTACAGTGAAACTGTAGTCAATCTGAAGTAGTTGGAAATGAAATTCTGTGTTGACACATATATTCCTATAGATATCTTCATATTTCATTTTTATATGACGAAGATATATGTTTTTATTTGTCTATGACCAATTGATGGAAAATTAGGTTTCCATGAGTTTTTCTAGACATAACAATACATTAATTTACCCCCTCAAGATATTACTGTACCATTGACAACTTGTTCACAAACAAGAGCTAATTTGTAAATACTATCTAATCTTATACTGATTGGAAGGTTTGATTCTGTTTCAGTCTGCTAATACAGTATTGGCAATATTTGGCAAACAATGGGATGTACCGTGGGCAGCAGGGACCATATTACAGGTAAGTGTTTTTCGTACTTCAAGCTAGATTAGATGTTGATTAATAGAATTGCTAAACGTTGAACTATACAATTCTATATAGTTGAAATCTATGGTGCACCCTTGATCTTCACTCTATCCCTTAATTACTCCTTTTTTTCAACTCTGTTCAAGCAGACCTTAGCAGCTAAACATTCCAAGAATTTTTCATTAAGCGTTTAAATTTTGGGAAAAAATGGCTCAACGGGCTTCTCCTTGGCCTCACTTGTTAGGCAGATAACAATTTGGTTCACCAACCTTCTTTGAATCTGAAGTTGGTTTTGGCTGAAGCCCTGATCAATAGATATGCAGAATACAACTCTATGATTTTATTTAGAGCAATAAATAACATGCACATTTAGTTTATTTTAAGATGAATTCTATTTATTTCATCACCCGCTATTCCAAAATTGACAGATGACATGGATAGAAAAAGATTAATAATTTTCTTGTGATTAGAGTATAAAACCAAGACATCCAACTTAGCTTTTGACAATGGAATGATGTGAGCCGGTGATTTAGAGTAGAAGTGTGGGAAAGTAAAATCTTAACATGAAAAGCTAAATTGCAAAACAACGTATGTATGATAATGCAGGTTATGCTTGTTTGGGAAGCAGTATATTGGTTTATAGGATATTGGATGATTCCTTATGCGGCGGATATGGCTGGAATCAGCAGGAAATCATTAACATTTAGAGGAAAGGCACTATTAAGCCTTGTTCTTGATTTAACTGAAGGACTAGCTGCTATAGCAATTCTTGGGTTGTGTCTATCTGGGTATCGTCCCCTTCCGCCTGATTGGTTCAGATTTAGTCTGAAAGGGAAATGGCATTTGGATGTCATGTTGGGATGTCTCATGTTTCCCCTGGCCGAACAACTCTCACGGTTCAAGCTGGAGCTCCGACCGCTTTTGCCTTCAAGGCCTATTACACTTTCAGGTGTTAAGGGATCAATAAGGGCAAGGGATCCCACGGCAATGGGGTTGTATGCGATAGTGTTTTCAATCTGTGCTCCTGTATGGGAAGAGATAGTTTTCCGTGGTTTTCTACTCCCATCACTTACCAAATACATGCCTGTCTGGTGTGCTATACTCGTCAGTTCAGTTGCCTGTGCTCTTGCACACTTCAATGTACACAAGATGCTACAACTTATATTTGTCAGCATGATGATGGGTGTAACTTTTAGCCGATCGAGGAATTTATTACCGTCCATGCTCTTGCACAGTCTTTGGAATAGCTATGTCTTCTTGGACCTCATGAAATTGCTTCCATTTAGTGCCTGTATGGGAACTCAGCAGAGAAGTAGCTTTTTTTTTAAATGGAGCTTTTGCAGAAGTCCGATTGAAAAAAAGTCAGATTGTAGATGTGATTTGTGTTTGGATTGGCGGTGGGAGAAGTGACTTTTTTTTTAAAAGTTGAACCTGTTTGGATTAGCGTTTGAAAAGCCCGTTTAGATGAGAAATGACTGAAAAGGGTATGAAGCTTGTTGAATACTACTGATATATTGTTTATGTTAATATTATTATAATTGATGTTAAAAAATATGAATAAATTTTTTAAAAATAAAAAAGTGCAATAATTATTGAAAAAAAAAAATACACTAAAACACTTAATTTTAAAATAAAAGATAATTATATATTTCAATTCATACATGTATTGGAATTTAATCCAAACTGTTACAGCTTTATTGTTTTTTTAAAATAAAAGATAATTATATATTTTAATTCATACATGCATTGGCAAAATAATTGTTTTTTTCCCTGCGATTCTAGGCTCCTTTATTCAGAAGGAAGAAATAAAAACTGTAGAAGGGTATGTTGGGAGTTGGGTACATGAAATAAAAACTCAACCTCAAGCTTCCTATTTTAATCGAACTACGCATTCATTGGATTTCATCTTCCTATTTTCAACCTCAAGCTTCCTATTTTAGCTCAGATGCAAACAAAGCAACCACAAAGTGGTCCCCACCATTATCTGTGGGATTTTGTGGGATGAGAGACGATGAGAGTGAGATAATGTGGGATTTTAAATAATAAATGCTTCTTTCCAACGTAGGAAACGAGTTCAGTGAAAAAAAAGTTTAAACTTTTAGCTTTTGAGTAAATGGACTTTTTTTATAAAAGCTTATCAGTTGGAGAAGTTTTACCAAACAAGGATATTTTGTTTATTGGGCTTTTGGAGGTTCACTGGACTTTTTTTTTGCTAAAACGTATTTCCAAACAGACCCTTAAGCGATAACAGTTTAGCAAGTGATATGAGTGGTGAACCTGATGTACTTTTATGTATGAATCATTTTTGCTCATTCTTGGGGTCCTCCAAGTGAGGACGAAGCCTGACGATTGTATGTTGTTCATATTGTTGATGATCAATAAACCTGAAAATGTGAAACCATATTCATCTTGGATAACGGAAACATGAATGCATGCTGGAATCAATATAGCTTTAAGGAATTCATCAACTCTATTTTACAGGTGATCGATAACCTTTTCACATACATTACATTTCAATAGAGGAAATTTTGTGATGCCCATAATTTCAACTCTATTTTAATCTAAATATGTATGTATGTCATTCATATCCTCAGTGAGCTGCTTGCGATTTCATGTCAGAAACTACGAAACGGTTTTCATCATAAAACCAAATATATTACATGCATGGTTGTTTGTCAAAATTACGCCTCGCGTTATTGTTATTAATGAAAAATCAAACATTTCTTATATTTTTAATTTTAATAAAAAAACGTGAATTAACATTGTTTACATTCCTTTTTTAGCGGCACTTCTTATATTCTATCATGTTCTCTGATCAAAATAAAACAAGATAATGTATGGTATACAATCATAAAATAGAGATTAATATTTGATAATAAACCATTTCACACTCCTAACAGGATTTGTTTTCAATTTTCATCCATAAAATTCAGATTTAAATTACTTAATCATATTATATATTGTGTATCATTATTTATACATCATTTTATAACTTATATAAATTAATTTAAAGAAAAATGATAAATATAAATATTTTAATATAACTTATCTAATTTTTTTAATTTTTTAAAAATTAATTACTTCTTATATTAAAGATTAGTATTCTCATAATCAAAGCGGGTGCTTAGGGTCACGTCCAATAGATCACTGTAAGAAAAATATGATGGGGAAGGAAAGAAGCATCAGAAGAAAAGAAGCAGAATAGTCAAAGATTCAAAAATAGGCACACATTCAAAAGTAAGCAACTAGCCTAAAAGCCCCTTTCTCATGCTGTCGCCTGTCATGCATGGTCCAACTCCTTATTATTCATGCTTAGCCCATTAATCACACACAAACTTAAAATTAATCAGCTGTTTCAAACACCGGTAGGACATTACATGTGTTGAATTTAATATCTACTACCTTTTACCTGTAATATAAAAAATATTTATTTAATTTGATTAGATTAAGAACAATAATTTATAACATATATTTTCTAAAACACCATAGTCATGTTCCTTTATTCCAACATGCCCCACCTCTTTAATTAATGTTGAAGTAGCATATATAAAAAAAATTAAGAAAGATTGATAAATATAAAAATTATATTTTATATTTAAAACCAATATAAACTTTTTCAATATATCTTATATTAATGACTGCAAAGAATATTTAATTATTTGTTACATGCTGAGAAAAACATTAAGTTTAAATTTAAAACAACAATTAAAACATGTATGTTCCAATCCCGGCCCATACCAAACGCCCTCTTTCATTTATGCTCATCTCGAAATGTATAGACTTTAACTTACCCATGGCACCTCCCAATCTCCGATCAAAATTATCATTTTTAATGACCATATATAAATCCGGGATTTATTTTTGGGTTTCTTTCTCTTGTTGCCTGATACCAGGAAACTTTTGAAGCCATATAAAATTTTCTTTTCAAGGATCTTAAATTCTTAAGCAGCTCACAAAAACTTGGATTAAAGAACTTTACCATAACACAAGTTTTCATCCAGTCCCCCCCCCCAAAACAAAAACAAAAAAAACCCACACCAGAGAGAGTTTTTAGCAGAGTTGAATTCCGTGAACGCAGACCTCGATCCCAGTCTCCCAGATGAATGCTGCAGATTAAACCGAGGAGTGGGCGTGCAGCGAAGCAACTTAGACATTTGAAGATGAATTACTAGTATGAAACAATATTTTACTGGGAAAACACTATCGGCATTTCATAAGTTGAGAAATAGTTCAATTAATATTGTAGAAAATATTTTTCAATTTATTAGGTATTTGGTTAACTGTTGGAATTAGTTGTAATGCTCAATACGATTTTTTCACTTAGTTAATTGGCAGTAGGGTATTATAGGGGCTGTCTGTGATAGCTTTTGTGAATCGGGCTTATCATATAAGCCCGATTCACGTAAATCGAGATAAATCTCTTCCACATATTTATCTCGTAGACCGTAAAAGCACCTCGTAGACCGTAAAAGTTATCTCGTAGACCATAAATTATAATTCATAAATACTTATAAAATTTTCATAAACTATTCCAAACAGCCTCATGTAGTCTGTGACTTTTCTTAATAGAAGACTTTAGTGTAAACTTTTAATTATATCAATAAAGGAAATATCCTTATTTTCCAAGGTGATGTGTTTAGATGTAGAGATTGAAGGGTGTCTTCATGGTACTAGAGCCTATTGTCCAGCCTATTAGAGCCCAAGGTCCAGAATCCACCCCACTCCGCCGCTCAGCCCCTATGGAACTCAATCCCTAAATCATGCTGTTCTCTTTGCCTCTGTAATTCCCCACCGCTCAATCCCATTCTTGACGCCATAATGCGCCGATCAACCAAGGTTCTTGTGCAATCAGAGATGTGCATTGACGGATTTGCTGCCTTCCTGGTTCCTCACGGCGCAATTTGACAGTGCTGCTAGATTTAATGACCTCTCGACGATCTTGCTTCTTGGAGGGCGAGGTCACTGAGTTGTTGCCCTTCTTGTTCTTTTTTGACGAAGTTCTTGCTGCCTCCATTGATATGCAAAACCAAGAACCATTTCCGACGTCCTTCACCGGCGCCTCCGCAAAGACGCAACTCGCTCACGACGCCTTTCACACTGGCGGTCTTGTTTCCTTTTGTCCAAATAGTCATCGTTTTGCTAGTCCAAGGTAATTTCCGGCGAAGTTCTTGCTGTCGCCGTCGATCTGTAGAACCAAGAACCATTTCCGGAGAAGTTCTTGCTTCCGCTGTGGATCCACAGTAACAAGGTGATCGACATTTTTTTTATTTTCCAAACACTTTGTACATTTTTCGGTATTCCCGTTCTTCTCTCCTTATGAGCCTGATTCCATCTAAGCTCTAATAGCAACCGAGAAACCTACTGCTGAAACCCTCTCTTTCTCCCACCCCCTTTTCCTTCACCATTCCAATACTCAGGGCACCTCCATCATCAGTTATGTTCTAGTTGGGACCAAAAACTACACTGTTTTAAGTCGTGCCATGCGCATTGCATTACTAGGCAAAAATAAACTGGGGTTTGTGACTGGAACTTGTACCAAAGAATCTCATGATGCTGCATTACGTGACCAATGGGAGAGGTGCAATGCTATGGTCCTCTCGTGGCTAATCAATTCGGTCTCTAAGGAATTGGCCGCTGGTGTCATCTTCTTCCAGAGTGCTCAGAAGGTATGGGATGATCTCAAAGAACGATTTGATAAGAAGAATGGAGCCCAAATGTTTGCTCTTCATAGAGAGATTGCTTCTCTCTGACAGGGGACTGCTTCTTTCTCTGCATATTTCTCTAAATTGAAGGAACTTTAGGAGGAGCAGTCGGCTCTAATAACACTTCCTAATTATACATGCTACACTTCGAAAGCTTATTTTGATCTGATACAAGAGCAGAAACTTCTGCAATTTTTGTTAGGACTCAATGAATCCTACCATCAAGCAAGAATTCAGATATTACTGATGAGCCCCTTACCTGCTGTTAATGAGGCCTATGGTATGCTGATTCAAGAAACGCAAAAATCCATAGTTGACCAAGAATGAAACCATCCCCCAGAAAGCATTGCGATGGTAGTTCATGGCCGTGGTCGCGGCAGGGGCAGAGGGTGCATCGATAATGGGTTCGAATGTACTCGCTGCAATAAGAAAGGGAACCTTCGGGATAATTGCTACCAACTCGTCGGATATCCACCCAATTTTAGAGGCAACATGGGAAGGATTAACAAAGAATCTGCAACTGTAAATGGAGGTGTGACCACAGCTCGAGAGCCTGAAGCACATACGAATGCTGGCAGCACAGTGGCACCTACATTCACCCAAGCTCAATATGAAAAGCTCCTGGAACTTCTGCAAAAAGATGTTGAACCCACTATTCATGCACTTACCAGTACATGTTTGACTATTCCTATAGCTTGTTCTACATTGACTGATAATTGGATATTGGACTTAGGTGCAACCATTCATATGGTGGGGGATTTGGGCCTATTAGATAGCTATAAAACATATAATGGTTCGATTAAATCTATTAAGATCCCTGATGGTAGACGTGTAGCGGTAACTCATATAGGTAATGTGAACATTGTAGATGAACTCTGGCTGAGATGTCTTATATGCTTCAGACTTAAAATTCAATCTAATTTCTATATCAAGATTCACATTAGAAAATAAATGTATGGCTGCCTTTTTCCCTAACCATTGCCTCATGCAAGACCTTCAGGGTGGGAAGATGAGGCTAACTAGTAAGTTGGTCGGTGGTCTGTACATTTAAAAGCATCAAAGAATTCTCATATTGCTAATGTCAATGTAACCCAAAGTAGTACTCAGAAATTGAGTTCTAGTAATGTATTTCTGTGGCATAGGAGACTAGGGCATGCGCCACTTTCTATCATGCGTTATTTGGACTTTGTAACTGATGATTCATATTCTATTAATAAAGTTTGTGATATATGTGTTCAGTCAAAACAAACTAAGTTTCCCTTTTCACCTAGTTGTATTAAAACTCAGAAATGTTTTGAATTGATCCACCTTGATGTATGGGGTCCATATAGAACTCCAACCTATCAAGGTTTTCAATATTTTCTCACTAAAGTAGATGATTTTTTGTGAGGTACATGGATTTTTCTCATGCGTAACAAAAATGAGGCTGTAACACATATTAATAGTTTTGTTGCTTATGTCTTGACTCAGTTTCACACACAAATTAAGCGTATTCATGGGTATGATCCACGAGACCTCATGTCCCTATACTCCAAAAAAAATGGAGTAGTAGAAGGTAAACATAGAACCATCATACAAATTACTAGAGGGTTACTGTTACAATCAGGGGTTCCAATTGTGAATTAGGGGGAATGTGTGCGTATGGCTGCTCATTTAGTCAATAGGATTCCATCTAAAGTCCTTGGTTTTAAAACTCCCTATGAAAGGGTATATGGCACCAAAGCTGATATCTCACATCTTAAGGTCTTTGGTTCCTTAATGTGTGCTACAAATTTGAAAATTGTTGATAAACTTGAATCTAGAGCAATCACATGTGTATTCCTAGGATATTCATATCATACAAAAGGCTATTTGCTTCTTGATTTACACCATAGGACAATATTTGTTCGCCGACAAGTTAATTTTGTGGAAAATCTTTTCCCTTTTATAGACATGCCAAATGATGGTAAAAAATGTATGAACCAACATTTAAAAGAAATGTTTTGGTTTGAACCAGAACAAGTGCAGGTAATTAACAGACCTCTTAATACACTTGAAAATGTTGCTACTGATTATGTTCATCAAAGGTTACACAATAGCAATACACATGTCGAACATGGAGAGGATAAGCAGGAAAATATACATGAACCACAACCATCTACTCATTTACAGCCAACGAGGGAAAGGAGGCCTCCAATCTGGTCCAATGACTATGTATGCTCTATTTCATCTCCTGAAACACTCCAAGAACAGTAAGGTAAGTGTACCTATCCCATTCAAGATTATATTAATTATAACGATGTTTCATCAGATTATTTAAGCTTTCTTTGTGCTATTGAATTTGTAATTGAACCAAATAGTTATGAAGAGGCTATTAAAAATGACGAGTGGATTAAGGCAATGAGAGCATAAATGCAAGCTCTTAAAAACAATAAAACATAGGATTTGGTTCCTTTACCTAAAGGTAAGAAAGCTATAGGATGCAAGTGGGTTTATAAAATCAAGTACAACTCTGATGGCAGCATAGATAAGTATAAAGCTAAGTTAGTAATGAAATGATACAATCAAAGGGAAGTCATAGATTACCATGACACCTTCTCCCCGATTGTTAAAATGCTTACCATCCGAATTGTATTAAAATTGGCTGCATTGTATAAATGGAATTTATACTATATGGATGTGCATAATGCTTTTCTTAAGGGAGACCTTTATGACGAGGTCTATATGAAGATCCCACAGCGATTTGATGGAAAGGGGGAGTACTTAGTGTGCAAATTAAAGAAATCCCTATATGGCTTGAAGCAAGCTTCTAGGCAATAGAACAAAAAATTGTCATCAGCCTTGCTTCAAGGAGGCTTCAAACAAAGTTTAAATGACTATTCCTTGTTTATTAAAGAATGTGAAGATGGTTTGGTATTGATATTAGTTTATGTGAATGATTTGTTAGTGACTGGAAGTTCATAAAAGGATATTGAACAAGCTAAACAGTTTCTGCATAGTTATTTTAAGATAAATGACCTAGGATTAATGAAATATTTTCTGGGAATTGAAGTGGCTAGGTCTGAAAAGGGAATAACATTATCTCAAAGAAAATATACCCTAGATTTACTTTCTAATATAGGTTTAAGTGGTTGTAAGCCACGTGCGGTTCCTATGGCTTTAAATTTGAAACTTATGCCATTTGATAGCAAGAAGAACAAGCACATAGAACTGCTGCACAATCTAGAAAGATATAGAAAATTGATTGGTAAGTTAATTTATCTAACCATGACTAGGCTTGACATCTTGTTTTATGTGCAGACTCTCAACCACTTCAAGCAGAATCCAACTAAAACGCATATGGCAGTGGCTATAGGAGTTGTCAAATACCTCAAAGGCACTCCATGAAAGGGAATATTCATTAGATCACAAGGGAATCTGCAACTAGAATGTTATTGTGATGCTGATTGGGCCTCATGTGGTGTAACAAGAAGATCAGTATCTAGCTATCTACTGAAATTTGGAGGCTCGTTGATGATATGGAAGACAAAGAAACAAAGCAGAGTGTCAAAGTCATCAGCTGAGGCAGAATATTGGGCACTCAGCATGGCTGTTTCGAAAATTGTCTGGACATTGTGATTGCTGAAAGATTTGAAGGTTATTCACAACAGCCCAATAGATGTATATTGTGATAACAAAGGTGCAATACATATAGCAGCCAATCCAGTTTTCCATGAAAGGACCAAACACATAGAAATAGATTGTCACTTCATTAGAGAAAAGTAGCAGTTAAAGCAGATTGACTTGAAACATGTGAAGTCAGATGATCAAGAGGTGGACCTACTAACAAAGGCTGTAATTAGACACTATTGATTTGTATTGTCCAATTTGAGGGGAGTGTAAGAAATAGTTCAATTAATATTATAGAAACTATTTTCCAATTTATTATGTATTTGGTTAACTGTTGGAATTGGTTGTAATGCTTAATACGGCTTTTCCACTTAGTTAATTAATAGTAGTTATTATAAATAGTTGGTAGTCTGTGACTTTTCTTAATAGAGGACTTTAGTGTAAACTTTCAGATATATCAATAAAGTAAATATCATTATTTTCCAAGATGATGTGTTCTAGTGTAGAGATTGAAGGGTGTCTTCAGGAACTCAAATTTTATTGGCTATTGACATCTAATTACTCCCCATTTTTCTTATACAAGATATATTTATCTAATTAATTAAATTAAGGGAGTTAGTTGAGTTAATTAATATATGTGTTTTTTTAAAATACTTTAATAATCTTCCTTAATTTTCTCTTATTTTTTTATTATTGTTGAGGGAGCATCAATAGGTGCAAATTAAATCAAAATGAAAGTAAACTTTAAGGATCAAATATTATATTAACCCTTATTTATTTTAAGAATAACCGTGTGTCTCCATTTAGATTTTTCTCCATTCCCTCGTCATTTCTTATGTTTACTATTAGATCAAATTTCAATTAGTTGAAATTTAATATATTATAACAATATTATTATAATATTAAATAACAAAAATAAATATAAAATAAATTTAATTTACAGATACACATTATAGAAATGCAGACTACATACAGTTACTGTTTCGTCTTATGCTATTTGGTCGAAACGGTGAAAACGAGAATGTGACCGATAGAAATAAAAAAATAATTATAAAATAGTTTAATTAAATATTGCTACTTAAATTTACATGCGCGTGTTTTTTTTTTTGGGTTATTTAATAATATATCAAATCAATGAAGAGGGAGAGATCAAAATTGAAACATTCCTCTCTCCGGAAAAGTTACATATATCTTATATTAAATTGTTTTACTTTTACTGAGAGGGTCAATTTTATTTAATACTCCATTTGGTATAAAGTATAAAGCCTTATTAATTAATTTCCACAAACAAAAAAAATTAGTTAAGTTATTTAATGTGTCTTGAATTGATAAAATTTATATATATTTTATTTTTATAAAAAAATATAATTTTTAAATATGCATCTATTCTAATATTCTCTCACCATTATTATGTCAACCTTTTATATTTTAGGCAAAAAAAAATTTTTAGAGGACTTCTTATATTTTGGACCGGAAAGAGTATATAAAAAATATATTAGATTATATTAATTTCTATGAGTTAACTAAAAATATCTTATTATAATTAATAAAGCAATATGATCGGGAGTCAGGGTTTTTATGTTAAAAAAATACAATTATTGTGATAGCGGGAAAAAAGAATACAATTATTAAACCAAGAGTCCAAGATTTAAAAAAAATTAAATTACTAAAACAAGAGTCCAAGAGTCCAAGAGTCCAACTGTCCAAGATTTTCCGTAACGAATACCCGCCAAATCTCCTAGAACAACCCTTGAAAACTGGTTTCTCTGTAGAAAAAACGCATCATTCGTGGGCAACTGAATTCCTGCTTGACTTGAGCTACCAACTCAATTAATCGGCCTTCATTCAACAACAAAGCTGGTTTTGACATACAGGTTTTGAGATTTTCAGCGTTCGATTCTAATTAGTCTACGTCTCCATGTCGAGCGCCTCTTCCTCTTCCTCCGCTGTCTTCCGTCGTTTCTTTCTTCCACCCTCCACCTCTCTGAATAAGGGCTTCACCGGACACCCAACCCTCCGTCCTATTTCTCGGCCTTTTCCCATCTTGGAATCCAAGTCACCAAAGAACATACTCAAATATGTGGAACCAGTTGCAACATCTTTCCATGTCAGTTTCATCTTTTTCTATTCGCTTGTGATTTCTCCTTTGGTTTACGTAACATAGGAAATATTATTATTATTAATGCATTCTTTACTATCCAGAAAATGAGAAGGTCGAAAATGTTCTGGTCATTATCGAATTTAGAATGTGGCTATCATAATACTCTGTTATATTGCAGTAAACAGGGGAACCCTTAAGTTTCCTTCCTTTTTTCTTAAAAGAAAAAAAAAACGAAAAAAAGAAACCCTTTCTTGAGAAGTTAAGCAGTGGAATGAACCTTAAAAGATTGTAATATGAGTTTTGTTACTTTATGTATAGAATTTCCGGTGAAAATGGTGGCCATCACCAAGAAAAGATGGTGGCCAAACTTATTTTTATTGTGTACCTGATCATGTAGTGTTCACGATACTTTTTACTTGCAGAAATTCAGTATCTTATGTTCTAGGAACGAACATAGTTCTTCAGAACCCCCAAAGCCTGATGAAGGTATAAGCTGTCATCTTCCCGAGGAGTTGACGCAATTTGAATTTAGTCATTCAAGTGTCCCCAAAAGAGACAGTGATTCGACCCCTCAGAAGAAGGTAACCGTGTTATTTGCTTTTTATATTATGCACTTTATTGTGTGAATGAGTTCTAATGTGCTTTTAGCACTGACATTCATATCACGATATCTTTGCTCATTAATTATTGATAGTAAAACTGTGCATATGCATTTACATACACAAATGGTACACCAATCCCTTTTAGAGAGATGATCATAACTAAAACAAGTGCATTTATATCTGAAATAACATGCTAACGATGCTATCCAATGAATTTCATTTCTGCTTTGAGCATTGTCTGACCCTAAATCTATTTAGCTTTTAAGATTATGAAGGTTTAACGTTGATGTTCAGCTCCTCTCCTCCAATAACATAGCTGTGTCTGATAAGAATTTGCACAGTTTAGTAGAATTATCGTCAATCTGAAGTAGTTGGATATGCAATTCTGTGTTGAAACATATAATCCCATAGATATCTTCATATTTCATTTTTATATGACTGAGATATCTGTTTTTATTTGTCTGTGTCCAATTGATAGAAAATTAGGTTTCCATAAGTTTTTCTAGACACAAGGATACATTAATTTACCCCCCCCCCTCAATATATTACTGTAACATTGATATCTTGTTCATGGACAAGAGTTAATTTGTAAATACTGTCTAATTTTATGCTGACTAGAAGGTTTGATTATGTTTCAGTCTGCTAATACAGTATTGGCAATATTTGGCGAAAAATGGGATGTGCCATGGGCTGCAGGGACCATTTTACAAGTAAGTATTTTTCCTACTTCAAGCTAGATCAGATGTTGATTAATAGCATTGCTAAACATTAACTATACAATTCTGTAGAGTTGAAATCACTCTATCCCTTAATTTCTCCTTTTTTTAAACTCTGATCAAGCAGACCTTAGCACCTAAACATTCCAAGAATTGTTCATTAATCATTTAAATTTTGAAAAATGGTTCAATGGTCTTCTCCTTGACCTCACTTGTTAGGCAGATAACAATTTGGTTCACAAACCTTCCTCGAATCTTCTTTGCTGAAGTTGGTTTTGGCTGAAGCCCTGTTCACGAGATCGGGGCTAGGAAAAATATCATTCACGCTCAAACAGAATAGATATGCAGAATACAATTCTATGATATATTTAGAGCAATAAATAACACGCAGATCTAAGTCTGATGTGACCCGGTGATGTAGAGTAGAAGTGTGGGAAAGTAAAGTCTTAACATGAGAAGCTAAATTGCAAATCAATGTATCATGCAGGTTATGCTTCTTTGTGCAGCAGTATTTTGGTTCACAGGATCTTGGGTGTATCCTTATGCGGCTGATATAGCTGGTTTGAACTGGGAATCATTAAGAGGACAGGCACTATATTGCCTTGTTGCTCACGTAAGTGATGGACTAGCTGCTATAGCAATTCTTTGGCTGTGTCTATCTCGGTATCGTCCCCTTCCGCCTGATTGGTTCAGATTTAGTGTGAAAGGGAAATGGCATTTGGATGTGATGTTGGTATGTCTCATGTTTCCCCTGGTCAAAGGACTCTCACGGTTCAGGCTGGACCTCCCACCACTTTTGCCTTCAGGACCTCTTTCATTTTCATGTCTAAAGCGATCAATAAGGACAAGGGATCCAGTGGCAATGGCTTTATATGCGATTGAGAATTCAATCTGTGCCCCTCTTTGGGAAGAGATAGTTTTCCGTGGTTTTCTACTCCCATCACTTACCAAATACATGCCTGTCTGGTGTGCTATACTGGTCAGTTCAATAGCCTTTGCTCTTGGCCATTATTTCAATTTACCCAATATTCTACCTATCACATGTATCAGCTTCATGATTGGTGTAACTTTTAACCGATCGAGGAATTTATTACCGCCCATGCTCTTGCACAGTCTTTGGAATGGCTTTCTCTTATTGTGCTGCTTGAAATCATCCATCTCAACTAAGGAGTAAGATGGACTCTATCTAACGATTGTATGTTGTTCATATTGTTGATGATCAATGAACCTGAAAATGTGAAACAATTCATCTTGGGTGACGGAAACATGTTGTGGGGCTGTTGGGCATGTGTTCATTCCACTTAATCAATATAGCAAATTTCAAGTAAGGTTTCCACTTTCCAATATTGCCGGCTCTCTTGCTTTGTGGAATTCAACTCTATTTTACAGGTGATAACCTTTTCACGTTACACTTCAATAGACGAGATTTTGTTATGCCCATAATTTCAATCCATGTTTCGAGTACTGAAGTGACAGGAGCAAACAAAATAACTTAAAAATTAGGACAGAGTGATATACTGGACGAGTTTATGCTCCTCTGTTTAGTTGTCACTTTTTTTAGTTTAAACATGCATTCCATTCCTATCCCCAGGGAGCTGCTGTGTTGTGTTAGTGCGATTTCATGTCAGAAACCACGAAACAGTTTTAAACATAAAACCAAACATATTAGTGCATGGGTGTTTGTCAAAATTATGCCACGCGTTATTCTTATTACTGAAAAATCAAACATTTCTTATATTTTTAATTTTAATAAGAAAGCGTGAATTAACATTATTTACATTCCTTTTTTAGCGGCACTTCTTATATTAAGTTCTCTGATCAAAATAAAACAAGATAATGTATAGTATACAATCAAAAAATAGAGATTAATATTTCATAATAAACCGTTGCACACACCTAACAGGGTTTATTTTCGTTCATAAAATTCAGGTTTAAAAAGATAAAATTAGTTAGCTAGAAGATTATATATGTAAAATTGGCAATGTCCTTGTTAGAAAGAGCTTTTATCTATTAAAACTCTATTTATCATATTAATATCATTGAACAATATCCGTAACCTTCATCTCAGCTACCTGATCCCTTTCTTGTCCATACCTTTACATTTCAATTTCAGCTAGTGAGTTCTGTTTTTCTATTTCCCTCTCCTAAATATAATTATTGGTGTGTGTGATAATTAATTATAAATAATATATATTTAATAAGGTTAAAATAAAAAAAATGAGCCTACGTTTTCAGACATAAAGTGAAAGTTACTTAATATCTAATTAATTAAGTAAAATATTTTAAACACCCTCTTATTTTACCTTAATTACAGAGACATCATCTTTATTTTGAAAATATATAATTTAGTCTAAATAGTTAACTCTTAAAAGTATATTTTTAAATTTATATGTGTGTGTGTAAGTAAAATTTATTTTACTCATTTACCCTTAATACTAAATTCCTAATTTACTTTTCTAGTTTAGGTTAATTAGTGGGAATTAAATATGTGTAAATAAAAAATTAGTTATATTTAGTAAAATCCTAACATGAAATTCCTAATTTATCCTTAATACTAAATTCCTAATTTATGTGTAAATAAGGTATTTCACATATCTAGTAGTTTTTTATTTCTAAATAAAGACAAATCTCAGCGCGTGGTAGGAAAATCTATTTACCTACTGTAAGTGTCCGTTTGGTTCACGGAATTGGAAGTAATGTAATGTAAATGAATTCAATGTAATGATGATTATATTATTTGTTTGGTTCGTCATTATGGAAATGTGATACATATACATAAAAACGTTTGGTTGGATTACATCGAATATGAGAATAATATAGCAAGTGACAAAATTAATCATTTCTACACATTTAATAATGTACACGGTTGGGTTCATGATAATTTTTTTCATTCCGTGCAGTATACATGGTGGGTTCGTAGTAATTTTTTAATATTTAATGGTGAAAATATTATATAGTGTATAAATTAGATTCATGTTAATTTTTTAATATTTAATTATGGGGATATTATTTAATGGGATATTTTAATATTTTTTTAACGGTGGAATATAATGTTTTAAAATTTTTGAATAGAGGAATATTTCTTAAATTTCTATATTATTTAATTATTTTTTAATATTTAATGGTGTTAATTAAAATTATTTAATATTTAACCGCATTTATAGGTGGGCACTTTGGTTAATTTAAAAAATTTATAATGGCAATAGTGTCATTTTCATTGGATTACAGGATGCATGCATCCTTATTCATCAGTTATAGCGATGTAATCCTGATTACATCAAATGATGTAATCAGGATTACAAAATGTAATCATCTTTACATTACATAAGCCTAACCAAATACTGTAATTACGTCATTACATCATGATTATATGTAATCCTCTCTTATATAATCGAATAAAATGGGCTATAAATGTGTGCATGAAAAAGGTACTTATCCGCTGGGTTCTCTCCTTTGAAAACTTTCTCTTTCATCAACATTATTGGTGTGTTTATATATATATATTCAATAAATATATGATAAAAATTAAAATTATAAATTTTATAATGTCAAAATTAATAAAGTTTTTACCATATTAGAAAGTTAGAAAATCTATTAGAATTAATTTTTGGTTGTATAAAATTTTGTTGACCCGTATATATATAGGTGTATTTAAATAATTATAATGTCGAAGAAGGACAATTTAGTCAAAAAAAAGTTTATAAGTCAAATTTAACAGTCAACTAATGATTTAGGTGAATGGAAATAGAATTTGAAAATATAAGGAAAGTTTGTATAACATGCATTTTAATTTTAAAGAAGGTTTATATGGGTTTTCAAAATAGAAGGAGGTCAATGTAAATAAGGTTGATCATCGCATTGCTTAAAAAGTAACTTTAGTTGAAAAATCACTGTGAGATCCTAATGACTATAAAAAGTTATAAAAAAATTTAAACTAAATTCCCCTATTAAAATAGTTTTAAAGAACTTTATTATGATTAATTTGAAATGTGAAATTACATTGTTGACTCTAATTGAATAAAAAAAGAAAGGGAGTGTTCGCACGTTGTCAAAATAGCTTATGCAGTTATTAACATAGGCATAAACACTTATCAAAAAAAGCATATTCACTTGTCAAAATTAGCACATTTACTTCTGAAATTTCAAAAGTTGTTTCTGAAATTTTAAAAGTTGTTCGGGGGGAAATGACATTGTCAAAATAGCTCATTCAATTATCAAGATAGGCATATGCACTTGCCAAAAAAGGCATATGCACTTGTCAAAGTAGGGATATTAAGTTCTAAAATTTCAAAACTTCTCCAAAAAGGAAAATGAACATGTCAAAATAGCTCATGCACTGGTCAAAAAAGGCATAAACATTTTTCAAAAAAAGCATATGCACTTATCAAAATTGGCACTTTTAATTTTGAAATTTCAAAATTTGTCCAAAGAGGAAAATAACCTTATCAAAATAGCTCATCCAATTGTTAAAATAAGTATAAGCACTTATCAAAAAAGACATATACGCTTGTTAAAGTAGGGACATTAAGTTCTGAAATTTCAAAACTTTTCCAAGGAGGAAAATAAACTTATCAAAATAGGCATAAACACTTGTCAAAAAAGGCACATGCATTTGTTAAAATTGGCATATTTACTTTTGGAATTTCAAAACTTGTCCAGAAAGGAAAATGAACTTGTCAAAAACTCAAAATAACCCATCCAGTTGTCAAAATAGGCATAAACACTTATCAAAAAATGCATATAAACTTGTCAAAATATGGACATTAAGTTCTGAAATTTCAAAAAAAAATTAATGAGAAAAATGAACTTGTCAAAATAACTTATTTACTTATTCCTTTCCTTTTTTATTCAATGAGGGTAATAAAGTAATTTTACATTCCGAATTAATCACAAATTATATATAGTCCCTAGAGAGTTTTTTTATAGGGGAATTTGGTTTGAGACTTTTTTATAATTTTCAATAGGCTTGGTATCTCACAATGATATGTTTCCCTTTTTTTTTTCTTTATCTTAATAGGTAGCTCAATTATGCGGATGTTTTTCCTCTATTATAATCATGAACGCATAAAAACTATGCATCAACTCCTATGAGATCAAAATATGTCTTATACTTTTTTGTTTTTAATATAAAATATATTTAGTAAATTAAATAATTTAATTAATATAATATGTATTTTTTAAAATATTATACTCATCTTTTTTAATTCCCTCATTCTTTTTTCTCATTGATTATTATTGAGAGAGTATTAATAAGAGTAAATAAAAAACAATTAATAAATATAAAATATATATTAAAATCAATATTAATTTCACAAATATATTTTATATCAAGGCATGAGGAGTAATATAATATATATATACATGCGCGCTTTTCTTATTTACAATTTTTCCCCCTAAAGAGTACGTACCTAAATTCTGATGTCATTCAATTTATAGATGGATCAATTGATAGCTAGGGCAGATCGTTGAATTTGGCAACTCTATAAAATAGTGTATGAATATGATATAAATCCAAGACAGGCGCGGTGCCTGGGGCAAGTTTTGTAAATTAATATATATCGCATGTTTTTTTTTTTTAACAATAGAATATAATTCACGTGGTTTATTCGGTCCTAATAATGTGCGTAGTAAACGTCAATAGAATATAACTCACGTGGTTTATTCGGTTTAATAATGCGCGTACTTTACTGGTCTATATGATATATGGGATTTGGAAGGAAAGGAAGGGAGGAAAAAATTTTATAGGTGAGATTTAAAAAAATTAAAAAAATGAGATTATAAAATTTTAATAGAGAGAAGGGAGAAGATAAAAAAAATAAAAAAATAATTAAAAATTTTTAACCCAATTTTTTTAATTTTTTCATGCCTAATTCAAAAAAAAAAATCCCTCCACCCACCCTTACTCCCCTCCCCATACCAAACAGCCCCTACCTAATAAACACGACATATTTAGTTCGTTTGGCCAAATTTTTATCAATCGGATTTATATAATAAGTTTGGCCAAGCTTTTATCAATCGGATGTATATAATAAGCCCGATTTATATAAATCGAGATAAATCTCCTCTATATATTTACCCCGTAAACCGTAAAAGCTACTTCGTATTCCGTAAATCATGATTTATAAGCACTTATGGAGCTTCCATAAGCTAATCCAAACGAGCTAAATATTCTCTACGAAGGGGAGAGGACGATGAAGATAACAAACTGTTATGAATGAAAAAGACATTCTCCTAACACTGTATTATTATTTGTTAATGATAATCAAAGTGGGTGCTTACAGTCAGATTCCGTGGACAATCACTATATATGGTCATTAAAATCGTTTTTTTAATGACCATATATAAAACCGGGATTTATTTTTGGGTTTCTATATCCTTTTGCCTGATACCAGGAAACTTTTTAAGCCATATAAAATTGTTTTCCCAAGGATCTTAAATTATTAATTAACTCGAAATTAAACATGAATTAAAGAACTTTACTGCAACAAGTTTTCTTGAAGTCACAACTAACTAGATTTTTTAAGACCAGAGAGAGTTTTTAGCAGAATTGAATACCATGAATATAGACCTGCCAGATGAATGCTGCAAATTAAACCAAGGAGTGCGTGTGGCAGTGAAGTAACTTAGACTTTTTCAGATTGCAGTTGAGATGGATAATCTGCAGCATTATTAATGGTAGGAACAGGAAATGATCCCAGACGAGTGGCATTAACATAATCGTGGGGACAATGAGCTGTTAGTCCTGGAATTACCAATCCTATTACCCTCACAACTCTAAAAAGCCACCCTTCTCTGTACTCTCTTCCCTTCATGTACACAATTGCAAAACTCCTTATCAGTTCCAAAAACGCGTTCACCGTCATCGCTATCGCCGTCAATGGCGAGAAGTAATTCTCCTTAGGCTCTCCTTTCATAATCTGAACACATATATAATATATTACTCCCTCCGCTACATAACAATAAGATATTATTTTTATATTTAATAATCTTTTCCTAATTTCTCTCAACAATAATTAAAGAAGGAGGAAGAGGGAGTTAAAAAAAATGATTTAAAAATATATATATCAATTAACTAAGTTAATCAACTTATTAAATATAATCAAATTAGATAAATATGTCTTATATTAATAATTAGATAAAAGAGTAATTACTTTCTCCATCCATCATCACAACACAAACTATAATTTGGCTGCATAACTATTCGATCTAAGAAACAAACGTACCTTAGCTTGGTAGTGCCTGTTGTAGTAATAGCATGTCCCAAAATGCTTGAACATCAAGTCATCGTAAGGCAGCCTAGGAACAATGTCATTGCAATAAACAAACCTGTAATACCTAATCCCATGATCCTCCAATTTTTGCTCCATGAACTCTGCAAATGTTTCGTCTCCTACTCTTGGTTGCCCAAACGTGTAAACACCATCAAGTCTTTCCAATAATAGGGTCTCGTCGTGCAACATTAAGATTGCTGGAAACAGGATGGCAAGGGCCCCACCCAAACTATGACCCGTCAATATGAAATTGGCTTTATTATTTGCAGACAAACAGTCTTTTAGCATGTCCCTTATTGCGTAGTAGGCTACGGGAGGATGATCACTGCTGTCTCCGTCTCCGGCGGCGGCGGCGGCGACTTCCTTGGGCCAACCGACGTTCTTCTGAAGCCCTAAGGCCTTCATAAAGCCGCCGTGAATTTTGCCAATGCCTTGAATTTCGTACCATGAGATGTCCAAATCCGAGCACCATGCATCTGCATCGAAGGGTTCTGTTCCTCTGAATGCCACCACGTAAGTATCGACCTCCTCACTTTTGTCCAAGGCAATAAAAGCCTGAGTTGTCGCCTTTTCTTGATATTCTGCCAAGTTACCATGCCCCCCACCAAACATTATATATTCAAATCAGTTAATCTATTTTGACATTCTTGTGATCCACACATAACAGTTTGGGTGACCTGCTTATGTTTTCTTTATTATTACTTAATATAACATCCACTTAAATTAAGAAACCTGAATAATTTTTTTTTAAATATTTATATTTATAATTTTTGTAATAAACTAATTTATTTAACTTATAAATTAATATATAATATAATAATATACAATATATGCTATGATTAAGTTACTTATTTAATTTTTTTAATATTTTTTTAAAAAATGAACTAGATCTTATATTAGTTCTTACCATTCCAGTAGTCATAGAACCCCACGAACGCCATCTGTATGCAATAACATATTAAAATAGGATCAGCTGTTTACTTCAACACGCAAGAGGATTATATATGTGAATAATTTGTAGATGTTTGTACGTACGTACGTATGTATATACCTTCCAGTGGTCTTGGACAGTAGTTTTAAGGTAAGCTTCATTCTCATAGGAAGCTTTAGAAGCCATCACTGAGATTGCAGCATTATACCTGCTGTCTTCGCGCCTGATGCTAGCATCCAATTCCACTCGCTTGTCCAAGTTTCCGATAAACGACAAATAATTCGCTGATGTCTTATCTGGTTTCTTAACTTTGCCTATTCATAATCATATCCATCATAAAGTCGATTAGCTTATTATTCTCATCAGATGTGTGAGTATAATCGTGTTAATATAGGTCGAAATCAATGATTCTTTTATTATGTCCATTTAAATGAGTCGTATCAAAAGAAAAAATAAATTAATGATATTTTCTGTATAAATAATGGCTTTTCTTCACCAAACGATGGGTCTTCTACTTTTCTCCTATTTTGCGAAATAGGATTTGCAGAAGTATGAGTTTTAGCCATCAAATTTTCAACCAATCCCAGCAGAATGTGAAAGAGAAAGGGATAGGCGAGGTAAAATATACAAATAAAGATACCAATAAAAAGATTGAATTAATAATCAAGTATGTAACTCTAATTATCCCCTTTGTTATCATGAAACCAGTAATCACGGGTATTTGGCCCATTCTCTAGATCTTATTATTAGGTATCTAAACAACTACCGACTAAATTCAAATGATGCATTATTAGAATTGTTCATTGATGCACCGCAGTGGCATTTTGATTCCTCCAGTTAAAGATATATTTCCGAGGCCCAAATCTCGATTCACTCATCACTTAATTATTCTGGTAAAAGTCAGCGGTGGTCTATTCAGCAGCGTAAGATTTAATTTATAGAGTTTTAAGTGGATACAGCGTCATTTAAAAGTTCGATAAAGTGAACTTGGCCTATCAACAAACTGTTAAATGTCATGCTTTTCTAAAAGCATATATGCCATCGCAAAATGATCAATGGAGATCAGACAATACGCATATACATGCAAGGCTGGCAAATATTCAGTGACTTGCTGATAATGTCCTTCCCCCTTTTTCTTCTTTTTTATTTTGCCTTTTGTATATCTATCTCTTTTCAATTATACGGATTAATTATATGATCAATAAAAGTCCCACCCATTGTGAAACAGAAGCAGATGGGCATGTGAATGCACGTTTAATCAAAAAGCGGTTATGATAGAGAAAAGTAGCTAGAAATAATTAAGAAACCTGTGAGGAAGTTAAGGAGGAGGTTGAAGAGGCTGCGGTTGCTGGAAACGAGGTTGAGGTACATTTCAACGAAGGAGCCAATGGAAGCAAGGGGTTTGGCCACAGACTGAAGAAGTTTCTGAGCCAAGATAGAGATACAAATAAGCCATCTATGCCGAAATTTATCATTGAAAGTGTCATCCGGCGAATCGACCAGCTTTGTTTTATGCAGGTAATTGGGTGAGAATAAGATATGAATCAGATCGAAAAAACGCACTTCCTCCGGCTTCAATAACATGTAAGTGCGCGAAAAACCACCGTGGCAGACGCCCTGTGATGCCATGGCCGCCGCGTCGATATATCTAAGTGTCGATAAGCTTTTTCTCACTGGTTTGTTTAATTTGTTGTTTAAACCCTTTGTTGCATGGCTTTATATATATATGGAGAGTCGTTAGAGGCAGAGATGGCAAAAGCTAAGATGCACACTAAAGGCACGTGGCCTGGAAATTTCTTTGCTCTGCCCTGCTGGAAAGAGCACTGTAAAAAATAATATATGCATGCTTCATATGGATGACCATATATTCTATCACGGTTCCTCTGCTTTGCCTAGTTTCCTCTGTCCCATGCATAGACCTCATTGGACCAAATTAAATACCGTCCAACTTTTGTGAAGACCTCTTTTATTGGAAGGATTTGAACCCCAGATGGAATCAAATTATATTTATTATATATATAATATAATTCATCAGAATCTGATCATCTCCAATATTCATATTTACCATAAATATGTAAGACATCAATTCAAGTAAAAAGCAGAGATATAATTAAGGGAGAATTCTAAAAAAATACCATTTAAACTTTAAAATATCAAATAGGTGATTTAACAATAAAATGATTTGTTAATTGCATTACCATTCTTGTTAATCTCATTACCGAACTTGTTAACGGGATTTTGAAATTTAAATGGTATTTTTTTAGCATTCTCCTTATAATTAATGTGAGTCTGAGCCATGGGGACAAAATATTACGTAGCTGAGGTGTACGACAGTAAGGGCATGATTGGTTCAAAGGGAGGGGAGGGAGGGATAGGGGGTTATATTGTTTGGTTTGATTGGAGGGAAAGGAGGGGAGGGAAGATAATAACTAATTTATATTTTACTTTTATATGTTAACTTACATTTTTTATACTTATATAAATAATTTAAATTAATTTTTTTGAAATGAAATTTATTTAAATTAGTTTACACCTCAATATAAATCAAATAAATTATCAAAATTTAAATTTATTTTACCAAGTGGACACAAATTTATTTTAATTTACATTGTTGGAATTACTAAAATAATTATTAGTAAAAAGAATGATATTATAATTTTATACAAAAGAAGTATCACAGAAACTGTGAGAGCTGATGTTAGAACTCTATGAGTCATGTTTTTAATTTTTACTTAAGTATATCAATGTAAATATAAAACATTCTTAAAGATAAAATAATCAAATATTTTGTTTCCCTCCAAATTTCTCCAATTTGAAGGGAACAAAATAGAGGGGAGGGGAGGGATTTGGAGCCCGTCATATGACTCCCCTCCCCTCCAACTTTTCATATCAAATAAAAAGAGGGGTTTATTTTTCATCCCCTCCCACAACTAAACAGACAGTAATTGGTGGTTAGAGCATGGAGGTGTTTTTCTCAGTTTCAAAATCACAGTGCGCTGTTCTTTATTGACTCTGGAACTCTGGAAGGTTTCTTGTGAAAGTTATGAAAGGTGAGAGCAGAATCGCATTCACCCGTGTAGGGTCCACATCACTCGCGTCGTGTTTCATGCTTTTTTTTTTTGTTTTTTTTTTTTTGCATATTTAACAAAAAGAAGCTCTTCTCTTTATCTGGGGGAAAAAATCAGCAGATAAAAAAACGTTTCCCATGCGGATGGTACAAGCCGAAACAAAAATCCAAGTGGCTCTTATCTGTGCCGAAGTGGAGGGTCCTCTTCTACGAAGCCCCAAAACAAAAGAAAAGGACGAATAATTAAAGAGAGCTAAAAAAAAAAAAAGGAGCAGTTGTAAGAAGCAATAGCCTCAGACCAGATAAATTTTGATGAGCGGTGTGAGAGTGGGATATATATTCACAAACTATATGTATACTTTTTCTGTGTATTTTATAAATTGTAAATGACATAATTTGTTAGAATTTTTTATTATACGCTTGTGATATTTGTATGATCATTGAGCATGTCGGTGCTCTAATTTTTCTCTTAAATTGGCTCACATGAACGCTTTTTTTCGTAAAGATAAGAATTAATAATTTGATATCACGGGCGGAATCAGACTAATGAGCCAGAAACTTTTACTTATAAAACAGTTTTCACCACATAGGAACATTATTCACTTGTATAAAAGTTTTATAGTAAAATTATTCCTATAACGTTGTCTTGGAATCAACTTTTTCGCTCTCAACAGTTGTCACAAATGCTATCCATCTTGTTCAATAATATAATTGGTCCTTAAATCATCAAAACGACCTTATAATCTCATCCGTTATATATTTTTTATTATAACGACACTGGGTTGAATTTGTAAGGGGGAGTGGTTTAAGGATCACTCAATGATCATCATATCACCAGACACTAGTCTTTATACATACTTAATTAAAAAATTGTCTGGTACAAAAATGAAAATAGGTAAATTTTAAATCCCACCCCGCTCAAAACTCCCGTCCCTTCATCCCAATCAACACAAATTTACAGGTCTTAGAAAATCCATAAAATTTTCAACACTAAACACACATGACTCAAGTCTCTGTTTTTCTTTTTTTGCCTATAATCAAGGGTGGGGGTCGAATCTCCTTTAAACTGAGAGATAAGGTACAGACACGCACATAATAGATAAGTCAATTCAGCCATCACTTACTAAAAAAGAGAAACAAACTATCACTCGACGAATCAAACATATGCATTAGGGTAAAATGGTACCCTAAATATTTTAGAGAGCTTGATGCACTTTTAAAATTAGCTCAAGGTGCACCTTTACCATATTAATTAAACAACTTGTAATTAATCATCCCCTCTTTTAAATGTAAGACCTAATTTAGGGTTGCTCTTAATTATAAATGTAAGATATGTTTTCTATATTTATGATTTTTTTTAAAAAAAAAACCTACCCTTATTAGTATTCAATTAACAATAACTAAGTAAGAGCGACATTAAGATAATTAAATAATATGATTAGGGTTTTTTTTATAAAAAAAAGTATATAAACTAATCCTCTTAATCTAATTATATTAGATAAATAGGTTTTCCATTAAATATAGAATAAAATATTTCTTAATAAAGAAGAGAAACAAAGTACAAACTATCAAGGGATGGTTGTAGTTTGAGTAGCAACAATTGTATGCGGACCGAGCATCAGTAACTTTGGTTTTCAGAATAAAAGGCAATGTCTCCACTCGAATTCCATGTCCAATACGTCCCATTATGATTGGGCCTTCAATATCCGCTTGTCCCTCGATTTTCTCCTGGTATTGGGCCTACGAGAAGCCCAACTATCAACACTGCACGCCACTTGTCTCTCTCTCCAAAAACCTAAACCCACTGTTGCTTTTATCAAAAAGACAAAAACAATCGTTAGGAGAGGAGGACATTTAATTCTTCACTGTTATAAAAATGTTGATAATAAGAGAGTAGAAGAGAGAAATTATAGAGATAGAAACTAGAGAGAAATGTTCTTCATTCAAATGTAATTTTTACAAAACCAATAGCCTCTATTTATAGGAAAATTCGGTTGCTACAGTAACATGCTACAGTAATTTTCCACTATCTGCTACAGTACTTTCCCACTGCTACAGTACTTTCCCACTGCTACAGTGATTTCCCACTGCTACAGTGAATTTCCACTGCTACAGTGATTTCCCACTTGCTACAGTATTTTTCCACTGCTACAGTAATCCCACTACTACATTAAATATATTATTTTATAGATCACATTGATTGGGAGAGCAAATTGACCTAGATATGAGTTAATGGACATCCACATAATTAATATTCATAACACTCCCCCTTGGATGTCCAATATGAATGTGCCTCATTAAAAACTTTAACTAGGAAAAACCCATTGGGACAAAAACCTAGCCAAAGAAAAGAGTACATCATTCATTGATACATTTTCCAGTGCTGCCTCATTAAAAACCTTTCTAGGAAAACCCAGTGGGACAAAACCTAGATAAGGGAAAAAGAGTACAGCGTGTTTCAACTCCCCCTCTTAACATCATCAATTGATATCTCTGAATCTCCGAAGGCCAATGTCATAGACAAGTTTTTCAAAAATTGTACCTGGAAGTGACTTTGTGAATAAATCTGCTAGATTTTCACTTGAACTAATTTGCTGGACATCTATTTCACCATCCTTTTGAAGGTCACGAGTAAAGAAAAATTTTGGTGAAATATGCTTCGTTCTGTCTCCCTTGATATAGCCTTCTTTAAGTTGGGTAATGCATGCAGTATTATCCTCATATAAAACTGTTGGTATCATTTTGCCCAAAGATAAATGACAAGTTGTTCGTATATGATGTATTACTGACCTCAACCACACACATTCTCGACTTGCTTCATGTATTGCTAAAATTTCTGCATGATTTGATGATGTAGCTGATATAGTCTGTTTCATTGATCGCCATGAAATAGCTGTACCTCCACATGTGAACAAATAGCCTGTTTGTGATTTACCATCATGTGGATCTGATAAAAATCCAGCATCTGCATAACCTACCAGTTCATGCTTAGATACGTTTGAGTAGTATAACCCCATATCCATAGTGCCTCTTAGATAACGAAAAATATGTTTTATTCCATTCCAATGCCTTCGTGTTGGTGAAGAACTAAATCTTGCTAATAAATTAACAGCAAAGGATATATCAGGACGTGTATGATTAGCAAGATACATTAGTGCTCCAATAGCACTAAGATATGGTACTTCTGGACCAAGTAGTTCTTCATCACCTTCTTCGCTGATTACTCGCGGTCGGAATGGATCTTTATCTGGCTTTAGAGACCTTACAATCATTGGTGTGCACAATGGATGAGATTTATCCATATAAAATCTCTTTAGGACCTTTTTTGTATAAGTTTCTTGATATACAAAGATCCCATTTTTGAGATACTCAATCTGTAATCCAAGACAGAATTTTGTTCTTCCCAAATCCTTCATCTCAAATTCTTTCTTCAAACAATGAATTGCCTTTTGGAGCTCTTCAGGAGTTCCAATAATGTTGATATCATCAACATAAACAGCAATTATAGCAAATTCACTATTAGATCCTTTTATAAAAATGCATGGGCATATTGGATCATTTTTGAATCCTTCTTTCAACAGATATTCATTAAGACGATTATACCACATACGCCCTGATTGCTTCAGGCCATACAGGGACTTATTTAATTTAATTGAATATTGTTCTCGAAAACTTGAATTAGATGCTTCTGGCACCTTAAGTCCTTCAGGGACTTTCATATAAATTTCATTGTCAAGTGACCCATATAAATAGGCAGTCACGACATCCATTAGATGCAGATCAAGCCCTTCTTTTACGGCTAGGCTAATTAAATAACGAAAAGTAGTCGCATCCACTACAGGTGAATACGTTTCTTCAAAATCAATGCCAGGTCTTTGTGTAAAGCCTTGGGCTACAAGACGTGCCTTATATCTTATTATTTCACCATTTTCATTTCTCTTTCTTACAAAAACCCATTTGCATCCAACTGGTTTTACATCTTCAGGTGTAAGGACTACAGGTCCTAACACTTTTCGTTTTTCTAATGATTTCAATTCTGCATTAATGGCATCTTTCCATAGGAACCAATCTTTTCTTTGTTGGCACTCGCTAATGGATTTTGGCTCATGATCCTCAATATTATTCATTACATCTTTTGCTATATGATAAGCAAAAATGTCGTCAACGTTGACTTCATTTCGATCCCATCGGATTCCATTCATAACATAATTTATTGAGATCTCATTATTTTCACATATATCAGGTAACTGGGTCTCTTCTGGAGATATCTCTATTGAAGATAATAACTCTTCAGGAGATGGCTCTTCTGGAGCTATTAAATTTTCTTGATTATCCTCAATTTGACTATCTATATTCTTTTCTCCTTTTCTTTTTCGAGGATTTCTATCTTTGGAACCGATGGGTCTGCCACGCTTCAGGCGTACTTTAGATTCATTCATAGTAGATTGTCCTTCAGGGACATCAATTTTAACAGGAGCATTAGCAGCTGGGATATGTGACTTTGTCACTTTCTTAGGGTCAGTAAATGCTTCTGGCATTTGATTAGCTAAATTCTGTAAATGAATTATCTTTTGAACTTCCAGTTCACATTGATTTGTACGAGGATCAAAATGAGCCAATGATAATTCATTCCAGCTAATTTCTTTATCCAACTGCTTGTTTTCTCCCCCTAATGTTGGAAAAAGTGATTCATCAAAATGACAATCGGCAAATCGTGCCGTAAATAAATCTCCCGTAGATGGTTCTAAATATTTTATGATTGAAGGAGATTCATACCCAACATATATTCCCATCCTTCTTTGAGGACCTATTTTAGTGCGTTGTGGTGGTGATACTGGCACATATACCGCACACCCAAAAGTTCTTATATGGGAAATATTAGGTTCCTGACCAAAAACCATTTGTAAGGGGGAAACCTTTAAATAACTTGTTGGTCTGATGCGAATTAATATTGATGCATGCAAAATGGCATGGCCCCAAGCAGAAATTGGGAGATTAGATTTCATAAGTAAAGGTCTTGCAATTAGTTGCAACCTTTTAATCAATGATTCTGCAAGTCCATTTTGTGTATGAACATGAGCTACAGGATGTTCAACATCAATTCCAAGGGACATACAATATTCATTAAAAGCTTTTGAAGTAAATTCACCAGCATTATCAAGACGTATTTTCTTGATAGGATAATCAGGGTAATGCGCTCTTAATCTAATTAATTGAGCAAGTAATCTCGCAAACGCCAGGTTGCGAGAAGATAATAAACATACATGTGACCATTTAGTTGATGCATCAATTAAAACCATATAATATCTAAATGGTCCACATGATGGGTGTATTGGCCCACAAATATCTCCTTGTATCCGTTCTAGAAATGTGAGAGACTCACTTTCTACTTTGCTTGGTGAGGGGCGAATAATTAATTTTCCCTTGGAACATGCAGTACATGAGAAATCATGGGATTGTGGTATTTGTTTACACTTCAGGGTATGTCCACATGAATTCTCAATTATTTGTCGCATCATAATTGAACCAGGATGGCCTAATCGGTCATGCCAAACATTAAATCCATTTGTAAACTTCTGGTTTACATTAGTTGATTTCTGGTCTGTATTAGTGAACTTCTGGTTCTCAATAACATGTGTTTCAATTGTGTTTATAAATGTATAATATAAACCAGAAGAAAAAGCAGGACAATTTTCTAATATGCATTTTCTACCAGCAACTATTTTTGTAACAACAAGATATTCTTCATTATTTTTAGTTGTTGTTTCTATATGATATCCATTTTTGCGGATATCTTTGAAACTTAATAAGTTTCTTCCAGACTTGGTAGAATAAATTGCATTATCAATGCATAATTTTGTTCCTTCAGGTAATAGAATATTAGCTCTTCCGGAGCCTTCAATCAAATTTATACTACCAGATATAGTCTGAACATTAGCTTTTTGCATTACCAAGGAAGAAAAATATTTATCATTTCTGAGTATGGTGTTGGTTGTTGCGCTATCAACGAGACATAAATCTTCAGGATTGATGCCGGTAATATTCATTCTTCATTAAAAGAAATATAAAAACATAATTAAGATAAATACATTCGATAAAATTTTAAGTAACATAAAATTCAAATACATAAATAATTATGCTAAGAAATCAGCAACATCCAAATAACTAAAATCCATGTCTCCATGCTCAGAATTCTCAGCCCGATCCACATGATTTACTTCAGTTGTAGATCCTTTACCATTATTTTTAATTGATTCTTGGTAAAGTTCAACTAGCTGTCTTGGTGTACGACAGGTACGAGACCAATGACCCTTGACACCACAACGATAACATGAACTTTCAGTATTTTTATTTTGCCCACTATTTTCTCTTTTGTGGTTCTTATTATTATTTCCCCACTTTTGGTAGAAATTTAAACCACTACGACCTCGACCACGACCACGGATGTAGCCGCGTCCGCGTCCACGTCCACGTCCACGTCCACGTCCACGGCCAGAAACAGATTCATTGGTTACTACATTCGCTTCTGGGAATGGAGTCGAGCCAGTTGGACGGGATTCATGGTTTTTTAACAAAAGCTCATTATTCTGTTCAGCTACAAGGAGGCAAGAAATTAATTCTGTATATTTTTTAAATCCTTTTTCTCGGTATTGCTGTTGCAGGAGCAAATTTGAGGCATGAAATGTGGAGAATGTTTTTTCAAGCATATCATTATCAGTAACATTTTCTCCACATAAATTTAATTGAGAAGTTATGTTGAACATAGCCGAGTTATATTCACTTACAGATTTAAAATCTTGCAACCTTAAATGTATCCAGTCATAACGAGCTTTTGGGAGGATAACCATCTTCAGGTGATCATACCTATCTTTCAGATTGTTCCAAAGAACAAGTGGGTCTTTCACTGTTAAATATTGAATTTTTAAACTTTCATGTAAATGGTGGCGTAGAAAAATCATGGATTTGGCCTTTTCCTGATTGGATGCATGATTCCCTTCTTTAATTGTATCTTCTAGACCATGGGCATTTAAGTGGATTTCCGCATCCAGCATCCAAGATAAATAGTTTTTCCCAGTAATATCCAAAGCCACAAATTCAAGTTTTGCAAGATTTGACATGGTTCACACTATTAAAGAAATAAACGAGAATAATTAAAATATGAAATGTAAAAATGCAATAATATATAAAGACAAGAAATAAATTAATAAAGCAAGGTAAGAAAAATTATGGCTTCAGGCCATTCAGTTCTTATGGCTTCAGGCCAATTAATCTCATGATAAGAAATTAAATATATATGGCATCTGACTTTTTATCTTCAGGATAAATAAAAGTTGTACATAGCTTCTGGCTGTGATATATATGGCTTCTATTCATATAATAAGGAATCATATAGATATAGATTCTGACCATATAATAGGAGATCATAGAGATATAGCTTCTGACCATATCATAAAAATTCAAATAATATGACTACTGGTCATATAATTTCAGAAATTGGATGTAGATGGCTTCTGGCCATAATAATAATAATAATATAAATAAACTTGTAAATGATATATATAAGATATAACAACAATAGTGATCTCCAATCCTAGCCATGGAACCCGATGTTCACAACAATCGGTAAAAATATATTTCTTAATTCCATATAATGGCTCAGACTATCCCAGATCTATGAAATAAAGATATTATAAAATAAAGTATAAATTATCAAAGAAATTATAATAATATCATACCTTTGGCAGAGCTTCGTGCTGATAACGTGTTATAAAAATGTTGATAATAAGAGAGTAGAAGAGAGAAATTATAGAGATAGAAACTAGAGAGAAATGTTCTTCATTCAAATGTAATTTTTACAAAACCAATAGCCTCTATTTATAGGAAAATTCGGTTGCTACAGTAACATGCTACAGTAATTTTCCACTATCTGCTACAGTACTTTCCCACTGCTACAGTGATTTCCCACTGCTACAGTGAATTTCCACTGCTACAGTGATTTCCCACTTGCTACAGTATTTTTCCACTGCTACAGTAATCCCACTACTACATTAAATATATTATTTTATAGATCACATTGATTGGGAGAGCAAATTGACCTAGATATGAGTTAATGGACATCCACATAATTAATATTCATAACATTCACAAGATTTTGGTTTGGTTTGTTATTTTTTAAAAGTGTCTTCTAGTAGTTGTTCTTTTCATTTAAAAAAAAAATATTTTCAGTCATATAACTTTAATATTGTTAAATTTATGAGAAAATTAATCTTTCGGTCCTTGTGGTTTTGACTGGGTTATAATTTAGTCCTTATTGCTCTAACTTGGTTCTAATTTAGTCTTTGAACTTTGACTTACTGCAACTTAGTCCTTATAATTTTAACCATTTAATAATATAGTCTCTTCCTCTATTCTAGAACATAAGGACTGAATTATAAAATAGTGAAAACTATAGGAATTAAATTGCAGTGAGTCAAAGTTCAAGTCCCTGAATTACAACCGAGTTAAAACTGTAAGAATTTAGTTGCACTGAGTCAATGTGTAGGGACTGAGTTACAACCCATTCAAAATTACAGGACCAAAAGATTAATTTTTCCTAAATTTATTAACAAAAAATTCGATATTAAAATTTTAAATGTGAAAACAAATTCTGAAAATTAGCATATTAAGTTTAATTTTTTGAAAATAATTATTATCGGTATAAAAAATCATTATTTTATACTAACGAAGTTAGAATCAGAGAATGAAAAAATGTAATTTATAAAATAAAGGGACTAGATTAAAATTTTATATAAAGTCAGAGCATTTCAGGACTTTTGCCTGCATCATCCTATCAGTTCTTTTCTTGTTTTTTCCCTGTAGCTGTTCGTTTAATTAAAGACATTTTGGTAAAAATAAAAAATATAATTCAAGAAGCGAATATTTTGAGGAAGAAATTAAAGAGGAAGATTAAAATATAATTCCACTTCGACTGAAGATAAGTGTATGTTTGGTAAGAATAAAACTGTAGTTTTAAAAGTTATTTTTCATAAATTAAGATAAAATATAAATTATAAAAAAATATTCTTCAACTAATTGAAACCCGCGCTAAATATTAAGGGGCCAAATATCTTGAGATTTTAAGACTTGTATTGACGTGGTCTTTTACTCTCCTCCTTGGTCTTAACGTGAAAAGACATTTCGGTAAGAAAATGTGAAAAGATGTGATGAATTCTGAAGGAAATTAAACAAAAATAAAAAACAGGATTTTTACTAGTGTTGGACTATATAAATAAATAGGAAAGAGGAAGCCTGGTCTTGATTGATTGATGATAGATGTACAAATTAAACGCCAGTACTAGTGTCAGAATTCATGCTGATACTAATATTGACTTTTATTGGTGGATACTTACGTGGTGATTAAACCACGAAGATCTTACTAATTTTCTAATATATTTGTTTTTTTAATTATTAGAATCATTATAGTTTATAAGGAATAAAGTTTCTCATGCAGGTACACATAATATTGGAAGAGGGGGGGGGGATGAAGGTGGAAGATGATGGAGATGAGGAATGTGTCAGAGATAGAAAAGATGCAGTGTACTTAATTCGGAAATCTGGGACTTTCTTCTTTATTCTCTTGCCCCTTTTAATAATTTTATATCTCACAAGCCCCCCTTTTGGCTCTTCCTTGTCTGCCTCTTCTTATTATCATTAATGATTAATTATTAATTGATTGATTGTCATCATCATCTAACATATGAGGGAAAATATAGCTCTCCAGAGGCATGATCCTAGGCACACCAACACTCCCATTATTAGACGCTGCTCTGGGAGGCAACCTACTTCTCTCTTTTAATTTCTCCCTTCCACGGAAGAAACGATAACAATAATTATTCATTAATTAATACATGCATATCCGTTACTCTCATTATTTATTTATTTATTTAATTTGAGCAGCACCCATATCTGTCATTAAATTTCATACTATATTTGAGTCTCCCCTCAAATAACCATACACACACACACACGCACAAACTGACCACTATCATATTTCATTATAGTTGAAACTATGAAGAACCCATTATCTTGCTTTTTCCTCTGCCAATCATACTCTGTGTATCATCAGCTGCAAATTAGTATATATATTGGAAAATCCAATCCTATCAAAGGATCATTATCGCCTCTCTCATAACATTTCTATCCACTCGATATATTTGTATAAGCTGATATGTAAATGCTCGGTAATAAATGATTTTCAAAGAAGCCAAACGAGCAAACACGAGAAAATCATCAGTTTCTATTGTATTCTCGTGTCATTGCTAGCTGCTTATTATATGAACTCTTGGTTGATCACTTTGCAGGAATGATAATGAGCCAATATATTAACAAAATTGAAGTCAGGGCTATGATATCATCACAGTCATCAAAATATAGTGCGCATATATATATATATGGTAGCGTATATGACGTTACTATTATTTCAAAGAATAGTAAAATTCTGAGGCAAGGAAAAAAAAACTTGCTACCTTGATTATTGTTATAATTTAATACATTAGTTTATTTTATTCTATTTAGTCATTGATTTTATTGTCATTGTCGCAGATTGAATATAATTTCAGGCAATGAGATAACGCCAGTTTGGCCTAAATAAATGGCGTTATTATATAATATACCGCAGATTGTAAATAAGGGAGGATGAGATGAGCGGTATATTATATAACACAATATGTTTTGGCCTAAATAAATGCAAACTAGCAAGCTTGTTTTCTGGAAAACTCGGCAAAATACTGTATGTCAGTTTTATTCGGGTCAACCTTGTATCAATGCTGCCATCTCCTATATAATAGCAGCATTAATCTCATCTTGCATTTGCTTTTCATTAGTGTCAGAGAGATCACATTAGGAATATAACTAATTTCGAGGCAGAGGATTATATTTGTCCCCGCATACATGCAGCTACTATTTTGAACAAGAAAATATGTTATATATATCCATCGGTCGATGGTTCTATCATAAGAATGTTGATGATTAGTTAGTTTAAAATTCCTGAAGATGTGCAATCATACAAGAGTCTCTGGACCATTCAAAGAAGAAGAAAACGAACTGCCTCTAAATATTTGCGTTCCTGTCTTAAGAGGTTTTACTACAGCTTGCGACTTAGGAACAAGCCTGAGTAATTATAATTATATATGGCTCATCAAATAAAAGTAAGACCAAGACATATTCATAAACACATTAGTTTTCCCTTGTCGGTCCAACAAGAAAAGTCTGTTATATTATTGCAGCCCGTAGCAATATTGATGTTTCATGCCACAAACACTTTATGAGAATCAAAATCAAGAATTCTACTGTTGGATTCAACTCATAGCATGTGCATAGAACCCACCATTGGAGGAGCTGCTGGTAATTGGCGACCCTTAACCATGAAATCAGAATAATTGACGTTGACAGTACTTGATGAGGTGCCAGAAAAAGGAACGCATATGGGCCTACTAGTACTACTAGCCCCTGCCTGCTCCAGAGTCTGCACTTGTTTCTTTAAGAACTTGACGTAATGTATGGCTTCGTCTAACATAGAAGCCGTGTCCATTTTGGTCCCTCCCGGCACTAATCTCTGCAGAATCCTTATCCTCTCGCTTATCCTCTCCCTTCTGTGCCTCGCCGCCACGCTCTGTGGGTCCTTCGATATCTTCACATTCCTCCTCTTCGGTGGCTTCACCGATTCTGGGTCTATATGAATTGGCTGCATCACCGCTATCCTGAATATCATCTCTCTCATCGCCGCCATTGAATTCCTCTTCTCTGAACCACACGCGTAATTTGTATATGATGAGTTGTTCGGATTATATTTATTCCTGGGCCTCGTCGGAGGAACATCGTCCACCGACTGAGGTTGATGATGAAGAAATGATGGCGGTGGTGCCATGGGTTGTTGAATAATTGGGCTAGTGTTGACAAAATCAGGAGCCTCGTTAGGGTCGAGGAATGTGGCGGCAATATTAGCAGAGTCAGTAGCTTCAGGGCAATCAGTGGGATTGTTAAAGAAAGGATCACAGAACTGATCAGCAGAAAACTTCTCCATTTGCATCATCATGGAGATCATGTCCATACCACCACTTTCACACCCTGAAGATTTGTTCATGTCCACGTCCAAGAGAGACATGGAGGGATGGCACAGGAGGGAGGTTAGGGGAAGAGGGAAAGAGAAGGTTTAAAAAAGAGAGGCAGTGTATGGGGATAAGAGAATTGAAACTCAAGTTTCTAATTGTATTGTATATGATGGGACTGGTTCAGAGGGATAAGGAAGGAGATAGAAGGATGAATAAAATAGTGAAGAAGATGGCAGAGAAGAGAGCAGAGAGAGGATTATTATATCTGAGACCGACCAACAATCTAGCAGGCTCACCCTAAGTGGGAGCCCTTTTTTATATATATATAGCAACTTGCACCTGTATGTGTTATCTCTATTTCTTGAAAACGAAAATGAAAAAAATATCTTCATTTATGATTGATTTCAATTTTATTTATTTGTCGCCGATAGCGACCGCCCATCATGCGTGTAGGTTCCCTCCTCCATCCATCGTCGATCTTTTTGGCTTTGTGAAGAGTCAAAGCTCAAAGGTATGTAAAATCAATGGTTGAACGTCGGTGCATGAACATCTACTTCGTTTCCCTATTGAGTCAAAGACAAAAAATGCTCTGGGTTTTTGCCATCAAAATGTTCACTTTGAAAGATAAAGCCCAAGTAGACCCACGCTCACATGACATTTGTCAGAAAAGCTTTGGAAGGGGGAAGAGAAATATATAACATTTATAATCTTTGCGTCCAAAACACCGTCGTCACCGGCGAAAGGTGCCGCAGAGATGAGAGGATAGAGTGAAGTGGACCCAACAGCAATCAATACGAAGATATTATATATAAATGTATAGAATTATAGATGAAGAAGGAGAAGAATCCAAAAAAGGCAAGTTGAAAGTAAAAGGACGAGTTCGGGGTTAGATCTAAACGTATTACTGAGCTCTTGGTGGGTACACTTTTCTAGAAGTGAATTGGGAGGTGGCGGTGAGGCGGAACTGTGGGCCCTCCTTCTCTGCACTTAGATCATCTTCTTCTCACTATTTCCTCCATTTATATAACTTATTAAGCAGGCAGTTGTTAAACACTAAAAATGCAGTTTTATAAGTATTCTTTTTATAAGTTGATAAAAAATTCATCTCATATATATTTATTTTATAAATTGTAAAAATTATTTTTTAAAAATTAATCCAAACATAATAATTCTAATCAATTTTGCATTATTTTTCATGTTTGAAGCTTTCATAAACGTGTGCAAGCCGGTCAATAAATGTTTAAACACAATAGATCAATCACAGTAAAGTCTCTGAAGTCTGTACCCACGTACCCACCCACCGGCCACCACCCCGTTTCTCCTGATCGAATCCGCTTTTGTACCTACTAATTTGTTGTGCTCGATTAAAATGCAGTATCCAATGCATTATTTGCGATGAAAAGTAATACTTCAATTTATTTGTGTTTGACACGAATACTTCCATTATTAGAAAGGCCAGAGCACCACGCACTGGCTCTTGTGGACTCGTGCATTGTATTAATAATAATGCTCTCTGTCGGATGTTGAGTGTTGGAGAACAATAAATCAATAATACATATATATTAAAAACTTTTAAAACCAAGGCTTCTGGGAGGAAGGGCCGGACCCATTTGAGAGAGTGGAAGAGAACAGATGCTTTGTTTGGAACAAGGATAGGCTCAGCAGCAGCAGAGATTTTATATCAACGGTGGTAGAGGAAGCAACGTCAAAAGAAGTGGGAGTTTTGTGATATTATAAAATAATAAAAAGGACAGAGCTTGCAGAAAAGTAGTTGATTTTACGGAACAAAGGTGGTCCCGTACCTCTGACCTCCGTTCATTATTCAGAATATGATTTATCCGTGAATTTACTCATGAAATTGTGAAGTTAAAGGAGGAATACAGATTAACAGTACGAAGTTATAAGGAGAGTGGCAGTGTATGAAACTTCGAGGCGCAGGGACTTGTTCAAAACCTGACAGGGATTTCCGAAGCAGCAGAGTCGCCTCTCACAAGAGGTTACATTTTGTAGGGTCATGCCGCATGCCGCCATTAACTTCTGGTTCACCAAATTAAGGTGTTCATTTAATTTAAGGTTAATAAACACGAATCTTTCAGATTTGATCATTTGGGTCCCACCCTCGGCCTTGTCTTTTCCCATTTTTCCTTCTGTTCTTGCCACTAAGCCTCTTATGAAAATAAATTAATCACATCATCGATTGACATCTCCTCTTCTATTTCTACTCTATCATTTTCTTTGTTTTTACTAATTGTGCCCTTTTGCTTTTGATTCTCATTAATTTTCTTTCTTTGCTAGGCAAGTCATGCTGTCTTCGTCCTCAATACTGACACTTGCATCAGCCCAACCAATAACACGTCGAGTGCGCAAAAGAAAGATTTTGTGTGACAGTGGCACTGTTTTTGACGATGTGGGAGCCCTTGTATAGCCGCAAGGCCAACCATTAATTCTGATAGTAATTTGACTTCATTCTCTGTAACAGAGGCCTTCTGTGAATTCATGTGATCTCTGTGTTGTTCTGTTCCTTTCTAGACTCCCTCAAGTTTTCTACTTTTTTCATGCAAGTATTTTTAAAAGATTTACACCCTCTGCATCGGCAGTCCATAGACAATAACAAGTTTCTAAAACTCAAGGATAATAAGTTTTTTTTTTTTGGGGTGAACTGAGGGCATGACCCAAGAGATTACATAAAGACTCTACGTGGGAGAGTAACTCCTGCTAGGACCTCTTTTAGGATCTCCTCTACCAATAAAAGTCTATTTAGTTGAAGGAGAGGGGAGTGGATGAAAAATGAGTTCATCTCCTTGTTTGATATGAAAAGTTGGAGAGGAGGGGAGTCACATGAGGGGCTCAAAATCCCTCCCCTCCCATCCATTTTGTTCCCTCCAAATTGGGGGATTTGAAGAGAACAAAATGTTTGACTATTTTGCCCTCAATACTTTTTCATATTTTTAGTTATACCCTTAAACAAAAAATAAAAACACGTACTCATAGAGTTCTGACATCGCCTCTCATAGCTTCTGTGATACTTTTTTTGTACAAAATTATAATCTCATTATTTTTACCAATAATTATTTTAGTAATTACAACAGTGTAAATTAAAATAAATTTGTGTCTGCTTGGTAAAATAAATTTGAATTTTGATAATTTATTTGATTTATATTGAGGTGTTAATTAATTTAAATAAATTTCATTTCAAAAAATTAATTTAAATTATTTATATAAGCATAAAAATGTAAGCTAATATATAAGGGTAAAATGGTAAATTATTTATTATCTCCCCTCCCCTCCTTCCAATCAAAGTAAACAAGGTGACCCCCTATCTATTCCCTCCACTCTCTTTAAACCAAACAGGCCCTAAGGAGGTGTTGACCATGTAGTTCTTTTAGGATAAGAAGTTGCCTCACAACGATCGGGCTTAAGACTGAAAGAACCTGATTCCCGCTCCATTAATAAAGCCCTCGTTCCCGTGTGTACACACCCTAGTTAAGAGTTGACTGAAATCCATCAAGGGTTGTTCAGGCCGACTAGAAGTGAAACCCATGGTGGTGTTGGATATCTAAGGTCAGATATTACACAAGACCTTTTGGGCATCTGAATGGGCCTAATTTATGGAGTGTGGGCTGAGCTTTTGACCCAGAAAACCCTCGGGCTTAGTTTTATGCAATCTAGGCTGACCTTTGGAGAATATGCCACCGGGGGTGTGAGGATCCGTAATGTGCGCATTAACACAGAAAGAAAGGGAAAGAAAGGTAGATTCCGAGTGTATTATAGAGTTGGACTGTAAGGTTGGTAATCGTTGGCACCAACCTGCTTGTGATTTGGATTAGAGCAGTATTGACAAGAGATTGAGTGGTTAAGATTCAGCGCACTCGTTGTGATGAATGGATTGTGTTTCTAATTTATTGGACAACTCATGTCATGAGATTACTACAGATGTCTAAGAGGCTGAGTAAGTCGCCTAAAATAATTAATGGTACATTATATTGTAGTACATGGTATTGTTTAAAGGCTTTAAGATGTGCCAGGCAAAAGTTCATGTTAAAAAAATAAACATGTGGCGTCCCCGAACCGTCCAACTAGTCGTAGAATTAAAATGCAATAAAAAGGAAAAGAAAAGAAAAGAAGATAATAAAGTTGAGAGAGCAAGTGCATGCATCCTAAATTATAATTGAAGTGAGACGGTGTCATTAGGAAAAAGATGGGGAGTCAAATGGAAAAGAATGGCATGAAGAGGTGGGAGGAGATTATAATAGTATATATATAGCAAATTGAGATGTGGCATTTAATTTACAGGAAGGTGGCACTAGACCTGAACAGGGACGATTCAAATCTTGGGGCGGCAGATTATGATGATCTATATTAGAGGGAGTAGAAAAGTAAGAGAGTGGGGTGGAGGTCAAATAAGAGATGACTCTGGCTGACCAGTAAACGATAGATGAGGATGAACATATAATATAATATAGGAATAATGGAACTATTGGAGGACGAGGAGGCGGCATACACAGTCGTAGAATGTTTCCTTAATATGGTGGGAACCCCCGCGACATATATGGGGTTATGAAACATGAACCTGGACTTGGTTTAAAGCTTACGGTATGAAATGCGAATCTTCACTGCATCTTCCCGGCCTAACTCTGACCGAGTCTACGGGTCCAAATGCCACACTTGCCGCCAATCACACACTATTCGAATTGGGCAGCGCTGCTCAACCCACCACCAACTAATTGGAGCCTGTAAACGTGGCTTTTAAAAAAAAAATTTAGTGGTAATTAGTTTAAGGTGTTTAGATTAGTGTTTTAACAACTGAAAACTCAAAAGTATGAATTTTCTTTAAAAAAAAGTTATTTCTATTACCCAAATCCAACCTAAAAGGTTTTGATCCGCAAACAAATATCATATCATCATATATAATTTAGAATAAAAAATGAGGGGTGGGGACTGGGGACACATGTGTGACGCGTGCATGAGGGAAAGCAAAGTCAGGGGAGATGAGATTCGCAAGGGTCAGAATCAATGAATGGGCCCGAGGGCGGGGCTTGTAAGTGGGCCCGAGGGCGGGGGAGCCAGCGGTTCTCTGAATCCGACCTCTCGCTCCCTCCCCCTCCCCCTCTCTCTCTCACGTGCCATGCAATATCGCCCTTGTGAAAGGGACCAAAATTGCTCATGTGTTTGTGGCTTGTTTGTGAAATTGACTCTCTCCTCCAATCAAACGTTGACTCCCTTCCCGCTGCTTTTCCCTTCCTCCTTTTTTCTTTTTCTTTTTTTTTTCTGAAGCATCGAATTTGGGTGCTTGACATAGGAGGCGCCAAGAACGATGAGAAGAGCCGAAAGTGGGTGTAGGTGGGGTAGGATAGGATTGCAAGCATGCGAGTATTTGTTGCGAGGCCGGTTAGCAGATTAGACAGTTGTGGGTGTTTGGGTTCGAAAGCGGAAGGGCCGTTGGCACCAAAATTTTCAGCTCCTACCTTAAAATAAAAATATGTTGGCTACTTAAAATATAAAATAAAAATCAATCAAGAATGTCTGGTTAATGTATTACATTGTGTTTATGGGCAACAAAATATGCACGGCATATTCCTTGTTCTTAGTTGGTTGTTGCCTCTTGCCAGCATAAACGCAAGGTATATTCGAGAGTGCTTGTAGTAAAATGCTATCACATGCAAGTTTAAAAACATAACAGCAGCAGCAGTAATAATAATAGAGTGGAACGGAGTTTTGGTGATGATGAATGGACAAACAATTGGAGCAGGAAGGCCTGATTTTGTGCGGTTAAAATTACGCACAAGCAGCAAGTTGGCCTCAGAATCGGCGTAACTTGTCAGCCAACGACTCCACTCTCCACTATTCCTACACGTGCGCACGCGCTGAACGTCTTGTGCTTCCAGTCCCAGACATACGGCGCCGCAATTCTCATTCACTTTTTTACTCTCCCATTTTACTGATCCATGCATGTTTCACGTCGAGTAGGAGTAATTGTAATTATTATTCACCTTATTAGGCTCTTTAGGAATATGCACGAGTAGTACAGCGTGTTCTTTACCTTTAATTAATTGCAGCTGTGTGAACATATAGCACTCAGATGGCAATCCCTTCCACTGATTCAGTAATTGATGCATGTTCCTCGCGTCCTAAATTATTAGATCGGGAATCGCCATAAATTGGATTTACTCCCGCCAATTCATTATTATTATGATAGATTCGCCATAGATTTTATCCAGTCGCTTTTAGTTGTCAGCGAGTGATGAGGATGTAATATCTATTTTATTATTGGAAAATATTCACGTGAATACAACAACATGATGCAAAATGCCATACATAATCAACTCAGCTCTCATCCACACCAATCACTTGCCCAACAATTTATCATATACCGAGTATATATATATGCAGTGATATATATATATAGTCCCATACCATTATTTACTTATTATTTTAGGCGGTTGCTTTGAGGCGGTCATTTATCAAAAATCTTCGAAATCTTCAGGGGGCGTTGGTCGGTGATTTGTCTCACGAATGTGGATTATTCTAAATATTATATGCCAACAAATCAACAATTTATTATCATAAGCGTGTGTGCGCCTTATTAATGCACATATTTTTCTAACTAGAATTTGTTGAAAAGGGCTTGGGGTAAAAAAATAATAATATTTCAGGTTAGTATTTTTTTCAATTATAAAACAATTAGTGTATTATATAAAACATTTATTTTTTCTGAGGGTCACAACCCACAAGGCCAGTTGGGAGGGCATTTGCTTCAAAGCCGGTGGTCATTTTGCTGCACTCACATGCTCACCCTTTGATTTCTTCCAGATTTTGGGGCCCATGCCACCATTCTATTGCTTTTTCCACTCACATGCCTCCTTTTATCTCCATTTCTTATGTTATTGTTCATTAATTAAAGCCCCTAAAATATGCATTTTCAGACCAGCTTTCAAATACTGACTATCCACTACTGAGTCTGCCATGACGCCCAAACTACGTAGACTCTCGCACTTGACGCATATTAAAGATAATTTGTAATTTTATCCCATCACAAATATGTTTGACTAATAACAACAACAATTCAATTAACCCATCTACACTTCATCCATAATTAAATATTATATAACATTTTGTGTTCAGTACAAGTGTTAATTATTACATGCGTGTAAAATATAGATTGACAACAAATATAAAATTTATAAAAGTCACACTATTCAAAAGCCATCAATAATATGTTCCATCTTAAGACTCCATACATAATTTTATCATCGGATCATGAGATGTGAGATTATATAAAAGTGGGAAAACATGTGGAATGCATGCTTTCTATTTTAATTTTGGAGAATACATGCAGGAGATATACCGAAGATATTGACACCCCCCCCCCCAAAAAAAAAAAGACATTGACGGTATTTATATCTCTTATAAATCCAAATGAAATGCACGTTTTACAAGTGTTGCGTGCACGATAACTCTACGGGACAAGCATAGATATGAGTATGATTAGCATGCGAATTGTGAAGCTTGAAGCTAATAGCGACGGGGAAAACTCTTACTTTATTTCTTCTTGTTTTTTTTTTAAAAAAAAATTGGGTTAGAAAACGGGGTCAAAGATCCATTACGTGGAATATAAAAGACGTAAACCGGAGCATTAATTATTAGTGATTATTTTAAAAGTCATTCAATTAATGGGGCTACCGGCTACGTACCCACCTCTAATTATATATTTTCCCCTTTGTTTTTAAATTTGACGGCTGCTGCACATAAGATCTGTGCTTATCACTAATTAATTGATAACAGTTAATAAGGGACAGAGGATTGGGATCAGCTTATTCATCACGTGTTTTTTTATTTTCAAATTCAAACGATTATTGATGGATCCATGATTTTAATATCATTGTTCTAATTTTTGCACTTCTTCTGCACTATGGCCTTTTTTTCCCCCTCAGAATCCAGGCAGTAGTCTCAGTGGTTTTGTCTCTCCTAATAAAACCTTTTTTATATACACAATCTAGTTTGAACTTAGGATATCATATTTAAGGGACTCAATTGTTTATTAATCATGTCAGGACTTTTGTTGGTTGCACTATAGCTTTTCAATAAATATCTTTGTAGCTGCCAACAAAAAAAAGTTTTTGAATCAGGAGGTGATTAAGGCTGAAGCTGTAGATTGAAAAGGCAGGTATAATTAATTAGGGTATGCCAAGTTAGAGGAATTCAAAATGAATGGTAATTAGTTAGGCAAGAAGATAAATCTAAGCTAAATTAAAGGAGACCAATGGGAAGCAGAACACGACTAAAAGACAGCGCGGTGTGCGGGGTTAATTATTATATGGGATGAGATCGATGTGGATGAGCTGCAGTAGTAATGAACTGAAAAGTCCAGAATTGAGAGATTATTTTTTAAGAAGGGAAAGCAGGAAAAGAGAGAGAAGAATCAAAGGACCAAGTGGTAAAAGTTGAATTAATAAAATCGTCAAAGTTAAATAATAGGAAGTCCTAGTGAGTCTAGAAGATGCACAAATATTGAATAGTAGGAGTACATAGCCGTCGGTCAGCATGGGAGTGTTTTTCCGCGTGTGCCGCGAGCGAATACGCTAATTGAGCCAAATTAGGAAACTCAAATGTGAAAATAATCAAAATATCCACCTCCCTCACATATCACGTGCTTCAATTAAGCCCTTTCCTTTACCCCTACCTTCTTCATTCCCCTCCCATATATAAATATATCTCTCCCTCACTCTTTGTGAATTCAGAGCCAGCTTGTCGGTTTGATTCTTCTACTGTTTCTTCCTCACAAAGCAAAAAGAAATCGTCTCCCTCCCACTCATTCCATGGACTGGGATCGAGGATCGTCTCTTGGTACCGGAACCTTTGCCTCCGTTCACTTGGCCATTCCCACACATACTTCTTCTCAATTTTCATCCCCTGCCGCCGTCAAGTCCGCTGGCGTCTTCGCTTCTTCTTCCCTCCAGAACGAACAATTCGTACTCAATCGCCTTGGACTCTTCCCCCAAATTATCAGGTGTTTCGGCCATGATTCTACCTTCGAAAACGGTGTCCACTATTATAATTTGTTCCTAGAATACGCCGCCGGCGGTAGTCTCGCTGATCAGCTCAAAATTCGCGGCGGTCGCTTGCCGGAACCCGATATCCGCCGATACACCAGGTCCATCGTCCAGGGACTCAGGCATATTCACGCCAATGGCTTCGTCCACTGTGATATAAAGCTTCCCAACATTCTCCTCTTTGCCAATGGCGACGTCAAGATTGCCGACTTTGGACTCGCCAAGAAGTCAGGGGAACAACAGAGCAACGAAGAGACCAAGTATGAGATCAGGGGAACTCCTGCGTGTATGTCCCCGGAATCAGTAAGCGACAATGAGTATGAATCTCCGGCCGATATATGGGCTCTCGGATGTGCTGTGGTGGAGATGATCACTGGAAAACCCGCCTGGGATTTGAAGGATGAATCCAATATTTTCTCGCTGTTGATGCGGATCGGGTCAGGAGAAGAATTACCCGAAATCCCCAATGATATGTCAGAAGATGGGAAGGATTTCCTGAGAAGATGTCTTGTGAAAGATCCTAGAAAAAGATGGACGGCGGAGAAGCTCTTGGAGCATCCCTTTGTCGCCGACGAAACTGTTTCATTAGAGCGTATGAAAGAACCGTCGACGTCGCCGAGAAGTCACTTCGATTTTCCAGACTGGGTTTCCAATACAACAACTTCAGCCCTGAATTCACCGGAATCTGATGACCGGAATGACTGGAAATTTGAATCGCCGTGCCTGTCCAGTACCTGTTCGCCGGAGGATAGGCTCAGGGAGTTGGTGACGACTGAGACGCCAAATTGGTCGGAATCTGACAGATGGATCTGCGTTAGATGCGAATAGGAATTTTTTTTGTAGCCAGAGGCAGAGGTTGAGTGGTAGAATAAGGGAGCGGATTTTTTCATACAATTCTTAAATGTTAATATCTATCTGTAAATACAAAATACATTAATTGATTGTGCTAAATTTTGCCTGCTTTGCACTGTACGGAAATTTTGCCAATGCCACATTCTAAGTTGTTATTCTGGTGTTATTTTTTTCAAACATGGTTTCGCCAAGTTATTATTTACCCTTCTCCAACCCGGCCACCCTTTTTGAAAGAGTAATTTTTTTCCGGGGAAGTCTGATTTGGTAACAGATGCATGTCGTTCAAAAAATAACAAAATGGTGATCGAGATTTGAACGCATACTTAAGTGGAAGAAAGGGTGAATTCAATTTTATTAATATATATTTAATATTCTTGTGTTATTTTTGGAAGCGTCAAACTATCAAAGTTGGACTGGGAAGAATCATACGCTTTTTAAAGATTCCTGAATTAGGAATCAATTGAGTTTGTTTTGTTAGTCTTTAAATTCCATGTGCGTGGATGACACAAGAGAGAGCTGTGTGGAGCAAATTGGAAATCAAAGATTCTGATATGTATTATGTTTCTGCAGTCCCGATTCATTCATTTGTGAATCCCTCCTATAACCAGGAGAATGTTGTTCCACCAGGATTTTGATGATACCCCGGAAATTTAGAGGTCCCCTGGGAATATGCAACAGCAACAAACATATTCATAACCATTCGTCTCTCTAAATTTGCGGTTCATATTTCATTTTGTTCCAAAACAAATTAATATTATCACGACGAATCTTCAACCCTTGCCCGGCTCCGAACCATGGGCTCATCTCATCATCCCGAAACGCCCAACAGGTTAAAACTACTTTTTGTTCGGCCCGAATACTTCTTTAGAACTTTTGGGCTTATCATTCTTTAGTACTTTTTGTTCCTAAAAAGGCCCAAATTCCCAGAAAAAGCTAAGGGAAGCTTAATTCTTACTGGGATTAATGTGAATATCAACTTCTCGTAAATTATCCTATCAGCCATTTAAGAAATTAGTCATGTTTTTAAATAATTATTTATTTATTTTTAAATAATTTAAATGGTATAAATTTTATATTTAATATTCACATATTTGATTAATATTCGAACCGTTCTGATGGTTTCCAAGTCTTATTATCTATTTAATAGATAGTACAGATTACAGTAGCAAAATTAATAGTAGTAAATGGAATATTTGGTGCTACTGACTATTTTAAATTCGAGTATTATCATAAATAGAAAATAATAAATCATATTTCAATTGTTGATGTATAAATGATAGGTTTACTAAAATATGGAGCATGACAAAAAAATGTTTTGCTTCTCTGAGTTCTTTTGCCGCATAATCGTATGGGGGAAGATGTTTTTGTTTCGTTTATGAATTCTTTTTCTTTCATTTCTTTCATCTCACGCACATAGAACAACACAGGCGAAGTTGCACAAATTGATTTCAATTTTCACAGACAGGCTTTATGTTGAAGGTTCCTTTTTTTATCATCTGACCAAGCAATAAAAGTTTCTTTCGACTTAATAACTTTGTGGATTGAGTTTAAAATCGTTATTATGGCAAACACAATTGAATCACTGTTACAGATTGCAAGCTGCAACAGCATGCAAATACACGTACAATCTAGACAAAAGAAAAAATGGTTAGGAAGAAGCATTCGTCAGGTAACCGGGTCTAGGTTTCAGCTAATTGACGTTGTCATCGAAGTTGAAATTGATATATAGTTCCAGAAAATGGAGAGGGGAAACCTTGTGGTCTTTTCGTCTTTTGACGATTAATAATTAGAACATTCAACCTAACCCGAATAGTTAGAAAATAACCTAGCTACATCTTACACACAACGAAGCATCTCCTTTATAATATTCTAATTCTATTCGGACAACTGCGCGTACCAGTCATATGCATGTGCGAACTAAACACTCTTCTAGATAAAAATGCTCGTTTTTCCTTCTAATTTAGGCTGAATTATTCAAATATCTGGCCCTCAAACTCACCATCTCTATTATTTTCCTCTCATATAGCCTATGATCCCATCAATTATAAAAAGCAAAAACAGAGAGGCGAATCGAAGACCAATATCATTTTTAATTCTTATATACTGGTTCTGAAGATTGATCTCCTGGGTTTCCTTACTTGGCTATTAGCTTCTGTTTTTGCCAACCTTCATTAAATAGGCCTCTCACGTATTCTCAACTTTATGCGAAGGGCAAAATCCCAAATGAAGGCAAGCTATCCAGCTACTGATATTTCGTCGCAGGGATGAGTTTTTCTGTTGGTTCGCATCAAGTACAATTAGAAATGGTAACTTAACCAACTCCTTTTGTTCTGCAGGGGTTACAGGGCAGCATCGGCACTTCACAAATTCAAGTGGTTTTAGTAGTGGTCCTTAGCTTGGTGACAACTTCGTGCTGCCTTAAGGTCTTCATTTTGTTATTGCCATGAGCGATCATGCTTCAAATTTTGGTACTTGCCGTTAAGAAGTTAACTCCGATATGTGTTTTTCATTGGAAGGGAACAGTTAGGAGCAACCTGCGGGTCGGGTAACCAATGTGACGCGGGTCTCCGTTGTGAGACGTGCCCTGCAAATGGAAATACCCGACCCAGGTGTACTCGGATCCAGCCTACGAGCCCCACTTCCAAGGTTCGATACTGCCTAACTCCTTATGCCAGATGATGATTGTTCTGGAGGGTTTCAGTTTGATGTGAAAATTAATTAAAGGGTGAATTTTGATTCTTAGGTGCAAGGTCTGGAGTTCAACCAGTATTCATGGTTGACCACTCACAACTCGTACGCTCGCTCCGATGTTACGTCGGCCACCGGATCCCCCATTGTATCCCCAACCAACCAGGAAGACTCGGTCACCAGTCAACTCAATGTAACCTCCCTCCCTTTCCTATTATTCATAATCTGCAATTTCCATTTGTTTACTCAACAATCATATCGGTGAGGGACTCAAGGATTACTTTCTTCGTCCCACTTTACTCCTTTGACTTTATCGTGAATATGAATGAGAGAGAGAGTACTATTTTACCATTACAATCACTCGGTGATGGAAATTGATTGAGCAACCAACAGTCCAACACCCATAATTGCTTTACATAATTGCTGTCCGAGAGTAAGATTCTATTAAATCCCTCCTAATTTTAAGTTCGAGTTCTAAATAAGATGTTTATACTTCTGAATTTAAGTTTAATATTAAAATTGGACTAATAACTTGAAATGATACTAAATAGTGTCATCAATTAATTAATTAATTAATGCTGATTCATATAATGATTTGAATTTAACAAATTTAATGTCTAACTGTATCTAGTCTAGTCAGGATAGCAACATGCATCACGAGCAAGCTAAGGTTCATGATCACACAATTATATGTGAGAGATCCCTAAAAAGTGAGACCAATATTAAACCTAGGTAGATACATTAACGTGGGCTTATTTGGAATATGCTTAAATAAGCCATCTCACAAGTTCACAAACCGTCTCAATTAATTGGCTGCTGCTCTTTTAATTTAGACTTCACGCTTATGAGCTCCGAGGAATCCATGATATATACACATGTAGTTGTCAATTAATGCCTGAGAATCGGAAAATATAAGGATGCATTATTACAGATAATTGAAAGCTTGTATCCACAATGGATCACGCCCCAACTTGGATTAACTTTTTTCGTTGTGGTTGGGTGCATAATCATATATGCAGAACGGGGTTCGAGGCCTTATGTTGGACATGTATGACTTCGAAAACGATATATGGCTGTGTCACTCCTTCGATGGCAAATGCTACAACTTCACTTCTTTTGTAAGTCTAATTCTTTTGTGTGTGTGTGTGTGTGTGTAATGTGATTGGTTTGGGTCACTGGGTGTTATCAGTAGTAATGAGTTGAAAGGAATATATGTGATATGATTTGGGCAGCAACCTGCCATGAACGTGTTGAGAGAGATACGATCATTTCTGGAAGCAAACCCAAGAGAGATAGTGACCATCTTCATCGAAGACTACGTGACCTCTTCCAATGGCCTCACCAATGTCTTCAACGCTTCTGGTCTCTCCAACTACTTATTCCCTCTCTCCCAAATGCCCAAGAATGGCGCTAACTGGCCCACCGTCGACGACATGGTCGATCAAAACCAGCGCCTCCTTATTTTCACTTCCAAATCATCCAAAGAAGCTTCCGAGGGCATTGCTTACCTCTGGAACTACGTCGTTGAAAGCCAGTATGGGGATGATGGCATGACAGCCGGATCATGTCGGAATCGCGCAGAGTCGTCGGCCATGGACAGCAAATCCAAGTCACTGGTCCTGGTAAACTATTTTCCGACAAACCCTGTTGCGGCCTATGCCTGCGCCAACAATTCAGCGCCCCTGCTCAGCATCATCAACACTTGCCATCAGGCATCGGGCAATCGGTGGCCCAATTTCATAGCCGTCGATTTCTACCAGGTACGTTCTCCTAATTTGATCACCATTAATACTTGAAAAGAGGGAATTAGAAAAAGAATAACAAAAAAATAGATGTTATATAATTATTTTAATTAACTTTCTTAATCTAATCAAATTAAATAAATGTGTTATATTAAAATTGAAGGGATGTGAGACTGTGTGTATGTTGATGATCCACAGTATTTCTTAACTGTAGAGGAGCGATGGGGGAGGAGCCCCAGAAGCTGTTGATGAGGCCAACGGTCATCTCACTTGCGGCTGTGATAACATCGCCTATTGCAAGGTTATACATTAAAATATCTGAGGATCACAAGTAAAATACTTTATCTTTTGGGAAATTGCTATTTTAAAATGAGTTTGGTTGAACTTACGAACAGGCAAATGCTTCATTCGGGACATGCGACGTGCCTGTGATATCTCCGCCGCCGCCGTCTGCCGTGGGTGATGGAGGAGGCCAGCCTTCTTCCTATTCCAGAGGCATCAGACCCGCCGACTTGCTGCAATCTGCTGCTCTTATTTTGGCATTAGCAAATTTCATGGCTTCCACATGACACTTTTTTTTGTTCGTCCCTTGGTGATTTTTGAATCCAGCTAGTGTTCATTCATTCCATTTTTCACTGATTCAATATTTTTTAGCCACTAGTTCACTTTTGTGCCTTTTGTTCAGTTCTTGTATGTGATTGATTTTTGATTCATACATATATATGTCGTCCCTTTATTCAGATGAACAATTCGAATGCTTCAGGTTGTTTAATCTCTAGTCCTCCTCCATCCCATCAACATTCTCATGGGCTAATCTGTAGGCTCACTTTTCTGGCCCAAGGTTGTTGACTAACTTCTAAAACTCATGGCTCATGAGTCCTTTCTCAAAACTCTTTTGCTGATCCATAAAGTACAGACATCCGAATTCATCACATGAACTATTTCAGAATGGAATGTACTTATGCAATAGAGAAAAATATGGGGAAAGAATCCTAAAACTAAAAACTCCTAAAAATAAGTACTTTTTTTTAACTATTTTTTAAAATTTTTATTTTTAGGATTCTCTTCCTCTTATTTTTCCCCAATCCAAATATAACCATAATGTTTTAAAAAATTACACCATTCTTAAAAGGGAAAATAAAAGAAAAAGAACCTGAAAATTACAAAATTTTAAATCAGGTACTTTCATAAAATAAGTTGTAAATTACTCCCTCTGGTTCTATTTATAAGCAATTTTCTCTCTCATGAAGCTCGTCTTTTTTATAAACAACTTTTACTTTGTGTTTGAAAATGTAAGCTCATTTTTCCTATTTTACCCTTATTAAATATATATTATTTATAATTAATTATCACACACACCAAGAGTTATATTCAGGAGAGAGAGAGAGATAATTCACTAGGTGAATAAAGTCAACAAAATATTGAAAAAACATATTTTACTATCTCTCATACTTTTCATACATTCTATTTTTCTCTCTGTTTTCATAAATAAGGGTATATATAAAAAAAACATATAATTTTTTACACACTTATTACTTTTAACTATCAGTTCGTTTTACATAATCAAGAAGAAAATTGCTTATAAATAAGATCAGACATAATACTTATCAAACATAATTATCACCTTATCAATTCTAAGGCAACAATTCTGATTTAGAATTTTTCTAATTTTCAGGTTTTTTTTTTTGTCATTTTCTCTTCTGATAATAAGTGGAATATTATTTTTTTGGCGTGATCAATGAATATGCTATTTGTATAAGCGTCTTTTTCACTGCCTTATCAGTTTATTGAAATCGTCCCATTTGTTGTATATTAATTCACCAGTCACATTTCATTCGGGAAAAAAAAATAATAATGAAACAGCTATTGAGCATTGATCTCTTTCCCGGTTATTTGAAATTTTAAAAAATGTTTATTCTCCATCAAGTACTGCCAACTTGCCAAGTGCCGATGGAAATAATCAAATTAAACATTTAGAGCTTGTTTGGAATAGCGGCTGAAAATTTCATAAGTACTTATGAATTGTAATTTACGGAATATAAAGTAACTTTTACGGTCTACGAGGTGCTTTCACGGTCTACGAGATAAATATGTGGAGGAGATTTATCTCGATTTACGTAAATCAGACTTATTATATAAACCCGATTTAAGATCGCTCTACCAAACAAACACTTATTTTATCCCAACAAAGCACCGGTGACATGTGTGTGAATATAAACGCCAATAAGTCCATCTTACACTTATGACCTAGTTTGATTGAAATCTGACCTGGCCTGTCTATTTATATTCTCATTACATTTTTATATATGCGCAATACTCGTTTTTTTTTTTCGCGCGATACTTTTAATTGTTTTGATTTTTATCATTATGCTTAATGACATTATTTTTAACCTTGTCACAAAATTTTTATAAAATTATAGCGATTAAAAAGTAAGAGAAGGAAAAAAAAAATAAAAGGACTAAGAAGTAAGAACCATGATTTGAAATAACATCACCAATACTAAAATTCAATCAAATTATAAGAAGTTTAAGAACCAATAATAATATTATCTCAATCTAAAAATAAAACAATAAGGAAAAATCATGGTTGGAGATGGTAGAACCAAGGTTCTGAAACCCGGATCAGGTAATGAACTAGTTGAGGTATTGGGTCAAGAGTCAGTGGGTCAGATCGGAGTCAAACATAAGCTAAATTAGGACCGATGAAAATTTGAAGATTTTAGACTTATTAATATAAAAAATTAAAAAAATTAATTTTTTTTATAAAACCGGACTAGACCAATTTACCTATCGATTAGCCGGTTTTTAATCTAGACCAATTGATCCAATCCAGATTTAAAAACCTCGAATAGAACTGAGAAGCTGCCCCAACGAGGTTGTTGAAAAATGAGAACATTATTTAGATTATTAGTATGACAGTGTTAATTTGAAGGCATTCTCCCAAAAATGCCCTCAATTCAGCTATCATCCAAAAATTTACCCCTGACGTGATTATCACACTACCTGTGTCATATGTGTGTGTGTTTTTTTAATTTATATTTAAAAAAAGTGATCTAATCCCTAATGTTAACAATCCTCCGAATATTTTTTATTTTTATCAATATCACTCTTTTCACAGAATTTATTATTTTAATCTCAAATCTATTTTCTACAATCCAATCTAAACACATCCTAAAATATTGTTTCAGAGAACCGCAAGTATCCGTTTTTTTAAGGAAGAAAGTTCCGTAAGCACATATATTTGTTTGTTCAGACAGCATGCGAGATTAACGCGACATATTAATTTATAAATATGAATATAAATGTGTTAAGTTGCCCGTACACCTGTATTGCAGAATATAAATAATTGTAGCGTCTCTTTTTTTGATTTGGCTAGATTAATGAATAATCTGATCCGGACGAAGACGTAAGCCGAAGCTGTCCTCTCATTTATCACAATTCATTACATTAATTAAAAGCATGGTGCCACTTATTCGGTTGGGGAAAAAAAGAAAGAAAAGAAAGGTCCCTCGACGATGGAAAAAAAAAAAAAAAAAAAAGGAAAGGGCGCATGAGAAGCGTGGCTTTTATTATTATTTGTTCTCTTTTGAGGAAGGTGTGTGTAATGGGGGAGTAGTTTAATTCGCATCAGTCTAAAATGTGAGGGACCATCATGATTTAATGACATCAAAAAATTTTATTTAATGATAAATCATGAGTTCAATTCTATTTATAATAGTACCTTGGGTCCATAGTAATACAAGAACCATTTAAAAAAATTAAATAAGTTATTTCATTATAGTATATATTGTATATAATTAAATTATAAATATAAGTATTTTAATATTCCTTATTTAAATTTATTAATTTCTGGTGAGAAAATTGAAACGACACTAAAGACCAAAGGATGTATTATCCTTGGTTCATAACTACTGTATCTCTCTTTGATTGAAAAAAAAATTATGAAGGAACGTCGACAGTTTGGTGACTTGGTGGGCGTCCAGATAAGAAGGACTCATGAATACGTAAAAGAGACAGGTTGTTCAAATGACGTATAATACGGACCTTCCTTACACACCAAGCATGGTACGTGTCCGAATCCAATCTCCCATTCGTTGTATATTTGATTTCTTAATTCTTATTATATCTCCCTCCACACCTCACCTTTTTTTTTTTACCATTATTCCCTCTAATCTCTTCCCTATATTCCACCTAAAGAACATTATTCATATGTCTTTAAAAAACTCAATATAAAAATTTCGTATTTATGAGTTACATCTACATATTAAGGCGAGCTAATTTATTTACAACACAAATTTCTACATTGCCTCCCTTATAAATCAGACTTGTATAAAATTTTCAAGATCTTTCTGTTTTTATTAATTTTCTTAACTAAGACCTATGGTTAATTTTTTCATTTATTCTCACCCCACATTAATCAATTATCCTTGTATGTTCTGATACAAAATAGCTATGTTTCCCTTCCAAAAATTCTTAAGAGTTGGTATTCAGCTTTTCTGATATAAAAAATCTATTAAAAAGTGTACAAATGTGAATATAGATTACAATAAGTTTCATAGAATATGTAAATAAATTATATTACTATGTTAAATACTACGTGTAACCCCTGTTTTATACTATACAACCAGAGGTAGTATTTAGATAACGTGAGTACGTAGCACTGGTTTTTGTATTCCAGTGACATATTGGTCCTGCCAAGAAAAAAAAAGGGGGGGGGTGGATGGTTCCGGGCGTGTAAAAAATCCCCATAAGTGACTCGTGGGACATAAAGCAGTTTCTTACACTTGATAAATGAATAGTAGGGGATCAGATATTCTCGGTAGCCTATTTTTTCTCATCTCTCAATATCTTTATATCCTAGTTATTAAGTTCATCGGAGCACTTATAAAGAGATATGTCATGAGTTATTTAAAATTTCATATGAACTATCCATCTCATTTTAATCATATCCACCCATATATGTCTAATACTTTAGAATTAGAACCAGAAAATCTTTGACTTTTCATAGCAGAGAGCAGTGAGAAAGCTTTTTCACATAGGAAATTTGTTTCATCTTCATATTATATATATATATGCTTAAATATATTGGTTCGATATTAACTTCCTGTTCTAGTAGATTGCTTATGCAATCAGCAAGGCTATACTTTTCTTTTTGAAGATCATCTAAGTGAAGAAGCATCCATTATTGAGTAGAGGGGTTCAACCATTGCCATCTTCATTGTAAGACGCAAGGTAAGATAAAAATATATAATTTTTTTTATAAAAGATGGTATCTTTTAAATTTTTTATTTATATATAATGTCATTCTTGCTCTTGATAGGAGAGAAAATAAGAAAAAACAAAAGCATCATCTTCATTTTAAGAGACAGGGTAAGATAAAAGTAACTATTTTTTTTTAATAAAAGATGGCATCTTTTAGATTTTTTTTCATAGCCAATGCCATTTTTTTAAGAAAAGTTTGCGTCAAGAATGTTTTTAGGTAATGTCCAAGAAGGCTTTTCATTGTGTTATATCATACAATGTCTTAGCATTTATTTTTTATAGTTATACATTGTGTAGTCATTTTCTATAAAGTTTTAGAATGATTTTGTAATTTCTCATTTTATAACAAGATTTTGTTATGTGCTGCATAGATTTACTTTTTCAGGTTTCAATATATGGAAACTCATTTGGCTCCTATATTAGGAAAAGAATTTGATGATCTTGAGGAGGCATGGAAATTTTGGAATGAATATGCTTGTAAAGTAGGCTTTAGTGCAAGGAAAAATGGGTTGATAAAGAGTAAGAATGATAAAAAGAAAATTATTAGCCTAGATATGCATGTTCAAAAGATGGTAAACGAAGACCAGATAAAAGGTGCACCCCAACCATTAACCATCGTTTTGAGACTAGGACCGATTGTCAAGCTGGAATGACAATTAAATTAGTGGAATGTAAATTCAAGATCACCAACTTTATAAACGAGCATAACCACCCATTATATCTTCAAGAACTAGTGCATATGATGATGTCTCAAAGGAAAATAAGTAATGACATGCAAATGAGACTGATTTGTCTAGGGATGCTAGACTTCAACAAAAAACAACTTTTGACCTTATGAGTAAGCAAGCAGGTAGGCGACCTAATCTTGGTTTCACTCGATTGGATATGAAAAATTATTTGATGACTAAACGATGAAGAATTTTAGTGGATGGGAAAGTTCAATGCTTATTGAATTATTTTGAAGAACAAACTACAGAAAACCCTTTATTTTACCATTTATACCAGCTTGATATGGAAGATCAAATTACAAATATTTTTTGGGTAGATGCTCGAATGCTTGTAGATTATGCTTATTTTAGATATGTAATTTCATTGGACACTACATATTACACAAACAATAATCATAGGCCTATTGCAATATTTTCAGGACTCAATCATTATAGAGGAATTGTAATTTTTTGTGTAGTTTTATTATACGATGAAACTATAAAATCATTCAAGTAGTTGTTGGAAACTTTATTGAAAGTAAACAAGCAGAAGAAACCTGCAACAGTTTTTACTGACCAAGATCAAGCAATGGCAAGAGCACTACGTGAAGTTATTCCTAAAGTTAAGCATGCATTATGCACATGGCATATTGAGCAAAATGGAATAAAACACCTGGGAAATAAAATGAAGGGTGGTCACTTTTTTTGCATGACTTTAATAAGTGCATGTTTGCTGTTGATGACAAGTTAAAATTTGAAGAAACATGGGCTTCTCTAATATCATCATTCAATTTGGAGGACAACTCATGGTTGCAATCCATATATGAAATCAAAGAGAAATGGGCATGGTGTTATATGAAGCACTATACAACTCTTGGTATGCGTAGTACACAAACCAGTGAAAGTGTTAATGCAAATATTAAAAGTATTACAAACCCAAGTATTAGTATTGGGAAATTCTTCAAAAGTCTTGAGCGGGTTGTTGAAGATAAGAGGTACAATGAGATGAAATATGAGTTTGAAGTAAGGGAGAAAAAGTCAAGATTAATAGTCCAAAGTTTACCTATCTTATGTCAAGTTATTGAGATTTACACCGTCTTAGTGTTAGAGTTGTTCCAAAAGCAACTTGATCTCTTTTTTGCCACATGTATTTCCACTCGAGATGAGAAAGGTCTACTGTTTACATATACTGGAACCATGGTTAATAAAGAAAAAAAGTGGACATTGACATTTGATCTAAAGGATTATTATGTATGGTGTAGTTGTAGGCATTTTAAATCTATTAGGATATTATGTTGTCATGCTTTAAAAATATATGAGGCAAATGAAGTGAGGAAACTTCTAGAAAAATATATTTTGAAAAGATGGATCAAAGATGTTAGAGATGATGTAATATATGATATTAAAGGAAGTGAAATACAAGTGGATCATAAGCTTCAAAGCACATAAACATATTGACAATTATGTCATGTGATGATAACATTAGTAGCTAAAATGTCTAATTGTCCAGAGACTTATGCCTTTTGTCCACAACTCTGTAATAAAACTTCATAAAGAAGCAAGATACTTCCATTTAAGGCTACGGAATTCAAATGATGATGATAACAAGGAAGAAGATAGAAGTAAAGAAAAAGTTGGCAACAAAAAAACCAAGAAGATGGATAGGTTAAAAGATAAACTACCTAAGGGTGTTAAAAAGAGATATATAACAAAGAGAAAGAAAAGATTTAAGCCTTGGCCTGATCATTTGGGAAAGAAAAGTAGGTCATTAGCCAAAGTAAGAAGTTTTCATGACCGGTGAAGCACAAGGCCTAAGTGACAGCATGAGGCCAAGCCCAATCATTAAAAGTGCGATCATGGGGCAGGATTTAAGGAGGAGTTCGCGAAATAAACGAAGGTCGTGGAAGTTACGTGACTTAGAGGATAAAGCCATTATTTAAGTGGGACAAAGTAGCATATAATGGTGTGGAATGATTTTACTCTCTCTCTCTCTGTGGACTTGCTCTTCTGATTCTTTCTTGGATATGTTGTAACTACTTCTATTTCTTTTCTACTATGTTCCATCTATGTAAACTTTTACGTTGTAAATAGTATGAACTCCTATATTACTTGTTCATTAACGATTACGTATCAATTCCTTACATTCTTGAAAAGCTATCATTATACTTTGGTGCTTTTATTGAAAGGAGATGGCCAACAACATGAGTCTTAAGGAGTTACAAACTGACATGAAGAAGGCCAATGAGTTCATGGATGATGCTAGAGGACGATTTAATCATATCGAAGGCACGTTAAAAGCATTGATGCAGTCCATGCAGGAACTGAAGAAACCTTCAGAACCGAATCCACAAGCTCAGAGACCATAGGCTCACAACCCCAAAATGGCACGTTCTTTACTAGCAAGCAAGTCAAACTCGACTTTCCCCGCTTCAACGGTACCGATGCGCTGAAATGGTTGTTCAAGGTAGAACAATACTTCAAATACTTTGAGATCAATTATCTTCAGCGACTAGTTATTTCTTCCGTTCACTTTGATGGTGAAGTGCTTCCTTGGTTCCAGATGATGGAAAAGGCGAACAGAGTACCTACATGGCCTGCTCTAGCCAAGGCGATTGAAATTCAATATGGACCCTCACAGTTTGAGTGTGCTCACTCGCAGCTGTTCAAACTTACACATTAAGGTGATCTTAAGGAGTATAACAACAAGTTCTTGTCTCTAGCCAACCGTTTGGAAGAGATTTTGGAAGCAACGCTACTAGATTGCTACTTATGAGGGTTGATACCAAATTTATGTCGGGATGTAGTAGTACAGAAGCCCACAACCGTGCTACAAGCTATGGCGTTGGCCCAGTTATTTGCAGAAACAACCTCCCACATAACCACGGTCACACCTGGCGCCATATCTACTCGAAGGAGCATCGTGACGATGATAGGAACCGCAGCCCCATCAAGCAAACCAACTGTTAGTCACATAAGTTCAAGCGTGACCTTGACTACCTTTAGTGGAGGTAAGGCCAATTTACCACCATTATTACCTACACCTTCGGCAACCCCAGTCACACGAATGACGACATCAGAGATGCAAATCCAAAGGGATAAGGGACTGTGCTACACTTGCGATGCCAAGTTTTCACTGAGCCACCGATGTCCAAATAGACAACTAATGATGCTCATGGGAGATGATGAGGACTCCAAAGCCAACATCCTTACTGGACATAACATGGAACCCGACACAACACTACACCACTTGTCTCTGTATGTACTTCATGGAACAGAGGGTCTAGCTACCATTCGATTTCATGGTAATATAAATGGCACTGACATTCAGATATTACTAGACGATAGAAGTTCAGACAACTTCATCCATCCACGTACATTCAGTCACCTCAATATTCCAGTGGAGGCAACGTCAAAGGTTAGAGTAATGGGAGGCATAAGCCTGATATTAAAACCAACAAGAAGGTGACCGATGTACATATCTGTATCTGTGACCATGTTTTAGTTTTGACCATGATTGTATTACCTATCATAGGAATTGACTTGGTAATCAAAGCAGATTGGTTAGAAACATTAGGTGCACACTAGGCCGATTATAACACATCTACCATTCACTTCTTCTACAAAAGGCAGTTTATGACTCTCAAGGGATTTCAAGGACTAACTATTACTCAAGCGCAGTTTCATCACTTGATCAAAATCAACCAAGTGGATGTTAATGCTGAGTTTTTTATGGTGGAGCAAGTCACCCTAGACACAATACAAGATAATCCTTTTAGTTCAGTTCTAGGAGACTTGGTCGCGCTCCTCCGGTAATACAACTTTATTTTCGAGAAGCCACATAGGCTACTACCCCTTTAAAACCACGAATGCCATATAGATTTATAACCTGGTATAGGGGCAGTGAAGGTCTGACTATATCGGTACCCCATAAGTCAAAAGAACGAGATTGAGAAAATAGTCTCAGAATTACTCGAAGAAGGGTAAATACAGCCGAGCTCTAGTACTTTCTTGGTACCAATGATACTAGTAAAGAAGAAGGATGGCACCTGGCGCTTTTTCATGAACTACTGAGCTCTAAATGCAATCACTATTAAAGACGTATTCCCAATGCCGACGGTTGACAAGATGCTAAACAAACTCCATGGCTCAGTAATTTATTCGATGTTTAACTTAAGATCAGGGTACCACAAGATACTAATGAAGACCTTCGATTGAGAGAAGATAGCATTCTGAACTTACCTGGGTCTATATAAGTGGCCCGTGATGCCTTTCAGCCTCACTAACGCACCCGCCACCTTCTAGTCATTGATAAATACTATTTTTCAGTCATTCCACATGAAGTTTGTTCTCATCTTTTTCGATGACATCCTTGTGTACAACACCTCATGGGAATCACACTTAGGATATGTCAAAGTTATCCTCCGCACCTTGGAAGAGCATCAATTATTTGCAGAGCTATCAAAATGCTCATTTGGCCAGAAGAAAATTGACTGCCTCGAGAATATAATATCTGAGCGTAGTGTAGAAGTAGACCCTAGGAAAGTACTAAGCATCCAAGAGTGGCCCACACCCACCACGGTCTCACATCTAAAGGGTTTCTTGGGTTTAAGCAGTTACTACATAAGATTTATTAAAAACTATACATAATTGGCGGGCCCATTGACTCGGTTGCTGGCTAAAGATGCTTTTTGTTGGTATAGCGAGGCTCAACATGTATTTGAACAGTTGAAACAGGCTCTCATCCAAGCACCTGTCTTGGCTCTGCCTGACTTCGAGAAACCATTTATCTTAGAAACAGATGCATCTAGTGTGGGAGTTGGAGCTGTTCTAAGCCAAGAGAACCATCATATCGCCTTCTTCTCGAAGAAGTTATCACCCTGCATGTAATCTCAATCCACTTATGTTCAAGAATTATGCGCAATAATAGAGGTCGTTGCTAAGTTCTGTCACTACCTCTTTGACCGTTTCTTTATTATCAGAACATACCATGCTAGCTTAAAGCACCTTACTGAGCAAACAATCCAGACCCTTGAACAGGAAGCATGTCTACCAAAGCTACTAGGGTATCATTTTTCAATCGTGCATAAACCAGGAAAACAAAATCAAGTTGTTGATGCCCTATCTCCCGTGCATAGTCACGCTTTATTCGTAGCTTCAGATGCCTTGATAGATGCGGTACATGAAGCTATCGCCTCTTCTTCAACCCTTTCAGGATTGAAGGCTAAGGTTTTAGCAGGTAATGATGCACTCAGAAAATATGATATGGTGCGTGACCAACTGTACTAGGATAAGAGACTCATCCTACCCCATGAAAACCGTGATATCATCCACGAGTACTGGAGGAGTATCATTCTTTGAAAATTGGAGCCATGCAGGATTCCTAGGAACCTTCCACAGGATCGCTCAGATGTTTTATTTGCCAAGAATGAGGGAGGACATTCACGACTTTGTTCGAAAGTGTTCAATATGCCAGTAGGTTAAAGCTTCACAATTACAACCAGCAGGGCTACTCTAACCTCTCCCCATACCAAACCACATATGAGAGGACATAGCTATGGACTTCATTATCGGGTTACCACCAATATGAGGTCATTCGGTTATATTGGTTGTCATTGATCAATTATTAAAATATGCATAATTTATAGCATTGCCTGCGAATTTCTCTAGTGCCCAGGTAGCAGAGGTCTTCCTCCAACATGTTGTCAAACTCCATGGCTTCCCTCAAACCATTATTATAGACTGGGACAAGACCTTTATGAACGTGTTCTGGGGTCATTTAATGCTACAAGGCACTTAGCTACACTTTAGCACATCATACCATCCTTAGTTGAATGGCCAGTCAGAAGCGTTGAACAAGTGCCTCAAGATGTATCTTCGATGCTTTGTCTTTGACTACCCCAGACAATGGCTCTCTTTCCTTCTTTGGGCAGAGTTTTGGTACAACACCTCATACCACTCCTCCATCGGCATGACTCCGTTCAAGGTCGTGTATGGCCAAGATCCCCTACCCCTGCTACACTGCCCCTCCATCGAAGATACCCACATTGACGTACAACACCAGTTGGAGATCCGAGACGAAGTCCTTCATGTACTAAAATAGAATATTAGTAGAGCACAAGATCGCATGAAATGCTTTGCAAATCAAAAACACTGGGAAGTGACATTTGAGGTCGGCGACTGGGTTTTTGTCAAACTCTAACCATATAGACAACACTCTGTACAGTTGCGATGTTTCCAAAAACTCACCATGAGATACTTCAGATCCTTTCAAATCACGGACCGGATCGGTGAGGTTGCATACCGTCTAGCTCTCTCAGCTCATGCTCGCATTTACCCGGTATTCCACATCTCATTACTCTGAAAGTTTTTGGGGGATGACACGAAAATCGTATATGCACCACTGTCATCACTTACAATGCCTGAGGGTCCTATCTGTCAACCAGTAAAGATTTTAGATTTACGTGTTATCCACCGTGACTCCCAACCAGTTCAATAATTTTTAATCCAATGGGATGGACCACAAACCACCTTTTGGGAAGACCAATCTGTGTTGGAGGCCCTGTATCTAGAGTTTGACCTTGAGGGCAAGGTTGCCACTAATGGGGGAGGTATTGTCATAACTAGTGAAGCACATAGCTCAAGTAACAGCATGAGGCCAAGCCTAATCATTAAAAGTACGATTATGGGGCAGGATTTGAGGAGGAGTTCGCAAAACAAACAAAGGTCGTGGAAGTTACATGACAGGATGAAACCATTATTTAAGTGGGACCAAACAACATAGAATAGTGTGGAATGATTGTACTCTCTCTCTCTGGACTTGCTCTTCTGATTCTTTCTTTGATATGTTGTAACTACTTCTATTTCTTTTCTACTCTATTCCATCTCTGTAGAATTTTACATTGTAAACAGTACAAACTCCTATATTACTTGTTCATTAATCGATTACGTATTAATTCCTTACATTCTTGAAAAGCTATCATTACAGAAGGAATTAGATGCTATAATTTCATGTTCTGCACCTATTACATTGCAAACACTACCTTAAGCGCAGTTATTTACTAGTATGTTGATGGTGAATTTTTTTATCTAAAATCATATCCACATTGTGATTTGTTTTGTTAATGTGTATGTTAATGTTTTTTCATGTTAATAAATATGCATACTTTTGTCTTTGTGATTTATAGGCTCCCTTAGATTGTCCAACACCATCATTGGAAGTATTAGAAGAGGAAATTTTGTTGTCAGGTACAAAAAAAAACAGAGATAAGATGTGCACAAGTTAAGGGGAAAATATCACTTTTAATACAACTGTCATTTTCTAACACATTCTATACTATATCAAATATTGTATTACAAATTTTTACGACCCTATACTAACATTTACATTGCTCTTCTTTCTTCTTTCTTCTTTCTTCCTTCTTCTTATTAGGTAAAGGTCAAACTATAACTGCATCAATGTCCCATCAATTCCTAGAAGATGAATCAGTAATGTTTAATAAGCATGAAGGATTTGACAAACACCACCTGCAATAACAACTCAAATACGATCAATTTAGTCATTCAACCATCATTCTGTTGTAATCAATACAAGATATCATTTTGTTTTGGCATCATCATTTTGAAACTTGTTTTAACAGCTTCGTTATGTTTTAATCAATGTAAGGCAACACATAGACAAAATGACAGCAACTTGGTATTTAACAGCAAGTATATTTGCATATGAAACTTGTTTTGGCAGCATCATTATGTTTTAATCAATGCAAGACAACATCAAATTGGCAGCAATGAGCATGAATTTAGGTTATACTATGAGGTTGCATGGGGACAAGTGTACACAAACTCAATTTGACATCTATTCAGTTAAAGCAATATTGTAAGTGTAACCATTCACTGAATTGAATTCATTAAATTAAATGATTCTAAAGAAAGAAAATATTTCATTACTGGTATTTTGTTCCATACATCATAATAATAATGACAATTAATATTTCATTACATATCAAAACTTACCCCCAATAGACTCCAAAAAAAGGCTATAACATTACATCCATTACATAATTTATAGTATAGATTTACACATTATTTCATTCACTTCAAATGTCTTCCTAGACCTCACAAATATCTTCACAACACAGATAAAATATTTATACTTCTTCTTCAACGCAGAGACTTCACTCTCTTGTCTTTACAACAACTCTAAAGTCTTTAGGTGTATGTTCATGTTCACCAAGCTAGTAAAAAATCCTGGCTGCCAGACTTCCTGCTTCAAACAAAAGCAATTGAATGCAAATATTGAGCAAAGCAATGCAAATCATGAATATCATTTTGAGTTAAGACCAATTTACAGATTGTTCTTTAATAAAGGCATAGCCTAAATACCACAAAAGTTTTTGCCCTGTCATCTTAAAGGTACTGCCAAGCTACTTAAGGAGTTAGACAACAACAAACTTTTGAACAAAAAGACCCCTAATAGCTCTGTATTACATCTATACATCCTACTAATATTAAATTAGGAGTGGAAGCCTGGCAAAAAATCAACACCCACAACATTAAACATCCAGAATCGATAAAATTCTACTGAACATTTGATTGTCATTGGAAATGGTAAATACTCACAATTGAAGAGCCGAGTTGTTGCTTTGGGAAAAGGTAGCGTTGGCCTTGTCCAAGTCTCTAACTCCAACCTTCACGAAGAACCCCTTTGCCATCAACTGCTCAACAATTCTTTTACCAATACTTCCAGTGGCTCTGGCAATAAAAAATTTCTTCTTCAAACTCAAATCCTCGCCATCTTTATTTGGCACTTCCTCCGCTATTTTACCTCCTTCCATCTAACCCAAACAAAATCAACTGAAGGTATAGCGAGAGCGAGAGGCGAAGGGAAAGAGATCTAGAGGTATAGCGGGAATTAAATATTAATGGGGTCAATTTATAGGAGAGTAGTTTTGTTAGATATCTCATCAGAGTTGAGAAGAGAAAGAGATCTGAAGGTCTAGCAGGAAGTGAAGTGTTTGTAGGGCAATGAGGGTAAAGATGAGGGGAGTGGTATCGGGTCGGGAAAATTCCTAATGAAAAGAGGAGAGGTATCTAGATTTGGGAAATTTAACGAATGGTCCAGATTATAACAAAGTCGACGGTGAAGATGCAATTTTAATAGCTGCATGATGTGTCTTTTTCTGAGACATTAAGATCAATTGGACAAACCTGATTAAAAGATTCTGCGAGATAATGATGTAAAAGTTTATAAGACAATCCTATCCCGAATAGTAGAATGATTCAATCAATTTCAAGTACCAAGTAAAATATATATAAATACATTTTTTATATCTTTATCATTAAGTGGACAGAATAAATTTTATATGCTGGGCAGTTAAAAAGGTAGTGTGCGAGCACGCAATTGTCATATTATTTTTTTCAAAAGCGCACACGCGCACATATATAGAATGATCTTTTTAGGGTCTGTTTGGAATTCCATTTGGGATCAAAAAAAGTCCATTTGGGACCTATAAGCTCATTTGGGTAAAAGTTTAGTGTTTGGAAACCCATTAAATGTTAATGGGCTTTAGCTTAAAAAGTGGCTTTTTTTCAAAAGCTACCACATATAGCTTTTGGTTCCAAATTCTCATCACTTTTTATAATTTGCATCACTTTTTATTTTAGGAAAAATGATATTAAAAAGATAAGTATTAAGTATGAAATATTTTTTGTTAAAAATGAGTTACAAACATGAGAGTTTTAGTTGCAATAGAGACTCATATTTGTAACTTATGGTATGACAAAATTTGTTGGGATGTAACTGTAGTTAAATTTAACTTTTAGGGATTAAATGTAATTTTTTTTTCTTCTGTTGTTTTTTTAAGAAAAAAATCATCCTTATCTTCATCACACATGAATCATGTTCGTGATATGATCAGAGACAAACTTGTTAGAGGTAGACGAACTTGATAGGGGTAGATGATCCAATTATGATTCACTTAATGTATAAGATTCTGATTGAAATATATATGTATCCTTTTTAAATTAAGTGCTTCAGTGTATTTTTCTTTTTTCAATAATTATTTAAATTTTTTATTTTAAAAAATTTTATTTATATTTTTAACATCAATTATAATAATATATATACAAACAATATATACTTAGTATTGAATAAGGTTCATGCCCTTTTCAGTTATTTTTTATCCAAACGGGTTTTTCAAACGTTAATCCAAACAGGTTACTTAAAAAAAAGTCACTTCTCCCACCGCCAATCCAAACACAAATCACATTTACAACCTGACTTTTTTTTCAAATGGGCTTTTGTAAAAGCTCCATTAAAAAAAAGCCACTTCTCCACCGAGTTCCCAAACAGGCACTTAATTGAAAAAAAAAAAAGAAAACAGTGTTATAAAAACATGACCGAATCACTAGTTCGACCAATTGAACTGAAAACCAATCCAATGTTTAGTATGGTTATAAAAGGAAAATGGAAATCCAGAAAATCGGCCAAGACAAGTACAACTTAACTTGAATTGGTAAACCATAATTGAATCAGTCGAACTGATGGTTGCATAATTTTCCCTATTTTTAAAAATTTTAATCCATATTTATAAGGAACAGCTTATACCTTCCCAACTCCCATACCTAATAAGCACCGGCTAAGGAATGAAAATCAACAAATATGCATGGAGCGTGCGCGCGAGCACCATTTGAAAATCAATACATATTTTTTAATATAAGAATTATTTGATTTTTTAAAATATTAAAAAATTAATTAAATTTTATTAAAATATTTATATTTATTATTTTTCTTTAAATTAATTTGTTTGACTTATAGAATGATATATAATATAATAATGTAAAAGATATACTATGATTAAATAGTTTATTTAATTTTTTAATTTATTAAAAAGTATTTTCTATAGTTATAAATTATAAATCATAACGATGCATATAAATTATAAAATAATTATTAACGAAGATAATTGAGTTTCAATAATTATTTAATGATATTCTGGATTTAAACATTTATTTTTATATTATAAAAATATTTAAGCTAATAATCCATTAGTATTAAACTGTTAACCACTCCAGTGGGCCCGTTCCACGGGCGGCTTCAACAATATGATAAAAAAACACAAAGGATGACGATTATTTATTTACACGAAGCATCCTATTCCCATATTTGATGTTGCAAGAAGGAGGGTGAGAGTGGGGAAGCTGGAGGGTGAATCCACCTAATGGGGCTATGACATCTGACGTCGCCTGTTTTTTTCTTCACTTTCCCTCTCTCACCAAATCCCTGTCTCTTTCACTCATCTTCCTGCCTCTTGTCTCCTTCACCTCTGTTTCTCAGACACAGAACCAGCTCCCACCTCTGTTTCTTCCTCCCCGGGAGAAGCTTCAACTCACAAACTCAACCAATGAAGGCAAGCCAGTTCACGCTTTCTCTTCTCTTTCACTTAATTTTCTCTCTTTTCTCACTCATTAATTCCCACTCGCTCTTTCATTTTTCTGCAGGCCTTTGTTTGCCCTCGTGATTTACGAACTTCTCTCCTTGTAATCGCAATTTGTCTCGTTTCCTGTTCCTCCGCCCTCAAGGTCCTTTTCCTTCTTCCCGCTCCTTCCTCTTGTTTTATACCGCTAGATGTTAATCTTTTCTAATGTGTGGTAGCAGATCGGAGAAACCTGTGGATCGCAGAACAAATGCGATGCCGGCCTCAGCTGTCAGACTTGCCCTGCGAATGGGAATACCCGATCCAGATGTGCCCGGATCCAGCCTACGAGTCCCGCCACCAAGGTCGATCACATTTTCCATTTTCATTTTATTAAATTTTTTTGTAAGTTTTTTTTTTTTTTGGTTTAGGTGAAAGGTTTGGCGTTCAATCACTATTCGTGGCTCACTACTCACAACTCTTACGCCCTCGCCGGAGCTAGATCGGCCACTGGTTCTTTCCTCATCTCTCCTATGAATCAGGAAGACACTGTTGCCGCTCAACTCCAAGTATGTACTTCCCCTCTTTTTTCCCCCCTCCTCCCTCCGCTAAACCAAGAGAAATGTGGTTTTTTTCTTTGCCAGAAAATTCTGGGGAATAGGTATCTGGAATGTGCTGTTTTTAATCTCACTCACTCTTATTATAACGCCAGCTTGGAAATTAATAAAACACCCTCCTTAACAAGAAGACCAACCGATGCCAGTTCCATTTTTGTTGAAGTTGGTGAGCATCGGATTCGCCAACTAACGAATTGACATGGTTTATAAATGCATTTTTAAGTACTTATTTGAGTATATGCCTTTCTGATTGCTCTTATTTTTCTTTTGTTGTAAGTTCAGACACGGATTTACAATATTATTGATTATTGATTTTATGGTAACAGATAATAGTGAATACACTTTTTTTTTTTGCCAACAATAATGAATGCACGCCGCCCCCTTTATAATCTGTGTATCTTGGAACGATTTTCCTTTTTCCCCCCTTTTCCGGGGCCATGAATCGTGAAACGAATATTAATATTGGAAAACATACAGATCCAGTCTGTCCCTCCCCCCCCCCAAAAAAAAAACAGAGATAGCAGACAGTGGGGATCATGTGATTCATTAAAAAAATATTTTCTTAGCTATGAAACTGATATTCATAGCTTCAAAAAAGCAGAGTCAATACAAAACAGCAGTTACCTTCCCCCATTAAAAAATATTCACCATCTCTTGAGAAAGTAATATAATTATATTCAAATTGATTTCTTCGGTACGGTTGCTATTGTGATTCAACAATTTGCAAATTTGACCCCCAAAAAAAAATTAATACTACCATTGATCAACATGTTTCTGACACATTGTTTCTCCTTTGGCTTTTGGGTGTGCAGAATGGAGTTCGAGGACTTATGTTGGACATGTATGACTTTCAAAATGATGTATGGCTATGTCACTCTGCTCAAGGCAAATGTTACAACTTCACTGCATTCGTAAGTGCGTGACTCTGTTCATTCATTCTATCATCGGAACTTAATTAGGCCCTTTTCAATATTTCACACGGTGTAACATCTTCCTCTGCCCCTCAATCAATCCTAAATTTCTAACTTCACTAACTTTGGGTGCCCAGCAACCTGCCGTTAACGTGCTCAAAGACATTCGATCATTTCTGGACAAAAATCCGTCAGAAATTGTCACCATCTTCATTGAGGACTATGTCACGTCCCCTAATGGCCTAACTAAGATCTTTCAAGCTTCTGGCCTCAGCAAGTACATGTTCCCTGTGTCTCGGATGCCCAAGAACGGTGGAGATTGGCCTACTGTCGATGACATGGCGCAGAAGAACCAACGCTTGGTCGTCTTCACCTCCAAATCTAACAAGGAAGCTTCTGAGGGCATTGCTTACCAGTGGACATATGTGGTTGAAAACCAATGTGAGTTTAATCTTAGGACTAAAATGAGAAACATGTTTTTTACTGTTTTCATTTTTGGTTACAGAGCTTGAGACCAGTTTTGTTTATGTGGGAAAAATTCAGATGGAGATGAAGGGATGGTGTCTGGTTCTTGTCCAAATCGCGCGGAGTCACCAACAATGAACACAAAATCAAGGTCCCTGGTTCTCCAGAACTTCTTCCATTCTACTCCCAATCGATCTCAGGCTTGTGCAGACAATTCGGGTCCATTACTTAACATGATGAAGACTTGCTACGATGCAGCTGGCAAACGATGGCCAAATTTCATTGCTGTTGATTATTACCTGGTAAGTGGATTCTCAAATCCTTAATCCTGCTGATTGTGTTATGCACTTCACCTTGGGAACATAGTTCATAAATTTATTGATGATGGTTGAAGAGGAGTGATGGCGGAGGAGCCCCGGAAGCTGTTAATGAAGCCAATGGTCATCTGACTTGTGGATGTGGCAACATTGCGTATTGCAAGGTTTTATTTCCTCCACCTTCTCCATACTTGTTTATGGCTTTTTAACATAGCGAGGTTACAAATCGGTGCTACATTAGGTTATGTGAAGATGTAAATGGGAGTATGAAATGAGAGGTGTTTGCATTAGTTAGTAGCTTCAATAAGAAGGCAAGCCTGCAACGTTTGACTTGGTAATTTGTGACATATGAACAGGCAAACGCAGCGTTTGGCACTTGTGATGCCCCTCCAGTTTCTCCGCCTCCACCCGCTGCAGCAGAGGCCACCGGAGGGAACCAGCCACCCCAAAGTCCTGCAAGCCTGGCTGACATGGACAAACCGGCCAAGTTACTGCATGGGATATTGCTGGCCACGGCGACAATCTTTGCATGGTTATAAGATGTATGTTTTGCTCCACATCCTGGGCATGTGAATATATTGGATTATCCGGTCATTCTGATTCTGAGATTTGTGAGGAATAGGGAGTCTTTTTCGGCCCCCTTAATGTGGCTCCCTGGGCGGTTATTTATTATGTTATGACTAGCTTTGTTTTACTGTGCACATATTTCTACAGTTTCTTTCTCTCTCTAATTATGCGCTGCCTTTCGGGAGGCTCAAGCTTCATTATAGGCCCAGGGATTTTTCAGCGAAATAATTGTACTAGAGTAGACAACTAGTAATACCAACGACTACAAGAAGCACATGGTTGTGGGGAACCAGGTCTGGTTAGTGGCTGTCAAGGGCATCAACAAAGTTTGGCCATTGAAAGGACCTTTCCTAAAGTGAGGGCCACAATCTATCAATTCCAAAAATTTGGGTCTATTCCCAACCCTGGAAACAAGATGGCATATATTATATTCCATTATCTCTCTCTCACAAATGGATGCCCTCACGCTTGACGCTGCATCTTAAGCAGTTGAATGCTCTAAGCTCTTTTTTATGTTCACATAAGTTACGATCAGGGAAAAATGGATTAAGGAGGAACTTGATATCTTTGGAACAACTACCTCACTTCCTAGCTACATACTCATACAGAATTGTCATTTGTCAAAGTTGATCACAAAAGGAGGGTTTCAAGATATAGACAGAACCAAGTTATCAGAGGGCAAATTAAATTGCACAAAACACCCTAAATAAAATTGACACTCTGGATATCATCTCGTCTGAGTATTTGCTATAGTAAAAACAATCTCAACAATGTATTGTGTTTTTAATCAAGCCAAGTTCAGGCAGATAACCTTATAATGGATATAACGTGACATAACCTTACATGTCCCGGTCCAAAATAAAGCTGCAAGCTTCCCTCCGTAAAGACAAAAGCCACGAACAGAGAAAACGAAGCAGATCTCCTTCCGTATGAATTGAGGCTATGGGCTGGGGTTAAGAATCCAAAAAATATATACAAGACCAAATTATGCTGAAGCCTGGTGGATTAAAATCACATTTGGCATTTGCAAACGACAGGTTGTAAAGGAATGGGCGTTGGGCACCACAAGCTCAGTGTCATTATAGATACAGCTAACGCATAATTAGTTGCTTTTCTCCTTCAAGGTGTTGTCTTGTCTCACTGGCTTTGCTGCATCTCGCTTTCAAACTTTACCATCATCATCACCAGACACAGTTGTCTCCCCTTTTGATCTATCCTCATCATTACATGAATTTTCCGCATCCCTTTTCGCCTTGCGATCCTGAATTGACAAAAGTGACAAAAATAATCTTCGTGGTGGTAGGATCATGAAAATATCAGGGATATACGTAATACTTGCCATTTAACAGAAAATGTGGCATGCTTATGCATTTAGTTTCAGTGGGTTACTAAGAAAGCAGGAGAGTAACATTGCTAAAATGCAAATTACCTTAGATCTTACCACAATAACTCAAGAGGTTGTGATGGCAGCATTGAACATGAATGTAATGGATAACTAAAAGTCCTTCAAGGTCTTTCTCTTATTGAACATTCAAAACAGTTTGTGAATGGAAAAGTAGTACTTCGTTAAATTGAAAGCACAGCTTCCTATTATTTATTTTTTTTCCAAATTTAAGTTGTTTTCCCAATATGCATCATCTCTAATATCTTCTTAACTATTGTGATTGGGGAAGCAGAGGATATAACAAAAAGATTAAACACTTGAGAATTATAGAGAAGTAAAACAAGAGAATAGTAGAAGATGGCACACAAAATTTAATGTGGGGAAAGGCCCAATGTGAGAGACAAAAAACCACGGGCAACAAGGGAAAAATTTCACTATAAAAAAACAGTACATCCTTTTTTAACCTATTTTGCTTGCTTTGTTACCTCTTTGTGAGAAGAATCCTCAGCTTCGAGCATATGTATGATATGCCCCATTTTAGGTCGCTTTTGAGCATTAGGATCAGTGCAACGTAAAGCTACAAGAAGGGCTCGCTTGAGTGCCCTTGAACTTGGTTTCTCAGGGAGCTTGGGATCCAACACTCCCTCTGCATTCCTGTCACTAACCATCTTCTTGAGCCAGTCAACTAAATTGACCTGGAAATCATCATTTTCAATTACAAGAACAAGTAGAAACAGATTGCAGCAGCCGTATCAGAATGACAAAAGTGAGGTATGCGAAAAACCTCTTCTGAAGGCCGACTGTAATCAACTGGATTCCTTCCTGTAATTATTTCCATAATAAGAATTCCGAAACTGTACACATCACTTCGTTCATTTAACATTCCAGTACTTGCATATTCGGGAGCTACATATCTGCCAAAGGGAAAAAGATGTCAAGCAATGGCTGCCAACTTAAGGAATAGAACAGAACAATGGGAGAATTTACAAACCCGAATGTGCCCATGACACGTGTGGTAATGTAGCTGCTATCAGAGCCAAGGAGTTTTGCAAGCCCAAAGTCTGACACCTTTGAATTCCATTGCTTGTCGATCAGAATGTTGCTTGATTTAATATCACGGTGAACAACTTTTGGTTCCAACCCCTCGTGAAGATAAGCTAGCCTGTTGAATCAAATCACCAATCAGTTTAGACTTCAGAATAAAAAGGACGTTAAGAAGAGATCAATAAATTAACTTGTTACTTACCCTTTTGCTGTTCCCAGAATAATGTTCATTCGAATTTCCCAATTCAGAGGACTGCAAGGCCCAACATCCCCATGCAGCCACTGCTCCAAGTTCCCATTGTCAACGTACTCATATACGAGCATTCTATCAAAAAAATTTTACCCATTGAAGAATTTGTTGATATACAGAGACCTCTTATAAAGTAATACAGATTACAGTATAAAATGGAAATAATTGGTAGTTGCAGATGTTACAAGGGAGTACCTATGAGCTCCTTCAGCACAATATCCCAGCAACCTTACTAAATTCTTGTGCCGGACTCGTCCTATAGCTTCCACTTCGACCTTGAACTCTTTCTCAGCTTGTCCCCTTACGTTATGAGCGCATCACATACCAAACTTATTATTTTGTACCAAACCAGAATAATCCCTAAATGCGAGAGGAAAGTACCTATTATTGAGCAAATTCTTAACTGCAACATTAGTATTATCCTTCAGAATACCATAGTAAACAATTCCGTAGCCGCCTTCACCGATTACGTTCTCGTCGGCGAACCCATTCGTCGCATCTTCGAGCTCTCTCAGAGTATACCAGTGACCCCAACCCAAATGCGACACTTCAGGAATCACCGTAGGTACCTGATCGACGGGCCGTACCTCCCCACTTCCGTGCGAAGACGACCGAGCCAGAGCACGTTCAGGGAACGAAATTCTATGATTCTTCCCAATCTCAAATTGAATTCGGTTGATCCCCGATGGATTTTCTTCTTCCGATGCTGGGAGCAGAGCCTGGCGTTCAATTCCGGGAAGCGGGTCGAGTTCGGGAGACGGGTCGGATAGGATACGGGTTCCTTTTAGCTTGGAATCGTGGTGATGGTCGATTCTAATCTCGTGGATCTCTTTGGAGACATTTGGGATTGATGGTCTGTGAGTGGGATTAGTCTTGGAGCGCTTGGAAACGAGCCAGATAGAAATGAGGAAGAGAAGCAGCACGACGGCGGCTCCGACACACACCCCGAGCACAACCCACAATCGGAGTCCAAAGATTGAAGTGGGTCTGGAGAGCTGGTCGTTCATGGCGGGAGAGGAAGGATCAAGCATTGGAGCGCAACCTCATGAGCTAAAGATGAGGAGGAGAGAAGAAGGAAGGAATCAGCACAAAGTGAGAGAAAGAGAGAGAGTAAAGGAACGGAAAGAGGAGCTGGCAGGATGGGACTTTATGGAAATAACAGCGCGCACAATCAACTGCAGTTTTGGGAGAAAGCCTCCAGGGCTAAGTGCCGGGGTAAACTATAAACCGCCAAAAAGATCAGGTGAGATTCTAGCTTCTTTGGAAACCGCTACGGATAAAATACAAGCTACTTTTGCCAAACTGAAATGCCGTTACCTTGACATAAATAGTAACTTCTCACTGTTTCTGTTCCCACTCACTCCCTCCGCTAGTTAACACTCGTGAGTCACATGTATTTTGACTCGCCTGACTCATTTTTTACCAGCTTTTACTTGGCTGAGAAGTACTACTTCGTACTAATGACTTTAAGTGATTGCCCCAATCCAAAATAATCCATGTCTCAAAACCCTAACAACCAGAAAGTTGGATTGAAGTAGTTGGGTGGCTGGAAATTTATGGCGTCCGTGTTTGTGTATATAATTATAAAGAATCAGACGCCAAAGATTTGACTAGTGACTAGTCTTCAGAATCTTATTAATCATGCAAACTCCTCAGAATTTATCTGATGTCTACATAATAGAAAGTATCTTGCAACACTCGTAATGATTCTAAGAAATCGTTACACTCACTCGAGAGACGATTGCAAGTGCCCGTGTTTCTCCACCCAAGTCATCTAACTCATCCGTAATTACGAGACTGCCACTATCTGCTCTGATCTCAGCAAGTTGCAATTACTAAATCTGAGTGACTGTTGCTTCATGTCACCCACCGTCACCAGAAAAACATGGTTTGACAAAAAGCAGAGTATTAATATAATATGTGTGTCCCTCTCCCCTTCTGGATTATCCTAATTGGATATGGTGATATTTGCACATTTCCCCTTTAGGCATCACCACCAATGCAACTATTACTTCTTAATTTAAAAAAAGAAAAAAGAAAAGACAAATTACAATCATATACTAAGTTAGAAAATGAAAAACTGATCCCTTAAAATTTAAATATAACAAAAAAATAGTTTTAAAAACTTATCAGTAGAACCATTTGACTTGTCAATGACTCACTCTTGAAATTGTTAATGGGACCATTTTTTATTTTGAGATTTAAATAGACTATTTTTTATTTTGACTTTAGTTTGGGACTTGACTGTGATTTTTCCCAAAAAAAAAATTAAATTCCAACTTATTTAAAGGCGCAACACCATTAAGATAAAACTATGACTTGACATTTAGGTATGTTTGGAATAACGGTGTAGAAACTGACTTATTTCAATCAGGCTTATGTAAAAGTGTGATTGTTAAATATGATTTATATTTAGTTTGGAGATTGTTTAAGTGCATTTCCAAAAGTCACTCTTGTTTGAATTGGAGATTGTATGAGTGCTTATAATATTTATATGTGTGCAAGAAAAAAGAAATATATTTCAAGGGTCTCCACTCTCCAAAAAAAACCATTTGCCAAAATAAGATTTGGAATATTTCCTTCATTGCAATTGTGACTTCAAATCTATACAGGATATGAAATAAGATTTGGAAATACAACGGTAGCCTATGCATGTTATCAATCTAACAACAATTGTTAGTGGATTAACAAGAGAAGGAACAACATGAATAAAACAAGAAATGGAAAAAGGGGCCATGTATGTTTAAGGCAACTTTGCTTTTTAAACCAGATGGTCCATGGATGATTAACTATGGCAGTGAAATAAAAGACAAGAAGACAGTAACATGTAATAAAATACATTACGAACTATATAACTCAAGGTAAATGGTAATCTGAACATAACAAAAAAATTTAACAAATCATATTATCTGAGTCAAATAGCAGCTAATTTGTGAGACCTGCAATGTAAGAGAACCACACTAGTTTTCATTATAAATCATATAATAAGCAAAACTACCAGTATCAGTTTGGGCCTCGATGAATCAGAATAAGCAAAGAATAAGTAGTGTAGAATCATAGATTAATGGGTTCAAAAGCTCATACCACCAACAGAGGGAAGAAGAGGACCGAAACACAGGGATACAGAGCTAAGATACAAGGAGATCGGTGCTGGCGCAGGGTCTGCTTGAGAGGAAGACGACGGTGGAGGTGAAATCCGTCGGATAGCCGAACCACCCGTTTGATGATGAAGGGAACACCTCAGTTTGACAGCTGATGTGGGCACCCAATGTTTTGAACCAGTTTGATAAGAGGATGAGAACGCGATGGGGTTATGCTTTATCAGAGATGCTATATGACGGTGCTGTTGGGGAGGAGACGGCTGATTGAATGCAATGGTCACGGTGGCAGGGGAGATCCGCATGGAAAGCTTAAGCAAAACAGGGAAATCACATGAGCTGAGTAAATGGCCACTAATGGTAAAAAAAAGAGGGAATCTTATGCTCAATAGCCTGTTTCTTGCTTTGTTTTTTTGTTTTTTGCCAAACAATGTTCGAAAGCCCTTATCAAAAGTCTTGAAACCAAACAAAGGAAAAATTGTAAGCACGATGGGTAAGCTCGATTGCTGGCTAATCGGGCTTATTTTGTCCTTCAAACGTTGTAACAAACATGTCTTTAGAGATTTGTGTTATGTCATGTGCTCTAAATCTGTACTGCACACGCAAAAAAAGCTTTTTATACAAAATATTTACACACACGCACGGAGGGGGGGGGGAGATACTCTAATTCCATATTTAATATGATGGAATTAGGGGTGTTGGAAATAGAATTGGGTATTAATTCCATCACGAGGCTTGTTTGGTATAATTTTCCAATTCTATGTGGAAGCTAAATAGGCCTAATTCCACCTAGATGAATTCTTTCAAAATACCCAAGATTTACAATTCCATCCAGTCATATCCATCCATTACCCTCCTTTATTACTTTTAACCTCCTCGCTTACCTATGACCTCTGTCACTCACCAGTAAGGACGATGGCAATGACAGCTCCCCCCCCATCGGCAACGACATCGACAATGGCATTCTTTAACACTAGCAACGGCAACGACAACTCTCCCTTACTAGATCAGACAGAGACGACAACGATAGCTCTCCTTCACCGGTGACGACAGCGACAGCAGCTCTCCCCCTCCTTTTTGTCTGATCTGGTGAGATATGGCCTCTATTCATCCGATCCCCATCTCCGTCTACCCCTCCTCCGATGACCAGTTGCATGATGATGACAGCAGCGATGGAGGCCTCCTCCATCAACCTCCTTTCGTGATGATGACGACAATGGTCTAGGTAGGAGTTGGTGACGATAGTAGGGGAGGTAGTAAGATTTGCTCGAAGCTCGTCCATTGTTTAGAAAAGGGAAGACACGAAAAGGTGATGGGGTTTTTTCTGGGTAGAAGTTGTTTGTTGGTAGTAGATGGGTTTTTTTTATTGAGGGTATTTTATTATTTTTATATAAAAATTAGGTTTCATTTTCAAACCATACCAAACATATTTTTAAACTTTATTTTTATATCTATATCTATATCCATTTTCATTAAATTATTTACAGCATACCAAACCTAATAAAGTTGCGTTTTTATTGAGCTTACAATCCATATTTCGAACTTCCTGAAACCTAAAAATAGAAGTACAATGGCTGGACAGGAACCAAAAAAAAAAACGCTATAAAACAAGACCAGATCCAGACAAATAAGCCCATAGTTTTCAGCAAAAATTTCAATTGTAGTCACTGGGCTCCATATCTGACGTTTCTGTTAAAGTCTAAGCCCACTTAAATGTGCTTGCTCTCTCTTCGGCTTACAATTACTCCACTGCTCCTTGTATCCAGCCCTTCTCATTGATCGCCCACTTAGCTTAAGAGTGTGTTTAGATTCGTTTTTAGAAGATAGCTAGAAAAAGTGATTTGAAAGAATAGTTTTTGAAAATGTAAAAAAAAAATACCTTACGGCCAAACCATGATGGTTTCCCACCCAAAATCATGGTTTCATTATCAAAAATAGATTCGGGAAAAATTGGATAACACTTAAAAAACCATTTTTAGGAGGAAAACCATGGTTTGAGAAAATATTACCCAACAACCTAAAAAAAATGCAAAAGCCATTTTTTTTTTCTAAAACCATAGTTTTAGGCTTCAAAATCATGGGCCTGTTTGGGATCTTATTTGGGAGGGGGAAAATCTCATTTGGAGGGTAAAAACTCATTTGATATTTGCGGACGCGTTTGTGAACACATTAGCTTTCACTGGGCTTTTTACTTTTTTTAGAAGCTCATTGAAGTAGTTTCTGGCTTTTTTTTTCACTGGGTTTAGAAAAAAAAACCACTTCTCCTACTGTCAATCCAAACACAAATCATATTAATAATATAACTTTTTTTCCATTTGGCTTCTACAAAAGCCACATTAAAAAAAACATTTTTCTACTATATTCCCAAACAGGCACCATGATTTTGAAGAAGCTCTTTTTTCACTTTTTTGAATTAAAAGTCTTCCTCATGCGTTGAGGGAAGCGAAAGAGAAAAAAATTGGTTACACATGCTGGAGAGAGATGAGAGGGAAAAGTAGAAAAAGAAAAAAAAATTGAAAAACAAAAGAGGAATAACCAGACATTGCAAAGAAAAAAGAATAAAAATAAAATAGATGGAGAGAAAATAAATGATATTTTTGGTGTATTTATTGTTTTTAACTAATCTTAATCATTAATTTGTTTTGCATAATAAAAAAAAATTGCTTGTAGAAAGAACCAAGTTGATTACTTTTAAAATTTTTTATTATTTAATAAAATTATTTTAAAGTATATATATTTATTATTGTTTCTCCAAACTAATTTATCTGATTTATAAACTTATATATAATTTAATCATACATAATGTATGATATAATTAAGTAACCTATTTATCTTCTTTAATCTTTTTAGAAAAAGTCAAATAGGTCATATATTTAAGAATCCAGATAGTATGTTTGTTAACCATCCTTACACCCAACTAATAATTTTACGGACACAAAAAATCTGGTCAAAAAAATAAAACACCAGAAAAAAACCAAACTTATCTAAAATACCTTGTGCTTAATTAAAGTTGTGAGAAAGATATGAGCGTGCTAAATGAAATTTCAAGAATGATTAGCCTCTTCAATTATCACTTATGAATAATAAACCCTTATAATTTTTCTCATCACAAAATAACAGATAAATAAATAAAGTACTATATGAATTTCATACGATAGTAATGTGAGGGGTTTTAAATTTCATTTTGCGTATTTATTATGAAATTTAATATTAAATAATACATAAATATAATTTTATCCTTTGTATGTAATTATCACAAAATCGAATGCCCTTTTTAGTAATTTGACTATGAAAGAAGTGATTCTAATCACAATACCTAAATACTATCATTTTATCAAAATTACTTTTTTCCCCCATAATTTATTGTTTAAGATCAATTTTATTACTTTTTATTCAGAAGTTATTCTTAAAAAACCAATCCAAACATACTCTAAAGCCTAATGAACCAAATTACCTAACCTCATTTTACTTCCAAATGCCCATGCTTATGGTCTCCATATCCAAAGTGATGAAATCATGAAATGATTAAAGCTTATTTGTGATAGTTTATTTTTAGTTTATAAATATTTTTTACGTAAATCGAGATAAATGTCTTCTCATATGCTTAAATCGTATACCGTAAATCATTATTAAAAAGCTGTTTTTAAAGGCTCTAATCGTTATCTTAAACAAACACATATATTGATAATAAAATTCATTTGAATCTGGATAAATAAAAATATATAAAACTGTATCAACTTTTAAATGATTATTTTATAACAAGATGACTTTAAAAATGTTCATTGGTTATGTTTTCTTTCTCGATTTTGAAAGATACATTATTATGGAAATATGTTCTTTCTGAGATGTTCGGTTTGCCCTTGCATCCCCTGATCTCTGACGTCAATGTCCAGGGTAACGCGTTTATAAACCTCAATACGATCCCAATCATATTACCCTATGCGAAACTGCATTCCAAAACCAGACGAGCTTCATTTATACTACTCAAAATAATTTAGAGGTAGTTTTTGAATATTCTAAAAGTGTTTATTCATATAAATTGAGATAAAATATTTTTTTATATACTTACCTCGTATATCATAAATAACGATTGAAAATTTTTTTAAAAAAATTATAATCACTATTTTAAACCAACACCAAAGCATAAAATTTGCAGCTATTGCTAACCTGAGTTTGATGCGGATCCAATCCAATGAACTAACATAAAATATATATTTTTGGTGGTAAAAAAATATTTTTTTAAATCATTATACATAAAGGCTGTTTGAAATGGTTTATAGATTTTATAAGCCCAATTTATATAAACCGAGACAAAACTCCTCCACATATTTACCTCATAAATAGTAAAAGTTACCTCGTAAATCATAAAAGCTAAATCATATTTTATAAATCACGATTAAAAAACACTTATGAAGCTTCCAATTATTATTCCAAACAGCCTCATACTGATAGCATATCTCTCACATCTCAGTTTTATTGAAAATAAACTGACACAACTTCATTTTTTTTTTTTGCCCGCAAAGGCAAACTATCGTAAAATATTATTGCCATGACTTGCTTGCATATAATTTCGTTTGGTGAGAGTCTGATTTTAATTTTTTTTTTCCCTCACCACATGACATTAGGGAAACAGGCCATATTCGCGCCAAAAGCAGCACGGTTTCCCGCGCTTTCCTTTGAAAAAACACTCATAGCAATCGCTCAACTGGTCCATTCGATAGTTGTTCTCCCAGCATCAGATCACAGCGACGGAAATGGCCGATGAACAGCCTTCAACGACTTCCAAACGAAAGGGAAGAGGAGCCGAGGCATTGGCGCGTTCCGAAGCTTTGGAACGTCTAAAAGCTCGTCTTCGTGGCGGTCGCCGTTCAGATGGCGATGGATATCAAATTAAGTTAGATAACCCTATTTATGACACTGTCGAAGAGGACGAGTACAATGCTCTAGTCGCCAAGCGCCGTGAAGAAGCCCGAGGCTTCATTGTGGACGATGACGGTCTTGGGTACGGGGACGAAGGGGAGGAGGAGGATTGGTCAAAAGCTGGGTTCACCCTGTCCTCCGACGAATCCGATGGCGAAACAGAAAAGCCCAAAAGGAAGAGACAGGGAAAGAAAGATCCTCAACCTAAAAGGCCACCGTCTTCGCTATCGGCTGCGGCAGCGATGATAGGGGCGCAGAGGTTGTCATCGATGTTCACTTCGTCAGTTTTTAAGAAAACCCGGGATGATAAGGCTAAAGGCTTTCCTTGTGATAGCATTGTTGATGATGTTATAGCAGAGTTTGCACCGGATGAGACTGATAGACTAAGGCGCAGACGCGGGACAACAGATCCTTCATCAAGGGCGAACATTGCTCTTCCGATTAATAATGTTAAGAGCGAGGAACCAGCGATTGGATGTCTTGATCCGATGGGAGGTCCTTTGTCGTCGGATGCTGCCGCAAATGGCGATTATGAATCTACCAAAGTTGTGAAAAATGATGGTTATGCCTTGGTTTCTGAACAAAACCACGGAGGAGTCAAAGTAGAGGCAACCACTAAAGAGTCAGAAGATGGGAGAAATATTAATTTCGACGATGGTCTGGCAACAGTCTTGCAAACTCATAGTGGTACAACTAACGGAGACGTGACTGAAGAGAAAATGTTAAAGGACTTTGAGATGAAAGCTAAAAATACAGTGGAGAAGGAGGTATTTCATCTGAATGCGAAAGTTAAAGAAGACGACCCTGCACTGAGTGCGACTATCGGTTGGCAGGCAGCAAAGAGCGGGGGCGACGTCAATGTTGCTGATTCAAAGGTGGTGGACGAAGCTTTAAATAGCGAAGAAAACTTAGAGTTCAATCTGGAGGCTGATGGGTCGCTGCCTTTCTACATACTTGATGCCCATGAGGAATTCTATGGAGCTAACATGGGTACCCTTTATTTGTTTGGGAAGGTAATTTTCTTATTTTCTATGTTCAATTTCCTATCTGTTACTCTTAATTTGTGTCTTATTTCTGATTTAAAGTTATTGTCTCAGCTTTATTAAACAAAATAGGTTCATGGGGAAGAACCCTCACATAATGTTTTCTCAAACATGTGTGGAGCAGTTAATCCAGCATTAAGAGTTTGTGTGGGGCAGGACCCTAGAAGGATGAAAACTAGGTTAAAGATCTCAATATCTTGTTTGGCAAGCTCTAATAATAGCAGGGACTAATTGCTGCAATTCAATTTTAATTACCAAACCCAGTGCATGATGATGCATACTTTTTGTCTTTTGTCTTATTTACTTTTCATGCCCTAGTGAATGTTATTTGCCTCTACTCTTTGGATATAAGCATTGCAAAGTGTCAGTCAGCCACCCATTACGGCTCACTTGTGTGTAACCTGGATGTGGAAGGTTCACTTACTGGAATTCTTGTTGAGAATCAGGTCAAATCAGGTAATTCATATCAGAGTTGCTGTGTTGTTGTAAAGAACATGCAGAGATGTGTCTATGCAATTCCAAGTCGTCCCTTACATCACACTGATGAGATGATGGAACTTGAGAAGGATATTGAAGAGTCCCGGATTTCTCGTACAGACTTCCATAAAAAGCTGCAAGTTAGTCTTTACTTTTGAAATAGATTTTCACTTTCTCTTGATTATATTTCCCCCCTCACTTTCCATATTTTTTGCTGGCTTGCAGCTGCTAATGCATTCTGTATTTTCCCTTTTCTCTTGTAAAATTTTAGGATATGGTGTCTGGTTTAAAGAGTGAGATAGCAAAACAGCTGTTAGATCTGAACGCTTCAACTTTTAGCATGAAACCTGTTAAGGTTTGCTCATTGAAACATCTGATGTCTCAGAGGGTTCATAATTGTTTCGTTGGATACTTTTGTGTCCCCTGCATTTGTTGCTCATTCTATTATTCTGATTTCTTGCTCATATGTGTTATGGGAACGCCTTGCAGAGGAAATATGCATTTAAACGCTCTGAAATACCTGCTGGTGAAAATTATGTGCTGAAAATCAACTATCCATTCAAGGTGCACTACTCAACATATAATTATCCTCAAGCAAAACAAATAATAATCCCAAAGTGCATTTTAATTCATTGATGGCATGAATTCGTCATGCAAGTGTGACTTGTTTCAATCTGTGTATTTTTCCAATTGTGTTTCAAATCATTACTGCTGATAATTCTGATCCAGGATCCACCTCTTCCAGTAGATCTGAAAGGAGAGAGTTTCTGTGCTGTTCTAGGAACTCATTGCAGGTATTCGTTTTTTGAGAATCTAAGGAGTCCTGTTTCAGTAACCATTAGAACATGAAATTTGAAGACAGACAGAGACAATTGAATCAGTCTTTCGTACGCTGAGGAAGTTATTTTTTTGTTGAATATTTAGTTATCTCACATCTAGTTTTTTTTTTTAGTGCTAACCTGCTTACAAACTGCCTTTCTATTGCATTAGTGAGTATAAGATTTATGCATCCTCGTTCAGTACCTTTAGCTACTAAAACATCTCATAATCTGGTTCAGATGCATACTTGTGCAAGAAGTGTGTGTAAAATCAACATTTAATTTCTTTGAGAAAAGCATGTAAACTGACTTTGTCATGACCTGCAGTGCGTTGGAGCTTTTTCTAATTAAAAGAAAGATAAAGGGGCCTTCATGGCTGCTACTTTCAAACTTTTCTTCCCGCCTTACTTCTCAAAGGGTGAGTTAAGTATGGCTACTACTAGTAATAATGTATTTTCTTGTCTTTTTAATTCTTACAGGTCAATATTTGATCATTGCACTGCACTTGCAGGTTAGCTGGTGCAAATTTGAAGTGACTGTTGACTGTCCTAAAGACATAAGGATTTCAACTTCCTCCAAATCCAGTTTTGAGATTCCTCCCGTGGTTGTCACAGCTATAAATTTGAAAACCATCATAAATGAAAAACAAAACTTAAACGAGATCGTCTCTGCATCCATTGTTTGCTGCCGCAGGGTCAAGGTTTGTTTTGGGTGCTTTATGTCACTGTTGGGCTCTCTTATCATATGAATGTTATGGTAGTGTGCTAACTCATCTTTTGTATTGTGATGACCTCAAATAGTGTCAATGTGTACTGAATATTCTATATGTAAATATAGTCATGATCAAAAATATTTATTTTTCTACTTATATACGTAGTGATGAACACAACATATAATTTTAGTCAGGTTGGATTTGCTATTTATATTTCTCCAGTCAGAATGTGCTTAACAAAAGTATTTCCTGCTTGTGCTTTCTTGAATATTTGTTAATGGGTGGTTTGAATGACTAGAGTTACTGTACTTTTGATTGCTTCATAAATTAAATATTAGCTGATTTTAGATGGCAACAGCGTGTGAGCATAGAATAAATTGCCAAACTAGTGTTCCCTTAGCAACTGTCATTATTGATTCACTTTTTGAATGACTGGAGTTCTTAAGTTAATTTCTGTTATTACTAACAAATACAGATACGCAAGTCGGTCATTTTAATATCAACTCGAGGTGATGTTGTTATCATTTATATAAACAGTGGACAAGATAAAGCTTTTATTACACGCCAAAAACCATTTTCAGTTTATTATAATATTTTGGATGATGCTTGATGAACATTGAAATGCCAAAAGAATAAAAACTTGTTTAATTCTTTTGGAATCTTTGATGGAGAATATTTGCTTGACGAACAATGATTTCATGAACTTGATATAAATGAACGAAGCTTAGTGCAGACTCCCCCTACCTCCTTTTTGCCAATTATATGTTTTTCTCCGCTGACTATTTTGCGTAATATTTATAATTTGACTCACAATCTTCAAATAATTTCAGTCCTACGTCTGATATATTTGAGTAGAAAGTATGATCAGCAGTCAACTTCGTTTGACTTTTCAGATTGACACTCCCATGTTGGCTTCAGAATGGAAGAGACCTGGACTACTGGCCCATTTTACTGTTGTCCGTAAGCTTGATGGAGGCATATTTCCACTGGGATTCAATAAGGAAGTTACAGACCGAAACACAAAAGCTGGATCAAATGTTCTGTGTGTTGAGAGCAGGTGGAACTTTAAATATCATGCTTTTAGTCATTCTTTATTGTAGCCCCTTTTTACTAGAAAAAATAAAAAGAAATCACTAAAATTATATGCTTAACTATTGTTTTGACCTATATTTTTATGTCTGCTTTGCAGTGAAAGGGCTTTACTAAACCGCCTGATGATAGAATTACACAAGTTGGACAGTGATGTTCTTGTTGGACATAACATTTCTGGATTTGACCTGGATGTTCTTCTTCACAGATGTCAGGTGGGAGTTTTTGCTCTCATGAGAATTAAGTTATTCTGGATGATATGATGTTAATCTTATTTCGAATTTCCTCATGCCATTCATAGCTTGACTTATTATTCGTAGTGTCAAATGGATAGTATCAGGATAAGCTAATAATGGGTGAAAATGTTTTTAACCTTAAAATCAATGACTAGACATGCTCTTTTTAAATAGAAGAGTTGAGAAATTAAATGGTCATCAAAATGACCTGATTTCCTAATGTTGATGAATGTGTTGACAAGATATGCTAGTAATCAGGGATAAGACTAATTACTAAACTGAGATACATGTAGCTTAGAAATATGCTTCGGCAATGCCCTACTGGGCTGGGTCTGGCATCTAAGTTCATAAAACCTATTCATAATAAGACAAATTGAACATATTTCTTCAGACAAATAAATGGAGAATTAGGATGCATTTGAGCTTGTTGTGATCTGTATGACTTGTACTTTACATTTTGAAGGAGCCTTTGCGCCTAAAACACCCATAAACTCAACTTATGCAGGCTTCCAAAGTGCCAAGCAGCATGTGGTCCAAAACAGGCCGCCTTAAACGGTCTGTGATGCCTAAACTTACCAGAGTAAGCACTGTTTTTGGTTCTGGAGCTACTCCTGGCATCATGTCTTGCATTGCTGGTCGGCTTCTTTGTGATACATACTTGTGTGCTCGTGACCTATTAAAGGAGGTACAATATTTGTTTAGAAACCACACTGGTCAGGAGCTTGATTTTTATTTCTTAATTTATAACTTCATTACTTTGGTTCTTCCAGGTTAGCTACTCTTTATCTCAACTATCAAAATCTCAGCTGAATAAAGTTCGAAAGGAAGTTGCTCCACATGATGTTTCAAAAATGTTCCAATCAGCAGAATCCCTTATGGAACTTGTAGGTGCCAATCTATTGAAGCTTCTTTTTTACTAATCATAAGAAAATCAGAATTCAACACTTATTTTTTTTAATTTAGGCATGCAAGCATCCCCTCTAATGTTGTATGAGACTAGCTGAATTGCTCATTTTTCAGGCTTATTTTTTTATTGTTTTAAATGAAACCTTTTGTTGTATGTGAGTCGCTCAATTCTGATTTCTTCATCTATTTTTTGGACATACCTTTATTTTAATTTTTTGGGTAAAGACCAACCTTTATTTTTTTAATCTTTTGAAGAAAGATTAAAACTTATACTAGGTCAAAACCCATAACAACAAAAAGGGGCACTACACCCTACACGGAAAACACAACAGGTGTAAACACAAAAATCAAGGTCTGTAGAATGAAACATGCCTTTATTTTTTAACAAAATAAGAGTTTTCAAAATAATAAGTGAAACTAGATACACCATGCAAAAGAAGGCACTCATTACAATATTAAAATATGTCATATTATGCTTGATTTTCATTATTTGATGAATAAAATATCTCTATTCTTATTTTTTGAAGTTTCAATAGTTGGTTGGACAATTTACATCGAGAACTTCCATTGATTGATGATGATAATGAATGAGCTTACCTTTATGTTGTTTCTTATAGGATTGTTGACTTGTGCAGATTGAGTATGGCGAGACAGATGCATGGTTGTCTATGGAACTCATGTTTCATTTGAGTGTTCTCCCCCTCACACGTCAGCTGACTAATATTAGTGGTAATTTGTGGGGGAAAACACTTCAGGTGAGCCCATTGTATCCTGAAGCATTTGCTTGAACAAGTTGATAATGGAAATGTCCCAGCAGGTGTTAAACCTCATTTCTATTTTCCCCTTCAGGGTGCAAGGGCACAGAGAGTGGAGTATCTTCTGTTGCATGCATTCCATGCAAAGAAATATATTGTGCCAGACAAGATTCCTCCCCATGCCAAAGAAACAAAATTGACGAAACGCAGAGGAATGCATGGTGTTGAGGATGTCAGCTTTGACGAATTAACTGACAATACAAACTATGACAATGATGCTCCTGACAATGATCATGGGAAAAGCAAGAAGACCCCGTCCTATGCTGGAGGGCTGGTCTTGGAGCCTAAAAGAGGTTTATATGACAAATATATATTGCTCTTGGACTTCAATAGTCTTTATCCTTCTATAATCCAGGTAATAACATTTTTTAACTTTCTAACCGTTTATGTTTTTTTTAAACTGCTTATATTTTTTTTTCCAGTTTTTGTTGATCTCATCTGCCGTAATTGTGATTATGGCAGTTTCTAGATCTCTGTGCATCTAACTGAGCTAATTTACAGGAATACAATATCTGCTTCACAACTGTTGAAAGATCTACAGATGGATCTTTTCCTCGTCTGCCATCTAGTAAAACAACTGGAGTTTTGCCAGAGGTAAATTGGTACAGATACAAATTTTTCATTCACGATACTTCCTGTTTTTTGGTTGTTTATTTAGAAAAAAGAACTTGTTGAATTGTGTAAAACCTTACAGTAGCTTTTGTTTTCTCCTGCTTCCTTCTTTTTGCATGATTTGGTATGTATCCTGACAAGAGTATCTGTGCAAAGTTTCTTGCTTCTGTTATACTAGTCTAACTTGCATGACTCGATTTGAAAGAGGTAGTAACAATTTCTTCCCTTAGAATTTTTTAGCGCATTTCCATTTCGAGTATTGGTTTAAGCTTTTAAGTTGGATGCTTTTAACATAGGATGGCACATCTTTTAGGATTCTCATTGTTTGACCCTAAGAGATTGCACCCCCCCCCCAAAACACAAAAAAAAAAAAAAAACGACATATGCACATATATATGATTCAAGTTTGTTTTTTTTTTCCCTCCTGCTAGTTGCTGAAAAATTTGGTTCAAAGGAGGAGAATGGTGAAGTCATGGATGAAAACTGCTTCTGGTCTTAAAGTTCAGCAACTGGACATTCAGCAACAAGCACTTAAGCTTACCGCAAACAGGTTTGTGTCTTCTCCTTTGGTACTCAATGGCATTCAATTCTTTCCTCTATATGTAAAAAAATATGTGGGTCGTGCAGTATGTACGGATGCTTGGGATTTGCTAATTCAAGATTTTATGCAAAACCGTTGGCCGAGCTTATAACCTTGCAAGTAAGAACAAGATATTGGTTTGTTTAACATTAACAGTGGCAACCTTGCTCTTGATTCAGCTGAAAACAGATATCATTAATGAGTCTCATGATTGTGTAGGGAAGGGAGATATTACAAAGTACTGTTGATCTTGTTCAGAATAACTTGAACTTGGAGGTGAATTCTCCATTTTTTTCCTTGAAGTTATTGTAGCAGGCTTTTGGTACCTATATGTGCTATTTGAATTCGAGAGTAATAGATCTTAATTGTCATGCTGTTCCATTTCATAGGTGATTTATGGGGACACTGATTCAATAATGATTTACAGTGGACTAGATGATATTGCAAAAGCAAAAGCAATGGCTGGAAAAGTGATTCAAGAGGTAGGATTCAGCTAAGAGGGGTGCCTAGCTCGTTGAGAGCGCTAGATAATTTACTTGGATTTTTTTGGGCTTTCCTGTGCTCAAAACATATGCTCCTCGTTAGCATTTCAGAATTTCATGTTTTTACTCCGTGATTAATGCAAAGGCTTGCGAGATGTGAATTCGTACAGCCTACTATAGTATATGGTCTTTAGGGATGGGTTGAGAAAAGAGGAAGTTGAATTTGTTCCTTGGTCTGCACTAGCTGCAAGTATAAATGACTTCGGCATCGCGCTCTCTCTGTCTTTTGGCTAAAGTTTGTTTGAGCCGTGATTTCTCTTTTACTTTGGCTTTAGGTCAACAAGAAATATAGGTGCTTGGAAATTGACCTTGATGGTTTGTACAAGAGAATGCTACTGCTGAAGAAAAAGAAATATGCAGCTGTCAAGGTGCAGTTCAAAGATGGCTCGCCATATGAGGTATTTCATCTTTTTAAAGTTTACTTCTTTCCTAAATCCTAATTTCTTGGGAGGAAATCATCTGGGACTTGCTGATGGTCCAGGTTATTGAACGTAAGGGTCTGGACATTGTTCGTCGTGACTGGAGTCTATTATCTAAAGAAATAGGAGATTTTTGCCTAGGCCAAATTTTGTCAGGAGGGTATGTATTCTTCCAGCTTGCGTCCGCTGATGTATTGATTTTGCCGAACTAGAAATTTGAGAGCAAGATTCACTCATCTAGTAGAAATATGGTTCTCGTACTTACAGGTCATGTGAGGATGTTGTCGAATCAATTCACAGCTCTCTTCGTAAGGTATAATTTGTTTTTTTAATATTAGTTTCTTGTACACGATAACCTATCATGGATTTGAGAGTTTAAAAGAAGCTTCTTGGAGCTTTGGGCTTACAAATCCCCGCTAAGATGGTGTGGATTTTATTAAATGTATTTCCTCTGGAAAAGCCTTGAGGTTTAGAGATTTCTATCCCTTAAAAATTTTGATTTGTGATTTCAAAATAGAAGGTCTAGGTTCTTGGAGTAACATGTGAAAACTAAAACAGGTGCAAGAAGAGATGAGGAGTGGACAAGTGCCGTTAGAGAAATATATCATCACTAAGACATTGACTAAACCTCCTGAAGCCTATCCAGATGCCAAAAATCAACCGCACGTTCTTGTGAGTTCGATATATTTGATTCTTAGTTGAAACAGTCACTCATCTCAAAATTTTCTTTTCTTACATTTTGTGGTGATTTAATACATTTTAAGGATGCCTTTGTGGATCATTATTTAGGTGGCACAAAGGTTGAAGCAAAAGGGCTACTCCACTGGTTGCTCTGTTGGTGATGCAATCCCCTACATTATTTGCTATGAGCAGGTTTGCCCTTTAGTTACTGCTCTTGATCAGAGACCAGACACTGAAACGTTGAAAATGTATTATTTTACATTTCATATGTGATACTGATCGCGCGTGGTTGGCCTCTTTTCTACTATTTTCCGCTCTAGCAGGGCAGTAATTCAAGCGGCGGAACAAGTATTGCTCAACGTGCTAGACATCCTGAGGAACTAAAACAAGAACAAGGGAAATGGATGATTGACATTGATTATTACCTATCACAACAGGTATCTTCTAAAGCAGATCGAAGTTATCCATTATTGCTACTCACAGTACCTTGCCTGAGTACTTTTCCTCGTGTTGCAGCTTCATCCTGTTGTATCACGGCTCTGTGCATCAATTCAGGGCACGAGTCCAGAAAGGCTGGCTGATTGTTTAGGGCTTGATGCATCAAAAGTAGAACCTCTTTCCTACTGTGTTTTAGATTTGCATTTAGAGGCAATTAATGTTTTAGCCATGATTTCAATTGCATTTCCTGCTTGACGATCTGTGAATGGTTTACAGTTTCAACACAAGTCAAGTGAAGCCTTCAATGGTGATCCTTCAAATTCACTCTTGTTTGCTGCTGATGACAAAGAGAGGTATCCACATCTTTTGTCTAAAATTGCTTTCCTATTATTGGTCACAAATTTCATACATGTGCATAATTCCTACCGATGGCTATTTGAATATTTGAATACCAACGCATTGATTTCTTGATAAATAAATATTTAAGATGTTACAGATAAGCAACTGACTTTTTTAAGCTAACATTTTTTAAGAGATGTAAACATGCTATCATGGAATTTTATTTTTTCTTAGTATAGCTTCTAATCTTTCAAATATTTTATATGCTTCATCAATTTCTGTGCTATGATTTATTCATAATGTGAAGTTTAGATTACTTTTGTGTTCCCTACCAGAGAATTTGATTATTACTATCTCCAGTTTTTAATATAAGATCTCATATATAATGTAAATTCCACTGCAAACAAGATTTTATATTAAGGACCATAGCTAGTATTTATTAACAAATTAAATGTGATAAATCAAATTGTAGGTATCAAGGTTGTGAGCCGTTGGTTTTATCATGTCCTAGCTGCTCTGGTACCTTTGACTGTCCTCCCATCTTTAAATCTGTTTGTGAAAGTGAAAAGCCAACAAGCTCAGGCATGGAGGAATCAAGTTATAATTTCTGGCGTAAGCTGCGCTGTCCTAAGTGCCCGGAAGAAGATGGTGTTGGCAGAATTTTTCCTGCAATGATTGCCAATCAGGTGTTAACCGGTTTAAAATTTGAGTTTTATCATTAGATATTTTGTCTCCTTGCATTTCAGGCAGGAAATTTTGAAGCTTCAGCTCATAAGCACATTTGTTTGTAGATTTGGCTTGTCATAAGATTGTCAGCTGCATTTCTGCTGATACTTAATTATATTCTATCTCAGGTCAAAAGGCAAGCAGATAAGTTTATTTCAATGTACTACAGAGGCTTGTTAATGGTAATCATCCTCTCCAATATTATCGTGAAGTATTTCTGTGTAAAGTTAATAACGATCGTCGCAATTTTTTTTGCTTCCAGTGTGACGATGAAACTTGTAAGTATTCAACACGAAGTATCAACCTTCGGCTGGTTGGTGATTCTGAAAGAGGAACTGTTTGTCCAAACTACCCTCGCTGCAATGGGCGTCTTCTAAGACAGGTTTGACTCTCAAACACGTTGACGATTTGTCTGTTTTTATCTGACGCACACTCTTCAGGTTTTGAAAGTTCGATTAACATGAGTTTGTTGCTTCTCTAGTACACGGAGGCAAACTTGTATAAACAGCTCTCGTATTTTTGCCATGTGTTGGATACTGTTTCCTGTATAGAAAAGGTACTTATAAAACCTGCCCATTGCACTAGCAATTTTTCTTCTCTTGTAAGTCTGATAATGCTCAATTTTATAATGTTGCTTGGGTTCGCAGATGGAGGTTAAATCTAGGATACCACTTGAGAAAGAGTTGTCGAAAATTAGGCCAATGGTTGATCTGGCAGCGTCAACGATACGGAAGATTCGGGATCGGTGTGCCTTTGGGTGGGTACAAATGCAGGACTTGGTCATCACTGTATGATTTACAAGTATAAGGCCGATTTTATCTGGTTGATAGTCGATGCGAGTGATGTTTCGCCTTCGCTTGTAAAATCTATACTAGCTACTAGGCTCTTCCAAGAAATTTTGATGAGTTGATGATATCATCTTCTTTCTTCTGCGGTGTCATTGAGTTTACATTGAAGATGGGGAGGGAAGCTGCCGTATTACAACTTTGTGGCATTACAGGCTGGCAATTTTTGGGAGGCCTAAACAGTTTTAGCCCTGATATGTATATATTAGCACTAGGGAGTTGAAAAAGCACTGATAAAACCTCGTAACAAATTCTTATACTTTTGTTGAAAAACGGGGCCTTAGCCCAATATTATTAAAACATACTTTTTAGTGGTTAAGTTCGATCCAGACAAAAGGGGTCAATCTGAAAGGCACCTAGGTAAAAGTTTAATCGAGGGAAACGAAGATACCTTATACGCAACTATTCAAAAAGCACTTTGAATTATTTGTAAATCGAATGAGTTTGATGATGGAAGGTAGTTACTCTTGTTTGTTCTAGTAGCTTTGCACTTTGTTTTGAAGTAATGATATACAGTTTCATTATTTAAAAAAAAAAATTGAATGAAAGAGTTACAACTTTTTGTGCGCATCTCATTCGTCAGTCATTAGGGCTTCAACGCAAGTGGTTCTATAACCTAGTAATAGCAGCTGTCAAGTGCCTTCTGAAGCTATATGAAATAAAATCATTTACGGCTTTGCACTTGCTGGCCTGTCCAAGATTCAAAAGCCAGACTTCTTCTCAGCAATCTGTAAACAAACACTACTCTACCCACCAACAGGGATGTGAAAATATTTTTAACTTTTTGGTCAACATTTTAGGCGTATTCTTCACACAATAACCCCTTTGCTGATTTCTCGTCATGCGTTACGGTCAGTAAATGCATGATACTTTTTTTTTTTTGCCAGAAATACATAGCTACTTGAAGAGTTATATACTTGCTTCGATTAAAAAAAATTATATACTAGAGTATATTTTCCATCGAATTAGGTCCGATGCATTTCTTTACCGGGTATTTCTGACTTCTGAGCAGTTGTTTCTTTTTTTAATTGAAAAGAATCCGATCCCTTCCTAAAGAATTGAAAAAGGTTTCAGACCAGGAGTCAAGTTACATGCTTGCCAAAAAGCAAAACTGTCCCGCACGAGGAAATAAACAAACAATATTATCCATAAGTTGAAATCATCAGAGACTTTTAAGTGGTGCATATGTTCACTAGTCCGTACAATAATCTGCATCGATGCCTGCATATATTGCAAACAAGAGATGGTGGATATCAATTCTTGTTCCCACGTGTGCATTCGCATGTGAGGGGCACATGATTCCCCGACAATTCAAAAAGTGGAAACCTCAAAAACTTCGCAAACTAGGTTTTTCTGTCTTGATGTCGTCTTCGCATATACTTTCTCCCGCCTGTAATCTGGTAAAATGAAACGCTTATACCCACATGCAAGACTTGGGTGGCATGAATAATAATGGCATCATATTTTCCAAAAACTACCTCCGAAACCGTGACGTAATATTAACGTTGTTTACGCTATTTCTCAAGATCGATGCCAATTGATCTTTTCCCACAACGCCGGTTTCAAAGCCCTTGCCCTTCTGCTCGGGTGTTTGCATATCAAAGGTGTGTGATACTGTAAATCAAATTTGGATAATTAAGGCAAAAGAATAAAAATAAACTAAAGATCATAGAGTTGCAGAATTCTAGAACATGCACACCTTGAGAACCACCTAAAGGTTTGATATCTGAATGGCTCGCATTTAATTGCTGGTGCCGCAATATCATCTCATTGCTACGCATCTGCTTAATATTTAAACTAACGTCACAAGTGAGCTCTTCAAATACGTATGTGTTAGTCTTACTCACAATCAAGCTTACCTCACAAGTTCTTTTCTGTGGAAGAGATCTTGTATGTGGCAGAATTGGGGAATCTAGAACAAAAGTAGTTTCTGGGTTGATTGTATATGATGGAGAGGGCACTAATGGTTGGTTCTGTGTATTGGGTTTGTCAGGTAGACTGGATTTGGACTCATATTGCAAGGGGTTTTCTTGGGTCAAAGGCAGAGTAGTTTCCATGTTTGAAGGCAAAGAACTGTTTTCTTCATTGAGCTCAGATCTCATCTGACAAAATTGCTGAGCCTGCAAGTCTTCAGAAAAGCACATGGGATGCAAACTCAACCCATTTCTAATTGACAGCATCTGAAATGTTAATCATGAAAACACATCAGAAACAAGGAGAGCAGAGTAGATGTTTTTGTTCAAATTGTGAGCTTCAATGGTGGGTTCGGCTAATCGACTGTGCTTTAAGACCTCGCTTGGGAGTTTGGAATAGGAATTTTCAAAGCTGGTATCTAGCCAGAGTGTCATTTAAACAACATTACTACATTTTGATAGTCTCGCATCTGATAGAGGCAGGGTGAAATGAGAGAAGGGTGAGGATTCACTCCAGGATAAAGTGCCAGAATCTAAACACAATATACTTTAGCAACAGGGTGTCAGAATCTTTCATCAATAACAAAACTAAGCAACCGAAAAAAAAAAAAATTTGTTCGTTAGTAATAAGATAGCAAACCCCAAATTACAGTCTCATCTTTAGAACCTAATCTGGCAATTATTAGTCAATCTTATCAAATGGGCTGTTTCATGGTATAACGTGCAATTTTATACATGACAGACAAGGCTAAAATAATGCAAATTAAGACGCACACCTGTACTTGGAGCTGAAGTTGTTTCAGGTATTCAATTGCTTCATCCAGCATCGAAGCCTTGTCTGTCTGCATCAGGCATAAACCAATTTACCACTGTTAAAGCAAGGACTAAAAGTACAGTCACCAATAAAATTGAGTAAGAAAAAAATTTATGGACCTTGTTTGAATTTGGAATCAGATTTTGCAATGCCTTCATTTTTTCGTTAATCCTGCTTCTCCTTCTCTGATGAGAAATCCCACACCAGATTTAATACATAAGCAACAGGCACATGTATAACAAACGGAACCTATGTAGCGAAACCGAGAAGTCAAGTCACTAACCTTTTCAGACAAATTATGAACTTCCGCAGCTCTGCTTCTCTTTGATGAACTCCTCGGAGGAACTGACATCACCGGCTCCTGTGTCACCAATGCTTCGATCCCCTCCTACATTCAAAGCAAAGGTTGCACAAAGATCCGGGTTTAGGAGAGATCAAGAATCATAATGCCATTTTTACATGTCCCATTCTCTCAGTTACCAAACAGAGAGCTAAGCGAAATTCAATATTATATCGTTCTTCAATGTGTATATAAATCGAGAAAATTAATCAGTGATCTCAGAGTTAAGACCCATGCTAGGACTTTAACCTTACAAGGTAACATTAGGCATGCATCTGAAAGAATTTTTTTTTTTTTTATACAACACATGCGTCTGAAATATTATGATACCAAACATGTGTAGCCGAGGAGCAAAATATACCACCTACCGTTTTCTTTAATCTTAGCAACCCAGCGGACGGAAAAACCAGAAAGAAATAAAGAAAGAGAGACATTTAAACCAAAGCTTTAAACTTTAAGACCAGAAGCATTACCTCACTCTCGCAATCATACTCATCGAACTCATTCTCACTTACTCCAAAAGAAGACGACGGCATGTTTACAGCAGAATCACCCTTCATATTGGCCAACGTATAAGTCCCCGAGGAGGAAAGAAAACCATCGTTTGGAGCGCCTACTCCAAAGGAGGAATCAACGACGACGGAGATCCCATCTTGGAAAAGTGATGATCGGTCAGAAGCGTGAGCATTCTCCAGTGTGGCGTGGGAACTGCAGAGTCCAGCCGAGGTGTGGGCGTTTTTCACCGTGTCGGTCACAAGTAGCGACGATGAAGCTGACAAGGAGGAGGATGAACGAAGGAGAATCTGGCGAAGGAAAAGCGAGATCTCGTCTTGAGGTGAAGATGAGGTTGAAGACGCAAGGAAATCATGATTCTCAGTATCATCATAGCTATACATATCCCCCATTCTTGAACGCCGAGTTGGGTGCAGAAGGGGATTTAGTTTCTGTAGGAAGCTGGCTTTGTCATTATAAAACCAGAGAGGGGAAGAGGATATGGGGAATTGTGAGCGGGGTTTCGTATCAAAATTTAATGCACGCGTGTGAAGAGCGAGTGGGGGAGAGATTGAAAAGGAAGTGAAAATGGTGAACAAGGCTATGAAGGGCAAGGAAAACGAAGAAGAAGTTGGTTGGTTGGTTGGAATGGGCGAGGACTGAGGAGTTTGGAGAGTGTAACTGTGAGGCAAGTGGAGATGTCGCACGAGGGGCAATTTTCAGGCATTAACATTTGATCCTCTTCGGTTGTATTCGTAGTTGGCACCATTCCCCATCTTTCTTTTCTTTTATGGACACCCTTCAATGACTGAATTCTCATTCCACTTCTCTTCTCGATCATTAGTCTTCAGAGTTCAGTCCCCACCATTTTTTTGAAATGAGGGTCAAGTTTTTTTTTTTCTATTTGGAATCCCATTTAAGATTAACAAAAAGTTTATTTGGGATCGATAAATTCATTTAGATTAAAGTTTAATGTTTGGAAACCCATTAAATATTAATGGGATTTAGCTTAAAAAATAGTTTTTTTTATAAGCTACCAAATATTGTTTTTGGTCTCAGCTTCTCATCACTTTTTATAATTTGTATAACTTTTTATTTTAGGAAAAATGATATTAAAAAGATCAATTTAAATATTAATTATGAAATTTTTTTTGGTTAAAAATGAGTTACAAATATGAGAGTTTTAGTTGCAATAGAGACTCATATTTATAACTTATGATCTGGCAAAATTTTTTGGGATGTAACTGTAGTTAAATTTAACTTTTAGGAATTAAATGTAATTTTTTTTCTTCTGTTATTTTCTTAAGAAAAAAATAATCCTTATCTTCGTCGCACATGAATCATGTTCGTGACATGATCATAGACGAACTTGATAGGGGTAGACGATCCAGGGTGTGTTTGGAATTAGCTTTTGAGAATAGCTTATGGAGAAAAAGTGAAAAAAAATGATTTTTGAAAATAGATTCTGGCAAAATAGATTATGAGAAAAAAATGATTTTGATAAAATGAGAGTGTTTGGATATTATGATCAGAATAGCTTTTTTCATGGTCAAATTACTGAAAAGGACATTAACTTTTGTGATAATTACATAGAAAAGATAAGATTATATTTTATGTATTATATAGTAGTAAATTTCATAATAAATACAAAAAATGGCATAAAATTATCTGAAAATTTTATAATATATATATATATATATATATATATATATATATATATATATATATATAAATTGTAAAAAATAATTTATAATAATTAGATATAAAATATTAGATTATATTTTAGGTATTATTTAACATAAAATTGAACAATAAATACCAAAAACTCTTTAAATTTGTCCGAAAAAATTATAAATTGTGACAAAAAAAAATGAATTGTACATACATACATATAAATATATATATTAATAAATTGTACATTGAAATTTTATAATAATTACATATGAATGATATGATTATATTTTGGACAAACTAAAAAAAACTGCTAGTCATTTTCTTAAAACTACAAAGTTTTGATGTAGTTTTAAGAAGCTGAACTTTTTTTTGTCTAAAAAAATGATATCTAGTATTTTGAAATATTTTCTTGGACGTATGTAGTATCAAAAATATTTTTTAAGTAACATGCAGTATTCTAAAATAACTTTTAGTGCTTTTAACTCTTTAAAATATTTTTTCAGTTGTACCCAATATATTGCAAACTGATTGCAATTTTACCCTTAATTTATTTTTTCAGCTTCAAAAATTACTTTAAAATATTAGGTGCTCCTGGAAAAATATTTTAGAGTGGATGACACTGGGTACAACTAAAAAAATACTTTAAAGTAATTTTTAGAGCTGAAAAAATAAATTAAGGATAAAATTGCAATCAGTCTGCAAACACATTGGGTACAACTGAAAAAATATTTTAAATAATTAAAAGCACTAAAAATTATTTTAAGATACTACATGCTACTTAAAAAATATTTTTGGACATTTTTTAAAACAAAAAAAAACATGGTTTTGGACAAAAAGCAACAAAAATAAGCTTTTCCCAAAACCATGGTTTCCAAAAAAAGAGTGTTTGGCTAATTTTTCTCAAAACCATGGTTTTGAGAATTTACCAAACACACTACCAATTATGATTCACTTCATGTATAAGATTTTGATTGAAATATATATTTATCTTTTTTAAATTAAGTGCTTCAGTGTATTTTTCTTTTTTTTCAATAATTATTTAACTATTTTATTTTAAAAAATTGTATTTATATTTTTTAACATCAATTATAATAATATATACACAAACAATATATACGTAGTATTGAACAAGGTTCATGCTCTTTTTAGTCATTTTTTATCCAAACGGGCTTTTCAAACGTTAATCCAAACAAATTTCTTAAAAAAAAGTCACTTCTCCCACCGCCAATCTAAACACAAATCACATTTACAATCTAATTTTTTTTCAAACGGGCTTTTGCAAAAGCCCCATTAAAAAAAGTCACTTCTCCACCGAGTTCCCAAACACGCACTTCAGAGTTCAGTCCCCACTTTTTGAAATGAGGGTTAAGGGTATCAGAAGTAAAATTGCCTGCCAAAAAACTTTCAGAGTAAAATTGTTTTTGGTGAAAATTTCAAGTAAAATTACCCCTTAACCCTTGAAATAATAAACATTTTGTACTCTAAGATTTTTACTGATATAAATTTTTTTTATTTTTTATAATTATTAATTTACTTGAGTATTTTTATGACTAATAATTCAATTCTTATATTTTTTTAATTTTTCATCACTCAACTTTTATTGTTTTTTATTCAAAACAATTTATTTTAAGTTCAGGAATTAAATGAGTAATTAAGACAATGTTTAGTGTGGAAAAATATATTCACGTAAATCGAAATAAAACTCTTTACCTCATATACTATAAATCAGATTAAAAAAGTAGTTTCCGTTGCTAATTCAATCAACCACTTAGATGTTGAAAGTTATATATTTTCTTATTTACTGTTAACCAATATCAAATAATAAGATTCACACGTTATATTATATTTTACTTCCAATATAAAACATGAATCATACCATACCTTTTTGTCATATGTAAATAAAATAAATTATCAATTATGTTAATATCAGTATATCTGACAAATATATCATTCATAAGTGGTAACTAGTGACATTAATATTAAAAAAAATACAATCCATACTATTCATAAATAAGTAGGAAACAATGTCAAATATATAAAACACATATAATTTACCTTAATCCAGAATATAATACCTCAATTCATCTTATTTCCAAAATTTAATATTTTTCTCTAAATTATCTATTGATTGCACATATTGTTACGAAGATTTTCATCAATAATAGTTTCGATACACACTTAAAGATTATATTTTATAGAAACTAACACGCATTTGTTACAAATAACTAACATAACTATTTTTCTTAGTAAGTTGGTATCAATAAATTAGTTATCTAACTCTTATATTAAAAAACAAAAATAGTATATTTTTAGTCTTTTCATGTTTTGTTATTCTTGAATGATATTTTTATATCAATTATTATTATTTTATAAAAATTAAACTTAATATGTTAGTATTAAAAAATGTTTTATTAAAATTTAAAATTTCAATATCGATACATCTTGATTTTATCATAATATTTAATATCTTATTTAGGGATTTTATCATTAACTTTGGGCTAAATAACATTTATTATTATTAAATTGAATTAAAGATGATTGTGTGAAAACATAGCTCAAAAGGATATATTTGTTATAATCTTGTGATTACTCTTTAAAATATTAATTTTGAATGAAGATATTATAAGATATTGATATAAATTGTATGTCACTTTAGGAAAGTTGGAGTTGAAGGACCAAAAAGTAAAGATGCACAAGGACTAAAACAAAAAATGAAATTCTACATGTGGGTAGATGGAATTTTGACAGAAAGAAGGGTTTTTTTGTAATATTAGCGTCACATTTGGAACAGAGAAAATCAAAGAAATGTATAGAAAAAGACCCAAAATTTCATAAATGACATTTTAGTACCTAGAGATGTTGTCAGTTTAGTGCGCTAAATTTCCAAAATGCTAATTTGGTTCAAATTTCTAAAAATCAGCGTCTTCCTCTGCCTAATATGATTTTGAGGCTAATTTACTCATATTTTTAGGATTTTCTTGAAGCCCACACCTCCAGACATAAATATAAAAAGAGTGAATATTTTAGAGGATATTGACTGACAATAAAAAGATAGAGGAGGTGGATGAGAGTCATGAACCAACAGACCACAAATAAGATTTAGAGAGCAGCAGCGACTTTGAGGAGAGGGAGAGAACGGGGACACTCTTCACCATCAAGCTTCATCATCTCATCCTACCAATATCGTCGATCATCAACCACCATCGCCTCCATCTTCTTCTTCTCCCTCCATTGTCTCATTTCATGGATTCTTTGTGCTTCGAAGGAGCTACGGCTGTAATAAATTTCATGAGAGGCTAAATTCTTTCATGCTTCTTGGGGATGGAAGATTGGTTTGAGCTCCAGAGATACATTTCGAGGAGGTATTTGTTTTAATATTTTGATTTAGCTATGTAATGAATTTCCTGAGTTAGGATTTTATGTTATGTGGTTAATTTACTGAGATTGTGAGTTGTGTAACTTAATTTGGATTGAACAATTGTGATTTGAATTGGACTGTGTGGTTTGATATTTATATTTATATATTTCCTTTTTACGTGGTTGTGCTATTCTTTGATATTTTGAATGAGTATTATGACTATTTTAATCTTGTTTGAATATCTCAGTTGAGTGTTTATTGCATAGAGGAATAAGTTGCATAAATCCAATCCTAAATTGCACACTAAGTGATATTTAATAGCATATTAAGAAGCAATTATCTAACTAGAGTTCTAAGGTAATCACTAATTAATATCACTAAACTTAACAAGTTGTTAAGTTTTGATTTTTGACTTAGGGTGTGTTTGGAATCAGCTTTTGAGAATAACTTCTGGAGAAAAAGTGAAAAAAAGTGATTTTTGAGAATAGATTCTGACAGAATAGATTATGTGAAAAAAGTGATTTTGATAAATGAGAGTGTTTGAATATTTTGATAAGAATAGTTTTTTTCATGGTCAAATTACTGAAAAGGACATTAGCTTTTGTGATAATTACATATAAAGGATAAGATTATATTTTATGTATTATTTAATAGGAAAATTCATAATAAATACAAAAATGACATAAATTTATCTGAAAAATAAAAAATTATAACATTAATCAATTATCTAACATAAAAAAATCAAACATATATATATATATATATATATATATATATATATATATATATATATATATATTATAGGAAAAAATGATTTTGATAAACTGAGAGTGTTTGGATATTGTGTTGAGAATTACTTTTTTAATGGTCCAATTACCAAAAAGGACATTAACTTTTATGATAATTACATATAAAGAATAATATTATATTTTATATATTATTTCAAATTATAATACCAGAATAAATTTATCTACATAAAGTGATCAGAAATTGATATATTTCACATCCAGTGACATTAAATTTGTTCTTTCTTCAAGTGAAAAAATATATTTTGTGTCTTCGCATCACAGCAAAAACGAAAACAAAAACAATTTTGTATAGGTATGTTCATGTACAATGGGAATAGATGAGGTTTGACATTACAATAGAGAAAAAAAGTCAAAAAGGACAGAAGAATGAGGAAAGAGAAAAAATATAGGTGAGAAAGTAGAAAAAATAAGATTCTCTATAAACCATGGTTTGCAATACAAAACCATGGTTTTATAGAAAAAAGTGATTCTGGATTTTTGTTGTGTGTTTGGATGATGATTTTTAAAACCATGGTTTCCTCTCTAAAAGCATTTTTTTTTGTCCAAACACACTATTAGTGAGTAAGTTAAAGTCATTTTGAGCAAAAGTGACCTATATATATTCCATTTTCCAAGAAGCATTCTTCATCAAATTGCTTAAATCAAATTTTATTACTTATCTCAATAATTTCTCAAAAAATCCAAAAAAATAGTAATTTGGATTCTTTTCCATTCCTAAAAAACCAAAATCAATTTCAAACTCATCTCAATATTTTTTATCACTTAGTTTAGCTTAGAAATTAAATAAAGAGCCTCTCAAGAGAACACGACCCAAGTTGTGTCATTCACTGCATAATTTGGTTTAACTTAATTTAATCAGAGGCAATTAAAGGTTCTAAATCAAATATCAACATTTTTTTATTAATGGAACTTACCGATTGAGGTTGGAATATAAATGGACGCTTTAAATAACATGTTTCTTATAATTTGGTTTAACTTGATTTAACTTGAAGCAACTAAAAGTTCTAAATCAAATATCGGCATTTTTTATTAATGAAACTTACCAGTTGAGGTTGGAAATATAAAGGGAGGCTTTAAATAACATTTTTCTTATTATGTTTATTTTCTTAAAAAATAATCTTAATACATGAAAAAACACTTGCAATGGAGATATATAAATTATCATGTTAATTGTGAGTTAAGGTGCATGCCAAATACACATCGGGTGTGTTTTGATGAGCGGTGAGAAAAATGACTTATTTGAAAAGTGACTTATGAATAAGTCAGATTGGATAAAAGTCAAATTGTGTAAGTTATTTATGTTTTGATTGACGATTGAATAAGTGATTTTATAAAAGTGAAATGTGTTTGATTTGGCTTTTACATAAATGACTTTTGGGATATTTAAGATAAAAAATTGTAAAATATATGAAAAGTGAAAAAATGTATTTAATCACATTTGACAATGGTGAAATAGATAATTAAATTGCAATGAAAATGTAAATAAATTAGAAATGATACAAAGTTAAAATTTTGGATATAGTCAAATATAACAGAACAAATCAGATCAAATGTCCCGTACAATTAGGTCCCTGATGGTGTCACGAACATAATTTATTTGGGTTAACCAAGAATCAACCAAATAATATTTGTCTAACATGAGTTAAAATCATTGTAAATGTCAGATTATTTTAAAAGTGAAATAAAAACATATAATTGAAGTATACGAAAACATACCTTGTGGTGGATGTGGGAAATTCATGGCTGGATTTGACACAACAGAGTGAAACACACGATTTATAAGACTTTTCTACAGCCAGCAAGTTATAAAGACTCACAAACTACAATTATAAACATTAAATTAACCTTTAATTGAATAAACTTAGTAAACCTTTAATTAAATCAATAACTTGCTTCGATATTTCAGTCATCAGTAACAACCAAAATGCACCCAAAGAAATCAATAACAAGCAAAATGCTCCCAAAAAAAATTGAACATTAATCATTAGAAGAAAACAGAGAACAGATTGGAGCTTCGATATTTCAGGCAAAATAAATTCTCAAAAAATATATATGTTGACTGTGCTCACAGAACATCAATCACCACATTCACATTGCAAAAGCAGAGAAGTTCATATACCGGTAGATCATTAAGGCAATTTCTCATAGCATCATACACATTATAATGCAGTTCTTATATGCAAAACGAAAAGAAACATCACACACACACACACACACACACACTCTCTCTCTCTCTCTCTCTCTCTCTCTCTCTCTCTCTCTCTCTCTCGACCAAAGTAGTAGATGGACAGATCGACGACGAGAGACAAAGTTGAACACCACTTGCTGCAGCTTCCCTCCGTTAGACAGCCCACAGTCGGAAAAGCTTGATAGAAACGGTGAACTTGAATCGTCAACCGTTCCACAAATCGGAGATGAAGAAACTTAAAGAAATCACAGCTGGAGACGCCAGACCAAGCTTGAAGCCAGATCGGAGATGAAGAAAGATGGAAGAGGCTACAGATCCAAACTCGAAGACGAAGACGGATCGAAGGTGAAGATCACACGTTGTTCAGGTTCAAGCTTGCGTCGCCGCCGAAGGAGGGAAGAGAGATCTGATAGTTAGACTGAGAGGATCGGCGAGATGGATGGAGGAGAGTTTGAGAGGGAACGATGAACTGGTGATAATGGACAGGACGAGAGAGGGAGAGAGTGAGACAGACAGGGAATATTTGGTTCAAAGAGCTGATGAATGCAGGAGGGAGAGGGAGAGAGAGAGACCGAGAGTTGGTATTTGGGTTGGTGAGATAATTATAGAAAATAACGGTAACTTTTAATTTCCAATAAGCTACCTGAGAGAGCTTAAATGATAATGAGCTTTTTGTTTTATAGAGGCTGTTTGGAACAGCTTATGAAAATTTTATAAGTGCTTATGAATTGTAATTTACGGTCTACGAGGTAACTTTTACGATCTACAAGGTGCTTTTACGGTCTACGAAGTGTTTTCACGGTCTACGAGATAAATATGTGGAAGAGATTTATCTCGATTTACGTAAATCGGGCTTATATAATAAGCCCGATTCAAAAAAGTTATAACAAACAGCCCCATAAGCTCCTAATTTCAGAAACGCATCCAAACACCTATGAATCCATCCCATGACTGAATAAACTCTGCCAAACACTCACATCATCTTACTCTACGTATTTTGGGTCGACTTGGTACAATTCTCCACTTTGGTTTTTCTAGTTTAGAAATAAAATATAAATTGAAATATCATATTAACACATCTATATTTTAATATAGACATTTTTTTTATTGATGACACTAACACGATAAGGTTGAAAAACTAGTGAGGATTAGACATTTCCATAAGACTCAATTTCTTTTTGTTTTGCCCAGACATAAGACTCAATTTCATTAGCATGTAAATGTATTTATTATTATATAAGTATTATAGGAATAAGATTCAACCCAAACTCTACACGTACATAGAGTCGTGTTCTTCTTCTTCTTTTTTTTTTTGGGTCACTTACACGTACATAAAGTTAGAGGTGGTAATATGGTCTAGCCCACTGGGTTTGAGTTAACCCACCGTGGGTTGGGACCATATGAGTTGGGTCAAAAAGAATCGCATTAATATGGGTTGGCATTTAGCCAACCCAACCCATAACCACTGGGTTGGTGGGTTGGCCCGCCCAACCCATATTATTTTTTTTAAAATTTTTTTAACACAATATACTAAAATTTATTTTTTCTACAAACATAAACCATAAAGAAATTAAAAATTCATTAAAAATTAAACATTAATCACAAGTCCACACATAACAAAAAAAACATAAATCCAAAAGCTATCAATATTTTAGCATACTAAATTAAAAAAATATAAATCCAAGGGAGGAGGAGTATACTAAATTATGAATACCACGTCTTAACTCTCAAAGACTCAAACTAGGCAACTGGACATCAAGTCACAACCCCAAAAATCATCAATGGAATGGACAATAATGAATGACCCAAAAGGATACGCAAATTGGATTGAGTATTGTTTGCTTTTGGCCATTCACTCAATCTCCCTTGTCCAATAAATACTAGACAACATTAAAAAAAAATATGGGCCAACCCACCAACCCGGTGGTCCAACCCGTCATGGGTTAGGACTATATGGGTTTGAGCCCAAAAGAACCGCTCCCAAATAGTTCTAATTTTTCAGAACCTAAACCATCCATATTTACAGATTGGACAGGTTCGACCCGTGGTCACAACCCATATTACCAACTATACATAAAGTCTACATTTAACATAATCATGCATTGGGTAGATTTTGATGATATGAGCAATTGATCCGATTCAGACATATCCCTATCATCTCCGACCCAACGTCACCTTAACCCGACATAAAATAATGTTTCAAAAATGTTTAGTAATATCATATAAATCTTTAGCCCACTGTTGTTAATGCAGATCCCATACGTGTCTGATTCGGATTGGCTAGGAGGATCTCAGAATCCAACCACGTAATTTCTGTCCTGAGGACGGGTCCACCGGAGTATCTGCGTCAATGTCACCGCACGTCATGCTCACCCTCAGAGGGATAAACCATCATACACGGCAAGCAAGCAGGCAACACCAACACAACACAACACTTCTCTCTCACATCCTTGCCAAACAGGTGGGGCCCATCCCTTGCGGCACAGGACGATGATGCCTCGAGATATGTACAGGAAGGCTCTTGTCTCTTCATTGCTCTGATTAGTAGATTACTAGATATGATTTGATTGGGAGAAGGTGACCCTTGAATATTTGTCCCCAGCCTCTCCTATTACGTTGCGTCTCATCATATAGCTTGAAATTAAAATTCAAAATGCGGCGTTTGTAATCTGCTATGAAGATCCAACGGCGATGAGCAGAAGAGGACGGACTCTTCGTTTTTCCGCCAACGTCTTCTTGTGCAGCTTTTTGACTCTTCCGGCTCTCACGAAAAGGGTAACTGATAATGGCAAGCATAGTCGCACTGTAACTGTGTAAAGGAGCGTGCGGGACCCAGGGGAATTTAATAGCCCACCCATACCTGATTTAGAAAGGTGTCAAGCATGTCCATATCTTACATGATATATATGAGATTTGAAGATCAGGAGTTTATTTGAGTTCAGATAAACATATTCATATAAGTTAAGATAAAACTCATTTTACATATTTATTTTATATATCATAAATTTCGTCAAAAACACATCTTATATTGCTAATTTATACATGTACTAGTTGGAAGTTAACCCGCCAATAAGTTTCTCCTATTATATTCCAAGTAACATCAGTTTATTCATGTTTTACTGCTCACTAACTGAAACAGTTATCAGATCCATGCAGCAATTCCTTTGTTTTTTTTTTCCCTCTAACTTATAGATAAAACTCATAGAAGAGAAAATATACATAATGGATTCATGAAAAATGAAGGTCCATCACACAGCTAGTCCTGTCCGTACGCAGATGGGGCAGGTGTTCTTGATGCGCAACCATTTTTTGACACAGTCATAGTGAAACTTGTGCCCGCAATCTAACACCCCATTGTCCTCCCCATCGGCATAGTTTTCCTGCAAATGGTTCCAAGAGCATATACAATTATACATTACGAAATGTACGAGCCTGAGGCCCCGAAAGCAATTATAGAAGGTACAGCAATAATTGGCAGGACGCAGGAGTATACAATAGAAAGGGAATTGACTCAAAATTAAATATCATCAATAACAATAATTATAAGGAGGATAAACCAACTAGGAAGCTCTCTTTACATTAGTGACAGATCATATGAGATAACAGAAAAAAATAAAAATAAAGATAAATAATTTTCACGACCGCATCTTGGTTTCACTTGCGTGAATCAAAATGTAGCAGACCTCACCTGACATATGCAACAGGCATCAACATTTTCTGGAGTTACCCCTGGGGGCGATTGGAACTCTTCAAGCCTAAGGCGTGCCATAATATCTTCTTCACTCAATCCAGGTACAGGTTGCCTAATTACCTGCAGCTCCAGATAAATATTTTCACATTAATATTCCCCCAAAAGTAATAATAATGCTAAGGTCAAGTTATTTATTTTCAACGTGGCAAGATCGAGGAAGCTGATCGTCACTAGCAAGACCTTACTAGACAAGAAATTTGTCTTTGCTTTTCAGGTTTACTAAGGTTTTACCTCATCCCCTTTATCGTCCTATTCATTATTATTATCTTCAGGCAAATGTAATACAAGTGAATAATCAAGGATCAGTAATTCCTGTGGAACCATTAGTAATTATAGGTTAGAGGTTTATAACTGAAGAACAGGATGCTTCCAACGAAAATGAAAATCAATCAACTCATCATTTATATTTTGTTTGCCTTTTTTTCCTTTTTTTCCTCCTTTGTATTGCCAAGACTTACATTCTCTATACTTTGTGTGTCTCGTTTGCCTAGAATTCTTAGTTGTAGGTCTTACGTAGTGGTGTTTTGATATTAGTCGTAGGGCTTATGTGTTGTTGTCTTGATATTTGTTAACGTGACACCAGTGAAATTACGTTCCAACCTACATGTTTGGAAACTCTGTTTCCAATCGGGCTTATTTTATAAGCCCGATTTACTTAAATCTCCACCACATATTTACCTCGTAGACCGTAAAAGTAACCTCGTAAATCGTAAAAGTTACTTCGTATTCCGTAAATCACAATTTATAAGCACTTATGGAACTTCCATAAGCTAATCCAAACGAGCCAGTAATCCTTAAGGTGAGCAGCTTTTTACGAGCCTAAGTCCCATACTACTAACGCAATAAAAAATGTTTAGATGAGCATCCCCCATTGGTATTTGCAGAGTCTACTCATTCGGATCAAGGTTATAGAGATTTAAACGTCTCTAAGTCAGGGTCTTGGCATTTTTGAACAATTACTATTACAGCTCTGAATTTAGGGAAAGTTTTAAGAGTTTGGATCGGAGGCCTGGCTACTCTAGGATAACACACAGGTTATTTCCCACAGATAAAATATGCATCCTTTCATTAAGAACCAACCTGTCTCCTCCGGGATACACCATTGCGCAGATGTTGCACGACGTTTCGAACCTTTTGCACATGCAGACATGAAAGGTGTTAGATTGGGTGTAAATTATATTAATGATCAAATCAATTATCAATTAATATAACCAAAGAAGGAAATTACACTCGAAACAAAACCTCTGCACCAACCTAGTCTCATATAGTTAGTATCCCAACATTTGCTACATGAAAGTATTTATGACAGTTGATACGGTGCTTACACAGTACAAGGGCCTTTGATTTTCCATATTAAAGCAAAGGAATACACTATCAGGACTCGCATAAGTTGAACATTTTGTTTCTTCCTTCTTAAGAAATCACTATTATTCATAAAAGATTTTATTTCTAGTCAAGTTAAAATTTCCATCAAATACCCTAAGGCAAAAAATACATATAGATCCAGCAACCACAATAGTGCAAAATATACACCATCGCCATATTTTCATGAATGAAGCTAAAAGCAGGAAGTAAACTATCCTTTTTGGGTAGGAGGGTTAAGGCTTAAGACATCAATGCCACTAATCATTGTAAGGATTTTCAAACTTCAAAGATATTAAGGAGTTACAGGATGTAAACCTTGAAATTGGGGGAGGCCCTTCTACCCTATGGGACGTGCAGAACTTCTCTTTTGCATTTAACTAATACTCCCTCTGGTTCTTTATATAAGACTAATTTGAGGAGTTGATCGTGGCTCTAAATATAAGACCTATTTTCATATTTGTCAATCTTTTCCTAATTTACCCCTATTGATGTTCCCTCAACAATAATCAAAGAAGAGAGGGGAGGAGAGATTGAGGAAAATGATTAGGGTATTTTAGAAAATCATGTCATATTAACTAAATTAATTTCTTTAATCTAATTAAATTAAGTAAATAGGTCTTATATTAAGAACCGGAGGAAGTAACAATAATGTAACACCATGACATTCAAAATTAGGTACAAGGCGGGACATCATCTTCAGCTTGCAGAATATTAAGACATAAATCTACTTTCATCAGTCTCCAATTTGCCCAGAAAAACAAAAACCTGAACCACTTTTCTATACAATCGTCAATCATTTTATGGCCCGTCCAAACGATTCACTGCAGTTGTATCAGTTCTCTTGCTTTTTCTATTCATTCTATATTAAGAAAAAACCTTTCCATCAAAACTATGCATTTGTCCAACACCCCCTCCACGTTTAAGTTTGAAATTTTTAGAAAACACGTCAATTATTTTCTGCCAAGCAATCAAAGTTAAATCATTCAATATTCCTTCATTGACCTTCAGAATAAAGCAAATATTAATATTTAGCTGGTCTTAACAAAAATTCACACTAGAAAAAAGTCGAAACCTTAAAGGATGTCCCATATTAGCATACCTCACTTAACAGATTGTTTCTGGCTCCATCAGTAAAAGGAGGTCCCATATTAAGGTAAGATTGATTCTCCGATCTTTGTGACACCCTGAGCTGATTCTGAACCCCAGCACTATTAATTACAGTAGGCAAGTCCCTTTCTTGAAAGATTGCTGGAGGGTTTAAATCTAATTGGTTATTTCTCCTTGGCCCCAGGAAACCAATAGGTGCAGCTGCAGAAACAACTCCAAATAACGTTGGCATATGCTGTTCGAAAGCATTGAACCAATGGACACCAGTAGGAGCAATCAATAAATGACTACCTAAAAACGGACCATAATGGGAAGGGGAAACAAAATTTCCAAGAAAGTTTGCAGTTCCATGGTCAAAATTCCAGTTTGCTGGATAAGTTGACTGAGCTCCAGTTTGAGAACCAAGCATGATATTTCTTGGAATGTTGTCAGGGTTTCCGCCTCCAGGCGCAGCATAAACAGTTGAAAAGGGAGGTGCGAAACTTCTCAGCCCCATAACATTAACCCAAGGGGCAGGCAGCAGGATATCATGAAAATCAGGAAACTGCACAAATAGTTGCCCATAGGGAATTGCACCAACTGAAGCTTGTGCTTGGCTAAAGAAATGAGGATCGTTTTGTTGGTGATGCTGGGGTGTTTGACTGGGAAAAATAGCATGAAAGTTACTTGCATGCCCCATTGACAAATTGCTGGATGGTACAAAAGCTGCTGGACTAGCATCTGTCTGATTATTGCTTTGAAATTGTCCAAGTTGTCCAGCGTGACTGAAGTGTAGCATGTCATAACTTGGCCTGGTAATACCATGATCACTTCCAGCCTCAAATGAAAATAGAGAACCATTAGCAGGACGATGCCTAGCTTCATTTAATTGTTGCATGTTAGAAATTGGCATTATAGTCCGATGACCTAATTCATCATCAGACTGTTGTGGGCGGATATTTGTAGCACCATTATAAGGAGCTGCTATGCTCAAGCTGTTACTGGTATTGACTTGGACAGCAGCAGCCTGTGATATGGGGGTCCTAGCTTGCACAGCTGATCTAGAACTTTCACCTGTTAACAATTCTCTAGAAGCATGTTCAGGAGAACTATTGGAGGACAAATAACTCATATTCACTAAGCTGTTATTCACTCCTTGTTCATCTACTACATAGGATGTTCCACTGTCACTTGCCAATAAACCAGATAAATTACTGTCACTTTGATTGTCTGGTGCATCAGGTTCAAAAGGATGTAGGCACAAACCTACTGACACATTCTGATTGGTGTGATGACCATTTTCCACATATTCTGCACTTAAGTCTAGGTTATGATGGATAACACCCACACCAAGATCATTGCTTTGAACGCTATTAAGATGCTCTTGATAAAGGAGAAAATTTAGCCCATTAAGACTATTTGGGAAACTTTGGATGCTTCCATTACGAGAACTTGGTGAGGACACAGCTCCCAGGGCTTCAGTTGATTCCGAATGGTTGGCCTCACTTTGGATGCTTTCATTAGAATTGTTTTGACCTAAACCTCCAGTAACTGTGAGAACTCAGTTGTGGAAATGCCAGCAAATAAAGGATGAATATATCCTTAATAATCCCATAAAATCAGGTCCATATTAAAAGATTATAGGATGGGGTAGGCAGAGTTACCTTGATGGTTCATCATTGCTTATAAATTGCCTCCTAGGAAAGTATACCAAAATGTAACACCAGATTACATAATGCGGCTTTCCAGCAAAGTCATTCAGTCTGCAAAAGAACTAAGCAGTTGAATGAGAGACATAAAATACATAATACCATTCCCTTCGAACTAATATCAAAATATTACCAATAACTAATTAGGATTAGTATTTGATACCATAAGTAGCAAAAATTGCAGAAGTACTCAAGCTACAGAATATTATAATGATAGAACACACAAGGACAGACGCATCACAATTCAGTTTGAGAAAAACGAATGGCATTATAAATGCGTTGATTATCATATTTGGATCAGGATCAGGATTCACAAATAAAATCAATTTTAAACCGCAAATAAATAAGCCATCTAATTGACCATTGACCATCTCCAGACAAAACAAAATAAAAAAGTGAGGTCTTTCATCATATTCAGAGGCCTAATTGTCACCTCAAAAGCTCGCAACCCATCCTACTTGTAATCACCAAATATGCCCCTGGTGCATTGAGAGAATACATTAAGCATCTCTTACTAACCATGTTAGGCTATAACTTAAAACATGTATTGCCTAGCAAGGTTCATGGGGCAGTAAAGCATGTTGGGCAGTTCTGTGCACTATGGAAGATTTATAGCTTTGCAAGTTTCATGCAGCTATTCTTGCTGTAGCTGAAGTGCTTGGTATGCGCAGAACAGCTAATAGGGCAACAAACCTAACTTCAATAATCATGAGAGGCTGAAACCTAGCAACCTTCACCATTGGCGCATTTTGGTCTTCTTGCAGCCACTGACTATCACCTGAAGGCACTAAAGTTAGGCAAGCCTGATCTCTTCTTCCTCTTTTCTTCTCCCCAGATTCAGACCTTCCTCACCAACACCCCCCCCCACACCCTCAAAAAAAAAAAAAAAAAAAAAAAAGAAGCCAAAATCACCACCACCTGCAATACACTTTCCTCAAATGCAATCAACTGCTCTGAATCCACACTGCCATACCAAACCCTCCAGCAGTACCACCTCTCACAACTTCATGCTTGCTGACCAGTCATCAACAGAGCAGAACCTCCAACCCTGATAAATCTCCTCTGTTTTTCTTTAATTTATTAGTAACATATTACATTTTTGTATTCAGATTCAGTGCTTTCAATTTAGGTTATATAAAGTTCCACCACACAATTGAGTTCCAATAACGCAGAATCTACTAGAAAATGTTGCTAAATTCCCAATCCCAAAGTAGGAAAAAATTATATGTAATTTTTGTAATAAGGGTTACAACTTACAAGCAAAATCTGAGATTGGGAAAAAGTTATAACGCATATAAAGGAGAACATGACCCTAGCATCGTCAATCATGAAATCTACTATGCTCATATGGTTGGGTTACAGTTCTCCCAAACATATACTACGCTAAAAACTGATAATGAGATACCCAACTGACAAGCTGAAGAAGAACATAAAATCCGAAAACAAGATACACAACCAGTATACAAAATTTGATGAATCCCCAAACTCCCAAAAACGTAGAACATCTACTCATAGAAGAAGATAGAGGTCTTGAGCTAGATAAAACCCACCAACCGATAAAACTGCAAAAGTAAGACGAAGAATTGAGTGTATACCCAGTAGAGAAAAGGAATCGCCAGTGAGGTGGCTCAAAGCAGACGGCTTCTGCGACGATCTTACTCAGTCTCCAATGCCGAACACTTTCAGCGTCTCTGGGAATTTTGAGCAGTCCGAAGGCAGAGATGGGACCTTTTATGGATCGAACTGAAGTGCTGAATTGGTAAAACAGTTCGGATGGGCATTGAATTCCGATGCCAGGTTTTGATCGAAGAAAGGGTTTCATAATGGCACAGATGAACCAGAAAACCGGGTAATAATGCAATGGGTTCATGGCTGGGTTCTGCCAAAGGGTTCGTAACGCTGCTAGGAGGCTTAATCCGGGACGCCCCGTGGCATGAATCCCCGATTATCTTCATGCAGGCAGTTTCTCCCTCGATTTTTCCACCTCCTTGCATCTCAAGCTTGCTTTTATTGCTTCCAGACCCTTCCCTTTTGTTTTTGCCCCTTTTCTGTGTCATCACCAGCTATGCTCACTGGAGCGGGAAGCTGAAACCTCCCGCCCTTGCTTTGCACGCTCGGTCTTCATCTCCCGCTATTTTACTTACTTTTTTTTAATTGTTTTATTATGGGACATGCAAGCTTCTTTTTCGATTTTTTACGTATCCTTTTTTTTTTTTGTGCCGGTTTTTACATATCCATTAATTCTTCATTTTCTTTACAAATCAGTCAATTATATTGCGCATGACAAGATATATAATAAAGCGTATAATATATTAATGATAAACATAGTATCAACTGTTTTCAAAAATTTATGGTAAATTTAACTCAAAACAGTAGTTCATGATGATTACGGCATTCATCATTAATAATTATTTCAGATAGTGATTGAGTATTTAAAAATAACTTTTCAATCATAATTTATGGTATATGAGGTAATTATGTGAAAGAAGTTTTATCTTAATTTACGTAAAAAATACTTATAAACTAAAAATAAACTATAACAAACACATAAATATAAGCAAGCAGGATGGGGGAAAATGATCCGGTCAATTTTTAGGCATTTATTTTATCCATGTTACAAGAATCTAGCAATTGCAGGAAGGATTTTACAAGACAATGACCCAAGTTGGTGTATTTGGACTTAAATTGTTGCTATCGTACAATTTTTCACATCTAATTTTGTGGTGTATTACATTTCAGATTTATACTTCTAAATTCTAATGCATAGTTGAAGGCGAAATCTCAGGAATTGCGGACTTGGATATCTAATGAATATGAGTTAACATTTTTGCCCCCTCTTCAGGGAAGCTAAATGTACCTTTGGAACATATAAATAATTCATTCTCTATGTTTTGGTGATAGGTATGGATAAATTATAAATACACAATCAACCATCGATAATTAACTACATATGTAAGAGCTCATATCTGGAACCAAAAAAAAGTCATAGTTTAATTACATTTTGTTGGCCAATAGAATTTAATTATATTTAATTTAACTAATAATCGTACTTGACATATAAATGCAATCATGGCAGTAGATGGGATGAGGGAAAGCCCTTAAACTCACTCCCCATAGTTAAAATTAATCATGCTTTTAAAGTTTTTAAGTTACCTTAAATGAAGTTCATTTCTTACTCATATGCTGTTTTTAATTAGTTAGTCAATGAATTAAGAACGGATATTCCGAGAATCCTGCATTTCCAAGATGGTGCTCCATATGAAGTCCACATTGGAAAATCCGTCTACCGGAGGATGAAAGGGAGAAGAAGTTAATGCTCTCAATAAACACAGCTTAACAGCATAATGATTCTCAACCATAGATTTAATCTTACTCCTTTCATACTGCCACGCGTCGCAATGGCTTCCATGCCATTTGGGCCTTCTAATGGGCTGGACCTTCTTGTATACGATTTGTCTGAGTTAAGAGGGAGCCCATTGGTCCGTGATCTCACCGTTTATTAGGCAAAACCAGTTAATCCCCGCAGTCCAATTATGCTCCCCCCGGGAACCCCCACTTAAAAAAAAAAAAAAAAAAGAGGCACACTTAATTTCTGCAAATTTTTTAAAAGTAAAATAGGGCCAGTAGTTGGTAGTTGGCTTGTAAGTAAAATCATGCTGTTGAGGAGGATTTGCTGGGTGTTCTATATATGATTCTTCAAATTCTTCATCTTCCTCATTTGGTTGGACCATTGCAATTTTGGAAATACCAACAAAATTTGCTTCTAAATCATCATCATAAGTAGAAACAAAAGAATCATCTGATTGTGAACTAGATGAGTATGAGTCCTGAAGTAGTTCAAAGGGATTATGAAGTTTTGTGCTAGTGGAATCTTAAGGGTTTATGGTTTGCTGGGTTAATGATTGTATGGTAGGTTGATAGGTTTAAGATGGCTGATGAATTTTGACTTCAATTTGCTTTTGCTTTTGTTTATCAAGGGAGATGGTTGGCTGTGGGGTAAGTTGAGAAACAACAGGCTCACTTATTTTGATACTTATCTGAATAGGTTTTTTTATCCTGCAAGATGTTCATGTTTCATGAGTTGAATAAGAAGGCCAATAAGAGGCAAGTCTTTCTGGTATTATGGGAAAAGGTCTAGGAATGGGTTTAAGCTAAAGTGGTTGTTGGATTTGTTGAAATAAGGGATAGTTCATCTGAAATACTTTGTTATAATCAGCTACTTTAGGATAAACTGTAGGTGATGAATGATAGATGGGTGGTGAAATTTAAGGATACGAGGGATATGACTCATATATGACTTGAGATTGTTTTATGGCCATATCTAGTTCTATTCTTTGCAAATCTTTCTGTATGGCTAATAATTTTCTTTCTTTCTGTTTGAATTCTGGTTTTACATATCCTGTGGTGATAAATCTCCTTAAATTTACATCAAGTTTCTGAGCTTGCTCTGTCTGAAAAGCACAAAGTCTTCAAACTTCTTCAGACATTTGTCTCATTTGAAAAGACAGACCATCTGTCTTGATTACTAAGGTATCAGGTTTAGAATCAAGTTTGGTTAATGTTGTATTTTGACAGACAACATTTTGAGTATGCCAATTTAATACTTCATCAGTTGCAGAGGCTGATCTAAAATGACCTTGAGAGTCTACTGTATTTGGAGTTACATAAGGTGGAGAAGAGACCTTAGTATTTTTATCTGTTGTTCTCTCTAGTAGAGGAAACTCCTGGTCATAAGGATTTCTAATCATCCTTATACACGGAATTGGTTGAGCAGCTATTAGAAGCATGGCTGGAATTACAGGTTCTGGTTTTGGAAAGAACTTCTTAACAAAATCTGAATGTCCTGTTTCAATTATCAATTCAACAAGAGACATATCTTTAAAAGATCTTTCAGGAGGAGGAGGAGGTTGTCATCCTTTTTTCTTGATATTCTGCTTTGGACCATGGTCATCATCTTCTTCATGATTATGGTAGTTCTTGTAGTAGCAAGAGGATCCTTTAAAGGATTTATTTTTTATGGCCTTCTTGATTGCATATTTGTAAGGGTAAAGTCCTTGTTCATCATCATTGGACTCTTCCCACCATTATGGAGTATTACACTCACAGTTAAAGTCATACATGCCTGAACCAAGTGCATCCCATAGCAAATGACCATTTAGGTGAGAGACATAGAAGGGTTTAACATGTTGATCTATCTAAGCTATAAGGGGTCTTTTCTGGCTGGTGTATAGGCTGGTGAAAGGGTGAGAATTCTGCCAAGAGGAACATCTAATCTTTGTTGGCTTGGTCTGATAAAGATGGTTTTAACAGTTCCATCTGAGATTTTTTTGATGATTGGTGGTGTTGTTGAATGGACATCAAGTTGAATCCCGTGGAAAAGTCTTTCATAGTTATTGATCTTTTCAAGTGGCATCAACTGATAAAGCTCTTCTCTAGGAATCTGTCTGGGAATTTGAATGATAAAAGTATCATCATATCTGTTGGATATGGCAAATAGGGTGTATTTGGTTGAGTTTGGAAGGTGCAGATCAAAGGAATGATTTTGAAGTCTATAAATGACTTGGTAGCGTAAAGTAGCCATAATAGCTTTAGGATTCTGTTCAGCTCCAATAATCTAGATCTGTACTTTGATTATGTTGGTGAGGTTACGATCATTTAAGCTAATATTGAAATATGTCTTAATGGTAAGAATAACACTTCTATTACTCAAAGCGGTAAGAATTGCCCCAATAAGAGCATTGGTATACTGCTTATAAGTAGAGTCAATAAGAGCAACTTTAGTAATGGCAGGAATTCATGTTCTCCCATAGAGGGTGAGGATAAGACAGATTGCACCAAAATAAAGATTGGTGTATCCTTCATATCTCCATTCATTGATCAAAGGCTGTGGCATCTCTATAGTAGAGTACTGTTCTTATGTGATTACAGGAAGGGAACACTGATCTAGTCGGGTAGTCTGAACAACTTCTTTGACATGAGGTCGTCGAGTGGTCAAAAGGGTTCTGATATTTCTAGTAAAACGGTTGGAACTATGGTAGATATGGTAGGCACTAAGAAGAGGTAGATCAATCTTACTGATCTGAGCATCTTCGGGCAAATGATTAACTTCTACAAGATTTTCTATTTTCTTGGCTAAGGTTCTTTTTACGGAGGGAGAAAGGGTTCTGGGAACAAAAGAAAAAACAAGAGTAATTACGAGAGGGTTTGTAAAACTAAGGGCTTTACTCATATTTTCTGAAGCTCTTCCTAATCACCTTCATTCATAGCATGATGTCACTGTCTCATAAAATTCATAAGGCTCTGATACCATGGCGAGGGTGGATGTATCTGGATCCCTATGACTGTGCGGTATCTTGACGGAATAAGGCTATAAGATCTCAAACATAGACACCAACCAAATCCTTCGGACCTAGATCTATCCTATATGATATTTAAGATGAACTGATAAATAATAAATTGAACCATGCCAGAGGTATGTTGACCCTGAAATGATATTCTAGTTCAGGTAAGTCCGAGCTCTCTTATCTCATCTTAGCTTAAAGACACTTTGGGACTCCAAATCCTTTTCAGTTCACGCATAAGTTGGCCTTATCAGTTGAATGTTTCTCAGTACTCTTACAGGATTATGATCAAATTCTTTATGATGCACATGTTCCTCTTAAAGAGGCAAGTACAGAGCATAATTGAATCTTTATAGAGACGGAGGCATCATACTAAGAACTTAGGTTTTTAGAAGAGATGAGAGAAATTTAGAAGAAAATCATATGGGAAAACACGCTTATATTCATAGAATTTAATACAGCTTTTGATGCTCCTGAAGTGAGGAGGAACATCATTTATATAGACAAAAACACTAAAGAATAAAAAAAACACACTGATTGAAAATAAAGACACATGAGCCTTATAAGGATAACCCGTGACTCATAAAACGATAAATAATACCAAATTTTGAGTGATAAAGTTGAATACCTGTAAATGTACTGACTCAGCACAATGTAATAAAGCACACCTATAGTACAATTATTCTGAAAAGTAAAGCACACTGATGAAAGTAAAATAAACGTGCTGCCAACACTTTGTCTAGGTGACTCACTACTTTATTGTTGGTTTGTGATCATCATCAGGAGACAAGTTGTCATTGTCCGTATCATAAAGCAATTTACGAGCATAGTAGAGTGAGTCTGGATAAGTCCTTGGAGAAAAATTTGGAGACTCTGGGGCTTCATAGTCTTTGGCTTCTTGGGCTGGATCTTGTGTACAGTAAGGAGGATAACTTTGAGAAAAAGTAGGCTGAGCTAAACAAACCCTTTAGACCGAGCATTTTGAAAAGTATGAGTTGAGGTTCCTGGTATGAATAGACTCAACTGGGTAAAATCTTCATAAGAATCTTAGGAGTCTCGAAAGATATGATCTGTGGGGTCTGGTTCAGAAGAAACATTTAATGCTTCAAAGGGATGGGCAGAATAGGAGGAGCAACAAGGCTGTGGAGCATACAACTCTTCATAACCATATCCTGTAGGAGGAATTGGTTTGAGGAGTTTGCATTCTTTCTTCTCATGTTGATTGACTTATGCCAAGTATTCTCCTATATCTTGAAGTTCTTTAGCATTTTGTCAGACCCATTCGAATAGAGAATGCCAAGGGTTGGCATGACTATTGAAGTAGACATCTCCATTAAAAATAAGGGAATAAGATCTATTAAGAAATAAAACATAAGAAAATATTTTTTGTTTCTTTTTTCAAATTTTCAAAGATTATATTCATCTATTTTATTATACAAGATTCCTCTCTAGTAGGGTAGATAAGCAAAAAGTTTAAGGAGTTGGTGAATGTGAGAATTTTTGTATTTTTTATCACAAAGATAGTGGTATACAGGTAGAGGTGTAAGAGCTATGAAATTGGTGAAAAGGATAGTCAATGACCAAATATATCAGAGTAGTTCTTTAAGAATAGGATGTTGGATAAAAGGTAAGGTGGCGTAAGGAGTATCAAGGTTGAAATGTTATGTTGCTGGAAAAAGGTTGATTTTCACAAAAAGAAGGTGAAGCCAATGGAACAAGTTATTTTTGGCATAGTGGATAAAGTCTTCTTTGCTATTAAGATAGGTGTTTAGAGGGAAAAGAGTGGCTTTTGTGAAATGAGTCATAATTCTGGCAGGAAGGCTTTCTGAGATAGTAAAAATGTACAAGGGCTTTGAAGAAAGGATTTTTGGAGGAGTAGAAGTCTTTTGAGGTCTAAATAGAAAATATGCAATGATCTTATGATGACCTTTAAGATGATGAACTATGAATTTGTAGTGGGAGACCAATCTCTCCATCTGAGTAATTGAGCATCATGCAAAATATTTTTCTTTGGAAAAAATGTATTGTCCATTTCTACAATAAAGTGGTAGGGGCTTAGATGAAAAATGAATTTTTCAATTCCTCGCTTGACAGCAAGGATTTATTTGTACGTTGCATGATAATGCTTTTTTGGTTGTCTGAGTTGTCCACAATAATATCTTTTGCCATTTACTTCTTCAAGAATTATTGCTCCCAAAAAATCATCATTGGCATCTGTTTGTAAGATTCTTTTTATTTGATATGGGATCTTCAACGGTGAAGGATTTTGAGTGATTCTTTTAAGGAATTTGACAGCTTATGTCTGTCTTTGTCCCCACTGTGGAGGATTCTTTTTGAGTAGTTTGGATAGCTGGCTAGTGTGATGAGATACATGAGGGATAAAATCCCTAAGATAATTTACAATGCCAAGAAATTGTTGGACTTGTTTGGGAGAGTGATTGTCATAAAAAAATTTAATAATTCCTATGCAATGTAAGGTCTTGGATTGTATTGACCATCTTTGAAATGCATGCCTAAGAATTCAATTTCTTTAACACCAACTTCACTTTTCTTTGAAGAGAGCATAATGCCATATTGTTCAATAATCTTGGAGAATTGGGCCAAAAGAGCTTTATAATATTCTTCAGTATTAGAGAACATAAGAATATCATTAATATAAATAAGGGCATTATGAAGAATGGGCTCAAAGATTCTGGTCATGGCTTTTTGGAATAAGGATAGGGCTACTTTAAGACTAAAAGGCATAATAGTCCGCTGGTATTGGGCATTAGGTATGCAGAAAGCAGTTTTGGGCCTATCTTCTAGGTGCATACCCAATTGCCAAAATCCTGCTTTGATATCAAACTTTGAAAAGACTTGGGCCTTTTTGAGATAGACCAACATAGTATTGGGAAACTTATCATCTTAAAGAAAATGATTCAAGAGTTTATAATAAATGATAAGTCTCTTTTTACCTCATTTGATTTCTGATATCTTTTCAACATAAAAAGCTTGGCAAATCCAATCAGATTTTGTAGGCTCAGTGAGTCATTGTTTTAGCAAGGCTGAACATTCATTCATAACTAGCTTTAAATCATCAGGATTCATTCCAGGATGAGAAGCATTCCAGGATGAGAAGCCTTTGTAGGATTAATATTCTCATTCTTTTTGAAAGGTAATCTAATGAAAAACTCCTGGTTTTTTCATAATGGATAAAGGTATGGAAACCGATCATGATTGTCTGTACAATATTGAAGCAATTAATCTTTAACATCTAAATACTGAGGAGGAGCTTGTTGAAGTTCAAACAGACTAGGGATTTCTGTCTAAGAACTGGAATTTCCTTTCCATTTTATCCCTTTAGGTAGAATCATGAGATTTTGAGTGTGGTAAAAGGCGTCAAACCATAATAAGATATTTTTTCCTGGGACATCACTTCCTAACACCTTAATCTTTAAAGTGCATCATGGGAAGAATTTAATTCCAATCTTTCTTTTGGAGATAAGATCAATTTTGAAAAGTTTTGCATCAGTAGTAAAGAAATACTGATCATGAGATACCTACTCTTGAGGAGGAAGGATATGAGGTTTCATCACTGTGTTGCATGATCCTGTATCAATGAAGGCAATGGCAGAAATAGGTTTGGAGTATTTATCAGCAAGAACTCGGACCTTTTATATTTGGAAGGGGAATGTTGAGGTTTTCCTTAGGATTGGATTTCAAAGATCCAATAAAGGATTTTGATGGATTTGGGAAGGTTGGTTTGTTTAGATGAATATTTTGGTTTGGAGGTAAGGCTGGGCTAATGAGGTTAATTGATCCATATGAATGAGCTTCTTCTTCTTCTGATTCAATACTAGATTTAGAGTCAAGATTAGAGAAATTTGAATTCTCTTCTTCTTCTTCTTCTGATAATGAAACAACATATTGAGCATATTTATCTCTATATGGTTGTTTTTCAAGGAAGTCTTTAATATCTGCTTCCTTGTTTGTGATCATCAAGATACTGTGGAGTTGTTAGATTATTTTAATATATTTATTGGTCTTGTTAGGACAATTTTTTTGCAAAATGTCCTTTTTTTTCTGCAGACAAAACACCTTGATCTCTTGATAAAGGATTTCCTAGACTTAAAAAATCTAGCTTTTCTTTTTGATCTCCTTCTAGAAGAAAATATATTTTTTGAAAATTTTGTATAATGATGATAATAAGACTTCTTCTTTATAGAACAATAACAATCCTTATGATATTTACATTTGATATTTAGATATGACTTCTTACCGACATATCTAAACTTTATCGTGACTTGAACCATATTTTATATCAGATATCTAATATCTTACGGTAACATAAGTTTAATGAATGCAAATGCCTACGGTCTGAACTATTGAATGCTAAAGTACCGTTAAATGTAAAAGCTTTTAATTTCAGCAGATTAAATGCTATCCATTCATGCATCATTAAAAAAAAATAACACAAAAAAATTATTGTGTATGAAATTTATAATTTAAATACTCTCTCTATCTATTTTATAAGAGTCTAAAATTTAAATTACTATGATCTTTTTTATAAAAGTCTGAAAAGAATTGTCTGAACATTTAATGAGTTTTTTTCATGTCTACCCCTCATTAATTATATATATTATATTGATTAAAATGTTGATGATACTTCTATTTATTTTATTTCTCCCTTTTATTTGTCTCTCATAAATAAAGTCATACTTAACAAAAAAATATATTTTAGATATATTTATTATTTTTAATTAATTTTAACATCTTTCTTAAATGAATGGAGTCACTGTTTATATTCAAGCTTGTTTGTTATCACTTATCTGAATCGGGCTTATTATATAAGCCCAATTCACATAAATCGAGATAAATCTCCTCCACATATTTATCTTGTAGACCGTGAAAGCACTTCGTAGACCGTAAAAGTTACCTCGTAGACCGTAAATTACAATTCATAAGCACTTATAAAATTTTCATAAGTTATTCTAAACATACTCATTAAATAAAGATTCAATAGACCCAAGTCACCCAACACACACAAAATCTTAAATGCAGCTGCATAATTTATTACTCATCCGGTCTTATTTATAAGTAATTTTTTTATTATTTAAAACGAACTGGTATTTAAAAGTAATAAGTGTGTCAAAAATGCCATATTTTTTTCCATATATACTCTTATTTATGAAAACAGAGAGAGAATATATAAAAAGTATGATACATAGTAAAATATGTTTTCACAATGCTTTGTTGATTCATTAACGAAGTGAGTTCTCTCTCTCTCACTCTCCCTCTTGAATATAACTTTTGATGTGTGTGATAATTAATTATAAATAATATGTATTTAATAAAGATAAAATATAAAAAATGAGCTTATATTTTCAGATACAAAATAAAAATTGCTTATAAAAAGGATCAACCCTATAAGAGAGAAAATTGCTTATAAATAGAATCGGAGGGAGTAATTATGAAAAGTCTGACTCCCTAAATTTTTTTATATTTTATATCGATGTTGGTATATACGCTTGAAATAACATTAAAATATGTACAAATTTGTTTATTTTCTTAAAATCTATGTCTATGAGTTCATATGTATTGCCAAAATTTGGAAAAGAAAAAGTCCATTAACTAGCATAGATACAAGGCCACTTACTATGCAAGAGGCCTTTCCAAATTTGTCCCCGAGGTGGTTATATTTTAATATTTTTTATTTTTAAAAGATGAAAAATATATCTTAGAAATATTTGTTTAATTATTAAATATTTAAAATTAATAATTTACAATAGAAAGAAAAATTACTTGACACTGATTCTTACCGCGGGTAATACGTTGGTCTTTTACCCAGACTCCTGCCATGTACATACGTGGCATTTCACCCAAAAAAAAAAAAGTGTGAATGCATGGCATCTGGTGACACAATGACGAAACATGACGACACTTCTTTCACATATGGCTGCTTACCAATTAAGATGATCAAAATTCCAAAGGAAGAAAAGCTTTCAGCTTTGACACGAACAAATGGAGCAACTAATGCGAGAAGCTCGGATTGATGAGTTGCCCACAGACATGTTGGCTCACATATTTCTTTTCTTCACTTCCTTCACTGATTTGGCCCAGTAAGTTTGCTCTCGATCTATTCTCAATTCTCATGTTCGCCAAGCCTATGCTCTATATAAAATATATCCAGTTCCTCATTCTCCTCTTAATGTTATCGATTGCGGAAAAATTATTACAAGGGCCAGTATTGTGTGCAAAAAATGGAAGCGAGGGGCAAGGGAATCTCTGGCTCACAGAAGAAATCTGAGCTTTGCTGGTTGGAAAATGGACGATGACTCTGCTGCTCGCCTCGTTTGTCATGCCTACAACCTTAGAGAACTCGACATGTATGTATATCTGTCTAGATTTCTTCATTATATGATACTTACGTGATCGCTGCATTGTCCTCTGGATACCATTTTGCTTTTAAGTATTTTGTGAAGTTGATTAATAAATTTTGGATTTGAAAAATGACATTGTACGAGCAGTTGACTATTTTTAACGGTCCTCCTGCTATTTCAAGGTCAAGGAGAAAATGTTATGTGGAAAAGGTTGATACCATGTTTGTTGGATTGATGGACATGGAGTAAATGATGGTTTTAATTATTTGAAACAATCATCAGAAGCTTGCGTTAAATGGCCCAAAATCATAAGCGGCCTTGTTTGGATTTGTTTATTTTAACCTTTGATGAATAGACGAGACATCCAAAGGGGGGTACACTGACTTGTAAAAACTGTTACAAAAAAATAAACAACCAACTGCTGATATTTTGATCCATTTTTTACTAGGTGGGAGCAGATAACTTGTTACACTGTATGCTCTTAGCATGCAATACATAAAATAAAGTGTACTATATTAATATTTAATAGTCTCGTGTTTTCAGCCCAAGGAGCCGATGGGGTTGCCAAATCACTGATAATGGACTTCTCAAGATATCTATGGCAAAGTGCGTCGGCAATCTCACGTCCATATCTTTGTGGGGTTTAACAGGGATCACAGATGAAGGTGTTGTTCAACTGGTAATTAATACATAGTTTCGTGTTACTTGGATGGTACTTTTGAGCTAATACGTGGATCTGATCTCTATGTTATGTATAAAAAAAATGATGTTGACTTCAAGAGCCAAAAAGACAAAATGGAAAGAAACTTGGACTTAAAAGTGATAGCTTTATGAAACATTTTTGGAATGTTGGACACTTAGCTTAGACGTCAGTTAGGCTAGATTGAAACCAATGATATGCAGTTATTTGATCAAAACTAGATTGGGTGGATTCATACAGTTTCCTGGCGCTTGCCAGGTTGGTGAATGTTTAGCTTGGACCTTTCAGCATTCTTTCTTGATGTCTTTTCTTTTTTTTTAACCATTATTCTAACAGATGTCGAGAACTAAATCCTTGGAACATCTGAATGTTGGTGGTACAGTTATCACGGACGAAACATTGTTTGCTATCGCAAGGAGTTGTCCAAAGTTGGAGGTAAATTATTACTATATTGCATAGAAACTGAACTCTAGGTTTTGCCGATGAGCTAGAGTCTGAAGTTATCCCCTTTTCTTGTTTTCCCCTCCTCCCAATAAGACATATGGAGATAACGAAAGTCATTTATAAGGTCTCAATAATTGTCAGTTGATATCATTCATCACTGGCTGAAGAGGACGACGTCTGATATTTCTATGTTCCTGATAACTTATTGTTTATTTCAGTCCATTGTACTGTGGGGCTGCCGTCATGTTACTGAGAACGGGCTTGTGGTATTAATTGATAAATGCGGGAAGCTCAAATCCATGAATGTATGGGGAACAGGAGTTCCTGATTACTGTCTCAGCAACTTGCTTATCAGATGTCCACATCTTCTGATAAAAGCTTAAGAACTGGTCTGGGCCTCTCTTATGCCCTTGGTTTTAAGACTATGATTCTTGCCAGTAGTTTTCATGGACCCCTTATTCTATGTCTTGTATAGGAACTATCCTCTTGTGATTCTATTTTTTTCCCTCCTCTTTCAATGTGTTGGCACTATGATTCTCAAGTTTAGTTTTTTTTTTGGGGGTATAATAATCACGGAATTAGTTAGAATTTAGAACAACTTTTTGATGAAGACAGATATTAAAATTTTAATTTGTGCATGGTTTCTTATTCAAACTATTACCATATTGTTCCACAGTAGAAATCAAGATTGATTTGAGATTGAGGTTACGGAAAAGAAAAACTCGAAAGTGAAGGAAGGGATATATGATCACATTTCAATATTTCATAACTGAAAAATGAAAAGGAAGTTTTCTGTTGTTTGGGGTGGTGGGGACGACATCGAAGATTGGGCAATTAAAGTTTAGTTTCAAACGATAAAAAATTGAAGAATAGAGACTGAAGAAAGGCTATGAAAAACAAAAGAACTTGCTTAAAAGTTTGGATTGTATTTTGCGGCGTACTATGACTGAGCATTGGAAAGATTGTTCGGAGTTACCCCTCCCTCTGTTATCATTAGGCTGTGACTAGGGAGAGATTATTATTATTATTAGGAAAAAAATTAAGGGCTTGATATCAAAACACGGTCGTCCTATTTAAGTGCCCATTTGGAATGATGGGCAGAAGCTACTTTTTTAACTTAGTTTATAATATACTAAATAAGTATATAAAAGAAGTTCTGTATTCACTTACATAAATGTGCTTTTCAAACAGGCCATAAGTTGGCGAACACGGAAATCTGCTGCTCAGAGCGGCTATCAAGCTTCACATGAAGGACATAATTTGAAGTTTAACCCTTAAATTACAAGAATTAGTCAATAACTGAACTCATACAAGTTCCTCTGCCAAACACAAATCACCATGATGAAACCTCATACAAGTTCCTCTGATAAGCCTAGAGGTCCGTGTTCTACATTCGTTATAAGGTCCTTAGACCTCACGACTAACTGTATTGACTTCCGACTTTAGGGAACATGGAAGACCCCATTTATCGGAGAGAAACAAGTTTGTTAGGATATTAGAATCACAATTGGACAATGACCGAGAGCTACCCGTCCTAAACTTATCCCATGTATATTCTGTCGTTTTCATTAATGATGCCTGGATATTGAACCTGAAACATAACAGGAAGAAACATGGCAAATATTAGCACAAACAAGTGGTTAGTAGATGATTAAAATACACGGGAGACAACAGATTGTACATTCGTTCGCTAATGATTAAGCACATTGTCAGCAAAAGGAACATATATATATATTTATTTCTATTTTCAAACATACGAAATTTTTGAGAGAGATGCATTGGTTAAAATGGAAGAAATAAATATCCAATAACTACAATCATTATAAAGTAAAACGGATTTCCAGTTTTTAGCACGTAAAGCACATCTTTCATAATCTTCATAATTGGGAAAGGGTAAAATTTCTTAACTCGTAGAACCATAAATTAAATCAGACCACACTAAGCCATCAAGGTCAAGACTAACCAGGAAAGTTTCAAGTGCGTGAGATCGAGAGTGAATCAATAATAGGCTGGACAAGTGAACTAGATCTCCGTCAATGCAAAAGCCTTCCATAGTTCAATTATATTAAGTTGAATCACAAGCTTCCCTAAAGTTAAAGAATTCCCGACCTCACTTGTTAAGTTATAGCATCTGAACATTTTCACTCGAGTGAAATAATGATAATTATGGGAAACTCAACATTTAAAGCATCTAACCAGAACTTGGTCAAAAACACCAGACTTGATGCATATGCAAATATCAAATCACAATCATTATCAGACAACTTTCTTAAGATCCACACTAGTCCAGATTTATGGAATTGAAGTGCCTAAAGGAAAATAAGAGAAACAAGCGAATGTAATCGCTAAGTGAAACACCCAGAAACCAAACTACTTGCCAACCATAAAAAGTACCTATAACACTTCCAGCTCCGGCAACGATTTACTCCTCATCACTGTATTCCTTAGAAGACAGCACAGATCCATGTATATAGCTTCATCAATCCCAAATTTTTGTCTCATGAAATTTCACAGGTTGAAGCAAGACAGCAGCATACATACAAACATTCTAAGAGACTCCTGAAAATTACCTCTGATATGATATACAATAATACTAATATCATAGTAGTAGCAAAACTGCTACAACTGGGAAGAAAAACAAGAGTAGCATATAATTTAGAGAATGGGCTGGTGAAGCAGATCTGGTAAACTGAACAGATCCAGTAAAGCTTCCAAAGCTTCCAGAAGTATTGGTCATCGGACTTGCACTGGGTACTGCAATGTTCTTGCAGGTACCAAAAGGCACTCCAGCCTGCAAATCACCAATATTGATGTAACTAACGAGGTACACTTTCTTTCACTAAAAATGTTCAAGTAGAAACTGGCAAGATAAAAGCCATCAACATCCAGGATGTGCCCACCAAGAGATGCAGTTAATAAAGCAAATTGTTAATATAGACAAGAAAGGAAAATTTTAAAATAAAGGAGGAGGTTCAAAACAAAACGATTCAAATCAGGTCATGACCGACGAATTAATAAAGCAATGAAGATAAACCTGGCAAGCTGTGATGGTACTACACCCACACAATGCGTGGCCATTCATTTTATCCACTACATCAAAAACACCGCCTCCATCACTTCTCTGCATGAAATTACACTTAATGTTATGGCAAAAATGCAAGGTCATGATTATGCACAAACTAGGACATACCAAGTTAAAACCCTAAACAAATAGAAATACCATGTAGAAATTAACGGCTATAAAGTTGGGCAGCATGTTTCCTGCAGCTTTGTAACAAGTATTCACCATTGCTGCAAGTGGAGCAGAATGCTCTTTGCATGAATCAGCTTCAACTGGATAGGTTGGAAAGTAATTCTGCAAGAAAAGTGAAGAGCTTCTAGAATTTAATGGCTTTGATTCTTTTCTATGTGAGCAAGATCCCTGTTGAACTCCAGGATCTCCAGCTGAAAAAAGACACGAGATTATGAATATTTTATCTCAATCTTCATATACCAGACATATGCATGTCACTATGATATTGTACTTACGCTCATTTTCTACCATGTACCTCCACTGATAAGCTATTCCTTCTTCAGCTTCCTTTGAAGCAATGGAAGTAAACACAAGAAGACGGTAATTTGCTTGAACCATCTCCGTTATAGTGGGCCAATCTTGACCCTTTTTCGGCATCTTAGACACAGGAAACCAATATTTATCCAGTCCAGCTCTGGTAAATAGATTAGTCAATCCTTTAGGAGAATGCACGTAGTCTTCAATTATTATGGTGATAATCTCTGTCGGGTTTTCTGTCAAGAATGCTTCTACTTCGTTCAGAGTATTTATAGCAGGTTGCTGAGAATATTTCAATGGACATGTTAGAAGACGCTCCATGAAAGTGCAATCATAAAAGTACATTTAAATTGTAAGGAAAAAAAGGGGTGGGAACATGGGTTAGAGTACAAATGCGGTGAAGGAAAAACATTGTCCCCGGAAGGAATGGCAGAGCCAGATATCGTTCTCGAAGTCGTACATATCCAACATCAGTCCTCTCACTCCATTCTACATCATATTGATCAAAACACATGAATAAGATTCTCTGATGAAACGATTATACTAAAAGAATACGAAAACGGTTAATAGGATTTTGTAATCTTGCGTAGTTGTCGATGACTGAGAGAAAGTAAAGAAGATCATTCTCTGTTGTTCATCTTGAAGCTGACTGAGAATCCAACTCGAACCATAAAGGGAGAGGGGGAAAAGTAAGAAACAAGCAACGGACAAGAACAAAATTGACAAGAAAAATGTGTGATGTTAACTCCGTCTCTTCCTCTCCGGCATCTCAGAATATGGAAAGAAGAACGCAAACACATACTCTCAATTGGTTGGTCACAGTGTCTTCTTGATTGTAAAATGTTAGCCTCTGCACGCCAGGCAAGGATGGTGCATCAACGATGCTGAATGAGTTATGGGTCATTATCCACGTATACTTGTTGAAGGGCAATCCATTAATCTGCATACGAAAGAAGTAAAGTTAACGGTTCAACTCGTCACGTCGCCGCAAAATTAAAGGAAGCTCCCACCATCGACTGCGAAATTCGCAAGACAAAAGAAAGAAATAGACTCTAACTTCCAGCTGCATAAGTAAAGAAGCTTACAATCGACGATGGAACGGTGGCGAGACCTCTGGTGCAGATAGGTTGCGTCCTGCCCAAAGCAGGGCAGTTGCCACAGTAGAGACCTGGTCCGCAATCCGTGGATGCTGAGCATGATTCCAGGAGCTGAGAATCCCTGTGAAATTCAGCTCAAACTGGGGGGAAAAGAAGAAAAGAAAAGGAAAAAAAAAAGGGAGAGAGCACGGATCTCATAGAAGAAAAGAGGAGAAAGAGAACCTGACAATTGCCGTTAGAGCAGGCGGTGGAAAAGGCGATGAAGAGGGAGGGGAGAGATAGGAAGAGGGAGCCAATGGGAGGAGCTCTGCATTTTGCGCCGTACATGAAGAAAGTGTGAAGAAGGAGGGTGGGTAAGTATGAAGACGGTGGAAGCCACCCGGCGCAGAGAGGAGAGAAGAGAGTGGAAGCCAAAGTGTAAAGAGGAAGTCGATCAATCGTAGTGTTGGGTATCGGCCAAGGACTCTTATCGCCTTTAAATTTCTCTTATTTTGAGGCAACACCCCTTTCATAGGGTCACGGTCTCACTACATTTCTAAAGTTACTAGGCCATCTTTATTTTTTTTTCCCCAAAAGAACTATTACTAATATATTTGCTCATTGTTATACTCCTAATTAATGTCTTTCCTTTTAGTTTTAGTGAGTGTTTGAGAGTATCTAAATCACAGTTTTAGAAGTTTTTTTTATAAATTGAGATAAAACTCCTCTTATGTATTTAATTCGCAAATCGTAAAAATTATTCTAAAAAATTAATCCAAACACACACTAAAACTCATAAACATTACTTACATAGGGGAGGAAAACAAAACCTTAAGCTTAGAGTTTGAATAAAATGGCCCTGTTAAACCAATAAATAAATTCATCCCACTAAAGTAAAGCTTGGCAAATGGCAAGGTATGCATAAACTATTAGATATATAATATTAAATGTAGTTTGTGTAATTTTGATATGAAGGGTTGAAATTTCTGTTGGTTGAGCAGTGAGTGTTTCCATAAAGAGTTAGAATCCATCGAAGAGGGAGACTCTTGCAAAGCAAAGCACTCATCCATAGTTGAGGGCGTCCATTCACCCTCCGCTATGTAGTGTTCTACAACTCACATTAGTTTTACAGTGTACTTATTTAGAATAACGATTGGAGTCTTAAAAAATAGTTTTTTTAATTATGATTTACGATATGTGAGATAAGTATGTAAGAAATAAAGTTTTGAAAACTGGACCGATCACTGAACCGGTCAGGGTACTAGGTCAAGGGTCAATGGGTCATATCAGAGTCAAACCGAAGCTAAACTGGTGAGAAATTGAATATTTTATACTTATAAATATGAAATTCTAAAGAAAAATTTAAAAAAATATTTTTTTTAAAATAAAAAAATACTGAATCGGTCCGGTCACCGGACCAAACCGGTTCAGCCACCGGGTTACCTGTTCTCGGGCCGGCCGGTTCGGTCCGGATTCCAAAACCCTGGTGAAAAGAGTTTTATCTCGATTCAAGTAAATAAACATTTTTAAAGATCATAAACAAGTACAATGTCAAAGGCAGAGGTACCAACTAGCAAGGATATAATACAGGAAATAAATTTGAGCTCGTTTGGATTAGCTTACGGAAGCTCCATAAGTGCTTATAAATCGTGATTCACAGAATACGAAATAACTTTTACGGTTTACGAGGTAGTTTTTACAGTCTACGAGGTGCTTTTATAGTCTATGAGGTAAATATGTGAAAAAGAGTTATCTCAATTTATATAAATCAGGTTTATATAATAAGCCTAATTTATAAAAGCTCATCCAAACGACCTCATCTTCTTCCAAGTTTGGATGAAAAGAAAAATAAGAAAGAAAGGAGAGTCGGAGCCTCGTAGGGGCACTTTCAAAAATAATAAATTTTTTTACTATTTTTTTAAAAAATATTAGTATTATATCCTTCATATTTCTTTTACTTTTCCTAGAGTAATTTTACAGTCAATCACGCATCAACTCAAGGGTTCTTCCTTTCCAGTTTTTGGGATCCAACAAGACGGACTATCAATGTACCTTCATGGTTAAAACTTAAAAGTGCTTCACCCTCTTCAATCTTCATATGCTTTCCACGTGGTGGGGTACCTTCAAGATTGGCACCACCCTGCAATGCTCACTCCCATGGAAATGCTTCTTCCTCCTTCAAACCCTCTATTTCACCCTACATCTGTTCTTAGCCTTTTAATTTTTTTGACACTTATAAATATTTCCATTAATTTAATTTCAAAATAAATAAATAAATAACCCTTAAACAAGGGTGTTCAACATTTTTTCATCCCGATCTTTCTGTCCCGATCTCGAACAAATCAAGACGGGGAAATGTTAGTGTGAGCATTTCACCAAAGAGGGGATGAAAATGATTAAAAAAATTTTAACTAAAGAAAGATTAACAAGTAACTGAACTTAAAATGGAGTTTGGAGATAGAAAAATATCATCAAAGTGTGCACCAGAGATTTATACTGATTCGGTCACAACTTCTTTGACCTACATCCAGTCCTCGTAACGACTCTGAAACTTTCACTATATATTCCAAAATTTCGTGGGTTTTTGACACCTCAATATACTACAAGTTTCTTCACTGGACACTATACTTTGTAAATTGATCACTCTCTCAAGGTCTCACTACCTTGAGTATCACTTTATAGATGAATGAATGCATTTAAAGCTCTCTCAAAGAGTAGATAGATAAAATCTGACTTGCATAAGGTATATCAAGGAATAACAGAGACAATGAAGAACATAGCACATAATGAGCAAATTAAATATCGTCTTTGGTTAGTTTCTCCGTCTTTAATGCTTCTCTGTTTATAGGTAAAGGAAGTTTGAAGATCGTTGTGGGCATTCAAATTTGTCTGTTAGAGAGTAAACATAGCCGTTGATGAAAGAGAATGTTTCCGTCGTTCCTCTGAAATGCATTTAATGCTTCTGTCAGATTTTTGCTTTTCAGGATTTTGAAGTTAATCCATTGTTTAATCGCCTGAAACTTACTTGGGAAAAGATATTAGTAGCATTTAGGGATAACATAGAGATCCAGGAAGTAATTCAAGATGTAAAGAATATGTATTGAAATTCCCAAGACGATGATATTTAAATTATAATATCTTCACTCAAGTATGTTTGCAAATCACTTGCAGTGATGAACCCAGTCACCTAAGTAATATGTGATTTGGAATTCTGAATTTTAACAAAGAACTCAGTGGAAATCAATTTGAAAAACTAAGTATCACTCAAGTAAACATAACTAGTCACTTGAGTGATCTTTTAAAAACTGGAAAGAGTTTTCTCACTTCCATATTACTTGCATAAGTTTGCAAGTGATTACAAATCACTCTAGTGATTGTCCAATTCACTCAAGTGATCTTACTTGAAGATCACAAGTGAGATTAGAGTAACTTTTATAAGGAGTGTCGAGTGACGTCACCCAATTGTTTTTACCACATCACTCGAGTGATCTACTAATTTCACTCGAGTGATCTGACTCTCAAAGCATATCACTCGAGTGATATGCTTCTTGATGGATATCACTCGAGTAATCTGTTTCTTACTACATATCAAAGCATCATTTATCAGTAGCATCACTCGAGTGCTTACTAGTCAGTCAAGTGATATTATTGTTTTTATGAATTCACTTCCAAACTTTCTAGAGTCACCTGCAAGTAATGTTATCACTCGAGTGCATACCCAATAACTCGAATGATACCTAATAGAAAATTATCACCAAGTTTAATCATATAATAGTTGAGAATTTTCAACTGATAGTTAATCACTTAAGTGAACTTGCATAAGGGACAGAGTCAAAGCTTAATCATGAAACTCACTCATATACTTATCAAAGGATTTGACCATTATTGCTAATAAATCCAGTTTTGTTATCACCAAAATATTATGAGGAATAACAGAAAATTCCATCCTGAAAAATTCAGGACAAGAAAAATATATTCAAGATCGGGATTGGGAATGAGACTTCTCAATCCCAACTATATATATATATATATATTTCTAAAATACCTAAGTGAAGTGAAGCACTTCCAAAATAAGAACAATGTATAATTAGTTTGAATTTTTTTATTCAGATTGTCCATTTTAATCTAAGGAAGCCACTATTTAATCTAGTTTTTTTTTCAGATGTTGAGACAAATTTTAATAACAGATTTAGCCATCTCAATGGTGCAAAGGGAAGACCAATTTCAAGTTGTTAGAAAAATGATTGTATTTTATTTTTTTCTTTTCATAGGAAGAGCTTTTGTTACTGTCAATATTCACAAATAGTTATTACTTTCTTCCTCATTTGCAATCCTCTTGAAATGAACTGTCTCCGCCAATGAATTAGCCTTTGGCCCCCATTTTTCACTGGACTTCTATAATTTTTTAGAGCTGCTTTTGCCTCTTATGGTACCCAAAACGAAAAAGATTAACTTATATGGTGGATCTCTCAATATTTTTTTGTGTTAAAATCACCTTATTCACTCATATATAGAGTATCCTTTAAATACTTTTCTTGTTCTTTCATTTAGTTTAATTTAATCTTAGGGATTATCATTCAATCTTGCGATACAATCACCCTAATGCTTTTGTTGCCAACTTTAAATTATGTTGCGATTGGGCATACCCTCAAGAAAAATGGTAGTCATAAGTGCATCTATAGTCTATGTCAAAAGGAACAAAACATTGAAAGATTATAAATATTGAATTATTGATGAATTTGTAATTTTAATTCACTTTAGATATTTGTATTAGACTAATTTAGTACAGTATGATATTATATAACTTACATATTTATATTAGACTAAAGGAAACACAAGAAAAAAAAATTCAATATAAGGAAAAAATTTAAATAAAGGGAACATTTTCAGAAAAATCCTAGGATCCGGAATGAAAAGCTTTCTCAATCCCTTTTTGGGATCAGGATCGGGATTTCCCGATTCCATCCCGTCCTGTCCTCGAGAACAACCCTACCCTCAACTCAAAACAAATAAGATCTAGGTTCTTTTTTCAATGAACTATATTTAATTTCTTTATAACTTTAAAGAAATTATTAACCACCGAGTGTTTGGATCTTGTTAGAATCCCATAGAATAAGGGATATGTTTCCATGTAATAAGGAAACATGTTTCCATAGAATAGAGGAATGACTTATATATATATAGACTTGTATATGTGTTTTAGATTCAAGGAATTCAGATTATTCTTCCTTCTTTGTTTACATGGTATCAGAGCTTTAAGGTTCTTTAAAAAATTTTCAGATTCCGGCAAGTATTTTTTGAGTTTTCTGGCGTTGTTCATCGGTACTATCTAGTATTGTTCATCCGCAGATTCCGACAAGGTTCTTCAGTTTTCCGGTGACTGTTCATTTCAGTTTCCGTTTTCTGGCGACTACCTCCAGTTTTTGTTTCCGGCGACGTTACCTAGTTTTCCGGTGAGGCGGTACTGTTCTGCACTGTTTCGGTACTTTTTGACTATTCATCCAATACTGTTCGACTTTCCGAAAAAAAAAATTTCCAATTTCCGGTGTGGTGCTGTTCTGACTATTCATCTGTACTGTTCATACTATTGTTTGGTACTGTTCATAGTACTGTTTTGATACTATTCCGATGAATTTCTTCGGTTTTTGACAATATTCATAGTTACTGTTTGATACTATTCATAGCATTGTTTTGGTACTGTTCATAGTACTGTTTTTGGGACTATTCATAAGCATTATTTTGGACACCGTTCATCACGATGCATTTACCTCTGTTTTCCGGCGGCTGTTTCTTTTCCAAGGTACTATTCATATACTGTTTTTGGTACTGTTCATAGTACTGTTTGGCACTGTTTATCGGTACTATTTCATCAGTGTTAATCGTGACACATTATTTTTTTCATTGCTGAATCGAAGAACTTTGATATCGTCAATTTTCTTGAAGCTCTTGACTCCTCTTATAAGACTATTCGCTCTTAAATTTTGTCTAGTAAGGAACTCTCATCTCTTGAAGATGTGTTCTCACGGGTTCTTCGTGCTGCTAATTTAATTTGCCTGTCTGTTGATCACAATCCAAGTGTTTTAGCTAGGCGTGATTCCTTTAACAACAAGAATTATGGGTCTAAACAAGGCACTAGTACTCCGAATGTCTTTTGGAAGTTTCATCTATAATTATTGCAAGGAGCCTGGTCATATTAAGAAAAATTGTCGTAAATTACAGAACAAACAGCAACGTGATCAGCAGTGTAATCTTGCTCATATTGCTCAAATATCTGATAATTCCAATTCTAGTCCATCATCTATAGGGGCCTAGCTACAGGTACTTGGTCCTCTAGTCTTGCTACTACTTCTATGAAGTGGGTCATTGATTCTGGTGCTACCGACCACATGACAGGTAACCATCATTTATTTTCATCGTATGCCCCCTATGCCAACCTATCCTCCATACTCGTCGCCAATGGTTCCCCGGTCCGTGTTCTTGGATCAGGCACTATTAAACCAACTACATCAATTTCATTATCTTCTGTTCTTAATGTTCCTGATCTTACATTTAATCTTCTGTCTCCTAGTAAACTGACTCGCCATTTGAACTGCTTTATCACACTATTTCCTGACCATTGTTTAATCCAGGATCTTTCGACGAAGCAGATTATTGGTAGGGGCTATGAATCTGGTGGACATTACGTCCTTGATGATCAGGTGTCGCGTCCTATTGCTTGTTCTGGTGGGTCATATCTTTTTGAAGTCCATTGTCGTCTAGGTCATATGCCACTTTCGTCTCTAAAAAGGTTATATACTCAGTTTTCTTCTGTGTCTGCTTTAGATTGTGAGTCATGTCAGTTTGTCAAACACCATCGTGTTCATTTGGCACCTCGAGTCCATAAACGAGTTGCATCCCCATTTGAGTTAGTTCATTCTAATGTCTGGGGTCCTTGTTCAGTTTTGTCTCAAACTGATTTTTGATATTTTGTCACTTTTGTTGATGATTTTTCCCGAACCACTTGACTTTACTTAATGAAACAACGTTCTAAATTGTTTACACATTTTCGTAATTTATGTACTGAAATTCAAACTCAGTTTAATACTCCTGTGAAAATTCTTCGAAATGATAATGCGAAAGAATATTTTTCTGCCTCATTTACCGATTATATGCATAGTCGTGGCATTCTTCACCAATCCTCCTATGTTGATACACCTGCTCAACATGGTGTTGCTGAAAGAAAGAACCGTCATCTCTTAGAAACTACCCGAGCTCTCATGTTTCACTCTTGTGTTCCTAAATCTTTTTGGGCTGATGCCGTGTCTACTGCTTGTTTCCTTATCAATCGCATGCCTTCGGTTGTTCTTGGTGGGGATGCTCCATATTCTATTTTGTTTCCCACAACTAAGTTGTTTCCTATTGATCCCAAAATTTTTATTGTGTTTGTTTTGTTCGGGATGTCCGTCCAAGTGTAAGTAAACTCGATCCAAAGTCATTGAAGTGTGTCTTTCTAGGTTATTCTCGAATTCAAAAAGGTTATCGGTGTTACTCTCCTAATCTTCGTCGCTATCTTGTATCCACTGATGTAACCTTTCATAAGTCGTCTCTTTTCTTTAAGTCTTTGGTATTATCTGAGTCTCCCTCTGTCATTGATGGGCCTGATGATGTTCTAGTTTATTGTGTCCCTGTCTCACCAGTACAAGTTGTTGTTCCAGAACCTGATATCATCAATGGTCCTGATGTTATCAATGCCCTTCCCTTACCAGTGACTGTTTCGCCAACGGATTCTATTCATGTGCCTGCTCCTACTTCCCCAGACCTTGACACTCCTGATCCAATTGTCCCTGATTCTGCTGCTGATCCATATGATAACCTACCTATTTCCCTTCGGAAAGGTACCCGTCCTTATTGTCCTCCCAAAAGATATGCTGAATGTACCTATCCTATCTCCTCCTTTGTGTCCTACTAGCACTTGTCCCCTGCTTCCGCTTCCCTTGTAGCCACCCTTGAGTCCATCTCTCCACCCCTACTACTATACACCAAGCCTTAGCTCACCCTGGTTGGCGTGCTGCGATGGAGGAAGAAATGATGGCCCTTGACAAGGCTGGTACTTGGACTCTTATTGATCTACCTTATGGGAAGAAGGCCATTGGGTGTAAATAGGTGTTTGTAGTTAAGACTAAGGCTGATGGTTCCTTAGAATGGTTGAAAGCTCGGCTTGTTGCAAAAGGTTATGCTCAAACCTATGGTATAGATTACTCTGAGACTTTCTCCCCAGTTGCTAAACTCACTTCTGTCCGTCTTCTTGTATCTCTAACTGCCACCTATAACTGTGATTTGCATTAGTTAGATGTTAAGAATGCATTTTTGAATGATGATCTCCTTGAGGAAGTTTATATGGAGCAACCTCCTGGTTTTGTTGCTCAGGGGTAGTATGAGAAAGTGTGTTATCTCAGAAAGTCATTATATGGTCTGAAACAGAGTCCACGTGCCTAGTTTGATAGATTTTGTAATGTGGTTCAGAAGTTCGGATTGAGCCAATGTAAGAGTGATCATTCTGTGTTCTATCAGCAGTCCAACGCAGGCATGATTATTTTAGTAATGTATGTTGATGATATTGTGATTACTGGGAGTAACACTTCTAGAATCTCAGAACTTAAAATCTTTCTTAACTCTCACTTTCAGACAAAAGACTTAGGATCATTAAAGTACTTTCTCGGTATTGAGGTTTTGAGAAGCAAGAAGGGCATCCTTTTGACTCAACGGAAATATGTTCTCGATCTCCTAAAGGAGACTGAAAAGCTTGGAGCTACATCAAGTAGTGTTCCCATGATATCAAATCCATTCCTGGATCTTAATGAAAGCATGTTTAATGAGCTACCTGATGACTTGAAGAATAAGATTGATCTAGAGAAGCTAAAGCCGTTTGCATTTCCTGAGAGATATAAAAGACTCATTGGGAAACTGAACTATTTGACAGTAACTCGTCCTGATATAACATTCTCGGTCAGTGTACTTAGTCAATTTATGGCATCTCCAACGGTGGCACAATAGGAAGCCTTAGAACATATTTTATATTATTTGAAAAGTTCCTCAAGTCGTGACATTCTCTATACAGATTATAGGCATACTAAAGTTGAGTGTTTTTGTGATACGGATTTTGCAGGATCTAAGGCAACAAGGCGGTCCACTACAGGCTACTGTATGTTTGTTGGTGGAAATTTGATATCATGGAGAAGTAAAAAGCAAGGTGTTGTGTCAAAATCAAGTGCAGAATACAAAGCTATGTCACAATCAGTACAAGAGATTGTGTGGGTATTTCAACTCATGAAGGAAGTTGGCGTTGCCACGACATTGCCTGTAAAACTATGGTGTGACAATAAAGCAGCATTACATATAGCATCGAATTCTGTGTTCCATGAGCGTACAAAGCATATTGAAATCGACTGTCATTTTATTCGTGACAATATCAAAGAAAATGTTATATCTACAGGGCACATGAAATCAAACGATCAGCTGGCAGATCTTCTGACAAAAGCCTTAAATGAGACACGGGTTGAGTATCTTTATAACAAGTTGGGCATGATCAATATATATGCTTCAACTTGAGGGGGAGTGTTAGAATCTCATAGAATAAGGGATATGTTTCCATGTAATAAGGAAACATGTTTCCATTGAATAGGGGAATGACTTATATATATATAGACTTGTATATGTGTTTTAGATTCAAGGAATTTATATTATTCTTTCTTCTCTATTTACAAATTTCATTCCAGCTTAATTAGTTGCCTTGTACTGAGTCTTAGGCATATCCCTCCTACTTGGAGGTAGAAAAAATTGTTTTGTTCTGGTCACGGCATGCACTTTGTACCTTTGAGTTGGTGAATGTAATGAATATAAGCCCAAAAAAATTAAAACCATCATCTTTTATAAAAGAACATAGTCGTGAAATTTTGTGACTCGCATTATATGTTTAAATTCTAAGAGAGCATTACAAACATGCCACAGAAAACACTCAACGGAAGAGTTAGAACTCAATTAAACCTGCCCCAGCTATCTTAAGTTTAACAATAATGATCAAAGTCATTATCATTTAAACAATCGAAATCTCCAAACCAGGTCGTGCCCCCACCCCTAGTGATCATACAAAATTGAACTATTGGAGCTGAGAACGCCCCCAGAATGCACTTGATCTTTAAACTTGGGAATTGGGGTACAGAATTCAGGGCATTTTGATTCAGGCAGTATATTCGTAACTTTCACATGGGTTAGTTTGGCGAGTTCAGCAAGCGAAAATATGAAAAGGAATTGTTTATAAGGTTACCTACAGCAGAAACAATGGCACGGCCTCTACAAAAAGAACATTGCTTTCCGCTATTAACTAGATTGCTTCCTCTACCTGTGAAAGAATAACAAAAGAATTAAATACTCCCTCTCATTTTAAATATAATAGTTGTTGATTTTTTTTAGAGATACTAAGTATATAAATTAAATTATTTTAAAATATTTATATTTATTATTTTTTCTCTAAATTATTTTGACAAATATATAATTCAAGGATATACAACATATAATATAATTAAGCAACTTATTTAATCTCTAAAAAAACAATGTTATTAGACTTGGACCGGACCAGCAAGTCCTGACCAAAAACTGGCCAACTTGTTGGTAGATCGGTCCGGTTCAGTGAACCGGTTTGGGTCGATTTTTTTATTTAAAAATCATTTTGTTTTATTTTTTTTAAAATTTCATATTAATAATCCTAAAATCTTTAATTTCTCACCGGTTTAACTCATGTTTGATCCACTGACCCTTGACCCAGTATCTTGATCGGTTCGGGTTTAATTACCTTAAAAAATAAATCACCCCCATCTTATATTTATTAGTTTTTTTACAAAAATCCTCAAATTAAGCAAGCTTTTTTGCCCGACCACTTGAGGGAGCGCCGTCGTCTTTTCTGGACTCAGATGCCTCGGGCTGGCGAGTAAAAAAGAAGCGAAAATTAGTCTTCTTGAGAAGGGGAAGATATGTAAAAAAATGTAATATCATACCCTCACATAACTATGGCAGAGAAGGCGCAACGTTTGCCAAGAGCCTTAAGATTAGTCGAATGCCAGCCTTGAGACTCCGTGTAGTATTCCACCTGAGGTCATTGAAAAATAAAGCAATAATCCAGCACTAGTCTCATGAGGTTATGAAATTCGGGATACAGATTTTTGTTTTTTGTTTTGTTTTGTTTTGTTTTGTTTTTTGGGCAACATCTGTCATATGTTTTAATTCAGACATCCTAATTCTGAGCGAATCCAGATTTAAGGATAAGGGTCCTTGAAAATCTCTTTTTCATTGGGAGTTATGAATAAAAACAAGAATCATCCTATTCGAAGTTCTTTCAAAATTGATACTTGGGATAGGCTAGCCATAACATTAGTTTTCAGAAATTCAAATAGTAGTTAAAAATATCAAATAATCTCAACCCACTCCCAGTGAAGTGCATCAGAGATGTTATATACCTTGTCAGAAACATTATCTTCAACCAAACCTCCAATAGAAAAAATTGAGTTTTCAATAACAACAGCCGCAGAATATCCCCTAGAATCATTCATCGATTCAACCGTCATCCAGTGATTCATATGAGGGTAACAAAACGACATTATCATAAAAAAAGCACTCCACGGGCAAAAATTCACCAAAAAGAATTAATATTTTAAAAATGAAATTGTGTCATGCTTCATGCACTTACAAAAATACTTAAGAATGTTGAATAAACTATCAAATACTTTAATATTGAACTCACCTAAAATAAATATTTGAAGTTGTTGGACCCACATTAACTCTTTATCAATGGATCTAAAATTATTTTTATTAGGAATATGTCCATTTGTCTTTTGCTTTCTTTTTTTTTTACCTGCATGTACGATTGTCTTTAATGTTTTAAAATTTTCATTTCAAAAAATATGCTTGCTATATTTATCTTTATAATTTTTTTTAAAAAAATTATCTGGTCCTTATAATTTTATATGATTTTTAATCAACTTTCTTATAGCTTTGCTATTTAAATCATATCCTTATTGTTTTACCTAATTTTTTTACCTATTTGAAAATTAGGTAAAACAATAATGATATGATAACAATATTACAAAAAAACTGATTAATAATTGAGGCAAATTATAGACTCACACAGGCTAATTGTCCCTATTTTTTCGCAGTAACTGAAACATCCACGGAACTCAAGAGGATCCTCACCTGCTCAATTTCCTGAGTAGAAGACACTAAGTGTGTGTTTGGAATTAGTTTTTGAGAATAACTTTTATTATTTACGAGGTAAATATGTGAGAAGAATTTTATCTCAATTTACGTAAACCATGGTTTGAAACCATAGTTTGAGTGCTTTCCAAACACACCATAAATCATGATAGAATTTGTTGTGTGTGTCCCACGAGAATAGACACGTGCAAAACTATGGTGTGATGAGAGGAATTATTTTAAATAAAGACCTCAAAAAAAAAAAAAAAAGACACAACCAAGAGCTTGTTTGGCATCACTTTTCTGAATCGGGTTTATTATATAAGCCCGATTTACGTAAATTGAGATAAATCTCCTCCACATATTTATCTCGTAGACCGTAAAAGCACTTCGTAGACCATAAAAGTTACCTCGTACACCGTAAAAGTTACTTTATATTCTATGAATTATAATTCATAAGCACTTATGAAATTTTCATAAGTTATTCCAAACAAGCTCCAAATGATCACAAAAGTTGTTATATGAAGCTAGGTAACTTAAAAAGCTTATAAAAATTTTCAATTTTCAATGTCTCGATGAATGTGTGGCCATCTCCAATAAAGGCAAAACTAGGAGTCCACAGACATTGAGCTTGTTTGGAATTGCTTTTATGAATTGGGCTTATTATATAAGTCCGATTCATATAAATCTTCTCCACATATTTATCTCGTAGACCGTGAAAGCACTTCATAGACCGTAAAAGCTACCTTGTAGACCGTAAAAGTTACTTTGTATTCCGTGAATCATAATTCATAAGCACTTATGAAATTTCTATAAGCTAATCCAAACAAGCTCATTAAAGTATCATGGATACTATGAACAATGAAACTCTTTGATTTTCTTTTTTTCATCTACAATTTTCGACATTTTCTTTATAAATCAGTCTTATTTGAGATTAGATATAGGTTTGGTTTGAGAATCCCACGAGAATAAACACGTGCAAAACTATTGTGTGATGAGAGGAATTATTTCAAATAAAGACCTCACAAAAAAAAAAACAAAGAAAGAAAGAAAGACACCACCAAATGATCACGAAAATTGTTATATAGATAGGCAATCACCCCAAGCCGGAGCAAGTGAAGCCATATAGCAATATTGGCAATTTGGCATTTACAACTAAAATATAAGTAGTTAGTTGCCATGGGAAGCCGGATCCGAGTCGTCTCAACCAGCAATGTGAGAGCAGCGGCGTCTCGAAGCGGCGATAATCCGGCTCGAAAGATTGAGTTGACTCCCTGGGATCTCCAGCTCTTACTAGTGGACCCCATTCAGAAAGGGCTTATTTTCCACAAGCCCAAAGCTAACAGGGATTCGGTCATCCACCACCTCAAAGCCTCTCTTTCATCCACCCTCGATTACTTCCCACCCGTCGCCGGCCGTCTCACTGTCGACAAACACGACGACGATACCTCCTCCGTTTTTGTCCTCTGCAACAATTCTGGAGCATTATTTGTCCACGCTGTAGCAGATGATTTGACCATGTCACATATCCTTCAACCCATCTACACTCCTCGCATCGTCCATTCCTTCTTCCCGCTTAACGGAGTTAAAAACTACGAAGGTACCAGCAAACCACTGATGGGAGTGCAAGTCACGAAGCTCGTAGACGGTATTTTCATCGACTACACTATCAACCACGTGGTTGGCGACGGCACGTCGTTTTGGCATTAATTCAATTCCTGGTATGAAATCTCACGTGGTTCAACCAAGTGGTCGAGGGTTATTGGCTATTAATATGAGTTTTTTTAAGGTGAAAAATACACTTGAGTTTAAGGCTAAATGAGACGAGAGTATGGAAAACTTAGTTTGCTCATCTGAAGTTCCCTGACCGACAACAACTCTTAATTCAATTGCCATCGTTGTGCCCCACAGCCAGTCAGAAAGATACCTGACAATCTACTTTACGTTTCCACCTTTTGTTTTACAGCTCTCTTTCATTTGGATTTGTGGGTGCTTTATTTGATCAAAGCTTAACAATGGCGAGAGAAAATTCTTGTAAGTCTTCCGCTAATTAATATAGGAAAATTCATGTACTCTAATTTGTGATTTATTTGAGTATTCATGAGTTTTGTCCTCAAAACAAATAAGGGATATTTCAAATTGATAGATGATACTCTTATTATACAACTTTAATCTGTCAACATATTGGGTTGAGACTAAATGACAATTCAAATTTGGCAACTGCTACCAACTATACATCATGTATTTCAAGTAATCTGTTTAGAGGATAAACAATGAGAATAACCCTAAATTTCATTGGCATCTTTCCATTATAATAACAAGGAGAGATGTATGTGAATTAAAAGAAAGGGTCACATAAACTATGAGGAGAATTTAGTTAGCAAAACTAAGAAATCGTTCTCACAAGCATGTTTCCCATTAGTGATAAATGTGTTATGATACGATCACATACATGATAAAGTTGAAATTATTATAGTCTTTTTTGTATCACTAGATTAATGGGAGCTGAGTCATCTATATTGAACAAAATGATGATTCAATCATTGCTTGTGATTTTTGACATAAGGTGTTGTATATAACAAAATCACCATTGTTTAAGTTTGTGAGATGACTAGGATAAATGTAGTATTCTACTAGAATACATAAGGGGATTGTTCTCAAAATATTTGAGAATGTCACTCATAAGTAACCTACTATCATAAGTATTTGAACATTTATGGATATATGATAATTTCTATGAAAATACAATTAGATTGTCAATATGTCTCTAATATATATAATTGAATTCCTTCTAATTTAATTTTCCAAGTGCAGGTTTGCTTGAATGTACACACAAACAGGCAATGCTATTGGAATGGAACTTTATGAGGATTATCAGACATAATCTAGTTTGAATAATAATTGAAAAGCTATAAGTCATGAAGTACATTACAAAATGTACATTAAGCCTTATGCTCTACACATATGAGAATGATTAGTTTTGTTTATTTTCATATGATGTGTTAACTATAAAATAATTGATATTATAATGCATCTTTACGTTTACTGAACAAAAAGCAACATGGAGGAATACAAGATTGCTAAGTAGTCACTAATTGCTTGATTCCACCATGAATTGCTTAACCTAATCATTCTTTGGGGCAAGTTGTAAGATTGCTGGTTAAAGAATTTTATCATGTGGTTTTAAATTAATTTAAACACATTAAGGGTGTTGTATGACCATAAAGTCAATAGGTCATAAACACAAAAAATATTAATCCTTGAATGAATTGCATGCAATTAGAGACATTAAAGGATCAAATACCTTATATGTGACTTGGATTACATTGAGTGATTTAAATGAGGTATTGTCAAATGATGAAATTCAAGTTAAAGTTTGTTGTCTCATATTGATATATAGTTATCGAGATTGAAAAACATTCAAGTAGGAACCGAATAAATATTTAAGGTTTATTCATTAAGTTTTGACATATTAAGTAAGGATGTTGTTGTTACGTAATATATGGAAGATAATATTCAACTATGAAAACTTATCGCCATGATTCTTTCAGCATAGTCTTAATTAATCTGGACAGGGAAACTGATGTATAGTTACGGGCCACGTGGGAGAATGTTAGATATTTTAATATATTATAATTATTATTAGTTATTATTAATTAGGTAATTAAAATATCATGAGTGTGGCCCGTAAGTCAGATTTAAGCCTAATTCAAGATTATGGTTATTGGTTATTAATGTGAATTTTTTGATGGTGAAAAACATACTTGAGTTTATGGAAAAATAAGACGAGTATAAGGAAAACCTAGTCTGCTCATATGAGGTTCCTTGACTGACAACGACTCTTAACCCAATTGTCATCGTTGTGTCCTACAACCAGTCAGAAAGAGATCTGACAATCTAATTTCCGTCTCCACCTTTTATTTTGCAACTCTCTTTCACTAGGATTCGTAGGTTCTTTATCTAATCAAAGCTTAGCAATGACGAGAGATAATTCCTGTAAGTCTTCGGCTAATTGATATAGAAAAATTCATGTACTTTAATTTATGATTTATTTGAGTATTCATAAGTTTTGTCCTATAACCTCAACTCGCAGCTCCACCAAGAGAGCGTGTTTCATTTCTCAAGAGACAAAACAGCATAACTGAAAGCAAAAGCCAACAAGATGGTATGTTCCGATAAGATATCTTCTCTGCAAGCAACTTTGACACATCTCTGGCTTGCTATAATTCAGAACCAAGGTATTGACCCAGAAGAAGAGGTGCTTTACAGATTACTGATAGGTATAAAATAAAGAAAAGGAAGGGAATTTAATTCAAAATAAGAAGATGATATGTTACCTTGTTTAGCGATTAATTAAAGCTTGTTTATTTTCTTCTTTTTATTTGAATGCTCTGTGTTTGTTTCAACCATGCAAGCAATCGAAGTTACTTACTGTCCTCCATTTCCTTTAGTGAGTGTTTGGAAACCATTAAAATTGTAGTTTCAGAAGTTATTTTCTGTACGTTGAGATAAAACTCCTCTCACATACTTACTTCATAAATCGTAAAAGCTATTTTTTAAAAATTAATCCAAACACAAACTTAATCTATAAAATCAGTACTAATGGTGTGTTTTTTGTCGTTGAAAATGAGTTACTAAATGTTTTTAGCATTGCATGTTCTTTGACGATGAGACAATCATTATATTGTCGTAAAAAAATATAACAACACAGTAGTTAATCGACATATATAGATAATACTACTAATGTTTATTAAATAGCTCGTAAAAATATAAATTTATGAAGTAATTACGAGTCATTAAAAATTTAGGTTATTTTCAATGAATGTAGAATAATTAAAATTATATTGAATAACAGACACAAGTTGTTTTATTCTCAATAAATAATAATAAAATTTCCATAAACAATAATTTGCTTTTTAATGGAAAGAATGGTGTATTTTTTGAAAAGACGAGACGGCCATTTTATATTTTTAGACAAGGGGAATTAAGCCTTCTTTTGGCGTGGCGACATGCATGAAGAAGCATTCACCATTGTACAAGTATATATGCAATTTTAACAACAATTTTTTTTGAGTTTAAGAGGGGCATATGGTATCATTAATTTTTTTTGGGTTCTAAACTCTACATAAGCTTTAGAAAATTGTACAATTTTAACATAACCGTTAAGTGTATGCTAGCAGACGTTAGAATGTTTGGAAATTCAATATATAATTGGGTTTATTTTATAAGTCTGATTTACATAAATCGAGATAAATCTCCTCCACATATTTACTTTGTAGACCGTAAAAGTAACCTCATAAATTATAAAAGTTACTTTGTATTCTATAAATTACGATTTATAAGCAGTTATGAAGCTTCTATAAACTAATCCAAATCGATCTGTTATGTAAGACCCACGCAATATATATGTGTCCTTTTTTTACTCCATTTGACCGTTTGACTGAACCTCTCTCTTCGCTCGTTCTGTGATTCACTCTTCCTTTCCTGCTCTCTTTCTTCTTTCTCTGTTTCCTCCTCTCTTCATTTCAGAACGCCATTTCCCCTCCATCTTCTTCTTCTTATTCTTCTTCCATGTCTTCTCTACCACTTATCCAGAGAGGAACGCCAAAGACTCCCACGTTCCTGTATGAGACTCATGTCTCTCCCCTAACTGCTTCGTCTCTCTTTTTCATTTTAATTTCTGGTGGGCTAACTTCTGTTTTGATCGATTTTAGTGTCAAATAATGAAAGGTCTTAACACCACTGCCCATTGGATTTGCGGTGTTCATGGTTCGGTGCTGCTGTTATCTACAACAAGGACAAGATCTGGGATGCTTATGTAATTTTTCTGACTGGTACTTTTAACTTATTCCTAGGGAAAAATAAAAAGAGCAATTGCTAGCTTAATTTTGTTGATCGTGGGTGATTGTTTGTTGGTTTCAGTGTATATTTTGGGTTGGACCAACAATTGGAGCTGCAGCAGCTGCATTCCACCACCAACAGAATATGAGAGCTGCAGCCATAAAAGCTCCCATGGCTTCGCGTCCCACTTAACCCTCACATCCATCTCATCCCTTCTACCCTTCGAATCATCAACCCTCACTTTTATCTCCCATTGACTTCTTTAATGGAGGAGGACAGGCATTTCACTGCCACCATGTTTGGTAAACATTAATGGAGTCAGAGCACCACCGGTGAGGACGATTGAGATGGGGGTGGGATGTTCAGTCAAACGATCAAATGGAGTAAAAAGGAAAAAAGGAAAAAGGACACCTATACATTGTTTGGGACCCATAAATCTATTAGCACCTAGCTAGCTAATGGATATGTTAAAATTGCATCATTTTCTAAGGTTGATGTACATTTTAGCACTAAAAAATACTGAATGGTATCATATGCCCTTCTCAACAAAATTCATTGTTAAAATAGTACTTGGCCTTTATCTCAAAAGATTACTTTTCTTCACTATTTTTCACTTAAAATGTTATATTTTTATTCTTGGAAATAAAAATGAAAATATTTCATTTATATTTATTTTCATTTTGTTGTGGTTTTCTTGATCCTGATTCAGGGAGTGTTTGGTTGGGCTTATAAGCCCTTATTAAGCCCAATTGAGAAGTTATAAGTTGGTTGGGTACTATTCAGGTGTTTGGTTTGAGTTTTTTCTGAACTGACTTATGATAAAATAAGAGCTTATTTCATAAGCTCCTTCCTCCAGCTTACCAACTGAGCTTAAAAGAATTTATGCAGTAAATAAGGATACAATTTTGCTGGATGATAGTCAAGAACAAGAACCATAATCAACAAATGATTCTCGGACATCTGCAACCCAAATAAATCATGTTCGTGACGCCATCAGGAATCTAATTGTAGGGAACATTTGATATGATTTGTTCTGTTATATTTGACTATATCAGAAACTTTAACTTTGTATTATTTCTAATTTATTTACATTTTCATTGCAATTTAATTATCTAAATTATTTCTAATACATTTTTCCACTTTTAATATATTTTACAATTTTTTATTTTAAATATCTCAAAAGTCACTTATGGAAAAGCCAAACCAAACACATTTACTTTTATAAAAGCACTTATACAATCACTAATCCAAACATAAACAACTTACACCAATTTGACTTTTACCCAATCAAACTTATCCATAAATCACTTTTTAAATAAGTTACTTTTTCCACCGCCAATCCAAACACACCCTCAATTTGTTTTGATGTCTGTTTGCAAGGACATGTGTATTTATCCGTCTATGAAGTGTTGTATTTTCTCAGCAAAAGCAGAGAATCCTAAGTGATACCTATCATGTTTATTTGTATAGTACTTGTTTGTTATCACTTATTTGAATCGAGTTTATTATATAAGTCCGATTTACGTAAATCGAGATAAATCTTCTCTACATATTTATCTCATAAACCGTAAAAGCACCTCGTAGACCGTAAAAACACATCATAGACCGTAAAAACTACCTCGTAGACTGTAAAAGTTACCTCATAGACCATGAATTACAATTTATAAGCACTTATAAAATTTTCAACAGCTATTTTAAACAAACTCTTAAGCAAGCAACAGTTCGGCTTTTTTAAGCCACAGAACAGCTATCCACCGAAACCATATCTTATCTACGATGTGGATCACTGAGTGAGGATGCTCCCGTAATCTGAGCCAAATCCAACCACGATATTTGTACATCGCAATCAGTCACTTTCTTTCAAACACCGCCGATATGAGATGATTAGCTTGTTTGTTATCACTTATCTGAATCGGATTTATATAATAAGCCCGATTTACGTAAATTGTAATAAATCTTTTTTACATATTTATCTTGTAGACTGTGAAAACACTTTGTAGACTGTAAAAGTTACCTTATAGACTGTAAATTACAATTCATAAGTACTTATAAAATTTTTATAAACTATTTCAAACAGCCTAAAAATAATGAATCTTATTTTTTAAAAAAATAACCCCCCCCCCAACCAAAACCGCCTAGTTTTAGGTAAGGGAGAGAAAAGGGACCGGAAGATCATGAGAGAAGCCGGACTCGTTTGTGGAGCGGTCTGCGCAGCCACACCGCCGTTCAATTGTTCCTTGCCCTGATATTTTTATCCGGGCACTATTGACCCTGCAATATGCTTATTTATGTCAATAATCTAGTTTTGGTTCAAGACACCGAACAATGACCCAAGTCCGAGAAATCTCCACAAGCTTGGTGCAAGCTCCAAGCCACAATGGCGGCCTCATTCAAAACATTGAGTTAACTCCATGGGATCTCCAACTTCTTCCCTGCGAAACTATCCAAAAAGGAATTCTTTTTCACAACCCTAAAGCCAAAGACACTTACATTCAACACCTCAATCACTCCCTTTCCTCCACTCTAGACTTGTTCTTTCCTCTTGCTGGACGTCTCTCCATTGTTGAACATGGCGACAGTACCGTCTCTGTTTCCATTTCCTGCAATAACGCAGGTGCCCTGTTTGTCCATGCCGTGGCAGAGAATGTTGCTCTTTCTGATATTCTCGACCCACTCTACGTGCCTCGCATTGTCACCTCCTTTTTTCCTCTGAACGGATCTAAAAATTACGAAGGCACTTCCAAGCCATTGTTGGCCGTTCAAGTTACAGATCTGGTCGACGGCATCTTCATCGGATGCACAATGAATCATTCTGTTGTTGATGGCAGCTCGTTTTGGCATTTCTTCAACTCTTGGGCCGAAATCTCTCGAGGTTTGAACAGAGCATCCAAGCTCCCTGCCTTTGAACGGTGGTTCCCTGAGGGGATTAAACACCCTATTCGCTTTCCTTTTACAGAGGAACACCAACGCTCTGATGACTTTATTCCACAGCCGCCACCAGATAGGGTGTTCCACTTTACAAGAGAAAACATTGCTCAGCTGAAAGCAAAAGCCAACGCAGAGGTCAGCAGTAGCAACAACAAAATATCATCTCTACAGGCGATCTTAACTCATGTTTGGCGCTCAGTAGTCCGTAGCCAACGTTTTGATCCAAAGGAAGATGTCAACTTCTTTCTAGTAATAGGTGCTAGGTCCAGAATATCGCACCCACCATTAGCAGATAATTATTTTGGAAATGCTTTGCATATTGGCAAAATAACCATGAAAGCAGGGGAATTGCTTGAGGAAGGGCTTGGCAATGCTGCTTTGGAGATGAACAAGTTGGTTGCTTTCCACACACAAGAGAAGCTTAAGGGCTTGTATGAGTCTTGGATTAAAAGCCCATTGCTTTTTAGATACACTGGAATGAAAAGTAACTCATTGGTCACAAGCAGTTCCCCGAGGTTCGACATTTACGGAAATGACTTTGGCTGGGGGAAGCCGGTGGCAGTTCGAAGTGGCGCTGCAAATAAAGCTAACGGGAAGCTTACTGTATTTGCTGGAGCAGAAGAAGGTAGTGTAGACATTGAACTTTGCTTACCTTTCCAGATTTTAGAGACCATGTCAAATGACACGGCTTTTGCTTCTATCTAATGGATCTCTTCAAGGCGATGATCACAAGTTCTGATTAAGAGATACTTCTCCTTTATTTTATAAACAACTTTTGTTTAAAAATATAAGTTTTTATTTATTTTATTTTTATTAAATAAATATTATTAATAATTAATTATCATACACATTAAGAGTTATATTTAAAAAAAAGAAAAAAAACTCAATAAATGAATAAAATCAATAAAATATTAAAAAAATATATTTTACTATTTTTCATACTTTCTATACATTCTCTTTATGTTTTTATAAATTAGGTATATATAAAAAAAATAAGGTATTTTTAACACATTTATTATTTTTAATTACTAGTTTATTTTTGACAATAAAAAGAGGTTGGTTATAAATAAAATCTGAAAGGATATATATTTGCAGGTAGGAACCCAAAATAATCTTGTGTGAGGATTTTAAGCGGCTGACGTTTCTGTAGTACGTAGTGTGAAGCAATTGATCCTCTATCATAAGTTTAATGTTTTCAATTGGAGTTGGGTTTAGCCAATAAAAACTAGTCCCCTCACACTCAAACTATAATTAAAGTTTAAGATTACAACCAATAAAAGGATGTTGAAAAAAAAATATTTTTATTGAGTAATTTTGAGATGTGAGATTATTTGTTTAGAACAGTGATTAAAACCTTCAAAAACAGTTTTTCAATCATAATTTATTATATACGAATATGAGAGAAGTTTTATCTCGATTTATATGAAAAACACTTATAAATCTTTCATAAATTATCGCAAACAAGCTTATACTTTAATCCAATAAATCAATAAACTCTAACACACTAAGATTTTTATTAAGGGTTAAAGGATAAAAATGCCCATATGCTTTTTTCAAAGGGGCATCCTGCACCAATTATTTTCATTGGGTGCAAAAATGCCCACGCCGTTAAATGACACTAATGTCCATTATGTGGGACTCACAATACTATTTTTTAAGGTGCAAAAATACCCATGAACTTTATTTTTGGGTGCAAAAATACCCATGAACTTTTTAAAATGGGACAAAAATGCTCATGAACATTTTTTTATTGTGTGTGTGTGTGTTTAATTTTTAAGATAAAATATTTTGGGCAATATTAGACAAGTTGTAATTAAGCATGACTAAGTTATTACATTGCTCAAAATATTTTATCTACATCATGAGAGTTGTAATTACATATTTTTTTGAAAATAATTATTATTTTGAAACTGCTTTATTTACATAGATATTTTTGTTATTAAGTTTGATCAATGCTTTTAATAACTAAAAAAAAAGTAAAAAAATATGTAATTACAACTCTCATGATGTAGATAAAATATTTTGGGCAATTTAATAACTTAGTCACGCTTAATTACAACTTGTTTAATATTGCCCAAAATATTTTATTTAAAAAATTATATATATATATATATATATATATATATATATATATATATATATTCATGAGCATTTTTGCTCAATTTTGAGAAACTTATGGGCATTTTTACATTTTAAAAAATAGTATTGTGGGTCTCACATAATGAAAGTTAGTATCATATAACGGTGTGACCATTTTTACACCCAATAAAAATATTTGATGCTGGATGCCTTTTTAAAAATATATATAAATATTTTTACTCCTTAACCTTTTATTCAAAAAAAAAAGTTTAAACTCAGTTAAATATGTGTGTGTGAACTTTTCTTTGACAAAAAAAGAAAAAAAAAAACTAACTATATTTAACCACCTGTGAGATACACAGCCTGACCACATGCTTGCCCGCACCCCTACGGATCTCACCGACCTACTCACTGCACGTGTCTGCTAGCACCTCTGTAACACTAATTAATACGTCTCCATGTAGAATACTAATATCGTAATACGTCTGCATGCTATTTACAAAGAGCTATATAAGGCTCTCAAATTTTATCAAACCCACTCCCATCAAATTTTAACATATGAATCTGTTCTATCGTTTTTTTTAATAAAACAATAAAAAAAAAATTTTAGCTCTCAATCCACACACATCCTGTCGTCCCCAGTAAATATTGCGGTGTTGCATCTTGCTTTATTCAAGCTAATTAGCTAGCTTCTGAGGGATATTCTTCTGCTATGAACTTGTCATAATATTGCAGAACTTGACTATTATACGGGATATCACACTTTTTTCGGTTGTTATTATCAATTTGTTATGGTACGGTTAAAAATACTGCTGAACTAGTTTGTACAAATCTGTATTTCGTAAGGTACTTTGAAATGTGACCTTGACTACTGTCTATCAAATAAGGATATGTAGTATGCACACAAGGGCTGAGTTATTTCTTTTGTAGCCCCCCTAATTAGAGTTGTTCTCGTACTCTTTGCTATATATATAACAGGAGTGAAACTATCGTTTTTCCTGGAGCTAGCTAGCTAGGAGGGGTTAATTCCCCTTGCCATGCCACTAACAAAAAGCAGCTCAGTCATGGACTTGAGACTGCACATTTACACGTATGTGAACAATGTAGTTTATTGAGTATTTAATAACTTGCATACACTTTTTTTTAGAACATACGAGATACATGAAAAACCAGTATTATGTTATATAGGAGGCCTAAAGCACCAATGGTAAGATTTTTATGCCAGTTCTGCTCAAATATCTTGTAATTATGTTTTCAAAGTTGCTTGAGAAACTAATATTCTCATCTAATACGTGCCTGTTTAGATTAATAGTATAAGTTATTTTTTTAACATGATTTGTGGTATACAAGGTAAATTTGTGAGAGGAGTTTTGTTTCGATTTGCGTAAACGAATTTTTCCACCACCAACCATACAGATCCTACAACATTGTTAGAAAAACCTTAAATCATAAGCTCTAATCACTAGAAGTTAGAAATATAGAGATTAAAGAATGAGATATATCTTTTGATAACAATCTATAATTTTAAACTTTTTAAATAAAATATAATAGTTTAAATTTATTTTTATAATGTGGAAAATTAACATGTTGATTCGATGCCGATGAAAGGAGAAAGAAAAAAAAAAAAATGGAAGCACCTCATTCCCGCTCAGTGACCTATCTCCGCTTTGGGCTTTATATCTCGTTCACGAATCTCAATTAAATAAAATATTCACTTCTCTACTAACAAATCGAAACAGGATGGCTGGATATCAACATGTGTCTGCGAGATTAATGGAGCTTCTTCTTCTTTCTTTTTTTTTTCTATCAACAGTGACATTTGAGTAATTTGATTCAGTGTCTGTTTAGATTAGCATGGATTAGTAATAGAAACTACTTTTACAACATAATTTACAGTATATAAGATAAATATGTGATTATAGTTTTATCTTAATTTATGTTAATACAACGCTGATTCAAACAGGCCTTCAGAAAAATGCTGGGATTGCAACATCGACACGAATTTGTCATGAATTTTTTCTTTCTGGTGCATGTCCATAGCATAATCTGCATTACCACCTGAACAAACCCAATATGATCAAAAGTAAATTTTGAAGCAACTAAACAATTTCTCTACACATCACAAGCAGAATTAAGCGGACCTAAAAAATAGAATGACTCTACAGTTTTAAGAGTCAATAAAGCATCATTAGTAAGCACATAACAGGGTATATGAATAGCGCAGATTGCCACCGTCTTCTATTTGTGTAATCTTCCTAGGCCTCCAATCCTCTTCGCCAATCGCACTGCCACCATCCTCTCTTCACTAGTCCTTCTAACACGCCTGTATCCTCAGGAACCACCGCTAGGTTCTGATCTCTCGTACTACCTATGTCCGACTCGCCACTAGACACGACCTCGACCTTAGGATCTCCCTCGTTATGGCCGGCAACACTCACAGAAGAACTACCCATTTCAGATATAGAAACCTACACGAAACAAGGCAAACAACGCTCAAGGCTCTCAAAGCTACCTAAACTGAGAAGTATAGAATGACGCAAAGGGAAAATGCTTAGCAGATTCGGAAGATTTGCAGGAAAGCTCAAAACCCTAACTTCATGAATCCCAAAGAACAAAGCCAAGAAAACTGCAAACCATGACAGCTAGTCCCAGAAACCGAAGGAAAAACAGAGCTAGAAAGGAAAAAAGAGGTACCTTCACAAAAATCGCCTCAGGAGGGAAGCCGAAACGGTGGAGCCTTCGAATTTCGCTTCACAGACTCTGGTAAGAACCTTCACACAACTCAACGCAAATGACGAAGAGAAACATTGAGGGGGACTTGATGACACGAAGACGTGGGAAAAAACCGCCCAATAGGAGTTGAGTAAATGATAGAAGAATGGGAAAAGCGCCTCAGGATTCAGGAAGGAACGGTTGCCTCAGAGAAATTCATACTCAGCCGTTGGATCTTTTGGAGCATTTCGACCGGTAAGATCGCATATACTTTTCAAGCCTATGTCGTACCAGACTTGAGAAGTGGGGGACTTATTGTGGGCATCAGAACTGGCTCCATGGGCCTACCCACAAAGTGAGCTCAGTAAGAGAGTTCCAGCCCAAGGAAAGACCATCGAAACCCTGATGAGTCGCGGACCTTGACAAAGCCCATGATTCCTCACAAGACGCCCAGTCAAACTAGCCTGGAGGAAGAAGCTCTGAGATCCGCAAGTATAAGGACGACCGTATCCCTTTGGATTTGAAAAGATAGAAACGGACATACCTAGGAGGAGAGGATAAAAGGACGACGCGACGACCCCAAGAGAGGACTCTCTGAACTCCCTAGTGATAACATTTCACACATTGTATCCGTTGCATAATTCCATCCTCGCTGGCACCTTTTTGGTGGTCCTCTGTGTACACACCTGTAAAATCATTAATAAGAGCGTTTTCTTTGGTTCTTCATATTATCTGTTACAAATCCTTATGTTGTTGGTGACCCTGTACGTGAGATCTTAACCTACCGCATTTTGGTCAAACAGGAGCTAACTGATATTTTTCATAGTTTTTATTATGTTGTCATTGTGGAATAGTATACTAGTAATATTTATTTTTCTAGAATAAAAATGTATTTTTCATTCATTTTATTATTTGAGGCGTGGAATTGGAGTGAAGGTAGAAACGGAAAGGGGAGAGTCGAGGCGGTGCTTGAAAGAAAGCGACTGATCCGAGGGGCAACTATTGTGGTTGGATTTGGATCAGATTTACGGGATGACAGTGATGTCCTATATATATTATATATATATATATATCAATTAATTTTTTTAATATAACCTTTTTTACTTAATTTGATTATATTAAAAAAGTTTGTTATATAAAGATAAAAAATTTATTAAAATAAAATGTAGTGTGACAAAAATATTAGGGAAAATTTCATTGAACTCTAAGGACGTGACATAATTTTAGTCAACTCTAAAAATTTTTAAAACTTCACTGCACCCCATATGTTAAAATGAAATTAAGTTTTGTTAGTGAAAAGATAATGATATCCTTCTTTTATTTTTTTAGAAAAGTACTTATAAGATAAATAAGGATATTTATAAGATAAATAAATGTATTTATAAGATCAATAAAAAGATTCAAAAGAACCTAGAGAATTGAAAACATTTTGGCCATTTAAAAGAAAAATATACAAATTTACCAGAAAAATATAGGCATTTGTAAAATAAATAAAGATATTTACAACACAAATAAATAGATTTAAAAGAATTTAGGGAATTAAAAATATTTTGGAGATTTACAAGACAAATTTAGAAATTCATATGACAGATATAAGTATTTACAAGATAAATAAGACAATTTACATTGATAAAAGTAGATAAACAGGAATTAATTCTAATTCCCACATGATGAAAACAAGTAAAATGTCTTGAGAAGAAAATAATCCTACTTGACCGCTATACATTGCTAACATTAGGAAGTGGAATAATTGGGATTCCTGAGTAATCGGTTGAGGCACTAAAATAGCTAAAGTGATGATAAATCCTATCAATAAAATAGGGCCTATAGAGAGTCCATCTATTCCAAATCTCTAGTAAAAATCAAAAAATTGGATCTATTTATAATTCTCTGTCAACCGGATTAATGGATCGTCCAATTGAAAATGATAACAGAATGCATAGGTTGTTATAAGGAGATTCATTAAGCATATCAAAATAGTATACCACCTAATTACTTTATTTCTTCTATGGGGAAATAAGAAGATTAAGGAACCCACGGATATTGGGAAAACTACAACTATTGTTAACCAAGGAAAAAATTTATGGTAAAAATAAGATGCACTTGGGCCAGAAAAACCTATGCTCAAAAATGAAAAAAAAAATACCCAGGGACTTAAAAACATTTTGACCATTTAAAAGACAAATATAGGCATTTGCAAAATAAATAAAGACATGTACAAAAACAAATTAATGGATTTAAAAGAACCCAAGAAATTAAAAATATTTTAGTCATTTACAAGACAAATTTAAAAATTCACATGATAAATATAAGCATTCATAAGACAAATAAAATAATTTATAAGATAAATAAAATAAGAGCGTCATTATCTTTTCATTTCAAAACTTAATTTTATTTTGACCCTAAAGAATATAATAGTTTAAAAAAATTTTAGGGTTAACTGAAATTATGTCACAACCTTAAGTTAGATGAAATTCTCTCAAAATATTAAAGAAATAAAGAATCATTTTTAGGAAATCACGTCAGACACATGGAGAGTTGAGAGTTGAAAAGAAAGATCATTATAATTCTATAAACGTTGGCACTTACTAGTTATTACATAAAGTGGGTGGATCTCACTTACCGAACTACTCTCAATTTGAGTTAGCCCTTTTAATGCCCTAGCATTATAATTTTTTAGACCACACAATTTTTATGTAGCAATAGACAACCCATGTATATCAAACGTGGAAGCTTGCTTGGCGTTTCTTCTAATGTGGCAAACGTTTTTTTGTGTTACCGTGAGGTCAAGGCGAATATGTTACGTTTTGTAAACTTCTGGAGTAAAAATAATACTTTTTTCTGTTTAAAAAGGTGAGTAGGCTCTCATGAATATTTAAATAATATTTTTATTTTATAGGTAAAATATTTTTTTTACTCATTTTTCTATCTCATTTTCTTGAAACTAAACAAAAAATTTATTGTCAACCAATTTTTTTCCAATACAAACCAAACACATTTTGATGACAAAATATTTTTCATTCTTTTCCATTATTTTTCTTGCAATTCCATTCATTTCCAGCCCTTTCTTTGAACCAAACGACCCTTTAAAACTAATGTCTTGCCAACATTTGATCAAAGGAAGGTTTCCAGGAATCACACCAACACTATATAGGAGTGAAGCTCCAGTGGTGGTCAATTAACTATTGATGAGAGACGTAAGATTTAGTTGAAGATTTGATTTAGTCTTAAATATAAAATCTAAATTATCTTTATCTCTCATATTTATAATTTTTTCTCAAATTACTCTTATTTATTGCACACGTTAAATGATTTTTATTCAAGAGTAATCATGATGAAATATAATATTTTAGAAAAACTAATATATATTTATTACAAATAACTAATATAACTAACTTCTTAAATCTATTAAGTTAGTCAACTATCTTTTAGTAGGGGGGGAGGTAGTAGCTTGTAATAAACATTCTCCTCTACATTTCACTACCACTTGTGCAAGACAAGACGTCACTGTGAAAGGAACCACTTCATTGGATCTTAATTTCTAAGGGGGTATAAAATTTTTATTAATCGGGCTTATTATATAAGTCTGATTTATATAAATCGAGACAAATCTCCTCCATATATTTATCTCGTAGACCGTAAAAGCACCTCATAGACCATAAAAGCTACCTCGTAGATAGTAAAAGTTATTTCGTATTCCATGAATCACAATTCATAAACACTTATGGAACTTTCATAAGCTAATCCAAACAAGCTCTAAAACACAAATATCCAACCAGGGAATATGGTCATCTTCCATATCATTTGTTGGACTTTGGGTCTAGGCCCACTTTTAATGAGTTGAACTATTTAATTAAGAAACAGATAATTTTATCAAATAAAAAATAAATCAACATTAGTTATAATTTTACTAATTGAGAAACAAAGTTGCTATATATTGGGAAATTAATCAAGAATTGATTTCTTAATGATTACTTAGTGGGCAATTAAGGCCCTGTTTGGTACGAAGTACTAGGGGTAGGGACATGGATTGGATCAGGGACTATGCTAGAATATATCGTTTGGTATGAGGGACTACGGATAACTAGAGATTGAGAGTACCACGAAAGAGAGATTGTTGCAAAGCCACCTTTCCCTTGGTATTGCATTTTCAATCCCGGGATTGCAAATATCAGAGACAAAAATATTCTTATTTATAATATTTTTTGGACATAAATGCCCTCTATTAATTTTAACCTGAATCCTGAGACTTTGTTTTTTATTATTTTTTTAATAATAAAGATATTTTAACATTTTCATAATTTATGGATGATTATAAAATAAAATTAATTCAAGTATTCCATCTAAATATCAAGGCATACCAAACATAATTTTAATTCCTCAGTCCCAATACCAGTCCCAATCCCAATCCCAATCCCAATACCAGTCTCAATCCCAATCCATCAAAATCCAGTGCCTCATACCAAACAAGGCCTAAGAATACACATAATTTTCTAATTATTAGTCTCTCTAAACCTCTATAAACAAGATATGATTCTCTGTTATTAAATTATATGACAATCTCTTATCTCTTACCATCTTTTATCTTTTTTTGTTCAGTTGATCTACTGTGCAACTCAAATATCATGTTCAAATTAAAGAGCACTGGAGCTTTGAACTAGATCCAACCACCCCATACATAAGTCTCTTCTCTCTCCTCCTTTTCCTTCACCATTCAATGATCTTCAACCCCTCCATCTTATTCTTATTGCCACAATTAGGCCTGCAAATAATAATCTGACATGTTTTTATTGACTTCTTTATTTGACTGCAAGCAACAAAAGTTTAAAGCTTCCTTTACTTGGTGACATTCTATAGTATATGTACACAGAGCCCATTCTCGCTTCTTGCATAGCATTTGGTTGGATAAGGACTCTCAAATTTTATTCAGCCCCATACCCATCCCCTTTCGTACTGCCATTGAAGTTACCTCCATTCATCCCCCCAACTAAATTATTAAAATCCCTCCGTTCCATTAAGTCAAGTGGACCTTTCACAGTTCTCTTCATATAGAAAAAGAAGGAGGATGATCCGAAACGAGTAAAATGGAACTTCCTCTGGAACAGGGGCTGCTATGTAGATTCTGATATCGGTTGCATGATATTCCGAAAATAATTCGTAACCAATCAGCAGGAGTTGGGTCTAACGGAATGGCCAATCCTTCATAACTTCACAAAACAAGGTTTAATCCCTGCTGAAACCTAAAAAAGGTGTCCACGTGTAGTGTCATATAATACCTGAAACAGAGTTGCCTCTAATTGAGGATAATGTGCCTTGGGGAAAAAAATTGTACGTTTAGCCAGAGACTTTTTTTATGGGCCCGATTTAGTTGTGGCGGGGATTTTTTTGGACAAATTCTAAGAAAAAGAGATAATTTTAAGCGCAAAAACAAAAAATAAAAAAACGGAAAATGAGATAACGTATCACAGATGAGCATGAGCATGTGTGTCGGACCCCAAATTAGGGGCGTAAGTAAGGATGAGGATCGGCGGCGGAGTGGTGTACGGGGGTCCACGCGTCAACGCTCTGCCACTTCTTCTTAGCCATGGTAGAGCTAGTCTTCGCTGCTATTCCTCTTCCTCTACACCTGGTAATGCGAGCCTTCACTCATCTTCGTTTGTGCTGAAATCGCTGTTTTGCTTAACAAGAACTAGTCAGTGCATATTGTAGATTTTTTTAATGTTCACGGCCTCTTTGCTCATAGATATGGTTTTTTCGATTTCCGGAGTTAGCTTACTTGATAAGTTGTTTTACTAGAAAGAGTCGTTTATTGGAATTCTTTGTCAACATTTGCAGACCATTTAGCATTCATCAAAGGCATAGCTGCAACTCAGCCTCCTGCTCATTTGTCTCAATTCTTAAATGTTTTGAAAGCCAAAGGTAGGATTATCTAAATAAATGTTTCTCTCTTTGCGCCACTTGGCTAATTGATCGTAGCCTTCTCTGCTGCGTGTTTCAAGTGACATTCATTTTCTCGGTTGCCTTACCTTTCATTAGTGACAAAAATATCGAATAACCTCCATTCGTTTTTTTAAAATTTCGGGCTTTGTTCAAAATATGTAAGCGTAACCGAGAATGGGGCTTCTTTTTGCGTATGCTGACCAGACAGAAATGGTTACTTTGACCATGTGGATCTGTTCTATCCATAGATTCTGCCGTTCCGAGGAAATATTTCAGTGTTGCATCTTGCTTTACTTAGTTTAGCTACCTTCTGAAGGATATTCTTCTGCTATGAACTTGTCATAATATTGTAGAACTTGACCATTATATGGATCTCACTTTTTTCAGTTGTTATTATTAATTTGTCACGGTACAGTTATAAATACCGCTGAAACAGTTTGTAGAATATGTATTTCATCAGGTACTTGAAAATGTGTCTTATTGTCTGTCAAATAAGGCTATGCACACAAGGGCTGAATTATTTCTTTTGTAGTCCACTTGATTAGTTCTCTTACTCTTTGCTTTCTAACAGGTGAAACTATCGTTTTTCCTGGAGCTAGGCAGGGGTTGATTCCCCTAGCCATACCACTAACAAAAAACAGTTCAGGTATGAGCTTGATATTGCATATTTACAGGCCATGTTTGGTATGTGAACAATGTAGTTTCCTGAGTATTTAATAACTCATAAGATTTTTAAATAAGTGATATTTGAACAACCAGTATTATGTTATTTAGGAGGCCTAAAACACATTGTAAGATTTTTCATGTTACTTTTGCTCAAATATCTTGTAACTGTGTTTTTAAGTGCTTGGGAAACTATTGTTCTCATGTACTGAATACATCCTTAGAGAAATCTTCAATCTTCAATTTAAATAATTTTTTGTAATTCTTTTCCTCAGGTTCTGTAACGGCACTGCTGCGGTGGCCCACAGCTCCACCTGGGTAAAAAGGCTTAATATTTGGCTCCTTTATTTAATCTGTTAATGCTTTTATGATGTTTTCCATTTCTAAATATTTGCAGGATGGAAATGCCAGTTGTGGATGTTGACAAACATGGAGTAAAGCTTTTAGCGAAGAGTGTAAGCGAAGCATAATTGGATTTTTCATTTGCAAACATGACTCTTTGGTAGCTCATTCATATTTATGCTGTCAATAGGACACCTCATCTTGCTCATATCTCTCTATGCTAAATGTTTATTTTACAAACGCAAATAGGTGGACCAATTTATTCACAGAATATTGGTTGAAGAAGATGCAAAAAACAGTCAAGAGAGAAATGATGAGCTTTTTATTGTGTCAGCTGATGCTGGGAAGAAACTTTATCAAAAGGGTGACTTTGCAGAGTCTAAGATTTCTAATCTGGATATCTATCTTTTAAAAAAGGTATAGAAGAAATTTCTTGAACTGCCTTGTTAACTTTCATGACAAATTATTACAGGAATCTTATTTGTTTTTAGGTTGGTTTGTTCCCAGATATCATAGAGCGCAAAGTGATGCGACATTTTGAGGAGGGTGATTATGTAAGGTTCTCTTGTTTTCATAATTCCAAAAGCATTAGTTAGTTGGTTCACTTGTTGATCATGTTAGTGCTCCTACGAAAGGTTTCAGCTTTAGTAACGGGAGAATTTTATACTAAGAAGGAGCATTTTCCCGGATTTGCTCGGCCTTTCGTTTTCAATGCAGAGGTCATGTTGAGGTTTGTAGTGTAATATTTTCAACTACTATGCAGTGGCGGTCTGAAATTGATAAACCGGCACTGTTTTCATTTTCTTAGGGGCCACTCTTTTTGCTTTCCTTGACAGGGTTGGGCGTAACGTAGAAGCTAAAGATGCTGCCAGAGGAGCTTTGAAATCACCATGGTGGACTTTAGGCTGCAAGTATGAGGTATAAATCCTCTGATCTCTGGTGTGATTGTGAGATTGATTCCTCCTCCTCTTCCATTGTCAATGGCTTGTGCTTGAATTTGTCTCTGCTCAGGATGTCGCTAAGATTGCACAGTGGGATGATGAGCAAATTGAGTACATTAAAGAGAAGGTGACTGAGGAGGGAAGGCAAGAAGATATTAGGAAGGGGAAGGCACCTGCACAGGTTCTATGGACAATATTTAGTTTAATTAGTAATGATTAATTGGATGGGTCCTATTCGAAGAATTTGAGAAATCTATATTTTTATATTTATGATTTAGCTGACATTGATACTAGTAAATTAAAATTATCAAATGGTTATGACAATGCTTCGCTGCCTGCTGAATTCTCCTTATTTTGTACACTTCAAATTATTTGCAGGTTGCACTAGATGAAGCTGCTTTTTTGATGGATTTAGCTTCTATTGAGGGGACATGGGATGACTACTTGGAGCGAATTGCAGAATGTTATGAGGAGGCTGGATTCAATGATATTGCGAGATTTATACTTTATAGAGATTAACTATTCACGATTTTGATAGATTATATATTTATTCAGTTTTCTTATCTCGAAATCTTACAAGTATCTCGTGTTATTGTTAAAATTCATTACAAACAATTATTTTGTCATGCTTCTCATCTTCGGAGTTATATAGCAACGGAAACTTGTGTTGAATATTGAGTGAAGATTTATTATAAAAAATACCTGGAAAACAAATTAAAAATGAACAAAATAGCCAATAAGTATTGGACTAGTCGATAAAAATTTGACTCACACCCTAAAGAAGGTAGGTAATTCAAATCACGTTCATGATATGAAATAGGGGTGTGTATGGGTAGGGCCGAATAAGATATGGTCTATGTTTGATACCCGGCCTGAAAGATGAACGGGTTATAAAATGTAGTTCGGTGCTCGGCTCTATCTGGTAAAACCCTGGTAGTTTTGGGCTGGGCATGGGCGGGTTTCCTTATCCAAATCCAAATATCATCATTTTATAATAAAAAATAATATAATAGGCATTATTGATTTTTTGTTTTTGCCAAACCGGTGAGGCTGCATGTTAATAAAAGGGCCAAAGTTTAATTACATCATAATCTCAACAACAATCAAAACAAACGAGGAGCTAAAGTTTGATAAGGTAGTGAGCTAAAAAAAAAAACATTATCGTAAGCAAATAAGTCTATAAATTGATCCACTAAAAGCAAGGCAAAAAATTTTGTAATTCTATATTGAATAATATTATATATATTGGACAGAACCAAATGGGTAGAGCACCACCCCTTGCCTGATGTCTGACCCTGCCTAACAATAAACCCTATCCAAAAATGCCCAAACCTTTTTTTCGGACATTTTTTTGAAACTGGGCTGGACATTTTTTGAACGGGTTTAGACGGGCATACTAAAGCAATGAGCATTATGCTCCGTCCTAATATGAAAGTAACATGAATATTTGCATACTTAAGAAGAGTTCCAAGCCTAAATAAAATTACCTCGACCTTACCAAAACTGTTGAGAAAAATACATAAATACTCGAATTTTAATCAAAATAAAAAGTTAGTTTACTCTATATCTTAGTCTAATTTAAATTTTTAACAAAACACCCTCCATTTAGAACTATTTATTTTTACACTTAAAGAATAAAAAAATATTTTTCACCAAATTCAAGAGAATTTAACGCAATTTAATCACTTAAAGTTATTGCAAACTCCCTTGACATTGGACGATACTGCAATTTATTAGTGAGAACGTTTAAGTGGCCAGAGGACCGGGTATCTTCTTGTTTGCACCTATTTTCTTTCTACACAATAACTTTTTCCACAAGCTTCCTCCTCCCCGTTTCTTGGCAGGAACAATGGCTAAAGATTTTTGTGCCGCAGTGTCATCCTGATCTTTCGGTCCATTCAAGACTAGGATTTTTTCTAGTGGCTCGGGAACCGTAGTAGAGATGTTATTGTTATCTCCAGCTTTTGAAGGTTTAACAAAATCCGCTTTAGTGTGATCTTCAGCAAGCATCTGATCGAGTAGAGATGGCCGATGTTTCAAACTTGTGTCCTTTGGAGGGGCAGGGCTTGAACGCACATTTACAGTGCTGGAGGTCGTGTTGGTAATTGCATTATTGTTGGCGGCAATGACCTTGTCAAAAAGGGATGCATCTTTGGGATCAGACAGTGCCTTCAATTGCTTGCCAAGGTTAAGGATGGTTTCTTGGCACTCAGCCAACTTTTCTGAAGCCGCTGTTATCTCCCAGTCCTGCAGGATTGATCAGTATATTTCAGCATTAGCGTTGTAAAATGAATAATGAATAACCATCAATCATACAATATGGTAAAACATAAAAAGGTTTTTGTTTTTTCTGACTTTGATCTATTGTTCCCATGCAAAATCTGTTCATTTACTTTTGGCCGGCCAAACTCTCATTTCCTATTTGTATTGGTTTAAATATTTTTATTTCGAAAACATCCTTTGCAAGCAAATCTGAAAAGAGCATATGTAAAAATTGCAAATCATGCTTCAGTCAGAGATCTATTTTTAGAACAGCAAAAAAGTTATTCGGCGAAACAAGATATGTGCCTTTGCATCCAAATTTTGCATGATCCTACATGGCTATAGTTTCCGCATTCTGAAATGTCAGACGGGAAATATTGATCTGAATAAAAGAAAATCGAATAAGATGAGATCACTTACAGTCCGCAATGGCTTCTCTTTCTGATTAGTATTATGACTGGAGGACTCCTTTTTCATGCTGAGAAGAATAATTTGATGAGTCACAATCCTCAAAGAAGCAAGTAAAAGCAAGTATTTTAAAGCATATTGCATTGCAACGAATAATCAAATATATAAAGATTATCAATACCTTTCAAGTAGAAGCTGTAGCTCAAGACATCTGCCCTCTAATTCTTCACAACAATGGTTTTTGTTCTCCAATTCCATTTCCAATGCCAAAACTTGATGACGAGCCTCTTTTATTTCATCTTCTGTAAGCTGAGCATCAATATTTGCATTTATCAGTTCGTGACTTTGTGTTTGCTCTGGAAGTGCTCCATTGGAAATTTTTATGGTTTGCAATTCTGACGAAGTAATTTTCTCTGACTCCTGAAGTTGACTCCTTGTGAATTCAGTCCTATCAGCAGCTGGTTGAAGCCCATCTTCAACTGTTTCCTTTTTAATTTCGGCACAAATCACTTTATCATTAGTATTTTCAGTTTCTTCTTTATCATATTGTAGCTGTTTGGTCTCAAGCTCATGGCCATCCACATCAAATACAGTTGGAAAACATGGCAACTGTTCTTGGGGAAGAAGCAACTTATCTGCCTCTGCAACATGACTCATCATCCCAATCTCTGCTTCACTTTCACTTTGCGTTTCCTCCCAATCAAATTGTTTTTTAATGGCATCCTTCATGCTAGAAACATCCTGAATTGAAAAGCAGTGATTGATAATCCAATCCAAAGCTGTTGTTAGTTCTCTGGCAAATTTTTCATTGTCAGCCTTGTCATTCAGTAAATCATAACAAACTAGGAGAAATTGGTGTAAAACATCATTTAGTTCAGATGTTTTCCACTGGAAAACACGCACCATGTAGCCCGCTGGCATTCCTAGATTCTTGTACATGGGATCAGAATTATCATATTCTACCACAGGCTTGTTGATCCCTTCAATGATCTCAATAATCTTGCCTATCGATTTACTCATATGTGTCTGTGGTTGTTGTTTGCTTTTCTTTACTGATGGCACGGCAGCATCAGTTACTCCAGTGGATGGATTTAACAGAAAAGGATTATTTGAAGGGATGCAATGACCAAATTGGGGAGAATTTGATGCATCAATATGTCCTGAGCCTTTGCTTGAATCAGGCTTGTCAAGGTCTGCATAATTCAGATGACTTGTTGCCACTCTGATATCCTCGAGTATATCATCAGGATTTCGACGAGTGATGCAGCTTTGTTCTGATATTACTTTAAGTACATCCTGAAGCCAGCAAGGAATCTTACCATTTGACATGTCATTGGAACTGGATGATTCAGGCACAGGAATGATCTCCTTGCTCACCACTGGAGAGGTAATCTCAACCAGCCCCACGTCTAAGGAGCCATTAATTCCATTAGCTGCTTCTGAAGAAGCATGTGAAATTTCAGGGGATTTTTCAACAGAGACCACTGCTAATTTTTCCATTTCAACGAAGTCATCCATAAGATTTATATCCGAAGATCCAATACTTTTGCTTGACTTAAAATCCTTTTGCTTTCCACTTCTGAACTGCTCCAGTTCTGAAATCAAAGCAGAAGCCCAGGATTCAGCACAACTAGCCTTATCCTCACTGCCAATGTCAGACATTGACGCCAAAGAAAATTCATGTGATGTGAGACTACTAGGCTGCTCTGAGGTCACCTGACCTTTTGATGATTCTTCAAGCTGAGATTCAACTTGTGACAGTTTGAAAGCTGTTCGAGCAAGCATTGTTCTCGAGAATTGGAGTTCATTTGTTTTCCTATTAAGGGTTTCTCGTAGACTCTTGTTTTCTTCTTCCAAAGAACATAGCTGCTCATTCAATATATTGATTCTTTTCAAGGTTGTTTCAGGAGAATCACCAACTGAAGATTCATCAATGAAACTGACTGAGTTTGACCTTTTTCTCCTCATTTCAACTGAGTCCCTACCCAACATCTCTACTTCATTCTTCATTTTCACTAGGGCAGCAGGACCAGGTAATCGTTTGCGAACCAGGAGACGCAGCCTCTGACATTCTGACTCTAACTTGGCAATCTTCTTCGCACTCTCCAAGTGCTGCTTGTGAGATGCATCAACTGTTCGCCGATTGAACTCTCTCTCCTCATTTCGAATCTCAACCTCCTTTTCAAGCACCCGAACCTCATACTTCAGTGAGGTGTTGTCTTTCTCTGTGGATTCTAACCTAGCCATGAGTGCATTATAGTCTGCCTCAGCTTGAGTCAATTGTCTTTTAAGACCTTCAATCAAAATTTGGTCATCAAGAACAGCTTTGCTAAGATGAGCATTTTCAGCCCCTGCTTTTGCAAGCTTTTTACTGGTCTCTGACAGCTGCTCCTCAAAAACCATGCTTGCTTTTTCAAATTCTTTTGAAGCCTTTGTCACAGCATCATGAATCCTTTTCTCCTGTTCTTCTCGTACAAAACGTAATTGTTGCATACATTCTTTCAGTGCTCCATCCAAATGGGTCATTCTTTCTTCATAAAATATTTTCTGCTGCAAAGCTTCCTCAAGATCTTGCTTTAGAGACAAAGCTTCAGATTCCGCTTTCTCCCAACCTTCAGATGTAGCTTTTATCAGAAACTAGTAAAAGATACTTTCAAAAGATTGATGCACAATTGGCAAATTTGAACGAACTAAGTTATAAGGGGTATGTGAAGGATAGAAACACACAGTCATGGACAAAGTACCTGCCACTGCTTCCTGTGCAATTTTCGTTTGCTTCTTCACCAGATCATCTTTAGCCTTACAGTCAGAAAGAGCCAAAGCAAGCTTGTCATTCAGAATTTTCAAGTCTGTTTCCAATTCTTCTTTATCAGCTAGAAGCTCCTTTACCTAACATGTAAAGGTAAGACAAGATAAAATAACAATTATTTGAATACAGTATTAGCAAAATGATTGTAATATTATTTGGAATGAATTATGGTTCTCAAGTGATTAGGTGCAGCATGGATTATTCTGTCGATTTTATGACAAAATCTAATTCAGTGTAAAGAGTTCAGTCCAGGGCAAAAAATGAATAAATAGTTACTCTTATTAATAATATAAGGCAAGGACTAATTTCAACTAATGAAGTGTTCATTTTTTTTTTTTGGCCAAATGATAGCAATCACAAAGATGCAAACATACTTCAAAAGAGTAGGATATTAGAAGCTTAAAGTCAATCATACTTCATAAATTTAATGACATTATAAGAACAAGAAAAATACCGTGATCGCTTAGAATATCTGATGATATAATGAAGTAATACCTCTTCATTTTCTTTCACAGTGAGATTGGCTTTGTCACTTGCACTGGTGGTCTTCTCTGAGGACTTTTTCCTCCAAAGCCATGCCTTGTGATCCATAACGACCAGGAAGACCTCAGATGAATAGAAGTCTGCACAGGGACCAGGGGAAGGGGAAAGAATAAGCAAAATTTGCAGGATGAGTTGATAAAAAAACAGAACCAAAATTACTGGTATAAGATGGTCTGCTATACCAAACAATTAATTTCTATCCATCCACAAATTATTTGCATGCAACTAGTAAAGAACAAAAAAAATGTATATCGCTATGGCACAAAAAGAGAGAGAGAATGTGTTAGCAGACTTAATCACGGAGAGCAATGAAGCAGCGAAGGGAATGTCTAGGCCAGGTTGTTCTCGAAGGGACAGTACAGTTCAACGCAGGGCGTTATATTCTCTCGCCTCTGACCATGAAGAGGAAGATTGAGCTTATGCATGAATGCCCAAGGAGAAAAGAGGAGGGGCTTCAATGCCAAGAGATTCAACTCCGTGCCGCCTGAAAAATAAACCCAAAAAAAAAAAAAAAAGACACAATGCTTAAAATAAGAAACAGAAGCAATGAGAAGGCACAATATGGTGTTTGATCTCTTAACGAAGCAGAGTTGCCGGTAAAATAAATCGAGTGGAAATGTGAAGCGTACCGGGCACCACAATCACCATCAACAAAAAACCTTTCCGAGAGAGTGTGTCTTGTACGCGATAAAAAAAAAAAGGTAGAAAGAGGGGAAAGTAAAGTGAAGGGTACGAGCTAAGAGAACAAGACACTGAGAAGTGTGTAATGTTGATTTCCAGGCAACGACTGGAAAATGGATCTGGTCCCTGGGAATGCAAAGTGTCGGCTTGGTATGAATCGGACTAAAACGCGAGTACGACCACGCGCGTGGTCGTTGACGAAATTGACAGCATTCAGTTAGGTTTTGGCGGTGATTTTTCTTTCATCGCACGGACCGGAAGAGCGGGGGTCTCTGTCTCGATTCTGAGACGTCACGCGCCCAACAGTATTTCAGCTGCGCCATGTGTGTGTGATACTGTAATGGGAGATTACAACCGGTTGTTGGCCAAAAAAAAAAAAAATTATATATATATATATATATCGAAATTAAAAATATAATTTTTACTCAAAAAAATTACCAAAAATTTCTTATTATAAAATTTATTGCCAATAAGAATTTAAAGAACCAGCTCCTTGATTGGTTACAAGGACAACTCTTCAACTGTATGCACTACTGAAGAAGAGTTGGGGTCGAGTTTAATTGCATTTTGGGACTATGATTGATTATTTTAGAAGTGTTTATATATGCAAGGAACAAAAAACCGGACCGGTCAATGAACCGGTCACAGCACTGGTTTAAGGGTTAATGGTTCAACCGGGGTCGAACCGGTGGTCGAACCGGTGGTCAAACCGGTCATATTAAAATATTATAATTTATTAGTGGTAAAGATCTTTAGGTAAAAAATGCTTAAAATATATTAGTATTAGTTATGATGCATATATTTATATAATGACATCTCCTTTCCTATAATTAATTAATTATTATATCCTCTAAAAATCATTTTTTTTAGATTTATTCTTTTTTTACTTACTTTTTCTCTTCATTTTGGTCTTCAAACTTTCATTTTTCCCTAAAAAATAATGTCCAATAGTAGATAGAAGAATAAAAAAATTTATTTTATAAAAAAAAAAAAAAAACCGGTCAAACCGGTCGAACCACCGGTTCTGACCGGTTTGACCGGTTCTGACCGGTTTGACCGGTTCTGACCGGGTCGAAACCGGTTCGACCGGGTCGACCCGGTTCACCGGTTTTTCTGTGAACCGGACCGGACCACCGGTCGGACCGGTTGAACCGGCCGGTCCGGTCCGGTTTTTTTTTCAATGTATATATGTAAGTCATAACAACATTCATCTCATATACTTACCTTGTATATCGTAAATCATAATTAAAAAGTTGCTTTTGAAGACTTTAAGTGCTCGTTTGAAATAACGATTGAAGCCTTCAAAAGCAGCTTTCAATCATGATTTGTAGTATACGAGATAAATATGTGAGATGAGTGTTATCTTGACTTACGTGTATAAACACTTATAAACCTTTTATAAGTGATACCAAACATGTACATATGCCTATTTCAAACAATCACTTAGACAACTAATTTGCAATAAAGTATTTTTTTCAGTTATTTTCTATTTTTATTATATTTTGCCAATATTTTTTATACCCGGTAAAAATACGATTTTAGTATTGTTAGGCTCTTCTATCCTATAATGTTTTCTAAGTATATATTGTGTTGAATACTTTGATATTGGAAATTACTTTTAAAGAGTCACTAATCATGCATGATACTGTTAATTATAACCCTAATGAGTGATACTTTTTGGTACTAACATAATAAGGGATTTTTCCTTTACAGACAAGCATGTTCATTCTTAAGGACTATTTTTAACTAACTATATTGAAAAAAAATTTTAGAATAAGCACTAATAAGTACTGAAATTTATAAATGGGGATATTTTGAGAGACGTCTTGTTAAATTAAATTAAATATTGATATGTTCTGTTGTGAAGGATAATATATTTAATTATTAATTAAACACATATAGTTAATAACAACATCAATTCATAAATCAAGGAAAAATTTAAATCTCATTAAAAATTTAATATTTTTTTAATTTTACCTATATTAAATATATCCTCTTTATCAAATTCACATAGTCTATTGGATAATAAATAAAAGGTAAAATTATATGTGAAAATTTATAAATAATATAAAAATATTCTCTATATCTTATAACTAGGAAATAAAATTTCAATAACTTTTGAAAGGTTTATATACACACACGCACATCCAAATACATATTGGTATTTACTATTTATTGTGGGTGCCTGTGTGCTGTGCTGGGAGGGAGACTTGAGGCAACTAATTGTGTATCGTGGTCCAACGAAGGTTTAAAGTCCAATCATGTAAGCATTCGTGCAACAATAGAGGACGCGTTTATAGATATTCGTGAGCTAATTTTTACTTTTAGGCCTCAGAGTAAGGGTCACCTTTTTTTTTTTTCACTTTCTCTGTTGGTAGGTGATGCATCATTTTAAATTAAAAAAGTCGCTCAGCCGGACGCTGGGAATGAGATTCTTAAAAATACTTTTGAGTTAAATACATCGTGCTTATCATCAACTAGAATAGCGTGTTTGAAAATTCTGTTTTCAATCAGGTTTATTTTATAAGCTCGATTTATATAAATCGAGATAAATCTCATCCATATATTTACCTCGTAGACCGTAAAAATAACCTCGTAAACTGTAAAAGTTACTTCGTATTCCGTGAATCACGGTTTATAAACACTTATGGAGCTTCCATAAACTAATCCAAACGAGCCTATGATATTTTAAAAGGTAAAGGAAGTGGGTGTTGAGTAACATAGAATAGAAGATATATTATGTAAGCTTAAAATGATTGATTAACTAATTACTCATTAATTGAGGGGTCACATTAGCTTGGAATGCAGAAAGAACAACTGAGTAGTTAACAACAACAAAAAACAACAGGCTCTTGTTAGAATGGCGTGTCAACAGAAATTCAAGCGTAAAGAAAGCGATTTAGGCTTGAGTATTACTCTTAGCATCCTTCTCTAAAAACTTCCTTAGCCTTCACTTTAACAATAATGACGAGTTTGATGACGACTCATTTAGTTGAGCGGTGGCCATTCATTCTAATTAATTAGCTGGTTATGAAGCAAATCTCAGTTTCACTTGGAACAGATTTTTTTGCCTGGGGTAGGTGGTGTTCCTAGTCAGCACAAGGCACTATTATTTGCTTCTTTTCCGTGTGGCTGAATAAAGTAGGTCGTGTATTATAAAAACATTTATATAAAATAACAAGGAAGGAACATAGGATTCCAGGCCACCTGTGATTACATGGCTTGGTTGTTCTGCTAAATTAAATTCAACGTGGGAACTGGGGTCTCTCTGCGTGGTACTGTTCTGAACCACTGATAATGTGACGACCACCTACCATCCAATTCTGTTAAATGATCTCAATATATAATATCCTTTTAGCCCCTATCTTCTCAATTATTCTGATCCCCTTCTCTGTTTCTCTTCCCCATGCTACCTTTTGCTTCACTCGATTCACCAAAATGGTTTTGCAGCTCACGTTTAATTTCTCCCCTACAGATAGGACATCGCTGTGAAGGAAATCCGATATATAATTATATGTCGTTTGAATCATACGCTCAAAAAGACAAAAAATACATATGAAAGAGATTTTTTTTCCCCACTTCTGCTTCCATTATTTGCTTCAGTTGCAGATATGGTTCTTATAGTGTCCACAGTACACAGTTATGTTTCTTCTCTACCCGTTGTGCTACTCCTATGGACCAGGCACGTGGCTTATTCGGTCTGTAATTAGTTTCGGCTGGACAACATCTTCCGGGTTTTTTTTTAAGATCTGAAACAGTGAATATATATATATATATATATATTCGCAGTTCTTGTCTGCGAAAGTTACTAAGTATATTAAATAATACTTATATTAGTTTTTAAAGAATATATTTTATAAGTTATGAGATAAGTATGTAATAAGAATTTTATCTCATTTATAAAAAAAAATTTTAAAACCATAGTTTAGGACTTACCTAAAACAAATCACTGGATGATCCGCCCACTATGTGTTTTCAATGCGTCGGTAACTCCACAAATGACGAAATATTCTGTCAAAACAAAAAGAAAATCCATGAAATAGTTTTCTTGTGAATGAAGGATACTTAGATTCATTAATAACTAATTCTTATTTTAGTCAAATATCCTCCATTAATTAATTGCTGCTCAGGCAAAGAAAAATAGTAGGTGCCAGATTTCATAAAAGAAATTTATAATTACAGGAGAGTTATTAATGTCAAAATAATATTTTTGCCATAAAATATAAAAAATAACATCGAGCATGCGTTCGTTCTTCATTGATGTATCCCCTTTCTTTTTTTCACTATCAAGAAAAGTAAATATTCGATTTGTTTTGGGAAAATTCTATTAAAATACCATATAAACTTAATTTATAAAAGTTAATTATAACTTGTAAGGATAGAGAAGGGTTTGGAGGGGAATATAGGTTTGTGAAGTTTATGGGTAAAAACCAAAATACTCTTCACACTCATTTACTCACACACTTACCCAAATCAAAGCTGTTATCTAGACTCTTCTCTCTATCGCGAATCCTCCTCACCGTCCAAAATCCTCGCAGTCGTTGCCATCGGAACTTGGTGTTGTGATAAGAACTTGTTGGCGATGATGGTGGATCGTAGGTAGAGAAAAAAATGTCGCGCGGAAAAAATAGAGGAAGGTGATGGCGAGGTTGTGGAAAAAAAAATTCAAGATCTTCATAATTCTTCTGTTATTGATTATTGTTTCTTGATTTTTATCTTTCTGTGCTTTCCTTCTCTTTCAATCTTGTTTAGTTTTTGAAGAATCAGTCATCAATGTCTCAAAAATTTTGATATGGTATTAACTAAATGTAAAACGGGCTTCACAAAATTCATAATGGGATTGACAAGAATTGTAAAAGTTTTGACAAAATAGTCTGATGAAGAAAACACGTAAGTTAATATTCACCAACATTTGTGGTATTTCACCAAAATTCGTAATAAGATTGACAAGTTTAGTAATGATTTTGATAAGAATTGTGATGTTTTTGATAAAAGAGTTTGCTGATGAAAACATGCAAGTCAGGATTCACCAACATTTATAGCATTTCACCAAAATTCGTGATGGGATTAACAATTTTAACAATAAAAGTTATGTATATGGGAAGGACCATGTTGTATGATCTATATTGAAAGTTTTGTTAATGTTTATTAGGAAATGATCTTGTGAATCCCATCACGAATTTTGTCAAATGGCACAAATGTTGGTGAATATTGTCTGATGTTTTTTTAATTAGGAAACGTTTTTGTGGAAACCATTACGAATCTTGTCAAACTCATTATTGCTCTTGTGAATCTCATTGCTAATTTTGTCAAATACCACAAATGTTGGTGAATAATGTCTAACGTTTTTCCATAAGAAAATGCTCTTATGAAAACCATTACGAATCTTGTCAAACTCATTATTGCTCTTGTGAATCTCATTACGAATTCTGTCAAATACCACAAATGTTGGTGAATCATGTTTAACATTTGTTCCATAAGAAAATGCTCTTGTAAAAACCATTATGAATCTTGTCAAACTCATTATTACTCTTGTCAATCCTATTATGAATCTTGTCAAAGGCCACAAATGTTGGTGAATCATATTTAACGTTTTTCCATAAGGAAATGCTCTTATGAAAACCATTACGAATTTTGTCAAACTCATTATTACTTTTGTCAATCCCATTACGAATTTCTAAAGTCACAAATATTGGTGAATCATATCTAACATTTTTGTCAATCTCATTACTCATTTTGTCAATTACTTTTCAATGGAAATTGAAAATGCTCGCTGGAAAATTCATAAGCTTGTTGAAAAACTCATGAACTCACCGAAAACTGCAGAATTTCTCTGGAAGGTGAAAAAGTATGTCGTCTATATCCTTTATCTCTCTTTCTTTATCGAAGTGGAGAGAGGACGCAAGCTAAACGAAAAATGAAAGGTCACTCTTCTTATTATACGATCCTGTAGAGCTGAACGACACATGATGGTGAAGAAGAGAGAGAATGGAGTGTGGAGGGCGTTTTGGTCTTTACCCCTAAACTTCATAAACCCAGATTCCCCCTCAAACCCTTATTTGTTCTTTGCAAGTTATAATAGACTTTTATGGGTTAAGTAAGTTTATATAGTATTGAATGAAATTTTCCCATTTGTTTTTCATTTTTCATGGCCTGATATTCTAGGAACAATTTTTGTTTTTTATTAAACAAAAAAGTTGAGGTGAGTTAAATTCTAGGGCTTACTATGACCTAGACAAGCATTCAGACCCAAGTTTTGAAACCCAGATCAGACCAGTTAGTCTGGCCCGAAAACAGGCCAATCGGCTGGTAAACCGGTCCGGTACTTAAAAAAAATCAATTTTTTTTAATTTTTTCTTATAATTTCATATTAATAAGCTTAAAATCTTCAATTTCTTACTGTTTTGGCCTTGATTTAATTCCGGTTTGATTCTAATCTAAACACACTGACCCTTGACTCAATATTCCGATCAGTTCAATGACCGGTTTAAATTTTAAAACCTTAATTCAGATGATTTTGAAAATACTTATAAATCGTTCAGTAAAGTCATCACATCGAAAATGAAATTTCAACTTACCATCTCATAAATCACAGATCACGATCCTCACCAATTGGACAGAATAGTTTCAACTGGTCAAAAAAATAAAATGCCTTTGGGACATATAACTCATTCTCACGCTCAAGCCCGCCACTTATTTACGGGCTCATGGCATTTTTGGATCCCGTTGGGTGGTGACAACCTAAAATCACGATTCATGAAGCCTACGGGCTCCTTCTATTATTCACCAAGTCCATGGGCCACTAAATTGAGTGGGGCCTATACTGCATGTGGATGTTCATCGCTGGAGCCTCCACTCGGCACCCTCCGGGGCTACCTTCCTGTGAAATCTCTGGTTCTTTCTTTGGGAGGAGGAGGAGGAGGAGGACATGGTTAAACCAAAGCAGCAGAAGCCATCCAAGAAACACCCACATCCACATGTATGCTTCTATATAGTGATCTTGTGTTTGATTCACTCTTCAGGACTTAAAAGTATGCATAATCATTCATATACGGAGATTCATAATCTTGTGTTTTCCTGCGTTTGTTTGGTTTACTCTTTTAGATTTCAAATATTCATAGTCATTAATATTTCTGTATTTCCAATCCATCATTTGCACTTTGGAAATTTCAGAACTTCACAGTGTCATAATGTCTTACTTAGGATTGGCAGCTGTTAGTTGAGAGCATGGGTGGTCGAGGGATTTGAATTTATATTCCAGCATTTGGTTCATCATTCTATAATGCGTAGTAATGGATGCTATGGTGCAGTTAATTTACCTACAGCTGGAGGTTAAAACCAAATAACAATGATAAGGCGGGCATAGAGTATCCTAAAGCTGCCGTTGAGATTGCATCAACTATTTTTTTTTTTTTTTTTGGGGCATATCTTCTAGCCTTTCTTTTGTTTACGCCTAATTGAGCTTAGAATTCTCCATAGGGTATAACTGACAGGCAGGAGCTTCACACATGATTGGATCAGAATTAAAGAACTAATGGGAAACCAAACGTAATATAGTTCTTGTTCAGGCCATAAAATGTAATAATTCTTGTTATTTATGAACGTTCACTATATATCAATTATATGAAGGATTATGAAAGTAACACAAGTTTCCTTTGTTGTGAGCTAAAGGAATATCACTCCACAACCTTGCTACATGGATTAAGAAAAACAAACTTTGTACTACCTTTCTGCTGCTCCCTACTATAATTAACAAGTAATGGATAACACTCAACACAAAAAGGTTAAGAGGACAACTGGCAAGGGCATAACGGCTTAATTATTCTCCTAGACATTCTCAATTGTGGACTGTATGATTCCCTTGCTCTGCGTTGGCCACATGGCTTTGCAAGTTCTAATCTTGAGTCAAAGATATTACTTTTCATCTTCAGCCCTTGAAGACTAACCATGGCCTCATTCTGATTCTTTTCTCCCATAATGGGCTCATTGGACTATTGTGCAACCTTTGCTCTGTTCTGAGCCTACCCTTCCTTCCCAGACTTATTGGACAGCCCAATTTCTTCTTGCATTATATCAATAACACAGTATCTTAATGCTGGGCAAGTTGTTTCTGGAAGGAAAATTGAATCTGCCATCTCTGATTCCATCTGGGGGAGGTTAGCCTGCACCTTTAGAAAAGTTACAACTGCCAGTTAATGATAGAAAACCCATAGAATAATGGAACCTTCTCAATCAATGTGTTCAAAACTAAATTCAAATGTGATGCTTTTAGGGATATGTGATGTTATTTTATATTTTGGCCATGTGTAAACCCTTGTTCTATTGGATGACAGATCAAGAAGCAAGGGAAACAAGTTGATGTTTCCCAGTTACGCTCTCAGTTGGATATATTGGGCCTTCAGATTATTGAAGTGACTGCAGATGGTAACTGTTTCTTCAGGTTAGCCCGTATGCTTTGCATTTATTTGCATTCACTATTCATGATATGATATGTGAAAATACTTGAAGTTTCTGTGCCGTATTACATGCCTAGTTATTTTCATTTGTACCCAAAACATCACTTTTCATGACATCTGCTCTTGTGAAACTGAGTTCGATAAAGCCCTGAGATCTTGGCCCTGTCAGATGGGATTTGAATGCCTTATTAATCACACCCCTCCCTCCTTGCTTCTATCTCAATTAGTATGTCACTCTAATACTTGATATCTAATAATGTGTGTAATATACCAATGTTTGATGAACAATTGATCTTATCTTGTGGATCTTTCTTATGCAGAGCCCTTGCTGATCAGCTGGAAGGTAACGAGGAGCAGCATCAAAAGTATCGGAGCATGGTAGTAGAACATATTATGGTATGTCTATGAAAAAGAAAAGAGTCTTTGTGATTCTTTCATACCCTTTTTGGAGTCTACATTTTAATGATTACTCTTGTAGATTCTAGTTTCAATATTGTTTTTGTGATAAATTTGATTTGCAAGAATTTTGAAATTCATAGCTGGCATATTTGATGTCATTAATCAATTAACCCTCTTCTTTGCTATGCTATTCCTCATAACAGTAAAATAAATGAAAGGTATTATTTGAAATGTATAGCTCATTCGTGCGCCCCCACACACACTCACATGAAGAAGGATAATCAATTGGGAAACATGAGATATTGTGAGTAAGAAGCTTCATTTATCTAACAACCTGATTGGTTAAAACTAAACTAGTAAGTATAAGGAAAGATGGTAGAACATTAAAATGAAAGGGATACAAAATAAATGTTAATTATTATATGATATTAGAGAGTTATAATTTCAGTTGCTAGGTGATTATTGCAGATGGTTCAAAAAACACCAGGTTTGTGGTTTTCCAACAAACTGCAAGTCTGTTGTTTCTAAGTGATAGTTATTTTTATTTGTATAACAAGATATTAAGGCCATTTTAGTGTGTTTCTGTGTGCGTATGCCAAAAGACATCAAGCTTGCTTTCTCAATTGCTAATTTTCTTCTTCTAGCTTGAAAGCTTGCTTTCTCATGTCAGTTCTCTCTCTTTTCTGATTGAAACTCTCTTGTCATAATCTGGTCTTGAAGCTTTAATTAACAGGACAACCGGGAAATGTTTGAGCCCTTTATTGAGGATGAGGTTCCATTTGAGGAATACTGCCAAACCATGCAAAATGATGGCACTTGGGCTGGACATATGGAATTGCAGGCAGCTTCTCTTGTAACACATAGTAACATATGCATTCTCCGGGTTCGTAATAGTAATAATTAATGCTTCCTGATGATGCTCCACATATCATTTTTACTTGTGTGCATACTGATTATTGGTTTAGTCATTCATATTTTAACTAAAATATAATGCCATGGTGAAGGATTATCATGTTTTGCATGTGATTTTTTCACATGTTCATTATTGTAAAGACAAAAACGTGTGCCGGCTCACATACACAAGGAGACGGGCTCCTCTAAGATGTTGGATAGTTTCCCATATTGTTATCCCATAAATTTCTTGAAAGGTCACATATTCATTGGTTTTCTTTAAACAGAATATGTCTCCTCGCTGGTACATTAGAAATTTCAATGACCGTGGAGCTCGAATGATCCATTTGTAAGTATTATTGTGATGTGATATTGTAATTTGGATATATTTCAAATGTTAGTTGTGTTAGTTAATTGGGCGAGCGAGATTAACCATTAGTGGCACTAGCCGTTTAGGAGCGGCATTAGCTAAACATGGCCTTAACCATGCTTAATTGACTAAAATACCCCTGATTAGTAATAGGTAATAGTGTTAAGATTGCTGGTTCTGTTATTACCGTTAGTTATTAGCATTGCTTATTGCCTATATATATATGGCAGCCCTCACTGTACAGATTATGATTTTGCACATTAGTAAAACCGTATCATTCAGTTTTCCTCTTATTCTCCCTACTCCTCTCTGTTTTGTTCCTCTACTCTTCCCTATTCTTCTCTAATCCTTCTGATTTCTCCTAATTCTACCCTAATTCCCAATCCATAATCATTGAAATTACAAACCTGCATCAGTGGTATCAAAGCTTTCGGTTCTTGGCCTTGGTTATCAGTCCTTCACATATGGTAGAGACAAGGTCTTAAGAGAATTCAAGACGAATGGAAGAAAGGTTTCAATTAATTAAACAAGAACTGGGATCTGTTAGTGCGTTACAAGCTTCATATGAGTCACTCTATGAATTTGTGCAAGGCCACCGTGAGGAACTGCAAATTGTTCAACGTGGAATGCAAGAAAGCCAGCGTGTAATTCAAGACAACCAACGAGGGATGCAAGAAAATCTCAACACCCTGACGCAAGAACTACGGACGCTGGCAAGGACGGTTCAAAGAATTACGCAGACCCTAGCTACCCGAGTACCAGAAATGCAAGAAAGAGGAGGAAACGGCCGACATCAATACCAACGACCCATACAGTTTACCAAAATGGAATTTTCGAAGTACATGGGGCAAGATATGGGTACCTGGATTGAGAAAGTTGAACGGTACTTCGTCATTGATGAAACTCCCGAGGCGTCGAAGGTGACTATGACTTCCATGCATCTTGACGATGACCAGTTCCAATGGCACCGAGCGGTCGAGAAATGTTGGCGACATCCTCTAACATGGGCATGCGGCGCTGCTACGGGACACTTTCGGGCAACCATATAAGACGCCCATGATCGACTTCACACATTTGCGACAAACAGGGACAGTAGCCGGTTTCAACACCAAATTCGATCAGCTTTTGGCGAAACTGGACCTGGCTGAGGAATACCTTGTCGATGCGTATGTGGGAGCGTTGAAGGACGAGATCGCAAACTCTGTTCGGCTGTTTAACCCAAGAACGTTGCAAGAGGCGCAGCGGCTCGCGCGAACCCAGGAGATAAGGATGAATTGCAAGGCCGCGCGGTTTGGTGGGGATAAATCGCAGAAGCTGGGCATGACAAGTTTGGGTTCAAGATTCGCATCATATGTGTCAAATGTCACCAAGAATTCTTCTTTTAATAATAGGTACCGAGAAAAGACCGTGCTGCCCCTCAATCTAACAATAACCACGATAATGACATTTCAGGTAGTAGTAAGACACAAGCGTCAGGTTTTAATCTTAGAACTGTAACCAGACCTGTGAAAGCACTCACGGCGGAAGAAGAAGCAGAGCACTGAGCGAACAACTTCTAATTCTTCTGCCATGGGAAATTTTCCAGGGATCATAATTGTCCCCAGAGGCAGAAGATGCAACTCTACTTAGTCTTGCTGGATGATGAGGAATTCCTACACCAAGAAGAAGCTTCCGAGATGGCTGGTGCTGAACCTGAGGCCGAAGCTGAGCACTTTGGCATTTCTTTGCACGCTATGAATGGGAGAGATAATGCTGAAGCTATGAGAGTTTTGGGTACTGCTGGGAAACATCAAGTGTAGGTTCTCATTGACAGTGGGAGCACTCATGATTTCTTGAATTTAGATACAGCCCTTAGGCTTAGGTGGCAAGCGCATGAGACACCTTCTGCAAGTGTGGAAGTTGCAGGAGGAGGTAAGCTGAAGGTTCATGGGGTCTGGCATGGATTTCGATGGAAGATGCAAGGTCTGGACTTCATCTTTGATTTTTGAATAATTGAGCTGCATACGTATGATGTAGTGTTGGGGTTGCAGTGGCTCAAGAGTATAAAGAATGTTTTTTGGGATTTTGAGTCATTGTCCATGTACTTCTAGAAGGATGGGCAGTAAGTAAGGTTGCAGGCTAATGTCCCCCATTCCTTAAGAATTGTGGCACCAAAGAGGGTGGAAGCAAGCTGCCTTAATGAGGAGCAGTTATTTCTCATGCAATTAGTTGAAGTGAAAGGTGATAAGATGTGCTGTTTTGCCATTAATGATATTGTTTCTGAGTTACCAGCAGAGATACAGGGGGTTCTAGGAGATTTTCAAGGCATATTTGGGGAGCCAAAAGGGCTGCCGCCATTTAGACCTGGGCATAACCACCCTATTGTGCTAGAGGAGGGCACAAACCCTATCTCCTTGAAACCATACAGATACCCAGCTGCACAGAAGGATGTTATTGAGAAGTTGGTTGCTGAGTTGTTGGAGGTTGGGGTGGTGCAAGAGAGTTGTTCTCCATTTTCAGCTCCTATAGTGCTTGTGAAGAAGAAGGATGGCTCTTGGCGAATGTGTGTGGATTATCGTGAATAGAACAGGAAAACAGTAAAAAAATCTTTACCCTATTCCATTAGTTGAAAACCTATTTGATAAGTTGAGCAAGGCAAGATGGTTCACGAAGCTTGATTTGAGGGCTGGTTATCATCAAATCCAAATGGCACCTGAAGATGTTTACAAGACGACTTTCAAAATGCATTCAGGACACTATGAGTGGCTAGTAATGCCCTTTGGGCTTACTAATGCACCGGCAACGTTTCAGGGAGCTATGAATGATATCTTTCGTCCTTTTCTTAGAAAATTTATTCTAGTTTTCTTCGATGATATATTGATTTACAGCTCCACTCTTGCAGATCATCAAGAGCACTTAAGGATTGCCTTGCACAGCAACATCATTACTTCATTAAGGAAAGTAAGTGTACTTTCGCTGCTGCAAGTGTGGAGTATTTGAGACATATTTTGGGCAAGGGAGTGGTAGCAACAGACCCCAAGAAGATACAAGTTGTTGCAGATTGGCCTCAACCTACTACTGTGAAGCAATTGAGGGCATTTCTGGGGTTGGCTGGTTACTACCGGTTGTTTATCAAAAGTTATGGGGTAATTGCAAGGCCATTGACTCTTTTGTTGAGGAAGAATGCGTTTGAGTGGTCTGAATCTGCAAGTGAGGCCTTCAACCATCTTAAACAAGCCTTGGTTTCAGCTCCGGTACTTGCTCTTTCTGATTTTACTAAACAGTTTGTGGTAGAATCTGATGCGTGTGGAGTAGGCATAGGGTTTGTTTTGATGCAATAAGGGCAGCCTCTTGCATTTTTCAGCAAGGGTCTCTCTCCAAGACATCAAGGGTTATCAGTTTATGAGAAAGAATTGATGGCAATAGTGCTGGTTGTGCTTCATGGCATCAATACCTTGAAAGAGGTAAGTTCATCATTCGTAATGACCAACAAAGCTTGAAATTTCCGTTGGGTCAGCAACTCAAAACACCATTTCAGATGTTTTGGGTAGCTAAGCTTGCTGGTTTTGACTATGACATTAGTGTATAAGAAGGGGTGAATAATTCTGTAGCTGATGCTCTCTCGCCTTCCTAAGCAGCAACTAATGCAAATGACTTTTAGTACTACTACACCAGAGTTGTTGCAGCAAGTGAAGGATAGTTGGCAAGCGGATGAATTTACTGGTGCTTTACTTGAAAAGGTGCAGCAACATGAAGGTGTATGGAGCTATTTTACTTGGGATGGTTCTCTTTTAACAAGGAAAGGTAAGTTGGTTGTAGGCAAGGTAGAAGCTCTTAGATTGATATTCTTGAATGGCTTCATGTAAGTCCTCAAGGGGGCCATTCGGGAATCCAAGCTACTTATCAGCGGACTAAGAGTCTCTTTTGGTGGAAGAAGTTAATACATGATGTTGTGGAATATGTGAAGAGGTGTGACACATGTTCTAGGTGCAAGTATGAGGCTATAGCTACTCCGGGATTGCTACAACCTTTGCCTATACCTAGTAGGGTGTGGGAATCGATTGCCATGGACTTCATTAAAGGTCTTTCCAAGTCATAAGGGAAGGATACCATATGGGTAGTCATTGATTGAATGAGCGAGTATGCCCATTTCATACCTCTTGCTCATCCTTTTTCGGCATCTAGCTTGACACAACAGTTTATGGATCAGATTTATAAACTCCATGGTGCATCGGCTGAAATTGTGAGTGATCGTGATTCTCTTTTCGTTAGTAGCTTTTGGAAGGAATTTCTTCATGTGTTGAAGGTGGACCAAAAGCTTTCTACTGCATATCATCCTCAAACGGATGGGCAATCAGAGGTGTTGAATAGGTGTTTGCAGACCTATCTACGGTGTATGTGTTGGGAAAAGCCTAAGAATTGGGCTAAGTGGATTTCGCATGCCAAATGGTGGTACAATACAACATACCACACAGCAACGAAGGCTACACCATATGAGTTGCTTTATGGGCAGCAACCTCCTTTGCATACGCCCTATTTACCGCATAACTCAATATTGGAGTTGGTAGATAAGAGTTTCACAGCTAGGGAGGAAGTTCTGGCACTCTTGAAGCATCATTTGCATAGAGCAGCAAATCTAATTAAGCAGCAGGCAGATCTGCATAGGTCAAATCGTGAATTTCAGGTAGGGCAGTGGGTGTTTATGAAACTTAAGCCCTATAGACAGATTTCTACTGCAACTGGAGTGTCTCAAAAGCTAGCTCCTAGGTTCTATGGGCCTTATAAGGTAATAGAGAAGATTGGAGCTGTTGCATACAAGTTAGACTTACCTCCAGAATCTATAATTCATTCTACATTCCATGTGTCACTGTTGAAATTATGCCCGGATCCTACTGTTAGGCCTAGGCATCCTCCAACTGAATTTCCAGAATTGCCTCCGGCCATGGAACCAAAACAAGTTTTGAACCAAAGGACTAAGAAGAGGCACAAGAGAATGATCACAGAAATCTTGGTTCAATGGAAAGGGTTACCGGATGAAGAAGCATCATGGGTTACTCTTTATTCGTTTCAGCAACAATATCCTAATTTTGTGGTTCCTAATCCTTGAGGTCAAGGATGTTTAAAGGAGGGGGGGTTATTGATGTGATATTGTAATTTGGATATATTTCAAATGTTAGTTGTGTTAGTTAATTGGGCGAGCGAAATTAACCATTAGTGGCACTAGCCGTTTAGGAGCGGCATTAGCCAAACATGGCCTTAACCATGCCTAATTGACTAAAATACCCCTGATTAGTAATAGGTAATAGTGTTAGGATTGCTGGTTCTGTTATTACTGTTAGTTATTAGCATTGCTTATTGCCTATATATATATGGCAGCCCTCACTGGACAGATTGATTTTGCACATTAGTAAAACCGTATCATTCAGTTTTCCTCTTATTCTCCCTACTCCTCTCTGTTCTGTTCCTCTACTCTTCCCTATTCTTCTCTAATCCTTCTGATTTCTCCTAATTCTACCCTAATTCTCCAATCCATAAACATTGAAATTACAAACCTGCATCATATTGAACCTATAGTTTTGTACTGTGAAGAAGCACCACATTTGCTTACATAATTGTGCTGCAATCTATTCTTGAAAAGTACTTAGTTTAGACAACTATTTTTAGTGTTCACAATTTTACTCACCTGGCATATGAGTTTTGATGCTGTAAGTATCATTTTCCAGGTCTTATCATGATGGAGAACACTATAATAGTGTGCGGTTAAAGACTGATCCTTGTGATGGGCCTGCAAGGCCAATTGTGATCAAGGTCTTTATCAGAATCCTGTTTCCCGACTCCTAAGTTAAATTTTTCACTTTACATTACCCTAAAATTTGAGCAGAATGAAAATTTCAGTTATATTAGCTACTGCCTGATCTATTCTAGTTTTGAAAGGCTGATGCTGATCTTTCAGCAACATCACATCAATCAAAAGTCACGGCCAACAAGAGTCAGAGGCAAGCTGGTAGGGAAACCTTCCAGTCAGGGTCCATAAAGTTGGTTATGGCAGGAAGTGGATGTGAAAATGCTGAAAAAGTGGAACAGGTAATGAAGTGCACGTTCTCTCTCTCTGTCTCTTTCCATGTTTATGCTCCTTGGGTTCCATGACTAAAATTTCAGTTCAGGGAGATATCTTGCCAGTTGGTACTTTTTTAGCAAGCAAGGTTGCATGCAACTTTCAGGTATATTTAAAATATGTCTTCATGATGACAGATTCTGGAACAAGTGAACGGAGATGTTGATGCTGCAATAGAGTTTTTAATAGCAGAACAAGGAACAGAAGAGAGTTCAACAAAGTCTGATTCCCCTCCCAGCCAGGTTGATGCTTCTGGTAATGGCCAATTAGTGAATTTTGCATTTTATATTGTGTTCAGAGGACTTGATATGCATTAGTTTCTGTTCAACATTGTGTTTTCCCTGTTAAATTATGGTTTGGTATATTTCAGGCATATAGCATGAACAATAATTAGCATCATTCCCACTCTAATATTATCCAAATTCCCATCTTCCTCCCTTACCTGGAGAAAATAATAAACATTTTGACTTTTTGCTGATTTTTTCTTTAATTTCTGAGATGTCCAGTCAGTGATGAAAATAAGAACAAAGAAGACACAATAAGGGTTACCCCCACCAATGATGAGTCCAATAATAGCTCCACAAAGATTAATGGCAAAAGCAGATTGCAAAGAAATGACAAGGTATTTTTTCCTTACTTTACGCTTCCTGAAGGGGTTATATAAATATGCTATGCATGCACTTCATTCTAATATATTGATTTCTTTCACACTATTCTTGTTTTCCCCTGCTGTTTTATGGTCTTAAATGCAGAAGATTCCTAGAAACAAGGTCTGCCCATGCGGTTCAAAAAAGAAATACAAAGCTTGTTGTGGTGCAGCCTTGGGGAGACAATCTGCCAAGTTTGTTGTGTATGCATCTTAGAATCCTTTTCATCTTTACATATTTTGTCTCCTTGGAGATTTTCAAATAGCTCATTTCAAGAGCTTGCATCTCATTCGTTGAATGTGTTGGTTAATATGCTTTGACGGGTTTTGAGGATGTAATCTTGAAGAGTTGTACAATGGATTGTTTTTGTGTTGAATGATGCTTTTATTGTATCAGTATCCAAGCGGCTGACACTAGGAAGGGTAGGAAAGAAATGAAGCAAGGAAAGAGAGGCGTTTCTGGTAGAGCTGATGTAACACGCAAATGTGATGATGGAGGGACGCTAGACTTGGGTGCTCTTTGTATTTGACATGCATTCCAAATGTAAGACATGAGACTTGAGTGCTCCCTCCTAAATATAAGATAGAGTTAACTATTTTTGGAGAGATTTAAAAAACTAAATAAGTTACTTAATCATATCATATGTTGTGTAACATTAGATTATATATCAGTTTATATGTTAGGCGAAATAGTTTAGAGAAAAAAATGATAAATATAAATATTTCAACGTAATTTAATTAGCTTCCTTAATATCTCCAAAAAAGTCAACTTTGTCTTTTCTAGCTTTTCATGAATTTAATTCATGCTATCTTGTTGCCAGTTAAACTTTGCTTCCCCAAAAGGAGAGAAACTCCTGATAAGTCAATAGCATTTTGATATATGTATTCTCTAGTGGGGGCTTTATAGTAAATATGATGTGGTATAGAGGTGAATATTAGCCCTAGAGTTAGTTAGAAGAGAGATAAATTAGCAATGACGTGGCTAGGCAGAGGGAATATATGTGGTGTGCTCTACCATTTTTCCGTTTTTGTGAATGAATTATCTTTGTCCTTCTCTCTGTGATATCATAAAGGTATCAGAGACTTTTGTCTGGCCATGGCACCGCCGCCGGACATACGATCCTAGGAGCGAATCGGTGATCTAGAGAATCGTTTTGAGATGCTTCAAACCACCATTTATACTCGTCTAGAGCAAAGTTCTTAGGTCATTCTTGAGCTGAAGCAAATTGCTACCTGACTTGAAGAATATATGAAATCAATGGATGCTCGCTTTGCTTCTTTGTGCATTAACACGGGTAAACAGCCGATCACTGGGTCTTCCAGTCAAGATGGTAGCTCTAGCTCTACGATTGTCTCTCGCATTCCGTCATTGGGATCCTTCACAAGCTACAGCACAATCCCACTCCTTACTTTGTTCCTACCAAGCAGAGTCGTGTAGAATTTCCCCGGTTTGATGGTTCGGATTTCCATGGCTGGGCCTATCGATGCCACCAATTTTTCGAGGTTAATGGTACCCTACCTGAACATTGGATTCTTCTTCTGAGTATACGCCTTGAAGGCCACGTAATCTGATGGCATCAGACTTTCATGCGACGTTGTTCTTTCTTGGATGTCCGTTGGGACAAGTATTTCAAACAAATGGAGGAAAAATTTACTGATGTGTAAGAGGAGAATCCTTTTATTTCTCTCAAGAAGCTGTCCCAAGGCGATAATCTCATTGCCGATTATGTAAAGCAATTCGACAAGCTGCTTTTCGAAGTCGACATTCCGGATGAGGTTGCGGTGAATCTGTTCATTGGTGGTCATCGACCGGACATTCAACAGTTCGTTCTTAATTTCTCTCCGATGATGCTAGCTAATGCAATGAGCTCTGCCAGGTTGCAAGAAGCAACCATTCGCACGCTATACGAAAATGCTCTAGGGTCGAATCAGAAATCATTGACTTCTTCTATGGGATTTTTGAGTCGCTCTACCGAGTTCAAGTCTAAAATAGCTACAGTAATGGGTTCTAAACCAAGCCCATACTCTACTGGCCTCTCTACCGATCCAGCAAAAAACTACCAGGACAGCCGTCCCGATCGAGTATTCCAACTTCTTTTTCTGGAAGCTCTTCGAATCCTTTACCACAATCGTCGTCTAGTTTTGTTTCGAAGCCCACACGACAATTTTTGAAGAAAGAGATGGACGATAGGCATCACAAAGGACTTTGCTACTGCTATCCTGAGAAATATACCGCCAATCATTGTTGTAAGGATTATCACATCTTTACTCTGGTTATTGATGAAGATGATGACCATTTTGAAGACGCCTTAAGAGACGCTCAAGGAGAGGTCGGCGGTACCATTAACGCTATTAAAGGTTGGGCCCATACGTCGACACTGAAGTTGGTTGGTAGAGTTAAGAATCAACAAGTAATTATTCTTGTTGACACAGGTAGTACTCACAATGTAATTGATGCTTCGGTGGCTAAACAAATTCGATTGAAGATTCATGACTAAGACCCCATTCGGCTCGCAGTGGCTGATTCGCGTCAGGTGAGTGTTACCAAATTTTGTCCTGACTTGAGTTAGGAAATGAGTGGTTCAGTTTTCACTTCTGACTTCCTTGTTATGCAAATTGGGGGCTATGATGCTATCTTAGGCATTGAATGGCTTAAGACACTGGGTCAATTTACCATAGATATGGAATTACAACTTTTTGAATTCAGAGCTAAAGGTCAGCTAGTAACATTGTGTGGGTTGAATTCGGGAAAATCTGTTCACACAGGAAGTATTCACCATCCGGGACTTTGTGGTAGCTAATGAGTTGTGTCTCATTCATCCACCTTCCTTGTTACAAGTTGAGCTTCTGATTCCTCTCTTTCTGAGGGTTACCACCTGGAATTAAAGAGCCTTCTAGATCTATTTGCGGATGTCTTTGCTGAACCTACTGAGCTGCATCCCACCCACAAATTTGACCACTCTATTCCTCTCGAGGATGATAAACCGATTAGTTGTAGACTCTAACGCTATGGCCGTGTTCAGAAAATTGAGATTGAGAATCAAATTCAACAAATTCTTTCCAATGGCATTATATGTGAAAGCTCTAGTGACTTTGCTGCTCCAATGGTATTAGTACAAAAAGAAGGAAGGTACGTGGAGATTCTATGTCGATTATCACAAATTAAATGAAGCTAGTATAAAAAAACAAGTTTCCAATCCTTGTTATTGATGAGTTGCTAGACGAGTTAATTGGTGTTACCTTCTTTTCTAAGCTTGATTTACAAGCTGGGTATCACCAAATTCAATTGAAGGAATGTGACATTGCTAAAACAGCTTTTCGGACTCATGAAGGTTTATATGAATTTTTAGTTATGCCATTTGATTTAACCAATGCCCCAGCAACTTTCCAAGGGCTCATGAACTCTATCTTTAAACCTTTTTTGCGCAAATTTATCATAGTCTTATTTGATGATATTTTGGCATATAGCAAAGATTGACATACTCACTTACAACACCTAGAAACTACCCTATCAATTCTTAGACATCAACAGCTTTTTGCTAAGGCTTCTAAGTGTATATTTGCTACACTTAGACATCAGCAGCTTCTAAAATTGACTACTTAGGCCATTTAATTTCTGGCCAAGGTGTTCAAGCCGTTCCTCGGAAGCCAGCTGCTATATGTTCTTGGCCGGTACCTTCTTCTCTTCGGGAATTAAGGGGTTTCCTTGGTTTTACTGGGTCCTACCGTCCATTCATTAAGAATTATGGGTCTATTAGTCGCCCTTTAACTGACTTGTTGAAAAAGAGTGAGAAATTTGTATAGAATTCTGCTGCTGCATCTACTTTTCAGACTCTTACAGGAAGTCATGATGTCGCCACCAATCCTTGCTTTGCCCAATTTTACAGATACATTTGTTATTGAGACTGATGCTTCAGGTTCTGGCTTGGGAGCAATTCTGTCTCAAAATGGCCATCCCTTGGCTTATGCTAGTAAAGCACTTACTTCTACTAAGAAGCATTTATCCACCTATGAGAGGGAAGTCCTTGCTATCTTATTTGCTGTTAAGCAATGGCGCTCTTATTTATGGGGTCGCAAATTTATTATACGAACTGATCATTTACCCTTAAAACACTTATTAGAGCAATGGGATTTAAGTCAAGAGCAATTTAAATGGCTACATAAATTATGGGGATTATACTATGAAATTGTGTTTAGGAAGGGAAGTGACAATGTTGCAGTGGATGCTCTTTCTCGATGCCCCGAAGGCTCCTGTTTAGCCCTTTCTGTTCCTGTCTCCCCTCTTTATGATCGAGTCCGGGACTCTTGGTTGATTGATGATGCTTTACAAGTTTTAATTAAGGACTTGAAGCTGGATCCTGCATCTCACTCAAAGTTTACTTGGCAGCACCACATACTTAAACGAAAGGGGAAGCTAGTTGTAGCAGCTGATCGCGGCCTTCGTAAGGATTTGCTTACTTTCTTTCATGCTGATAGCGTTGGTGGACATTCAGGTATTCATTCTACTTTCAAAAGACTTGCTTCTTTTTTCTATTGGAAGGGTATGGAAAAAGATGTTCATAACCTTTGTGCGTGAATGCACTACTTGCCAACATTTTAAGCCTAAATTAGTGGCTTCTCCGGGTCTCCTTCAACCTCTTCCTATTCCAGAAACTGTTTGGTCTGAATTGTCTGTGGATTTTATTGGTGGTTTTCCAAAATCTTATTCTAAAACCACCATTCTGGTTGTGGTAGATAGATTATCTAAGGCTGCTCACTTTATGGCACTCAAACATCCTTATACAGCTGTGGATGTAGCTAATGTTTTCATGGACAATGTTGTTTAGTTGCATGGTTTTCCTAAATCTATTGTTACTGATAGAGATCCATTTTTTTATGAGAAATTTTGGAAGGAACTGTTTCGTTTATACGATGTGAAACTACATTACTCCTCCGCTTATCATCCTCAAACGGATGGACACCGGAAGTTCTCAATCGTTGTTTGAAGTGCTATCTCCGATGCATGACCGGTGACTTCCCTAAACAATGGTAAGTGGTTATCATTAGTTGAATTGTGGTACAACACCACTTATCATTCAGCCATTGGAATGACTCCCTTTGAAGCTGTCTATGGTGTGCCACCGCCCATCTACCTTCCTTATATTGCTGGGGACTCTTCCAACGATTTGGTAGATCGCACTTGCTTATCTCGTGAAACGACTCTACAAATTCTTAAAGAGCATTTGCTGAAGGCACAACACAGAATGGTGCAACAAGCTAATAAGCATAGATCTAAAAGACATTTTGCTAGTGGTGACATGGTTTATCTCAAGTTGCATCCCTTCCGGAGGAATTTACTCAATAATTCTTCCCTTCACAAACTTGCTGCACGTTATTTTGGGCCATTTTGCATATTAAAGAAGGTTGGGACTGTAGCTTTTGAGTTGGACCTTCCCCCAGAAACTCGAGTACATCCTGTATTCCATGTTTCCCTTCTCAAGAAACATGTTGAACCTCTTGCCACTATTACTCAGTCACTACCACTTGTAGATGACCAAGGCCAATTCTCACTTGAGCCAAAAGCAATTTTGGGTCGCAAGCTTGTTCGATGCCACAACGTTCCTATGGAAATTTACTCAACCTGAGGATGCCACTTGGGAGGATCTTTTGGTCATTCAGCGCCAGTTTCCACATTTTCCCACTGCTGCAATTCCTACTAATGAAATCCTTGTGGACAAGGATTCTTTTTAAGCAGGGGAGTAGTTGATATATGTATTCTCTAGTGGGGGCTTTATAGTAAATAAGCTGTGGTATAGAGGTGAATATTAGCCCTAGAGTTAGTTTGAAGTGAGAGAAATTAGCAATGACGTGGCTAGGCAGGGGGAATATACATGGTGTACTCTACCATTTTATCGTTTTTGTGAATGAATTATTTCTCTCCTTCTCTCTGTGATATCACATTTGGTTGTAATCTTTAGCTCTTGTTTCCCTGTCGCCAATTCTCTTCACTGATTGATGTATGTTTCTGTTAATTTCTTCCTAGACTGTTTCTTCTAAGAGATGCCTTATTACAATTCATCCGTCCCTGTGGCCTGTTCATCATCAGGAAAGGAAGGAGGGATTCTTACCCACCCTTCTAATATGAAGCATAGCTCTTTATTTTTATGATGCTGCACGATTCTATTGCTATTCCTTTCAATTGACTGGCAAGATGCCAGTCAAAGGGAGATCAACAAATCCTTGAGTGCAATTATGATGCTTTTAGGCACAGCTGATAATATTTGCTTTTCATCTTGCAGGTTCTTACACACAAACACCAAACTACGCTATCATCTCCTTTATATCTGAGATCCACCAATATTCACCGGTGCAAATAATGATGATTTGAATCAAAAGTACGTGGGGGAGAGCCTGGTTTTCTCGCCGTCCTCTATTCAATTTATGGGAAATATGAGGAAAGGGCCTTCTGAATTGCATCTTGAATTGGACGCAATGCATTGTTAAACGTAGTGGCCCAATATGTAAAAAGGTTTAGAACAGAAATTTCATTACATATATAGCTAAAAGGATTTTGGTGGTAATTAAGGTCATGTTTTGATGATATATGAGTGAAACAAGATTCGAGAAAGGGAGGATGGAAAATATCTGTTTTAATTGTTTGGTGCACACACATTAAAATTTTGAGGAATTAGTGCTTCCTTCAAATAAGAGAAGTATGAAAATTTATATTCCTTGCCATTTCCATGAAAAATGGTTCCATCGTACCGAGCAACCAAAAAGTTGATGTGGATGGAGAGGGAAAGGGTATTTTGGTTTTCCGTAATAAGTTGAAAGATTGACCACAATGCATCTAAGACTGAAAGTTATTCATATAATCTGTTGAAAAGGCCAACCAGCGCTGTAAGTTGATTTAAATTCAATATATAAGCATTTATTTGCAATCAACTGATTGGATGTACGTTGACTAAATTGAAATGCATTGGTTTGTGGTAAATGTGGATCGACCTCACTTGGAAATTATAACGCAGAACCTTAAGGGTCTGTTTGGTTGGAATGTAGGGTAGGGTTAAGGTGTGTTTGGTTGGAATGTAGGGTAGGGTAGGGTAGGGAAGGGTAGACCAAATAAAATAACATATCTTTTCAAAAACGCAAGCCAAACACACCCTAATGAGAGAGTCTCATAAAAGAATGGGGAACTTTTTGTCTGTTTGTCAGGAAGTGTTCTATTCAATGAGAACCCGCCCGCAATACAAAGCCGAAAAAGAGAGAATTGCATGTAAACTATTCCCATCCTAACTTTAACAGGAAGCATAAACTTTTGACAACATTAATCAGACAAAGAACCATGTTCTTTACCAAAAAAAAAAATTAATATCATCCCTTAAATTTATTTATATTTTAATTTTAATCCTTTAAATTTTAAATTATTGGTTTTAGTCTCTTTAAAAGCAAAATGGTCCAAGTATTTATTAAATTCTAGAGGCTGATACTTTAAATTAAATGAGACTTGAGAAATCAAAATCTCTTATTTAAAATTTGAGAGATTAAAATAAAAATGTCTATAAATTTTGAAAGACTAACAGGTTATATTACAAAAAGAAAAAAAAAAACTAAGTTCTATCACAAGAAGTAAATAAACCTCCGAATTCTCGACGTTGTTAGAGAATTGTCTTGAAAAGTACACCACGCTCCCAAGAAAAGCTCTCTTTCTAGGCTTCATTCAGTTAGGTCCTGGTTTAGACGCGTAGGCTAAATTATTGCATTGAAAGAGTTCAATTCATACCAAATTTAGTTGGCGGCCTACAGATGAGTTAAAGTCCTAGGGTATCTACATATCTGTGTTCGGAGAAAACTGTTCTTCCATTCTTCAAATTTGCAATAAAAGGCATAGAATCTATATCAGTTCTGATTACACAATACTCAGTAGTGTTCCATAGAAGCAAGAGAAGTCACATAAAAAATGATCTTTTTGAGTTTACTTATCCATGAACATCACGCTTTAGCTTAGCAGAAAGAAGATATAAATGACATGCAGTGACATCAGTTATTATGACTTGTCACTCATGACTCATGAGGTAGGTGAAGAAGAGATTGCGTTAAGCTTCAAACTTGTTCCAATATCAGAAAGAACAGTGCACCCCCAAAGTCCATCAATTTCAACAAACACACCTAAATAAGAAATAACCTATTAAAAACATTTCAAACCCATTCCAAATTTTGCTTCTTATGGGATCAAGTAGGTTTCCGTCTCTCTCTTCTCTTTTTGGGTTTTCATTAGGATCGTAGCATCATCTCAGATACCTTTCCCTTTTTGGACGAAACAATCAGTTGGAAATTTGAGGAAAAATCATTCATTTACTCGTGTTGGAAATTCGTAAACCTCTCGGATTGACCCAACTGGAAAATATCAACCATCTTAAGCGTCTTTGACAAGCAACGCTAATAATAGTGATTTTCCTGTTAATTATTGGTCTCTATTCCTCCATCATATTTATTGGCAAAATTCAAGGTTTCATGGGTGTCAGCCATCAAAAATTGATCTATGAGCCTCCATTAAGGTAAGGAGGCCTTTCAAATTTCCTTCTTTCTGTGGCCGTTGGTTTTTCTTTTTCCTGTCTTTGGAAAAAGCACTTGCGTGAACACACTCCGTGCTCAAGTGGCCGAATGCGATGTGTAATCAAATTATACGAAGTCATAATGACGACCGTTTAACATCGTTCAAGTGAAAACTGAAATGTACCTACCCTTACCAAACTGACATCTCATTTTGGAGGAAACTTTTGGCTCTGGTGCTACTATACGTGATCAATTAACATTAATCTTGGTTGCTAATTTGTTTGTTTCTGATATTACCTTCCACCCTTAATATAAGATCTATTAAAGATGGGAGATAGTGTATATATTAGGCTGCAAAAGTGAGATGGGACTTTTTTTTTTTTTTGCTTTTTCTTTTGGATGACTGCTTAACTAGAGCATCTTAAACAAGAAATATGAAGTCTTGACGTTAAGTGATAGATTAAGGTTTCTCGATCTGCTGAGCGCTTGCTTGTTACTCTCTGGGTTTGTCAGATTTTACTTGATTTCCTAGTGCTGATGAGAGACAAAAAAGAGGGAATTCGCTTAACAAATAGGTTAAGCAATCTTCAATATTGGCAAACGAGGAACAAATCTATTCATCTCGTTAACATTCATTGTTAGTTTAAAACCTTAACCCAGACGTCAAGGATACAATGCATAACAAATTTAGTATAACGATTAACATAAATAACGGAACACGCTTTCTTCTTTTCTTGTGTGTGTGTTTGTATTAAATGCAATGCAAGTTATGTCCCAGAAACAGATAGAGTTGTGTCCTTTTCTCTTTTCTAATTTATAACACTTGTCATGCTCACTGACATTAAACAATATGAGTGCTATTCCGCAAAACTTTATTGGATGAAATATTAAATTCTGACGCTAATAATTATGAGAAACATATATAATTATGGTCAAATTGAATGGTTTAGGACTGGAGGGAGAGAGAAGAGAAGGTAGGTCAGACATCAAAAGCATCGATTAATTTGCCGGGTAGCTTTCCGTAATGATACCACCTTAAGGGAAACGACTGGCTAATAAAGATGATTGTCTTGTCTAAAACCATTTTTATAAGACTTTCACCTAAAGGCACCCACTATCTTTTCAAACTGTTCCTGTTGTCTCAGTGACATCACCTGTGGGATTGATTGGCAGATTAAGAGTGGAGTTTACTGTGTGGCAGCTCATTAAAAAATAATAATAAAGAAAGTGCTTATTCTAAATGGTGATCATTGGAGGAAACAAAAAATCTTTATTGGATGTGTGTCGTCGAGGACAACAAACGCATGCCTTAGGAACAACGATTGATGAATTATATTGATGTGACAAATATTCTTCTCTATTTTTTCCCATAAACATCTTTAACAATTTCGCTACTGTGCGCCGACACTGCACCACCAAATGAATGCCCCTATATTTGTGTGTGTATGCGCTTTCTCTCTCTTTTTGGTGACATAACGCATACTCATTCTGTTACTTTAACTTTTCTTTTCTTCTTTTAAACAGGGTAGGGTTAAGGGTAGGGTTAAGGTGTAAAAATATTAATAAATTATTTTTTAAAGTACACTTAATATAACTAATTATTTTAAAACGTAAAAATAAATATTATAAATTTTTAAGGTGTAAAAGTAGATATTATAAATTTTTTTACAGCAAAAATAACAATTTTTGTGTCCAAAATAGATAACAAAATTGTTATTTTTACTCCAAAAAAAATTCTTAATGTCTACTTTTACACCCTAAAATAGTTAGTTGTATTTGATGCACTTTGGGAAATAGTTATTTGTTAAATATGCACATTAACCCTTTTTATAAACAAACAATAGCGATTGGAAGCTCCATAAGTGCTTTTTAATCGTAATTTACGGAATACGAGGTAGATTTTATATTCTATGAGGTAATTTTGACAGTTCTACGAGATAAATATGTAAAAGATTTTTATCTCAATTTATATAAATCGAGCTTATACAATCATAAAAGCCAAACCAAACAAGCTCCCGTAAAACAGGAAGTATGAGGAGGGAAGGGGGACACAGTATACAGCACAGGTTGACTTTAATTTGTTTCTCACATGTAACGAAGAGATGAATTGAAATATGTGGGTATGGAACTTTTTGGTGATATAATGACTAATGAGGCATTAGAATGTAATTACTCTCTCAACAGTGTTAAATATAGGACGGAATTGAATTTTTTTGAGAGATTAAGGAAGTTAAATAAATTACTTAATTATATTATATGTTGTATATTATTAGATTATATATCAATTTATATGTTAGATAAAATTGTTTAGATAAAAAATGATAAATATAAATATTTTAAATTAATTTAATTAATTTTCTTAATATCCTTATAAAAACTAACTTTATCTTATATTTAAAGCCGGAGAGAGTAATTTATAACTCAAGTGGAAAGTTAATAACCAAAAAGCTAAGCATGCATATGGGGAGCATCATGTGGAGTGAGCATTCACGTTATGAGATTATTCTTGGAGGGCAATAGCTCCAAGGCCACTTTAATTTGTACGAAGCAACCTATAAACCGAAAGAGGGTTGACACAGATAAGCACTCACACACACATTCACACATATCCTATTCGAACGCATTGTGCACTGAGTGAGTACACACCATTATACCTTTCCTTTTGTGAGTTATGGCACCACCACGTGACGCTAACCCTATTCGTTTCCATATTCCCCTTCAACCCTTTAGTCTCACAATTCTAACATTTTTTTCAAACTTTTAAGGGTTACCTGTGTTTGGTTTCAAATCAGGGGGTGTCTTTGGTTATAAGCAGACTACAATTTTTGACTTAATAATTTCTTTGGATGTGTATGAGGTAGGAATTACGTAACAATGTCCGAACTTTCAACTTGGCGTTTAGAATTTCGTTTTTCTAACCTCAACCGTGAGAGGCAGTTTCAATTCCATTTTTTGAGCATTGCCAAATGCCCCAGACTTCGTCGTGTAACCTGAATTTGTTTCCATGTACATGAAAGACTTGCCCGATTAGCATGATAACTTCGAAAAATAGCTAATACTGCCAGAAACGGACAGAGATGGCACGATTATATTTACATGGATTTGATAGTGTGGCGAGGACAAAATGAACAGAGCAGAGAGATTAAGGGAACGAGGATGTAATCCAGGGCCTCGAATCAGCAAACTGATAATGTCTCTATAGGAATGAACAAAACAACGTTGCCAACGCCGAAATCGCAGACAAGAAAACGGTGGAAATAATGTATCCTTAATATAAGATCTCTTACTTTAAAGTGTTTAACTTTATCTTGTTTATATTAAACTAATTTTGTCTGACTTATCAATTGATATATAATCAAATAATACACAACATATGTTATAACTAACGAACTCATTTTTATTTCTATAATCTCTCTAAAAAATGTCAATTGGACCTTATATTAAACAATGGCTAATAAAAATAGACACAGGGGAAAACAATAGTGTGAGTGATAAAAATGTAAAATAATGTGGAGGACAAAAGGGTGGGGACCAAGGGCCAAGCTTGGGGGTTTCTAGGTGCTGCGCTCACAAGGGAGGGTGCTCCACACATTAGTGGTCCACCTCTCTTAACGTAGGACCAAAGGAATAAATGATGTTTCCCAATACTTTGATGATAAGCCGATCCAACAATACACACCCAACTTCTTTATGAAGCTCTGCAGATTCCTTTACAACTCTCATAAAAACTCCCATCAAACTTCCACCTCCCTTCATACATTGCCCTCGTACCTCCATTATTTCCATTTTCATCCTTTCCAACTAATCCATGGGACCATATGTATGTATACTTGTATATAAATGCCTTTGGGATTAACAATCTATCAAATTCTCTAAATACTTGAAATGTGTACAAATCTAAGAGACTAGCTTGTTGGGTGGAAGAGCCCTTGAATGTATAAACTGCACTTCTTTTTGTGAGGCATTCTTTCCATCTCTATGCCCCTCTTCCTTTATATTCTATATATATATGTATGTATATGTAGCATGACCACACACAAAGTCTCAATTTTCAATTATTATGATGTTATTATTAAAGAAAATGGAAAGCCAGCGGCAATCACACAATGAGTGAAAGGTGAAGAGGTGCGATCAAATTGGAACCGTTGAAGAAATCCCATAAATGGAAACACTCCTATTACGGAAAAAAGTGGTCTCCACCAAAGGCTTTAATTTCCTTATTCATGTTAATACTTTACTGCTTTTTTATTCTCCGATCCCTCCCTCCTCTTTTACTTTACTTTCTCTCCCCCACCTTGTCTTACTCTTTGCATATATCCTCCCACCACCATCCTCTGCTCTCTATCTCTCTCCCTCCATTACAATAATATCTCTTCTTTATAATTAACCTTTCTTCTAATATTTACAGAAACTAATTAAGAAACGAGGCTGTTGAGTTGTTGACCTATACATAGTATGAATTGTTAAAACTATCATATATGCAGTGATTAGAAATGAGTCATCATATGCTGGCGCTTTCCTTTTTTTTTTTTTTTTTTGGGGTGCAGTAACAAGCGGCCGTTAAATCAGAGAGGGATGTGTCATGTAGATGCGATGCAAAGATGAGATAAAAGGAAAGGAAATCTAAGAGAGAAGAGGGTAGGGCCTGAGGCCTATAGTGAAGGACACGACCACTTTGTACTCCTCTCACCAATTAACATTTACCACTTTTGTTTTCTTCTTCGCTTTACGTAAAATCAATGACCCCCCCGGGGGCCATTTTCTGTAATTTGGACCACTGTCTTGTTAACCTATCCTATCCTGCCTTCCTTTCTTTCACTGCCTTCCCTTCCCTTCCCCCACCACAACACATTATCATCATTACCAATAGCCTATTTCCTTACACAAGAGTGTGTGTGTCTGTGTGTTATATTTACAAACACAGGAGTGTGTTCTTCATTTAGGTAAAGAAACAAGAAGTGGGCGGGTAATTTTCCCTTCTCTGTATGGCATCAAAAAAGACGACGAGGGTGTTGGCAGCAATTATAAGTGTCTGACTCTGATCTGAAATTTTTTTTTTTTTAAAAAAGAGCATCGAAATTTCATGGGAATGAGGATGCCCCAATTTTGTGCCTGCTTTTCTAAAAATATCCAGGGTGACGTTGGTGATGATGGAAGCACTAGTGCTATTTTATTCACTTCACCTAACCACAGACTATGATAATATCCTCAAACGGGTCGGATCATTATTACTATTATTATATTAATTCATGCCAGTGTTAATATACCATAACACACTTCATTAAATACTGTGTCTGATACATTACCAGGTCAGACCCTGTTCCCTCCCACGCTCACAACTGCGTATCCCCCGATTAAACATTTAAACCAATTACTGTACTCTCTATAAAGGTAAATCCCATAATTAATCAAACCCTCACTCTCCTTCGACCCTTTTAGAAACAAGGGCCCCTGCTATTTTATTGTTTTTAAAAATCACATGCTTACTTTAACAGCGTAAGATTATATGAATTGAACAACAATGTCTAGAATAATAAAAAAAAAAGAGATCTAGATTACGATTTACTAACTTGTTGATTATTATACTAGTGTGGGGTTTTATGGTTTGGCGCTTTGGGTGTCAGTCGAGTGGGAGCCAATGAAAGAGTGTCCTTTTGAAGCTTTAAGAGAACAATGATAGGTCTCTCTCGTCATAATAGCTTGGTCTGACTGCTTTTGTCCGAGAGAACTGATTCAAAGGACACCGTTGATGGAGACTATTCATCCCCACCCCAGCTGATATTTCCAAGACCCTTTACTCACAAAAATACTAAATTAAAAAAAAAAATGCTAACTCACTTTTCCTACTATGCATAGGGTAGGGTACCCCAATAGCTACCTCCATATTTCTTCAAGCCAACGATTGCCCCCATGTTTTGTCAAATTTAACAAGGAGAGGCATCTTTTCCACCTGAGCAAAAGGCCACAAATATGAACAGCAGAGAGGAGCTTCACAGCCTACGCCAAAGCAATTTAAGAAAAGAATATGTGGTGTCATCATAAATACACGCACCGTAGGACGCAGAAAAGCAACGAATCACAAGTTTTTACTGAGGAACCAGAATATCTAGGTAAAGATTTCGTCGGTTTGTTAGTTTGACCAAATACACGAGCTGGCGTTTCCCAATTTGGACCGTCTTTTTTTATGCCCTTTGTTTCACCTCAATATATTAAAACCCATTGAGGCCTTCTGCTGCATGAATCACACATACATGAAGCAATCTAAGCTCTAAAACTGCAACCATTTTTTTTACACGCTCAAATAAAAACCCAGTGTGTAATTAAAATGGGAAAATAAAAAAGATAAAGATTATTAAATAGGAAAAAATGGCTGGGCAGAAAAAGATCCTCAAGTGTGGGTCAGTTGGGTCTCATGAGAGTGTGGAACCCATTTTTCTGCAGCCATCGTTGTGAAAGCCTGTTAATCTGCGTTGGGAATCCTGATGATGCTGCAGCAGTTGCTATATAATGAGCCTGATGAATAGGAGGAGGAGGCCCCAATTGGTGATGCTGATGATCACTCATTGACAGTGAAAGATCACTCCCAATCCGCCCTTCGCTGCTGCTGCTTGGAAACTGCAACGAACACAAAATCACTTAAAATAAGCTAATCCGCCAAGATCACATTGGTCTTGTTGAATACAAATACCCACATGAAAGCTTGGTGGGTGAAGATGGGATGGAGCAAAACTGTTGAGCATTTGAGGCTCTCTAGTTGTCCTGTAGCCGCCAAATCTTTGCATTTCTCTTGATGCTGCAGATTGAAGCTGGGTTTGACCATCCAGCAGCGTCAACTACAACATAGTAACAAGTAAAAGAATTGGAGTCGTCGCTTAATTATAAATCAGATGTTAGAATTTAACACCAACCTTAGGCTTGAGTAATCCTCCATTGTTCCTCCAACCAGATTCCGATGCCATTTGGTGATGATCCATTCCACTGTTATGGGCATCATTCCCCAGTGCTTGACTATTACTGCCTTGCTTTGAGCTCGAATTGCCCAGACTTAAGTCCAGATTGTGATCCGCGGCGTTACCCGAGGATTCTGCCCAATGAATATTTTATGATATATATAAATACTTGATGAGTAAATTAACCTCGGGTTGGTTTCCTAATTATGGGATTAATTACCAGAATTAAGCTCATGCTCGTAGATGCTGGGATCGAAATTAGTGACGGCCTCTTTGCCATTACATTTTATTGCTGCTTTGTCATAAGCCCTATGGGAGAAGTTTCCCGAAAAAGAATGAAAAATTTCAAAACCCTAACGTTTGGGCAGGCATCGGAACATAAGAAATCGACAACGTATTGGATCAGAAATAGGTACCTTGCAGCTTCAATCTCCGTGTCAAACAAACCAAGATAAACGTACCTGGCGAATCAATTTAACAACGTTAATAGTTATGAGACTATGATACGCACAAACAAGGAGAAGCCAGGAACATAAAACGTGTTGTATACTTTTTGCCAAGAAATTGGCCCATTCGAGCCTCCCATCTTCCACATTTGTGCAAAGTTACGCCTCTATACTTGGAGCTTCCCCTGGGGAACCCAGTGCTTTGTCGACGAAGTACGTGCACAAACTCTTCCTTTGTTAAATTGCTCATCTATGGCATTCATCAGCCGAAAGCAACCAGACCAGAAAAATTTAAAAATATAATTATTTAAAACACTGTACAAGATAAGGTATCAACGTTCGAGATAAGATTTGTTCCGGTTCATGAATCTCATCATTACCTGCTTCAAGTCTTCTTCGTAGTCTTCAATGTTGAAGTTGATGTCGGCCTCTACTCCTCGGAACTTGATGGCCGCTCTATCATACGCACTGCGCAGAAAAGTTCAACAACAAATATATGATCTTTGTTTCGATCTTTAAATTTTTGCAGAATGAATAATTTTATATATCTTATTGCCTCCCAAGATATAGAAAAGTAATATTACAAGCAGAGAGCAAAGTGCTCACCGAGCAGCTGCATGTGCCGTGTCAAATCCACCTACACAAATTTACCCAGACAAAAACCACCTCATCGTCAGTTATCACACATACCATATTTTCTCCGCCAATCCGAACATCAAAAGTAATATTTTTTTAAGCCGTCCAGAACAACAAGTCAAGGAAACTCTTTTTAAAAGAAATTAAATAAATGATCACAGAAATGGAAACAAATATATAGTATGGCCTTACCCAGATACACTTGTTTTCCACAATCCCTGCAATAAAAACCAAAACAATCAAAATCTGATTGGATGGTGGCAGATGAATGGAAAAAACAAAGATCAGTGAAATGGTTTTTTGGTTCCGCATTTTATGAAATGGAGAGGACTAACCATATATGTGACTCCCAACGACCTGTTCTTCTGTAAAACGTGACTCCCCTATACTGAGAGCTTCTTGACCTTGGTCCTCGCCGGCTTTTCTTCATCGGCTGCGACGACACTTCCACGGATTTTCCTCTGCCACCAGCGGCGGCGGATACTGGTTCCGGCTGACAGAATCTCACGCCCACCCAGTGAGCCCGAGGAAAGGCCGTGCTCCCTCCACCACCCGATGACACGGCCGCCGCCTCCTCCTCCTCCACCGGGAAAAACTGACGGGTCACGGGCGGGTCAGTGTCCATAGACTCGTCCTGGTTGACACAGAACCCGAATATCTTGCTGCTGCTTTTCTTCTTCAATGTTCTGCTCCTCTCGCCGTCTTCCTCCTCCGATCCGTCCTCGATGACGACCGCAGAAGAGCTTGAATTGGACATAGATCCGACCCGTTTCCCTTTGTCGTCCTCTCCGTCCATGGATGTCTTCAAGGAAGAGCAACCTTCGGATTCCTCGTCCTTTCTCCAATCGGGCGAGTCATTCAGATCCCACATTCTTTTTTGCCCAAAGATTTCAGCTTCAGAGCTAGCAACCAAACTATACACAGAGGCACTAGCGATGGGGAATCGAGCAAGGAGCTCAGATTTCTGATTCCAACTCTAGCATCATCAAACAAGGGAAATAGAAAATTAAGGAGTTAGCGTGTCCTGTTGGGCCTCCTGAGAGGGGAGAGTGAATAAAAAAATAATGATGATGGAGAAGCTCGAGAATAGAGAATGGAGGGGAAAATTAAACCTAGGACGGGTAAGAGAGGGAGTAAAAAAGAGGCTGGTGTAGCGAAAAGGTAGTAAAGGGAAGGAGATGTTCGAAGATCTTTGTTTACCCTCCTAGCTGCCCGATACAGCATAGACGAGGCCAGTTTCAGCGAGCTAACCCGAAAGCATCTCTCCTCCTCCTTCACACACCTTCTTCCTCTCTCTCTCTAGCTACGCGCCTCTCTTTTCTTTTCAATGTCTCGTTATTTACCCTTGGCTCTTTCTCTCTCTTCCCCCCGGGTGAATTGTCCTTTATTTCTTTCGTGGCATTCATGTAAGGCACTCTAAAAAAACGTTGATTTGTAATTACAGACAAAAAAAAAAGGTGGATTTGTATTTATTTATTTAATTCACTCCTGCTATTTATTTACTATTTTTCTATTTTGTGTATACTAGAACTTACGAGGGGACAACGGGGAAAGAAAGAACCATCTCTTTCTTAAACAACTTTCCCACGTTAACCAGATCGAAAAGCATCTCGTCTATTTCTCTCTCTCTTCTGCCTCTAAATTACCCACTAATGGAAATAGACAGCGCAAGCACTCCAAAAAGATAGATAATAACTCAAATTTACCTTTTCCTACCTTCTAATCGTTAATCATTCCCACCATAACTCCACCCAAGTCGTCTCCATCCACGTCCCCGGCCCCCTTCCATCTTTCTCTCCTTCCTTTTGCTTTGCTTTTTTTTTTTTTATTTATAAAATAAAAAGAAGAAGAGTTTATGAATGTTTCTTTGGAAGAGTGACAAAAGTTTTTGAACAGTAATTTACAGTTTATGAAATGAATATGTAAAAAAATATTTATTTTAATTTATTTAAATAAGTATTTTAAAAGTATCTAGAAGTGATTTCAAACAAGTGCTAAATGTGTGTTTGAATTAATATTTAGATAATAATTTTTCTAATTTATGAGTTGAAAAAAAATTTATCTTAATTTAAAAAAATAATTTTTTAAAATTATGATTTATGCGTAGATACACTCACTAAAAATTTCAGCAGTGTGGGCCCACAGAGGAGGTCGAAATAAGGAAAGAAATAAAAATAAGGAGAGGAGGGTAATTTGGGAAAGGGATAGGAGAAATAATATAAGAGAGGCGTAGGGCAGCCGGGGGGGGGGAGGAGAGAGAAGGGCGAGGGGGTTTAGTGTCAGAAAAGGAAATGGAATAATAGGAGGAAAAGGAAACTCTTTCCAGAAAAGTCCAATGAATCCAAGAGTACGGGAAGAGGGCCACAATTGCCTCTTTCGTTCTCCAAACGACCAATGGCCTCCCTACGCTGTACCTCGTATTTATGACCCTTTCTCGCTACGTCACTCTCCCCCTCCTGCGCGTGCCTTCCAACCTCCCTTTTCTGTTCATTTCCCTCCTAGGTCTCTTTTACCCTTCTTTCTCCCTCTCCCTCTTCCTCTTCCTCTCCCGCTCCATTTCCGGACTCTCTCTCTCTCCCACCTCCTTCCTCTGACTCTTCTCCAACTCGTCATTTTACTTTCAGTCTTTCACCCATTCAAAACCCCACGTGTTTTATCTTCATTCCAAATCCAATTTTGTTTGTTTTGTTAATATGTTTCGTATTATGATTGAAGATGTCAAAAATGTTTATGTAGATATGTTAAGATAATATTTTTATCATATATTTATTTTATATATTTAAAAAATTATTTTTAAGGATTCCCTTTACAATTCAAAACAAATACTGTCTCATATTTACTCAACTAGATTCCGCTCTACTCTTTAGTCGCACATAAGAACATATCTTCACTTTATAATGAAATGTTATTGCCCGTGCTACCATAAGCTGGTTTTACTTTGTGCCCGTAATAAATGATTTTGCCTTTTTAACAAAGATGCATGTCAGACTAATTTTGTCTCGTGAAATATAAAAATTATTATTTACAGTAAACCCGGGCAATTACAAAGATTTCAATTATTTATATGCTCCCAGGCCAAAAAAAAAATTATTTATATGCTCCCTCGTTTTCAAAATATAAAACATCATCTAGGAGAAATATTTGATTTGTGATGTAAGTTATTTGGAAAGTTATTAATTAATATTTTTTAATTTTACCCCTCTCTTTTTTTTTATCGTATCAACGGTACCCCATGTCACATTAGATTTTATAGGAATCTTTTTTAAAGTTTAGATCATACTAGTCTTAGTCCTTCCCAACAAGTGTGTTCTCTATATTTAAATATGTGCTTTCATCCTAATTAATGCAATACTGATTACCAATAATGCATTGGTTTCTACACTGGTTTATTGGATGTATACATTATACATTAAGGCCTGTTTAGTTTAAAGGGAGGGGATGAGAGAATAGAGAATGAATAGATGGTCACTTTATTTGGTTTGATTGAAAGGAGGGGAGGGGAGATAATAACTAATTTATCATTTTACTCTTATATGTTAACTTGCATTTTTTATGCTTATATAAATAATTTAAATTAATTTTTTTAAATGAAATTTATTTAAATTAGTTTGCACCTCAATATAAATCAAATAAATTATAAAAATTCAAATTTTTTTTACCAAACGGACACAAATTTATTTTAATTCACACTGTTGAAATTACTAAAATAATTATTGGTAAACAAATGAAATTATAATTTTGTGCAAAAGAAGCATCACATAAGCTATGAGATACGAGGTCAAAACTCAGTGAGTACGTGTTTTTATTTTGCACTCAAGAGTATTACTCGAAATATAAAAAGGTCTTAAGGGGCAAAATATTCAAATTTTTACTTCCCTTCAAATCCCCCCAATTTAAAAGAACAAAATGGAGGGGAGGGGCTCATTTTTCATCCCTCCCCTCCAACCAAACAGACTCAGAAATGTGAGACTGATTTAAATAGAGGGAATGCTGAATTTTTTTTCAATTCAAAAGAAATTTATTAAGTTACTAGTTCTTTCCTAATTTCAATAAAGTTGTTGAAAGCTATTTATATTTTGGTTCAGAAGCAAGTGCATGTGGTGGAATTGCCCGTAATAATTCAGGTATGACTTGATCGTAGGGTTCCAACAGAAGATTAGCTTTTGTTCTTCTACTACAATAAATATTAAGGCTATTAAAACGGGGTTGTTAACTTATAAGCAGCTAGGTTTTAGAAAGATCAAGATGTACTCCAATTCCATGGAAGCTATCCGCTTATTGTTAATTGATTATGGGCCTTCTCACCCAGTAGCTCGAGCAATCACGGAGACCATAGCATTATTTTTATTAGTTGGGATATTGAGATAATTTATGCTCATATAGAAGTGTCTGGTATGCACATTATTAGCCAAATTAGCTTAGGAGATGAACAATGAGCCAAGTCTCATTAAGGTTTCACCAGCTTTTTTATTTGAATCAAATGTTAGTCAATATAATTAGTTTGTTTGGATTACCTTATGGAAGTTTTATAAGTGTTTATAAATCGTGATTTACGGAATACGAAATAGTTTTTACGGTTTACGAAGTGCTTTTACGGTCTACGAGGTAAATATGTAGAGGAGATTTATCTCAATTTACATAAATTAGACTTATATAATAAACCCGATTCAATTAAGCTTAACCAGATGAATCTATATATTGATGGTATATCGCTCTTATTGTTTTTCCCCCTGATGTAGTGTCAAATTGACACATCTCAAGAGTCAACTCTCATCATTATAATTAAAATTAAAAAATATTTATATTTTGGTCTGAATAAAATACAAGTATTAATTTAATTAGAACTTGTTTGAATTAGCGTTTGAGAAATATGTTTACGTAAATTGAAATAAAACTTATCTTACATATTTACTTTATGTATCATAAATCACGATGTAAAAACAATTTCTACCATTAACCAAAACAGACATTTATGTTAATAAACTGAAGTGCAAGTATTATCTAAAATTTAAAAAATAAACGGAACTTCGTATGACTCATGCCTTATATTTACAAATTCCTCTCTGATGTGGGTTACGCACTCGTACACATATACAAACAGACTGTCCTGAAAATTTATAATGAAAAATTATGTATAATAAACTGTTTAATTGGAGTGCTGTAACAAAGGAATTTGTTTATTTTATTTTGGTTTGGCATCGTAAATCGAGATAAAATGTTTCCTCATATCTAACTCATAGATTATAAAAAATATTTTATATTCCGTGAATCATAATTAAAAAATATTTATATAATTTACAATCACTATTTCAAACATATTATATATATATTTATATATATATATATATATATATATATACAAACCGCTGAAAAACAAAATTATGTGATATTTATACTGCAGAGAGATAAAAATAGAAAGGCGTGCGGGGAAGTGGGAGGCTGAGGGGCGTGGGTGTGAACCGTGTGCGAGAATGTCGAAGCCAACTCAAAACCACGGGGCGATAGATTCAGAGATAGATTCGTAGATAATTAGAGAGATATCATAACGGTTGACATCATAAACGTTTTATAAAATTATAGACAACACATACTAGTTTTAAAAAGAGAGAGAGAGAGAGAGGAGTGGGAAGTAGCATAATAATAAAAAATAATAAAATTATTAAAAAACAAAAGAAAAGAAGTGGAATGGGTGGGACTGACAAAACAGAAAGAATACATAAAGAAGGCCACGTCAGGACGCACCTCAGACAAAATTTCCATCAAGTCCAACCTCACAAAAACTAGGAACGTGCTTATCCTCATAGTCACACACACACACACACATATATATAGTTGGTTTGGAAATTCTATTAATAATTGAGTTTATTTTATAAATCTGATTTATATAAATCGAAATAAATCTCTTCCATATATTTACCTCGTAGACCGCAAAAACAACCTCGTAAACCGTAAAAGTTACTTCATATTTCATAAATCACGATTTATAAGCACTTATGGAACTTACATAAGTTAATACAAACGACCCTATACTCTCTCTTATCACGCCAATCAGTGGGGGCCGCACGCAGGATGCAGCTACGCTCTTCCGAGGATGGAAAAAGAAAGAAAGAAAAACCAACCTTCCCATAATGGAAGTGGGACGAGGCTCCTCTTTAGAGGCATGTTTTCCTCAGCTGGAAACAGTAACCCCCAACCAAGTGGGGCCCACCACACATTCAATAATTCAAGCCCAGGCCCACCTTCCGGGTTGTGCCGCGTGTACCACCAGGCCCACTAACTTAATTACTGTTAACCCCAAGGCCATGTGTCCAACCCAACTGTTGATGTCCCATTAATATTATCATGATTTTAAAAGCGGAGAGAGGAAAAAACCTCGCGACTTTTGTTTGACTCGTTTATACTTTAGGAGGGCTTCTTCAAGTCACAAAGTGTATGATTAATGATTTAGCTTCAGTGGATGCCTCTCTGGGTTTCTATTAGCTAAAATAATGGGGGAGGGGTCCTCCCTCTTGAATGATCATATTCAAGTGGGACACTCAATAAAGGTTTCCCCCCCCCCCTCGTCTCCACTAAAATATCTGGGTGGCCACAGCCTCATCTTGCATCAATCCCCTTTCTGTCCAGACATTGATTTCGATTTCCCCTTTTATCAAAAACTACTACTTCATTTAAATTATTCACAGAAAATAATTTACTAAGGCCGCCATTCTGTGTGAATTACTATATATATTCTTTTACGCGGGTGAGTTGCGGGTTAATATTTAATAATGATATAAATGTACAAAGGAATAGGGAAAAAGCAGAGGGTAGAGATATTAGAGGGGGAGGGGAGGGGCATGTGTGGAGTGTGGTGGAGAAGAGTGAGAGAGATAGCGTGGGAATGGCCAAAAAGAACATATTCAAAGGGGGTAACATGATGTTTCATGGACAATGGAGAATTGGAATATCAAGGAACACACAAAAAATGCTATATCCATTCATGTGTTGCTTCCCATATGTAGCAATTCCCCATTCCTGATCGATTCTTATATTATTTGGCAGTTTTTGAAATCCACACCCCCACCTACCAGGGAATCCCATGACACCATCTCTCACTCCCCCACACACACACATATTGCCTTTTTTTTTTTGGAAAAAAAATAACAATTCACTCAACATTTCCTTTTATTGTCATACTTCTACGCTTGAGTTAACTGATTGTGATTACACCGTAAAAACCCAGTTTCATAATATAAAAGCTTGTGATATGAATATTAGTAAAAAAAAACAAGTCACATGAAGGAATTCAGATTTTGTGCGGGGAATAAATAAATGGGGTCAAATCCACAGTATATGGGAATAAGGCATGGCCACCAAAAGCTGATGAGGGGGAAGAAACATCGGACGGTGTCCGAGGCGCTTCACAGGAACTGTGATCAAATCCAGGTTGTTGACTCGTGTTGCCCCGGGGGGGGGGGCCGAGCCGTGAATCACGTGAATTTGTTTGTCTTGGTTTGTACTGAAGCATCCATCCAGTTATGCAGTGCAATTATTATTATTATTTTTTAATAGATAAAGTATTGCATCTGTATACGTGGAGCCCTATCATACACATGTTCTTTCATTAATAAAATGGTACGGAAATCAACACGTGGAGGTTGGGCAGGTGGGGTGGACACATATCATCCTATGCTTACAATGTCTAGCCCCCCACCCTTATCTTTTTCCTTTAATTATATAAAGGTGCCCATTACCTAGTAAGTCATCGAAACATAGGCACATCATTCTTTTTTTTTTTTTTTAAATAATATACCACCAGCTTTTCTTAACTCTTCATACTTAGGGAGCCTTGTGGGAGAGAGTATCTATCAAGATCAAAGCCAGGCTGTTCCGAACCAAGCGTTATGCAGAATCAATAATAATATTTCTCCAGATACTTCCTTTTAATAAAATTTTGTTATGCACGAAGGGGCTTCCTCTGTTATAACAAAAAGGATAATTTCACAGCCATATTTTTTTTAAAACAAACTATTGTATGTAATTTTAAAAATTTAATTTAAATTTCCTCCATGATAAATATGTGGTGTTTATAAGTTTATCACCTCCTCCAATCGTATATATAAGTTACAGTTTTTTAGGATTGGGTTGATCTTTTTTATATTTAAACTATACATGTCTAAAATTTTAATTCACTCTTTTTATTTTTAGCATCTTTGACATGCGCACTCTTATTTTTCCTGTGCTTACTTTTTTCCCTCACACTTTTTATAAATAAGGGTTTATTTGGAGAAAAAAAATATTTCTTGCATTTGATCAATTTTAAATGATTTTTTTTCTATCTTTGTAATCCGCTTACTTATATGTTACATGTATAATTGGAGAAAGCACTGTATTTGCGATTGATGCTAAATTTAAATAGTATGGGGGAATACCAATAACTTTATAACCTGTTGACAAAAAAAACTGCTGTCGTAAAAGATTGCAGGTTTCTAATTGTAGCATCCCCTTTAATTAAAAAATAAAAAGAGCATGGGATAAGGGTAATTTAAAAAAGGGTTAGCAGTAAGTACAATCCGTTGATTTAATGAGATACAATAAAATGAAAGATTATGTGTAAATTTATTTTAGAAGTTGGTCGTTTAAGGTAAAATTGCTGTATTTTAAAATTTCTGGAATAATATTACTTTTAAATAAAAAATTTTAGAATAAATTTTTACTTTAACCATAAAATGAGTGCATATAAGTAAGTATTCTTTCTGTTCTTTTTTATAAGTAATTTAATTTTTTCTGATTGGTACTTTTTATAAATAACTTTCTCTTCTTGTTACAAAAGTCAAACTACTTTTTTTCTACATTTATTAAATATACACTTTATATTTACTATTCATCACTCACCACTAATTCTCTTTCATCTACTCATTTATTATATATTATCTTTCATATTTTATACTAATACTTTTTCATATTTATTACTCATTCTCTTTCCTATGCTATTTTCATAAATATGAGTATATTGGAAAGAAATATAACATTTTTAACATATTTATTTTTTTAATTAATTTTAACGGTCAATTTATTTTATAAAATAAAAATAAAAATAATGTATAAAAAGAACCAATATTGTTTATGGGGCGGCGAGATGGAAAGAGTCCATATATTAATATATCAACGGTATCGTGTAGCTGCGGTTCCTAGATGATTCGGGCTGGGGAGCCGCAGTTCCCCTAATAAAATAAAGCCTTCAACTTGCAGCCACTTAGCCGCCGACCAAAGCGCAACTAGGCCAACTTGATGAACCTTTCAACTTTGTTATTTCTTCTCCCTCCCATTTCAGCATATATATATATATATATATATATATATATATATATATATATATATATATATATTTTGTGTGTCTTTTAAATTTATCACATTCAAATTAAGAGAGGGGAATAATATTGTGCTTATTTAGTAAATGAGATGGTTTTATTTAAATTTTATTCTATGCAGACACCTGAATATAAATGTATAAATTATATAGGTTATGTTTCTCTCATTATCCTCTTTCTCATTTACTTCTCATAATATTTATTTGTCATAATGATTATAATATTTAAAAAAAAAAATTCAATCGTGATTTACGATATACGAGATGAGTATTTATTTATCTCGGTTTACGTAAAAAGTACTTATAGTCCCTGTTTGGTATGAGGCATTGTGAGGTAGGGACTGTGATTGAATCATTGATTAAGTCAAAATATATCATTTCGTATAAGAGACTACAAATAACTAGGGATTGCTGCAAAGCCACCTCCCCCGGTATTGTGTTTTCAATCCCTGGACTGCAAAATTGTAAAGACAAAAATATATTTGATTAAAATATTTTTTGGACAAAAATAACCCTTGATTTTAACTAAGAATCCATCCCTCTCACATAATCACAAGGTTCTAAAACCCGGACCGAACCAGCTGGTCTGGATCAAGAACCGGCCAATGGTCGTAAAATCAGTCTGGTCCGGAAACCGGTCCAATCCACTATTTTAAAAAAAATCAATTTTTTTAATTTTCCTTTAGAATTTCATATTAATAAGCCTAAAGTATTCAATTTTTCACTGGTTTGGCCCCGATTTAGCTTCGGTTTAACTCCGATGTGACCCACTGACCCTTAACCCAGTACCTTGACCGGTTTAATAACCGGTCTGGGTTCCAAAACCTTGCATAATCACTCTCTCTGTTTTTTCTTGCTAATGACATAATTAGTGACTATTTATTAAATAAGATTAATGAAATTATTCCCTCAGACTATTACTTCGTACCAAACATATTTTTAAAGCATCAATCTCAATCACAGTCTCAGCCTCAGTCTCAATCACAATCTATCGAAATTCAGTGTCACATACCAAACTGGACCATAAGCTCTTCAAAAACTTATTCAAACAAGCTTATAATCTCATATTCACCGTTAGATAAAAACAGTAAATGGTTCATATTCAATATTTTATAAAATTATTTATATAAATTTAAATAAATAAATTTAAATTCTTAAAATGTGATCAATACCATTCATAACTACAATCTAGAAAAAAAATAAATATTAATTTATAAAATATAATAATAAAAAATTTATAAAAAATTAAATATAAATAATCTATTTTATAATTTAAAGGTAGTGATGAGATTATAAGAAGATAATGAAAAAAATGAGAGTAAGAAATCCTCTTCCCATCTTTCCGCGTTAAAATTGGTAGAACATCTACTGGTGACAAAGTTTAACTAATGGTCCCGACAATATTTAGTGAAATAACTGTATGGAGATTGCTATTCATATAAACAAGGTGATCAGTTTTGAAAGTAACAGGTTAGTCGCAAATTATTGCTTTCACGTAACTTCGTTGATTATTTTTTCCTTTTTACCTTTAATGATATAAGTGCATGTAAGAGCCTTTTGAGTGGTGGAGCAATCACTCCTGAAAAGGAAAGAACCCAAAATTAACAGTACAGAGGGTTGCTTGGATTCTTTGAGTTATTATTGCGAATTTTTTCTATTTAGTTTATATTTTTTGTAAAACATACCATCAATTTATGTGACAGTTAAACAAACGGTACATAAACGAGGGAGGGGGACCATGAAGAGAAGGACATGGAAACCAAAAGCTGTGTGGTCGGAAAGGCAGCACAATTTTGGAGCCGAAGCCCTTAAGCCGTATTTTCATATGGCGGCCTTATTGGAGTGAGGTTCTTTGTTTTTTTTGGTGACACACGATTGAGAATTGGGCTTGTCTTTATTTCGGATAAAGATTCATTAGTTTTGATTGAGACGTATGCTCCTTCATGCCTGCTCCTCCAAAAATTTATTCCCCCATTACACCCAACCCAGAAAATAAAAAATGGCTCGCATCTGGATTTTCTCTTCAACCTTTATCTTTTTATTTTTTTAAATTCTCCTCATCCCATCTCCACGGTCTGACTAAAAATCGAATGATTGAGAATTAACGTCTTATAAAGTTATATTATAACATTACATGAAAAACAAATTATTCGACCTTGATCTCGACAAATCTCAATGATATACTACTTAAAGTAAAAAAAAAATAATGATTTTATGATATGCTGAGCCTCAACTATTTATTTTTCAAACTATTAGAAATGGGACGGGGAGAAAAAAGAAGAAGAAGAGCAGAGCACCCAATCCCTCTTTTTGTCCATCTTCTTCAAAGTTAGAAAGTTGAGCCTTGTGAATTACGTGATATATATATATATATGAACCACATTTTTCATAACACAGTTTCTTACCAATTTTATACTACCTTATGTTTTTAATATAAGATTAATTTCAATAAAAAAAATCTAAGATTCACTTTAATATAAAATTAAATTATAAAATGGATTTTATATTGAGAAACATATGTAACTTTAGGTGAAGCTTTAGGGACGGTTCAGTATAATGAAATTAATTTTGATAGAAATAAAAATAGAAATAGAAATGAAAATGAATATGAAAATGAGATTTAAAAGTATGTTTGGTATGTCATGGAAATGAGTCTTAGTTTTTATGTGAAAAGATCAAAATGCCTTTATGATTAAAAAATAAAAAATCCCTCTCCTTCATCCTCCCCTTTATACAGACCGCCTTCCTCTTCTTCCTTCTCCCACGTCCTCATCTCTTCTTCCTTAAGGCCACCTTTTGCCTCCCGACCATACCTCTCTTTCGTCCTCTTCCTTCTCCATCGTCCTCATCTCTTCTTCCACTTCGACCATACCTCTCCATAGGGTAATTGGTTGGTTCCAGGAAGGTTGCTGGAATTGGAATTGAAGGAGGCGCCAAACTCAAACTCCAGTAAAAAGCCACCGTTGCTGCATCGTCCTTACCTCTTCTTGAACTGATTTGCAACTCACCATCTCTTCCTTGTTGTCTCTCATCAAATAGGTTTGCAGATTTGATTGCTTGTGATGGCGTCGCATCCTCACCGTCGCGGGAGATCTTGTTGTCATGTGGGAGGGTGGTTGTTGGACATGGTCGACCACAATGGTCTTCAATCCAAGCGGTTAAGTATGGTGGGTGATGATCGAGAAGGCAGTGAGGGTAAAGTTTGAAATATTGACATGGAATTGTAAATCAGAGCTTTTTGAATGTAATTCATTTTGATAGAATCAGGCTTAATTGGATTTCATATGGAATCCATTTCCAAAAACATTTCCACCGTACAAAACATCCTATCAGTATAGAATCCAATTTTAATTCCAATTCCATGTCTCCAATTCCACTGCACCAAATTTCCTATCAGTATGTAATCCAATTCTAATTCTAATTCTAATTCTAATTCTACGCCACCAATTCCACTGTACCAAATTGGGCCTTAGTATGCATGTCAGCAGTGCCATAACATTGAATTGAAATTGGGCCTTCAGATACATACGGGTCCAACCCATGATTTTCATTTCGGCCTTGATATTCCGATATCAGATTGCTACACGTAGATTCCGTTGCAGGTCCACTATCCGATCTGGATATTACATCTCCACGACCAGAAATTTACTGGCGCCACTTTGATATTTCTGATCGATTTTTCTTTCGCTGTAAAAGCAAGAAATCGTGGTCTCCATCTTCGGATCTACTTGCCCAGCAAATATCTGCTGGGTGCTCACCGCTCACTGAAAAGCTCCTTGTCCTCAATTTGAGGTTCGAGTCCAGAATTAGGAAGCACTAAAACGCTGTCAATGGACTCGGTCATACACCTTGACACTCTCCCACTGCCCGGTCCGGGCTTCTCTGCCACCCACCACCGGCCCTGCGTATACCCTTTTTCACTGCCCACTTGGAAGTGTTACGGTGCCTCCTCCATTAATGTTCCGTGCTTCCACCGCTTCCGTCGAGTTCTGAGGATTCGGGGATCACCGGTGGCCGCTTCCAGCTCCCTCGCGACTAATTCAGCCCCGGTATATCTTTCTTGTACTTTGTCACTTGAATTATACTCAATTCCTCTGGCATCAGTTTTATGCATGAGTTTAATCATGGGTGATTTGTGTTTCTTAAGCTGTTCAGAGGTCAAAAATGGGAAAACTGAATCTTAACCTTTGAACCTGACTCGTTTTAGCATTTCTAAACATCGTTCCGCAGCCATGGCACATATATTTTAATGGCTATTTGGCAGTTATTCCTTGCGAAAAACAATGAGTAATTTCACATCCCTATGCTTTTTTTGAGGGCCCTATATATCTTCTCCTTCGATGCTTACCCTTTATGAGTGACAGAGAACAAGCCCAATTAAAAGAAAACCTTTTTATCTGGAAGTTTCAAACAGTGAAGCCTCTTATCGTGAGGTAGAGAAATCAAGGCCAAATTAATATTTTTTGCTTTCCTGATGATGCCAGAGGTTCACTACTGTTACTCTGTTATAGATTTCGTTTATGAAATTTGTGTTCCGTGTGCTGACTGAATTTGGCTTGGCATGCAGTCAAGGAGCGGTGTTTATACTGTTGGTGACTTTATGACAAGGAGGGAGAACTTGCATGTGGTAAAGCCAACAACATCTGTAGATGAAGGTAATTTTCATGCTTACGTTCACGTCTTATCTCATCCCGCAAATTTCTTCCTGGTGTGGGGTAGGAGGTTATAATTTAAATTTCTAACATGTTATCCACTTTGCAACAGCTCTGGAAACTCTTGTTGAACACAGAATAACTGGTTTTCCTGTGATAGATGATGATTGGAACTTAGTGAGTCATCTCTACCTATTTTCATCAATCAATTTAAATTTTGCTGATGTGATCTGTGTCCTTGCACTGATGAAGAGAACTATTTGGCAGTTTTACAGATTTATTTTTTCTCTAAAAACTTCAGAAGGCATTAATATCCATTTAAATGTTTGATACTAATTTATGCTGCATATTCTTTCTGCACTTTACATAGCCAAGCTTATATGTGATTAGTTGAACGAATTATTGGTGGATTAGTTGTCATGGAATGATTTCTGAATATTCTCTTTTCATCTGCAGGTTGGTGTTGTTTCAGATTATGACCTGTTGGCATTGGACTCTATATCAGGTAAACTGATTCAGTAAAACATGAAAGATGAGTTGTTGGCATTTATGATGTTTATTTTTGTTAATGAGTTCTGGTAGCTCAAATAAGATGTAATGCTCATTTCAGGCAATGGACGAATAGAGAACAGCATGTTTCCTGAAGTTGATAGTTCTTGGAAGGTACGAAAAAAATCTCCCCACTGGTAGTTGAACTGTAGTTTCATTTGTATGTTCTGCATGTAAGAATAGGTTCATGCTTTACATCATATATCACAAACAAGCACAAATGATTTTACAACTACAGCGGAAGACTTCTAAATACCTCTTGCCATTGCTAATTTGTGATTGGGGGAAAATCCACGAGTACCAGAGATGGAACTGCAAAATAGAGTTGTGTTAGAAGGTTGTCAGGTCACTCTTATGACTGACTGCAAGGCACAGTGATGGCAACTGGGTGGGAACCGTCGCCAGCCAGGGAACCTCAAAGAGCTGCTAGTGTTTTCACTTGTACGCTCAATTTCATTGACGGCCGTATTTCTTAATTGTCATATTTCACCATCAGAAATAAAACATTAATAGCCAGTCAGTTGTTAACCCTAATCCTGAAGTTGGGCTTGGATCTGACTAACGGGCTACACTCTGGATATTTTAATTAAACCTAATTAATTAATGAATAACTAATAAATTATATTATAATAATTAAAATATCTCACATTCTCCCATTTGGCCCGTATTTTGATGTCTGTTGCCCTATCCATATTAAACTAAGACTATGCTGCAAGAATCATGGCGATAAGTTCTCTTTGGTCGAGTATTATCTTCCATGCATTACATGCAACACCCTTAATTAATGGGTATGTCTTTATGAATAAACTTCTACGTTTATTCGGTTCCAAACTTAATGTTTATTATTTTCATCAATAGAATATATACATATAATGATAGAAATAATAAACCACATAATTAATTTCATTGCGTACCTCTTCTATATGAATGAGGGTCTAACCCCCATCTGAGGGACGTGCAACACAAACGCATTCGGTTTCAATCCCTTAGTCAAAGGATCAGCTAGCATGTCCTTTATATTGATATGATCAACCGAAATTTCGCCATCTGCAATTCTCTCTTTTAAACTTAGGAATTTTAGTTCGACCCATCGGTTTCGACTTCCACTCCTTTTATTATTTGCAATGGCTACTGCGGCTGTGTTATCACAATACATTCTAATTGGCCTAGAGATTAAATCCACAATCTTAAGTCCAACAATGAAATTCCTTATCCAGATTGCGTGTGAACTTGCCTCAAAACACGCTATGTACTCAGCATCACAAGTAGAGGGAGCTCTAAGTGTTTGTTTTATACTTTTCCATGATATAGCTCCATCTGCTAGTAGGAAGATGTAACCAGTAGTAGACTTGTTTGTGTCTAAACATCCTCCTAGATCAGAGTCTGAGTAACCGACCACTTCCAGGTTTTCTGTTCTTCTATATGTGAGCATATAGTATTTAGTACCTTGTAGGTATCTAAACACTTTCTTTGCAGCTGTCCAATGTGCTTCCCCTGGATCACTTTGGTACCTTTCCAACATGCCAACAGCGAAAGCTATGTCAGGTCTTGTGCAAACCTGTGCATACATCAAGCTTCCCACTGCTGATGCATATGGGACCCTTTCCATTTGCTTTCTTTCAAGCTCATTTTTGGGGCATTGACCTAGACTAAACTTGTCCCCTTTCTCAAGAGGAGCTACGTTAGCTGAGCAGTTCTGCATTCTGAATCGTTCAAGAACTTTGTTGATATAGGTTTGTTGAGACAAGCCTAAAATGCCTTGCGCTCTATCCCTATGGATCTTGATGCCAATAACATAGGACGCCTCACCCATATCCTTCATATCAAAGTTCTTGCACAAGAACTGTTTCACTTCACGTAATAGTCCTAGATCATTGGTTGCAAGTAGTATGTCATCAACATACAAAACAAGAAATATGATCTTACTCCCACTAACCTTGTGGTAAATGCATTCATCCATGATGTTCTCATCGAAACCAAATGATGTGATTACCTCATGAAATTTCAAATACGACTGTCGTGAGGGTTGCTTCAAGCCATAGATCGATTTCTTTAACTTGCATACTAGGTGTTCCTTATCCTTTGCAATGAATCCCTCAGGCTGCTTCATGTAGACTTCTTCCTCAAGTTCCCCATTGAGGAATGCAGTCTTGACATCCATTTGGTGCAACTCTAGATCAAAATGTGCAACCAATGCCATGACTATGCAAAAAGAGTCTTTCGTTGATACATGGGAGAATGTTTCCTGTAGTTGACCCCTTCGACTTGTGTGAAGCCCTTGGCAACCAACCTAGCCTTGTATCGATCAATGTTACCTTGTGAGTCTCTTTTGGTTTTGTAAACCCATTTACAGCCAATGGCTTTAGACCCACTTGGCAACTCCACAAGATCCCATACACCATTGTTTGCCATGGAATTCATTTCTTCAGTCATAGCATCATGCCATAACTTAGAGTTTTCGCTCTTCACAGCCTGAGTAAATGTCAATGGATAATCTTTAATGCTAATGTCACAGTCAATCTCAGTAGAGTACACCACGTAGTCACTAGGTAACGCTGATCTTCTCAGCAAAAGGGTTAGGGAAAACAGTAGGTACTGCAATTTAAAAACTTAAGTTAGCTCACGAGATCAGATATTGAGACAATCACTAATTATGTGCCTTTGTATGCATGTTATGCTTTTATGGAAACATGCAACATATATAAATGTGTATCACTAAATTCTACCTGTGGGCAAAGAACCTAGCATTGCATGCATTTATCTCAAATTGGTGGGTCTAGAGTGTATAATTTACATTTCCTAATACTTGTGGGCAACTTAGAAAATAGAAGACCAAATTATCCCACCCTAATTAAATATATAATCATAATTGTCTACTTGTGGGCTAAGATCAATTACAATTCTATATTTAATTACAATATGATATTTTATAAGTTCCATATGTGATATTATTGCATGCAAAACTAAAGGATGCTGTGGCTATTCCTTGAAAAAGTAGCATGCGAATCACAAATATCATTTTAGTGCATTTAATCAAAATATGCACATCTTAATGGAGAGGTTAATTAATTTTAATAAACTTAGTAATAATTAATTAAACCCCTCCCACTGTTTTATGTATTCAAAATTGTTTAAAAATTAATTTTGACATTTTTCAACTAAAATTTGATTTTGTAAAATTTTAATTATTAAATAATTGCCTAAAGTCAATTTCCTAAATTTTAGACAATTAAATAATTCATGAAGGTAATTTTACAAATTTCCAATATGTGAAAATTGCCAAAATTAATCATTTTCATTAGTTTAAACAATTTTGTGTCATTTATAAAGAAAATTACATAAAACAGAAAACAATTAGTTTAAAAAGTGAGTACAAGTGTCACAAAAGCCCAAAAACTTTTTTTTCTGGAAATTCATTATATAGGGCCCAAAAGATAAAAACGTTAATCATCCCAAGATTGTTTTTGGGAATTCGAAATCCATAGCCCAGAAAACACAACAATTATAACAGGCCCAAAATGCATTAATCACTTCTCTTTAAAAAAAAAAGTTAACTCTAGGCCCAAAATTGAGCCTAGAAGCTCCCAGCCCAGTTAGCTACACGAGTGAAACGCGGCGTTTCACTTAAAACAAAACAACGCCGTTTTCGCCAGGTGTGGGAGGCTCTCTAGAAGGACTCGAAACGACGACATTTTGAGTAAGTCAAAACGACGCGTTTTGAGTCGTCTCCCCCACCCGCTTCAGCTAACCCTACCCGACCCGCATTGCTGAAACATGACCCGGTTGGATAGCCGCGACCCGCGATTCTCAGCCGGCTGTTTTCCAGCAGATCAGCGAGCTCGAAACGGCATTTCTCACGGCGGTTTTGACGGTGATGCACAGAAACACACATGGAAACATTATACATGAACTGATAATCGATTAAAACACATGTAAATGAAATGATTCTTAGTTAAAAAAAAAAAGAGGCACAACCAGCGGTGCTCACAAAATTCAAACAAGAACATGGTCTACATAACAATCCCTCGCAATCGAAACAATTTCGAAATGAAAATGTGAATGAAGATTTTAGATCCTGACAGCGATAGTGCCATGTTCAACGAAAATTGTGATATCAATGTTGCTGTTACTGTATTGCCGAGCTTTGATTTTATTCTTCCGAAATGTGTATGTTAATCGGTGACATAGTGATAATCCATTCAAAAACATTCCCAGATTGAACACAATTAAATCATACGCTTAATCAATTGAAACGAGAAAATCCAAATTGTTAGAATAGATATTCCCATAACCATCGATGACTTTCATTTATCCGATGATACGTGTTTTTGCAATATTTTCAGAAATTAGAACGTAGAGAATCAGAGAATCTGGCTCTAATACCACATGTAAGAATAGTTTTATGCTTTACATCATATATCACAAACAAGCACAAATGATCTTATAACTGCAGCGGAAGACTTCTAAATACCTCTTGCCATTGCTAATTTCTGATCGGGGGAAAATCCACAGAGTACCAGAGATGGAACTGCAAAACAGAGTTGTGTTAGAAGGTTGTCAGATCACTCTTATGACTGACTGCAAGGCACAGTGATGGCAACTGGGTGGGAGCCGTTGCTAGCCAGGGAACCTCAAAGAGCTGCTAGGGTTTTCACTTGTACACTCAATTTCACTGACGACCGTATTTCTTAATTGTCATATTTCACTATCAGAAATAAAACATTAATAGCCAGTCAGTTGTTAACCCTAATCCTGAAGTTGGGCCTGGATCTGACTAACGGGCCACACTTTGGATATTTTAATTAAACCTAATAAATTAATGAATAACTAATAAATTATATTATAATAATTAAAATATCTCACACTGTAGTTTGATGAGATGCTTAAGAAGGGCTTATCAATTCTTGAAATAGCCACATCTCACCAGCGCTGCATATACATATAACTGGACATTCCACACCTTTGATTTCTGAACAATTTCAAATGTGAAATATTGCAGTTGTCAACTATATCTCAAGGAGGTGTTTGTAAAGCTTATGCCTGATCTAATTTTCAGTGATGCATGTAATCTGTAATATATCGTCCTCTTTCAGCTCCGGAACTCCATAGTTGTCCATTCTCGTTGAATTCCTAGTTTTACCTCTCACTGCATATCCTCCTTTCGCCCTTTCTATTTGTTGATGCCATCATGGGTGGTGGGGGGTGTTCATGAATCATGATCTCCACCTTCCTCCTCCTTTTCTTTCATAGCAACAGTTTGACTGCACTACCTTTCACTACCCTCTTCTGTACCATACTTGGAATGCCAGTAACACATTTATTTGAATAACTCCTTTTCTTTTTCTCACAGTAACACTGAGATTACACATTGATAAAAATGCATTCCAGCTGTTCCTTACAATTTCGTTGCCCAATGTGATTGAAGGGCAAGAGCTTCCATTCACTTTTGAAATTGATACGAAATCTTCTCAATTTACTTGAGGTAAAAGATGGGCAGCAGGGGAAACTAACATTGATTGCACTTAACCGGATCCATTGCATTGCTTCTAGGATTTTATACGTCTAGATGGTTCATGATTTGTTTAATTTATGAAAGATGCATGTTGTTAATATCATAATGGCTTGCAGACTTTCAATGAGGTTCAGAAACTGCTTAGCAAGACCAACGGGAAGGTGATTGGTGAATTAATGACCACCTCTCCTATGGTTGTTCGGGAGACCACCAATCTTGAGGATGCTGCTAGGTTATTTTTTATGCTACCTTAAGTTTAACATCTGTCTTCTACTAGTATTTTCACCTACGATTTACTCTTGTTAATCAATGATGTCTTTGAAAATTCTATCTTCTATCTTCAGATTATTGCTGGAGACCAAATTTCGACGACTTCCAGTTGTAGATGCAGAGGGTAAGCTGGTAAGAGACTCCTCCATTCCGTTATCTTTCTTATTTTCTTGGCCTCCACGTTTATTTGGGTTTCTAAGGCGCCATTGTTAATGATCTGAAGGTCGGGATTATCACAAGAGGAAATGTAGTCAGAGCCGCTCTTCAAATTAAGCGAGATATTGAAAAGAAAGCATGACACGATTTAGAAGACCATTCATATCATTTGTTGTTTGAATTGGTGGACGAAACTAGCTTTGAATAGAATTAAAATTTTGGCATATGCATGCATACCTGCATATCAATTGTAGTATTGTTTTACCATTACAAGAATGCCAATCGTCATTCAATTATTTAAGGACCAACTCTCCTTGTAAATTTCCTCTATATATTATAAACTCAATTGTTTGCTACAGTTAAATATGAAACTCCTCTGTATGATGTTTGGCGTGAAACCGAAAACTATCGCGATCAAATGACGAGCATTACGTGTGAATGAGTCTTACTTGACCCTATGCGACAGTTGATTTGCAAACAATTTCCCTGCCATTAATCTAGGTCCCCACAAAGATATTCTTAAACATGTTGGGCTGAAGTGTTGGACTTTTTCGGCCCATTGAGTACCATATGACTTCATAACTAGTTGTTGAACTAAATGTCGGAGAAGTGTTCTGGTCTGGACCTAGATTCCTTTATTTCTTCCCAATCTGAAATGCATTAGTCTAGAAAGAATGAGACATAATTATAAGTAGTTGAATGAGAGCATAGTTGAAAAGAACAATAAACAAGTGTAGTATTAACTATGAAGATACTGAAACAACTATTGTTTTGGAATAAGGATAATACCTAAAATAACAGCAAAATTGAAATAGATTAAGATTGAGGGTTCAAATTTTGTATATATATAAAAAAGGACATTAAGGTATAAATCTACTTCAGAAGAATTCAAAAAGTTTCAATGTTGCCTTAAAAGTTATTTTCAATGTTGTCTTGAAAGTTTAAAAACTTAACAATATTGCCCTTGATTGTTAACAAAGTTAATTTTGACAATTAATACTTTAGTTTGACTGAAAAAATACACGATACTCTTACCTGACACTCATTAATTATTACACCACCTCATCATCTTTTGTTCTAAGTGCGTACTGGAGTGTCACATAAGAGTGTCATGTGTATAATTTCAGTCAAACTAAAGAGTTATTAGTTAAAATTAACTTTGTTAACTGTTAGGAGCAATATCACTCCAGGGCTACATTGAAATTGAAAATTTTCTAAAATAACATTGAGATTTGTTGAATGCTTCCAAGTAGATTTACACCTTAATCCATGAAAAAAAATAATAATAAGAGAAATACTTTAAATTCAAAGTCGCTAATTTTTTAATCTGAATCGGTAAGTTGTATAAGAGTAGATGGTCTGGTGGGTCTTTTAAAAAAAAAAAGAAACAGAGAGAGAGAGAGAGAGCTCATTTTCATCGCCAGTTGGATCCTTCTTCCCCGTCTCCACATTTGAAATGCAGGAGCTTTTCACAATGTCTTCTAATTCTCCCCTTTAATTTTCCAGCTAAAGGTTTTGACCATTTGCGACAATGTTTTTTTTGGGGTGATAACGTGACATATCTTTACCTTGGAATAGATCTCCCTCACTGCCTTGGCTGATTCAGACTCTTGAAGGAATCTTTTTCTTTCTGCTGGGAGGCCGACCTTTTAAATAGATTAATGACACACCTACTTCTGACCGTAAGCTACCCCTCAGATAAGAACAAAGGTTAAAAAAGTTATCTTAATCTCCGCCAATCATGGATTAATCACACATCTTTGTGAACTTAAAAGTATGGCGTACAGCTCAGAGATCCGAATCACAAAATCGCTGCAAGATTTATTATTGGTTAGCTGGCGAATTCTACAGAGAGGATCCGGAGGCTAATATTAAGGAATTAAAGGTGCAATGCATGCGTCCAGTATGAGTAGTGACTTCTAATTTTGCTGGTCTTTAATGTGCTATTGGCAATGCTTAGTTAATGCGTGCATTAGCATTTAGTAGTAATTGTCATAAACAGTGGCGCTGATATATAGTCCGTTGGGACTTGGCAGTGTTAACTCCCAACACATCAACTAAATACTGTAGTGCTTATACACATATGATAATAAATAATAGGGGAAATTGTATTTAGGTCTATGACAAAAAAAAAAAAGCACAATAAAATAATCTCTTAAAATCTCAAAATTAAATTTAACTTCTATGAATCTTTTTTTCAATAAATTTCGATTGTTAAATGTTAATGAATTTGTCGGCAGATACCCATAGACTTATAAGTGGAATTAAAATTTATTGAAATAAAATTTTAGGGGATTTAAATACAATTTTAAGATTTTAAGGATCATTTTATTATATTTTCTCTTATATGAGACTTAAATGCAATTTTCTCATAATAATAATAACTGTTGTGGTATGAGGAGGTAATTAAGGGTCACTACAGTTAAAATATTTATGAATGGAGCAAGTGACCATTTTAAGCGAAGGAAGTGCACTTGTGGCTATTTTGTTTGTTAATGGTGGGATACAAATTGGAGAGGGAGTGTGTTGAGAATTGACTGAAATTAAAGAGAGAAAGGACGACAAAACCGATGAAGCGACCCCATGAGGCATCGTTATCCCCGAAGAACATCAAAAGAGGGAGAAACAGAGGCACAAGCAGCGACCACTCCCATTGTCACTCAACAGAGCAACCAAACAAACACCTACCATCAACCTTTTGATTAAACTAGTAAGGAGTAAGGGTTGTACTAATTTAACCAGAAGGTCTCAAATTTTCTAAGAACACAGCAGTGTAGTGTTGGTGGTAAAGCCATACTCAGATTTGGATTAGTCTAAACACTCAATAAATCTAAAGTTAAACTCGATTTGGATTAGTCTGAACACTCAATAAATCTAAAGTTAAAAGAAGTCAGGTTCATGATACCGGATGCCGGGGGAAAAAACAAACACCTGCCTCTCTCTCTCTCTATCTCGATCTCGATCTTATCGCTTCTCTTTGAGTAGTTATAACTTTAGTGGTTAACATGGCTCCCTCTCTCCCCCGTAGGCCACTCCTGTCCCCTCATTCTCATCCCACAAATCCTAATTTCCACCGAATTCTCAAACTCGCACAGATTCAACACAACCAATTTTTACACAACAAAGAAGCTACTAAGTACTACTGGCATCAACCATCGTGGAAATAGAAGAGACTGATTAATTAATTAAGCAATTAATTTACATTTAACTCTTCTAATGACGCCAAACTTTCTTCGGAATGGAAGAAAACACTGGCCAGGGATGAGGAAGGCTTCATCAGTCATCGGTTATCATTCTTCAGGTCATCTGAACGTTAGCCTCTCTTCCGTCGGAGAAGGAAGCACTGAGTTGCGAAATAGATATTGCTTCTTCTTCGTTCCTATCTCACTCGCAGTCGCAGTCGCAGTCCGAATCCTCGGGTTCTGGTATCTTGTTAAGATCAACCCGCGCCAAAAACTCCCCGGAGCCGGCTCCGGCGCCTGCGCTGCGTGAGATGATCTCCGGCGCCACGGAGGCATGGTGGTGATGGTGGAGAGCGGCCTGAATCGCGTCGACTCTGGCACCGACCTCCGTCGCTTTCTTCCTAATCGAAGCCGCCGACATGTCGCAGTCGCAGCCGCCAACGACGCCGCCTTCTAAGAGGTCAGGGAAATTAAGGCGGGCCGATGGGCCCCTGAGACAGAAAACGGCGGTGTCATAGGCCCGGGCCGCGGCGACGGGAGTGGAGTAGGAACCGAGCCAAATCCTAGAGCGTTTATTGGGCTCTCGAATCTCGGCGACCCACTTGCCCCACTTCCTCATCCTAATCCCTTTGTATCTTCTCTCTCCTTCAAGTTGAACGGCCCCTCTTTTCCTGGTCGGCATCTCTCTCTCCGCTGCTTCGCCGCCGTCCGTCCCTCTTTCTCGGCGAGACTGATCAAAAGGCAGGGACAGAGAGTGAATGTTCATGAGGAATGAGGAATATGGGGAGAGAGTGAGATGAGAGACGAAGGGGGCAAAGAGTGATGCCTTTTGGAGACACCCTCGTGGGACTCCTCCACTGAGCTAGTCATATGCTTGAGCTTCAACGTCCCTTTCCTTAAACCCAAATCCAAAGGACAAAAAAGCATAACCAGTTATAAATTACAAAACCATTTAACCGACATCAAATTGGTTGGGGGAGTAAGAAAATTACATAAATTATTTAATAATTGTATATACTATATATTATTATATTATATATTAATTTATAAATTAGGTGAAATAGTTTAAAAATAAATAATAAAAATAAATATTTTAAAATAATTTATTTAATTTTCTTAATCTTTCTAAAAAATCAACTAAATTTTATATTTAATGTTAGAGGTAATATATTTTTTCAAAACCCTCCCCTTAATCCAAATAACAATAAGGACTTTCAAGTTGTTATTTAAATGTGAGGTTATGATTTTGAATTTGTAAGGTGTTGTGTTTAAGATCAAAATAAACTCTATACCTTCCTTATAGAGTAAAGCCGCATGTTCGAGTAGATAACTCCTCACTCTTTTCCAAACTACCTCGGGGTTGTTTGGGTATTTTCTTGCCAAATACTGAAAAAAGATTAGATATTTTATACCAAAAACGAATACATGTAGTATTTTTTTTTTATATTTAGTGTATATTAGGATTACCAAATGACGTAACATCTGCTCTATGGGGGTGAGCCTTGGTTGTTGTCTTTTGCTGGTTAGTGAAATGGAATTCAAAGCCTGGTGATGGGAAAAAACATAAATTTTAAAATTGTAATTTGTTTCTCATAATTAGTTGAAGATGTATTTTTAATAATTCTAAAGCGGGGAAGACTGAAGAGGCCGGTCGGTGGTCGGTGGTCGGTGGTCGGTGGATAGATACCGTTGGGAATTGACTTTCCCCCCACGCAATAACGATAGGGATAGCGGGGCAATTTTGTCCATTCAGTAATGAGTTATTTTGCTTAAAAATGCTTCCATGGGGGCATTCTGGGAGTTTAGAGAAATGTAATGTCCTGCACAGTAAAATCCGGGCGCCCCACTAATCATATTAAGGGGCGGCTTTTTTAAATAAATGTTGTGACCATTTTATCCTGTTAATTATTTATCAACATAATTATTAAGGTTAATTTCAATATAGCTATTAGTTGGCGATTGTCAACGCGTCACTTCAATGGATTAGGACATCACAAAATGTTTTTTTAATAAAAAATGATTTATTTGTGATTTCAAATTCAATTTAAGCTATGCACTTGCGTCCAACCTCGAAATTGTTAACTTGTTTGGATTAATTTATGAAAGTTTCATAAGTGTTTATGAATCGTGATTTATGAAATACGAAGTAACTTTTATAATCTACAAAGTAAATATATAGAAAAAATTTATCTCAATTTACATAAATCAGACTTATATAATAAACCCGATTCAATATCGCTCAGCCAAATATATTGTTGCCTATAGCTATAGTTTTCTTCTATCAAAATCAAAACCGATATGCGTTAGCAAAAAAAATCTAAAACCAGTATCGCATATGATCTAAAGTCAATATAATATTACCAATCAAATGCAAAATTTGAATGTATGAGCAAAATATAGTAGTCTTTTTTTATAATATTAATCATCTTCTTAAATGATCATTTTAGTCTATAGTATAAATCATTTGAAAAGTAATTAATTTTTATTTATTAATTTTATTTATATAATTAATGTTTTAATGTAGTTTCTTGTATTTTTCTCTCTCATCTAAAACTTAATTAATATGGAATAAAAGTAAAACATTTTTTCAACTTAAAATATGTTTAATGAGTTAATCATTATTTTTTTATTATTGTAAATTAGTTGAAAGTAACTTGTGTTTGGTTCTAGTAATTGTCTAATTAAATAAGAGGCTAAGAAGGATGGAAATAATCAGAGAACAAAAAATCGAATTAGCCGGTTCAACCGGTGAACTAGTCAATTGTCCGATCTGCTTCACCTATTAGACCGTAAACCTATTTGAACCAAGGAAATCGGTGGTTTAACCGATTCGACCGGTTGCATTTTTTTATTCTTTTTTAGGCAAAATACATTTTTTTATTTTTCTAATTATTATCTCTCACTATTTTTAAGAGGAAAATGAAATATTGAAGACCAATATGAAGAGAAAAATATGTAAAGAAAGACAAATCTAAAAAAAAGATGATGTATAATAATTATAGAAAATGAGATATCATTATATAAGTATAGGCATCATAATTAATACTAATAGATTTTAAACATTTTTTTAAAGATCTTCATTTTTATCTATAGAAGTTTAAAGATATATTAATATATATATTATTATTAATAAATTATAATATTTTAATATGATCAATTTAACTACAAATAAAACTCCAATTGATCCATTAACTCTTAAATTTATGCGGTAACCAATTCATTACTTAATTTTTTGTTCGTTCAATAATCAAGCAACTAAGGACAGTTCTCACGCTATTGCATGACAGCTCACAAAAAGAATAGTTTTAAATATGCCCATGCCTTTTGCCTTTGGTATCTCTAATTCATTTTCTCCTATTATATTAATAATCTATGGAATTTTTTTAATAATTTGCGTTGCAAACACAATAATTTTTTCTATCCTCGCCGAGGCTACTTTTGAGAACAGAGCCAAGAAATGGAGAAAAAAAGGGATAAACTTTCCTCTTGCCTTTTTCGCTTTGCTATAAATAAAATAAACGTAAAAGCAAGGTTGTATCTTTGGGCATTTTGGTTATAACGCTTTAAGCAAGCTTTATGTGCATAACACGATATTATTAAAAATAGGCAACATTAGAATCAATCATTGAGTATGGTGCTGTGTTAACAAGACTTGCAAGAAACACTCCCAAACACAAGCCAAAGAAAATTTGTTGAAAACGTTAACCAATAAATTCTAAATCTTTTTTCATAGATTAGGTTCAATGACAAGGATTCTCTCTCTTCTCAATGACACTTTTTTCAAAGTTAACTAAACTTAAAATCAGGGGAGGTGATAAGTTTAAAAATTAACGTGTTTCAATCCATGGATGAGATCAATCATGAAGGGGTGCCTTATTTATCTTGACAGCTGCCTTAATCTTAACTAAGAGATAAAGTATTTTCTGCATCCACTTAAAAGGAATTATATATTATAGATTAGTTGGACGTACTTTTCTTCTGAGTAAGTTAAGTCAACGTTAGAAACGATATGGGTGGGAAAATATAGTCACCAAAGTCACCGGATACAATGAACCAAAAATGCCTTGTTTGTACGATGGAGACGTTGGGGATGGATTTGCAAGGAAAGATTTTTATGATTGAACAAAAAAAGAGAAGTCAAAGCTTGGTGAAAAATGGAAGAGGGGAATTCAATGGACTTTTATTGCGATTGACTTTTTTGGTTGTTTATTTGTATTGGATCCTCCTCAGTTCGCTTGCCAAGTGATGCTGAAAATGCAATGCTTAGTTATTACTTCGAGTTTTAAATGCAGCCCTTTTCCTCATCAATTTTGGGGCACCACAATCATATGCTAGTCAAGGAAAAGAGAACAGTGTTCTCTGACTTTGACTGATAAAAGTTTAGGACTCTTTTAGTTGGTTCTACAGTTCTGACTTGGGAATCGAAGAAAGAGGAAAACACACAGCACAGAACAGAGAGAGGGATTCAAATTTCAAAAGCTGACGCACATCACACGTCCTCCTCCCCCTCCTGGCTGCTGCCACTTCTATTATTCACAACATGAACTTGGGCAGGCGTTACCACTTTAATTTTGCTACTTAACTTATATCCTATAAACAAAGAAGCGTATTCAGATTTTTAACTTTTTTTAATGAACATGGTTATCAAATATTACAATTGGGAAGAATTATATTGGTATATTGTAACCCCAGTACTTTGAAAATCTTCTCATCACTGTAGTTTTATTATATAATTATTTCAGTAAAATTAAAATTATATATAATAAGTAAATCAGTCGAATTATATCGGTCTATATATCATTCATGAAATAAAGAGAATCATCAAATTACACTAATACACCACGTTGAGGGTGCAATATTATCAGTGCTATATTATTTGATATTTATATCTCGAAAAACCATCACGGTAGTTATTATTTTTATCTAAAAAATCTGAAAGAAAGATTGGGAACAAGAGCGATTTGGTGAGTCTTCATTACTTTATTCACGTTGGTGTTTTTTTTTTGGTCGAAACTCACGTTGGTGTTTATAGAGAAACATGTCAAAGTATGAAAGAGTGTTACGGTTCAAAACATGTCAAAGCAGGAAACAGTGTTACGGTTCAAACAGTCATGAAACGATGTGCAAGTCCTAATTTGCTTGAATGAGATTTCACAGGAAAAAACAAAATGTTTCCACGAGCAAAAACAAGGGAGCGTAAAAATCTTGCCTTTGATTTTGATATTGCATATCTGTTTTTAACTGGTTAGAATCAATAATATCACAAAATATAAAACGTCAAATTCAGAGGGGGAAAAACAATTAGCCCCAAAGACAACAGGTGACAACCGACGAGAGCGCTTATATGAAAAATATACATATGCTACAATACAGTACGTGAGGATTTTGCTGGACAAAAAAATGTACGCGGGGATTTTAAACAAGGGGCAATAGAACGACCAGAAAAAAAAAACAGAACTTTCACCGTTCTGTACTTTATGATTGAAATAAGGATTTGGAAAGCGCTGAGAACGACAAAGGAGGCAGGGAAAAAAAAAAAGGACGTTAGGTATAGGCATACCCAATCTTCAATCTGCCGGCAAATTTCGAGGGATAGCATCTCAAAGTGACTAATCAACATTCGTGTCTCTTATCGTTATCGTCCATTTTTTTTTTAATTGTTCCTGCAGCAAGTAGTTTACTTCGGCTTCTTCCGCATACCCATCCGTGATTTTGCATATCTAGATTTCTTATTAAGCAAAACAGAACATTAGGGGGAATAATTGAGGATAATTTGAAAGGGTAAGATACAAGACAAACGCATTTTCCATCGCCGGGGCTAAATTTTTTTGTTGCTTTTAATTTTTCTCATTTCCTTTCTCCTCACAGTGAAAGAAAATTGAGCATTAAAATGAGAAGAGAACAAAGGATACGCTAACCGCATTCCCTCGCCAGCAGTTGAGGAATAAAGAACGGTGCCTTGTAGACTGCTTAGAGCTGCAGTTGAACTGGCAACATCCTGCACACAAATTAGGAATATCAAAGCTAGCACCCAAAGAGAAGCCAGGATCCAAAAGAACTCTCTGTACATTTTCATGAGAGAAAAATAACATCCAGATCTTCACAAAATGTTCTACATGATCATTTGGATCAAGCTCCAGATTGTTAGAAATAAAATAGATTATGCCTCAACACAGAAGAAATAAAAGTTTAATGAATTACTACTAAAAACAAACTCATACTAGCCTAAATTTAATGCATTGATGGGTGACCGACCTCACATCAGTTTTCACGTCATCATCATTGCACCCATTTTACACCTGTTTATTAATTTGACAAATGAATAATAAAAAGGGCGCAACCAAGGAATTCATTATTAATTACAGCACTGCAGGCATTGATGCAGTGCTACAAGAAAAGACAATGAAATGAATACCTGAAAATCAACAAATGCAACAGGAGCTCCATATGTGCTCTGCATCTTCAGTTTCAAAAATCCAGGACATCTAACAAATAAACAAAATAATCAAACTCAAAATTAACTCACTTTTCAAATATAATGTTGCAAGAGACGAATACTGACCTGGAAAATACTTGTATTAGCTCTTGTTCGGTACAAGATGGCCCCAGGTTAGCCACAAATAAAGTTGGACATGGGTTCACATTTTGTGGAATGCGAGAGGAGTTATTCTGTCAGATAAAAGACAAATATCACATCAAGTGGGATGCAACAGTTGCCTAGAGTTCAAATTTCATGGGATAGGAGGGAGAAACAAACAAAATGATAACATACAATGATTCAAAGATGAGAAACCTCTTGAATCAAAACAAATACTGGATGCCCACACCATTAATGGAAATCCTTAGAAGCGAGCGTCTATGTATAGCTTGAGGGATATAAATCATCTTAACAGGCCCAATATATGATATAAAGCAATGTACTGTTGATGGATACATGATGTAAATAGCCTGAACCTTGAACTACATAACTCAGGCTCACGAAGCCCAATATATGATGTTAAGTATTATCCTCTGCCTAATAAATAGTACCAAAGGAACACGAGTATATATGATCACTACAAAACAACTATTTCAGTAAAGAGATTCAATTCCACCATGAACTTCTTTAAAATCCTATTGTAGAAGCTTATTAATTGATTGCATAAAAGGTAAGAAGTTCCTATGCAGATAAAGACAAGATCATGCAGATTCGAAAGCTCTTCTCATTAGCCAATTAGAAAGCATAAAAATGAACAGTAATATGAGGCCAAAATCTTAAGAATAGGATCAATTCATTTTTTGAAAAAAGAAGGAAGGAGTTGTCAATGTACTTTAATGATCCAAGGGAAGGGAGACTATAAGTTTTTCTTTGTCTAGGGAAAAAAAAGGAAAAAAAAGCAGGAAACAAGCCCAGATTAAAAAGAGAGGAAGGGATGTCTAAATCCAACCAACTATAGAAAAAGACAGCAAATATTTGAAGTGAATCCACAGCAGAGCCAACAACTACCCCCTGACTAAAAAGTGGAAACGACATTACAGCTGCACATCTCAACTCCAATGAAAATTTTAGCGCCAAGTAGTCAACAAAAGAAGAGGACAAGTGCAATATTTAACCAGAAAAAAATAAAGTGTGTACATTCTAACACCTCTAAGTCTAGAAAAAGCTAACTTTTGTTAAGAAGAAGAAACGACCGTGGCACAACGAAAGCAGAGAAACAGGTGTTTCCCCTATAACATGGTCACATATAAACAAAGGGCCAAAAAAGGAGGAAAGGCTTTTATGCTTCAGATATCAAAACAAATAAATGCAATCTCACTTTAAATAAGTTTTTTCCAATAGAAGAGTGAGAGAGATTTTATTGCTTATTGATCACCATACGTAATTAAGGCACACTATAGTCGAAAGCACTATGTGCTGGTTCTGTACTTTTGTTGAACCCTAAAGATATAACCACTTGAAGATAGGGTGTGTTTGGATGAGCGGTGAGAAAAGTGACTTATTTGAAAAGTGACTTATGGATAAGTTACATTGGGTAAAAGTCAAATTATGTAAGTTATTTATGTTTGGATTGGCGATTGGATAAGTGCTTTTATAAAAATGAAATGTGTTTGGTTTGGCTTTTGCATAAGTGACTTTTATGATATTTAAAATAAAAAATTATAAAATATATGAAAAGTGAGAAAAATATATTTAATCACATTTGACAATGGTCAAATAGATAATTAAATTGTAATGAAAATGCAAATAAATTAAAAATGATACAAAGTTAAAGTTTTTTATTGTAGTCAAATATATCTACATAAACTATATTTTCATTTTTTTGCTTTCCTAAAATCCACATCAGTTTGAGAATTTCTTCTAATGAAATTATGTATAGCCATTGTTGCACAGACAATACAAACTTATTCCAATCACAAACAACCATAACATTCTACCACCAAAACAATGAGCTTATTCCAAAAGCTAAAGCTAAAAGCTCCAACTTTGAGCTTATTCCAAAAGGAGCTTATTTAACTATAAGTTATTTTATCAAAAGCCTTACCAAACACCAAAAAATCATATACTCCAATTCAATTGAGCTTTTGACTTTTTAATTGAGCTTAAGGGGTTGAAAAAGCCCATCCAAACACACCAAAATGTAATTCAAAAAAATTAAGACAGGGTACAGAAAAAGACATGATCAAATACAAATTTGACATTACAGCTCTAACAAATCACAAATTGAGAAAAGCAAAAGGAGGAAGAAAATTTGAAAGAGAAGACTCACCAAATTTGCTGCTGCGCTGTCATTAAAAGCTTTATCATCAGCATACCATTGGCTAAATAATATAAAACAAACAAATAATAATCCCATTAGATGAGACTTTGACATACAAAGGCAACAACTTCAAAAGGCAAATCCAATGATCTAACTTCAAATATAGTGCATTTAGTAATTCTTTTATAAAAGAAATCGGGCTCTCCCAAGTAACTTAAAAGTTAAAAATAATGTGCTTTATATCAAGACACATCACTTCCGCATAACAAAGTTGTGCTTAAGTTGTGCATATGACCTTTGTGCAGATGGATAACCATACGTGTTTGTGTTGTAAGCAGAATTACCCATTCCAGGCATGTGTATGCTGCCAACACCTGCTAGTGCCCAAGCGTGCAAAACATGTGCAAAGTGAGCTCATAGATGAAGTGTCCTTGGTGTGACCAATAATTAGCTGGTCTCCGAGTAAGAGATTAGATATTGAACTTAACATAAAAATGGCAGGATAGCGAACTGGAAAATGTGAAACAAGTAGCATATGTTGAGAGCACCCTATACACTAGAACAAGCAAGCAAAACACGCTCACCAGAATCAGGAGTTGCCCTTGAAAAAGAAGATCCTCTAGCCTTCTTATCTGAGCCAACAATTTCATCATCTGCTTGCAGTAGTCAATCAGAGCCCAAAAAATTCAGTTGGAACTTGAAAGTGCTTGAAACATAGAATACACAGATAACATAATTCAGTTGAAGGTTGAAAATGACAAGGAAAAAGACCTATTCTTGTGCGCTTGGACCTAGAGTTGGATTTTGCTAAATCTATATATAGAGTTGACCCCTCTTCAAGGTCAAAGACCATCCCCTGCGAACCAAGCAAACTCAAGAGATGTTAACATCCAAATGAAATAATTTGTTTCTCCCTTTACATTGAAAATCAACTGATTGGCAGGTTCTCCAAGCTACCAAGCATATCGCCTGACTTAAAACATTTATGGTGTTATAAGACTCTTACATTTAATGCATGCATTGCCATGAGTGCGGACTGCTGATCAGTGAATACAGCAAAAGCAAAAGCCTGTCAACACTCAACAGAAAAGAATATATCAGAACAAGAGAAATTTAAGAATAAAATACTTAACAATAACATGTGCTACAACAAGATAAAGGGTTATTAAAGTTAATTATATTTAGGAAGTGAAGAAAAGCGTAAGCACCCATTTGACAAGATAGACCAGAATGAGATTATCATCATTGAACGATGAACAAGTCAGCAACCAGAAATCTATTTCCCCTAATCAAATCATCTTATATGCATTAACATCATATATGAAGCTCAGAGATCATTGTATCTAGGAAACTTCACCATTATAACGCAGCATGATGTTAATCTGTCTACACTCTACAGCTTAATACGTCATGGCTATAAGGAAGACAGAGAAACATGTAGAACCCAAATTGTAGTTCACTAGATTTAAACAGCGCCCTTGCATGGAGAATTTCGTATCACCAACACGAACTAAAATCCTGGGTGATGCTTAATGCAGGCACATTTGAATAGGGTTTTAACTTAGGGCTCAAGATTTGCTATTTGATATTTTAAATTGATTTGATACTTTTGAACTTAGCTATTCCAGTTTGGGATCCGTTCGTAGGATTTTAGTCGCTCTTTACTTGTTTTCTAGCCTATCCAAAAGCTGCTCGCTATGTTACATCGGCACATTTAATTTTTAATCATAAATTACACTGAAGTTATTGAGCTAGCGGGGTTCTTGTTCTGGTCCTACATCAGGAAGGCATGAACAAACTTGCATAAATATTCGAGGCCACAAAATATACAGAATACCTGCGACGATTCAGTGGGGCTACGAAGATGTGATGACTCGTAACCGGGAAACTCTCGAAACAAATTGTAGATTTCGCGAGGCTTCACATCCTCGGGAAGGCCGGCGACGAAGAGTGTCCGAACCTCGTCGGCGGAATACTGAAGAGGATTAGGAGGGCCGTAAGAAGCAAACATTGGTTGCTGGTAGGACCCATATTGCGAAGGAAGATGGTGAGGTCCGGGAGGAGCCGCAACAGGAGGTGGTGGCACCACCGCTAGCGACGACGGATGAGGCTGTTGATAATATGGAAAAGTATGATGAGTCGAAGATTGGGATTGTGCGTAGTAGGCAGCCATGTCGTCCATGGGGTTCGATTGGAGCTCTGAATAGGAGGATCCCTCCAAAACTTTTGCGAGCTATCAATTTGGTGCGCCAAAAACAAACTAGCACTTCTGCAGGATTCTTTTTTATTTTCCCCCCTCCCCTCTTGCCCTCTGAAATAAGGCTCTTGGATGGGGTGAAAACGAGGGAGGAAAGAAAAGTCGGGTGGAAAAAGGGGGAAGGAAGAACTTTTCTCCCGCTTGAATAGAAGAGAAGATAGAGGGGAAAGGAAAAATAGAGAGAGAAAATATGTAGGTCCCACATCCCTTTTCCTCCCAAAATTTCTCTCCGCAAGTGGAGAGATTGGAGGAGAAATTTTTGTTATCTCACTAAAACTTCACAGTACATCATGCAATATGCATATTTTTTAAAAAAAAACAAATAAATAATATTAAAAAAAATTCTTTTATGCCAATCAAACTCTTGACTTAAAATTAGAAATACTCTTAACTGCTCCACCAAGTTTGATATGGCCACGATAATGAATTGGAAAAAAAAAGTTGTATTATTAATTTTTGTATATTTAATTATTATTTTAAAAAAAGTGTTTAATTATTTTTATTATCTATTAATAATTTTTAATAATGTATAATTTAATATTTTATTTTATTATATTTAATTTTAAAAAATTATCCACTTTTTAATTTTACCTTAAAATAACATTTATTTTTTTAAATTATTTGGTTTTAAAATATATCTTCATCATTTTAAGTTATTTGATTATCTTAATATTAAAATGATTTTGTCACTGTAATATTTAATTTAGTTTTAAGTATGATTGTTTTAATAGAAGAGTAAGGGTATTTTAGTCATTAAATATTTATTCATTTTCTTTCCTCTCAATTTTCTCTCACTCATCCAAGCATATAGAGTGATAATATTTTTTTTCCTATTTTTCTCTTCTTCTTGCTTTCTCTCATCTCATTTTCTTTTCTTTTATTTTTTCTTCTCATCCAAGCAGGAGGTAAATCTAAATAAGTTTTATCACGTTAAGAAAACATCTAATTAAATATTTTTAAAATTTTAAGATACACAAAGAGGAAAATATTTCTTCATTAAAAAATTTTATCGACGACAAGCATCTAAAGTGGCGCGCCAATACTTTTTTGTGCATGAAAATGTTTAAACTTATTAAAACATTTATTCTATTTAGGTTTACAATGACAAAAGTGACTTATTTATAATCTAACTTTTACAAACTTAAGATATGATAAAAATTAAATTGTAAATGTGATTTGTGTTTGGATTGACAGTGACAAAAATAACTTTTCTTAAAAAAAACAATACTTTTAAGCTTTTTTTCAAAAGCTGTTTTTAGGGGGGAAGTTAGTTACCAAAACGCCAACTTAAACATCCTAATTTTCAAAAAGCCAGGTATCTCCATGTTTTTTCAAAAAAAAAAGTCACATTTAAGATGGTAAAACGCCATCCGAAACAGGTTGATTATCGATTAGTTCCCTTTTCTCCCATTTAAACAAAGTTATAAAAGCTAATCGTGTTATCATGAGCAAAATCAATGATTTAATTAAGAGAGAGAAATACACAAATACCAAATTCAAAATTAATGGAAAATATAGGTACATGTAGATAAATGTTCACTAAGGGTGGTTTGGTATGAGGGATTTAGAGGAAAAGTTAGGGGAGAAATTTTTTTTATGAATTTGATTTTAAAAAATAAAAAAATTAGATCAAAAGTTTTCAATTAATTTTTCTTACTTGTTTATTTTACATCTTATCTTTAATAAAAAATTTTAACCTCATTTCTTCAAATATTTCAAATCCAACTCAAACATTTTCATTCTCCTCCCTTTCCCCAATTTCCCTCCAGCCAAACAGACCCCAAATCAACGCATCAAAAGTTTTTCTGCGAGTATTATCCATCAACCAGAATACCCAATTAGATAATCGACAGGTTACACATCTATGATATTTTTTATATTTGCATAATGTTAACGGTCAACTTTGTTCTGAAAATTTTTATCGAAGGGATAATTTTGTTCCAGAAGTTTAAAAAATTGAGCAGTTTTTCCATGATCACTATCTCAGTTATTGACCGTTAGTTGACTAAATATGCTGAATTGACAGTCATTATGTCATCTATGTCATTTTTATTAAAGTGCAAATTTTTCTTGAAAGTTTTAAATATAACTTTGATAAAAAAAATAAAGTAAATGACACATAGACTTTAGGGGTAAATTTACATATTAACAAAAATGACATAGATGACATGTAAACTGCCAACTTAACATATTTGATCAATTAATGGTTCAAATTAACTGAGGTAACGGTCAAAACAAAATTACTCCCATTTTAAAACTTTCAGGACAAAATTACTCATATAACACTTTAGCTCTATCAAAAAACAGTTGCAAAAATATAATATTTAAAATAAGATTAACAAATTAAGACGTAAGTTAAATCTTATGATTGATTTTCTCTTTCACTTATAACCATTTATAATATAAAAATTTCAGTAAAAAAATCAGACTATTCATAAATTAAAATTTAAAAATAATGTACAACTTGATCTAGTTATTGCCATAAAAGCATCCACATAAGTTCACATATACAATGATATATAGTTCGGAACCAATTAACACACCCACATTATTTTTAGGGAAAATATCAATTAAATTAATATAAAATGCTTAAATTTAAATTCAAGTTTATACTTTTAACAAATTTCTAAAAAAGCAAGGAGGCCTATTTAGGAATTTTTGAATCTTGTTAAATGACTATGTTGCCCCTCACTCTTTTCTTTTTCAAAGCACCCTCTTTTCCCAAGCCCTTTTTTGCATCAGGGATAGAAAACTCGAGATAGAAAGCTCTATTTTGAATCACTCTAATATTCGAATGAGCAAATTGCAAGTTAAACCAATTGATAATGGAATATGTGCTTTTAAATCATAGAAGCTCTTAATTGTTTATTTAAGCAGCGTCACATAGGTCCACATATGCCTCGAAACAAATCGTAAATGCTTCCTAGTTTCTAATTACAATATCTTTCTATCTTCCATGTACGCAATATATTATTTTCCACAATTCAACCTATTCTATGGATCCAGTTTTTGAATGGATATTCTAGGGATCCATTGCCTATTTGTGGATGATGCTGGTAAGAAATAAAGACAGACATGAGGGAGGTGGAGTAGTGTTGTTGTTTAACTCCCCTTTCTCACACCTATGAGTAGAGTAGCGTCGATTTTTTGGTAACAAGCCAATGATTAGAGAAATGCGAACGTTTCGAAAAGGAGCATGCATGGAGCTTCAAAGAGGATTCCTAAATTGATTAAAGAGGGGTTGATTAGATTGAGAAACAATAAGACGATGAATATCCATAATATGATCATTTTAAAGAAGTGAAGCACAATATGATCATTTTACAATATTCAAAAATATCTAATAAAGTATATTGACTTGGTTAAAAATTTGTTAAAAATATAAGCCTAAATATGAATTTGAACATTTTAGCTGGGCCTGATCTTGATCCGGAGAAATTTGTTAAAAGTAGAAACCTGAATAAAGATTTCAACAGTTTAACTGAACTTAATTGAGATTCTTCCCATTTTTTATATCATTTTCTAACACACTACCCACCTTCCCTCAGCATAATTAATATACATATATGATATATCTTCATATATGACATGTAAATTGAATAATTGACAGTTAATCCATTCTAGATGCGGAAACGATTAAATTTTGCACATTTATCGTTATTATATTATTTTATTTTGCCTTCTCCTGGGCATCAAACCAACCTTAATTCCCTTAAACTAAATTGATAATTGATTCGATCTCATTATATTGATGACGAGTTACATGAAATTCAATTACATGCAAATTGAGATTTATATTACCCGGAATATAATTTCATATAAAATTAACATTTTCTTCATTAACCGCAACAACGAATATCGTTATGAAGACGAGCTATGGATAAACTAATTCTTGATGCAGCAGGAACTAACTAGAATTTAACCACTTTAGTATAATTTTTTTTACGAAAACAAATTGCTGTTATTACTACTACATGTTTTCATTCATGTGGAAGACAAAAATTGAAAAACCAAAAAGAAGAAGCCAGCTTAAAAAAATGGCATCGCCATGATTCAAGGCGGGAACTCTTTCCCTGAGGCAGAGCTTCCAATGTAAACGAAGCGAGGTGCCTGTGGAATTCTTGCAGAGAGGTCAAGAATGTAAACATAAGCATTAAGCACCATGCTATGATGGAATCATGCCTATGCTATTTAAAATCCAATTGGCTTACAGTTTCATGCATACGAATATAGAGGAATACCTCCAGTTCCAGTTCCACACAGAGAGAGACAGCAGTCATATTACTCTTCACAGTAAAGTATCTATTGTCATAGCAATGTAGCAACAAACATCAGGCTCAGCAGGTTTCTGCTGACGAAATTATCAACAAGCATCATTGGTTGACTTTAACATTGTTGTGTATCAATATTATATCCAGACCTGAGTAAGCACAATCAGTTAAAACCATAGGGTCTGCATATTATGGCAGCCAGCAATCACGTAACAGTTTTTAACTTAGAACAAAAGACAGCAACCGGTATCTACCATAGCACAAATAATTCTTCACGTGCCCATTTATCAGCTAGACAATAGGCGGGTATTGTTTTGCCTGCTGTCGCACCCTTCGCCTATACTCCACCGCATCCTGCATGAAGCATTATGACATAGATTCAGACTCTAATAAGTATATGAATGCCAATACCTCATATAGACGTTGTAGAATCTTCCCAGATAAGTACCTGGATAAAGAGATGATAGCCTTCTGTCTGGGCAGGATCAGCAGGATTTGGCTGGTCAAGCAAGTCTTGGATTCCCACAAGAATTTGCTTTACAGTTATGGCTGGCCTCCACCCCTGCATGCAACAGTTACTATAAGAATCTGTTTGCAGAGAAAAATATAAATCACACCACATTAACTATACTCGTTAAGCCCTGAGTTTATCAAGAGATCTACACTTACACTGTCCTCATTAAGTATAGACAAGCAAACAGTTCCAGATGGGTAGACATTAGGGTGGAAGAAACCTTGTGGGAATTTACACTTTGGTGGCTTGCTAGGGTAATCTTCACTGAAGTGCAATGTCAGAGGAAAATACCCACCTTCCCAATCGGTCTGCAGCAATTCAAAGGCAGAATTTCCATTAAAATAAATAGCGAGGTGTCCATTATATCAACAAGCTGCTTATTTGCAAACATGTTCCAATACGTTAATTGAAAAAACTTAAAAACTACGTTTTGTTGCTTTCAACGACTATAAAACCCATGTTAAATGCAAAAGAGTAACAACATCCCCTTCCCCTCAATCTTTGAACATATATACAGATTTGATGCTGCAGATTTTTTCCTTTTCTGAATTTATCAGCAGTCTTCTTTATCTCTTCTGCACCCTTCTTCAAGGGCTAAGATAAGTCATTCATGATCCAAAATGACCTCTGCTTCAATATCATATGCGCACATGGAAATATATTTTTTACATAGTACAGCAGCAGATTGCATAAATCTTGCATTGATCCCAGTCCAAATGTTACTAGATTTTCTTTAAAGCATCATCCAAGAATCAAGCATTTCAACACCACACTAGTATCACATATAAAGAAAAAAGAGCATATTATCAAAACCTGTTGGAATTAGAACATGCCAACTGTATCCAAGATCTGCAAACAGATAAGTACATTAAATCCATTCTCTAGTTGGCAAAGAAATCAACACCAAAACCAACCCTTTCCTATTTTAGAAATGAAGCATGAGAATGATGATGATGATGAATGGTGCTCCAATTGCAACAACTTAAGGCCTTAGTAGGCCCTTGAAAGCAATTTCTTACATAACAAAGGTTCAATTAACCCATTTAATCTTCTTTATTGCACTCCATTCTTATTATTCTTTGAATAACTCGAGTTAACCGCAAAACTGTTCCAATTATATGCCAGGAGATAAGCAGGTAGCTATTCCTGGAAGCATTGGTGTAAAAGGCCCAAAGGGTAACGCTAGGCACATTTGTACTGCCAAGCAGGATACCTTTGTTGATACACAAAACACAATGCAACTAAAAGAGATGCTTACCATACTTAAACTAAGGGTCTGTTTGGTTCTACGGAGGGGAGGAGAGGGATTTTAATGTCACCTTGTTTAGTTTGGGAGGGGAGGGGAGGGAAAATATTTTAATTTGGACAATTTTACCCTTTTATTTAATTTTTTAAAAATTATGTACAATGTTTAATAAAATATATTATAAATATAAAATTATAATTTAATAATTATAAAAATTGAATAAATATAATTATAATATACTAATAAATATCTAAAATTATATTTCATGGTTTTACTTATCATATATATACAAATGACCAAGGGCATTTTTGTCCAATCAAAAAAAAGTTTAACCTCCCCTCCAAATCCCCCCAATTTGGGGGGGGGGGGAAGGTTTTGAGGGGAGGGAGGGGAAAATTTCAAAAAATTTCCCCTCCCCTCCATCTTACGAATCAAGGGGAAGGGACCAAAATCCCTCCCATCCCCTCCAAATCCCCCCAATTTGGGGGGGGGGGGGGAGGTTTTGAGGGGAGGGAGGGGAAAATTTCAAAAAATTTCCCCTCCCCTCCATCTTACCAATCAAGGGAAGGGGACCAAAATCCCTCCCCTCCCCTCCCCTCAAACCAAACAGACCCTAAGAGACATATAGACAACAGTAGTTGTTGAAATCAGACAATTTCCAAATCGGAACACACAAGTCCCAGGAAAAACAATACAGATTAGAGATCCAGATCGTGCGGTGAGCGAAACCACTGCTAGAATTGTCAGAATCATGCAAGTTGTGCTTGTAAACACAAGTCAATTGACCTGGCAATTCCAGTAGCCTGGTTCCCGTGGGTTACAAGGTGAGATCAGGCCATCAATGAACCAACATGACCAAAATTGGAAACCATGCAGGAAACTTTTTTGAAAAGAAAATAATGGGATAAAATCACTAAAGGCTTCATCTAGATCAAACCATGTAGAACCACAAGGAAAGAAAAGCTCTCCCGATGAGATTTAAACATAGCCAAATACTAAGAGATCAAACCTAAAACCACTAGTTAAGCTAGCACAATCCCATGTCAGCTGTACTACGCACTAAGTAGGACCACAACTATTACCTTCTTTTATTGCCACGAAACACAGAATCACCTCAAAGATCACATTAACATTAGCATAGTCAAGGGTGAAATCAGTATATGAACATTTTTCGTTTTACCTCTATCTTCTTTATCGTACATATAATTTATATAATTCAAGCTATATTTCAGAGCGTATCTAAATCTTACAATTGAATAAAATTGACAAATCAAAATTAGTTTCCCTATTAGCAATACGGATTGAGACTTGATTACTATGATATACGTTCAATTCTAGAACACCATGCCATCACTGATTCCATTAATAGGACTTAGACGAGTATCTGATATGACATATCATCCCTGGGGCATATTTAAGTCTCAAAGGTTCTTTCCCTTTCATACTTGCATTAGTAGCATGTCAACCAATTTGGTCTTCTTGATAACAACCCATTCCTGCCCAAAATACCAACTAATGTTCCCTAGCTTTATTAGCATGCCATCGTTCCATACCTAGTTTTACTCAATTCTCCTCCACTGTTGGGAGATAAGCGCCAGGATGGTAAAACAATACAGTAAGAATGTAAAGCCTCGGGAATTTGACCTTGTAAATCAGAAAACAATTCCCAGGGATAAGTGAAATAAATTTCACATAAAAAGATGGAAAAGAGAACATACCCCAGCCTTGCCAGGAATGGTACAATGCCACACCATCAAATTCACCGTACCATCTGGCAGCGTCTCCGGCTTCGCAACAAAACCCTAGAACACAGAAAACAGCAGCATCGATTCAAATCCAGCAAAAGCACACGAGAACCAAGAAATTAACTGAATCGGAACTGAAAAGATACAGAAACAGCAAGGACGGGTTAGATAGTACGGACATGAGGATGGTTCTTACGCCACGCCTTTCTTTCTTCAGCAAGGCGTCCACGAGCAATACCCGACATCTCTCTCTCCTCGCTACCTCACGAAAACTGCGTCCCTCAATATTGCTCCTAAGAAGTCACGCGTAGTCACCGGCTTCGGTGTTTTGAATATATTAATATACGAAGCAGAGAGCAGAAGATTGTTCTGCGGCTCTGCCTTTCGGTATCGATGTCGAACTTTCTCTGCGGCGTTCGAATCTCAGAAACGTACGGTCCGGATTTGATTTTGAGCAATCACACCGCCTTGTCTTCTCTCTGTTTTTTGGAATAAAAAAGTCAATGTTCTTCCCTCGTTTTCCAACATCGCGTGAGAACCACACCACCGTAGGTTGGACCACATCACGTGAAGCCGACGCGTCCCCCTCCATCCCCATACTAACAGACCAAATTCATGGGCTTTTTCTTAAAAGCCCAAAACAACGTATAAGTATAAATATTATTTAAAACTTGGAAAAAAAACTCATGATCCATAAATGATTGACAATACTGTGTATTATTCTGGCCCAAAAAACAGTACAGTGTCTACTAAAAAAAACACGGTCCACAATTCAATGTTGAAAGGAAAGTAAGGGAAATCAGTAAAAAGTTCCTATTTATAAATTTTATTGATCGCAAGAACCTGATATGAAAATACATAAAAGGTATCAATAGTTTTCATGATTTCATACATTGAAAGTGCCTATAATGAAATTTAGGTGTTCTAGCCAGTAAAATTTTTAAATGCGGATTTTTCACCAATTTTCTTGAAAAAGGGTGATGTGGAGGTGGTGATGAGGATTAGTAATAATAAGAGAGAATGATTTCATATGGTAAGAGATTTTGAAACTTTGAAAGGGTGAGAGGGCAGGGTATGATATGGCATGATGATCTTGTAGTTCTAAAAAAGAGCTTAGACGTTTGAAACTCTCATGTAATGTCGAGTGAAGATTGTCATCGTGAACGTGTATATCAATATTCTAAAAAAGAGCTCATTTTGTTTTCTTCAAGGTTGAAGAAAAGTAAGAGAGTGATCATTCCAAGTTCCAACAGATATCCCATTTTATGTAAAAGGAGGAGACCGATTGCAGATACTGAACTCTCTCTGTCCACGTTAAATTGGGCAAAGCCATCATGAAAGCACTTTTGGATAAGATAAATGAACATTGGATTCTTAAAGAAATCCAAACAAATGCACTTGTTGGATTGCTTGTGCACAGAGAGGAGGGGGTGGGCAAATTTAATAAAGAGTGCCAAGGACACCATACAGATGAGTTGGAGCTTGCGCATAGATAGTGATTTTGAGTCTCCTCTTGAAGAAAATACTCAGTGCTAGCTTTACCCTTTTATTAATTATGTTGAGATATAAAAAGAATATATATTTTTGAACAACTGAATAAACACAAGTGTTACTGCCAAAAGAATGGACTTTACCAAGAACAAAAACATTTCTCCATCCAAACACGGTATAAATCAAAACTGTGTGCATAGCTCTTGCCCTTGGAAATTAAGCACCCAATCGTAGTGGGCATGGCAAGTATATATGGAGAGCCTCCAAGGAAACAGTTATTATGTTGTGATAGATGGTCTGAGATTAACTCGGCTGTTTGGAATTAGCATTCTCTTGCCATGTCGTCGAAACAGTCAGAGATAATGAGTGATCTCACCTGCCATGATTAGTCAGTGATAGTCGCCAGAGTAATAGTGAACTAATGAGAACGTAGTGGAAGAGATAAGTACATTTTGCCATACTTTAATGTGACTTGAGGATGGTTTTGAAAACTGATCGCCGTGTGGGTGACGTTGATGATCAGTAACTCTCTCCAACAACATTTACCAAACCCAATCAAAGCAGCTGGATGGTTTACTGAGAGATAAATCATTTTGACAGTTCAGTTGCTTTTGTTTCCTTTAGTTAAATGAGCAAGTTAAGTACATTAATTATTTCCGTTTCTTATTTTAAAAGCTACCATTGATGATCCCTATTAAACCCACCAAGGTCCCTCTAGGAAGGGCCACCGACGCTGGACGTATTAGCTAGTTTTTCTAGTCTTTAATTTCATCACACAATGATACCTTTTTTTTTTCAATTTCCCATATGGGTCATGCGATAACTATCATGTGAGTTATTTTCTGAGGAGTGCTTGTGCCTGGTGGGTCATTTTCTGAGGTTGCTAAAACAGGTTATTGTAAGCATCTAATAAAGTAATCCCCACACAGTGCATGACACTTGCACGATGGCTGGGCACACATTATAATACTGATGACTGACAAGCCCAGAAAAAGAAACCTGAAAGCTATACAGAGTTAATTGGAGATGAACACGAGGCATGGATCCAACGCATCACTGGATGCCGCCTCTGATGCTTATGTATAGTTTCACAGAAAAAAGCAAGCGTTGGGGGCTACTACTAACAGGACCACAGTACAGCTATTAAAGCTGCCTTAATTCTTATCTCTTGACCACCCACTTTTTAATAATTAGGCTTGCAGGTTGCAGCTCCCACAACCTTGATTTCTCAACCCTTGATCTTTTTTTTTTTTTAAATGATTTCAATCTTATTTTTTGGATTAGCTTTGGATCATCAGGTAGCTTAAAATTATGATTTTTTTTAATGACAATAGGGTAAGACTGGTACTCGACACACACTCGGTGAATATGTGTGCGCGTTTTTTCTTGGCTATTGCCAATCATCGTGGAGGGAGGAAAAGCATAGAAAGGTAATAAGGGAGCATGTGAGAAGAGGTCCACCTGGCGCAAAAAACACCAATAAAAGCATAAAAACGACAAGCACATTCGGTGGGTCTCCTAAACGTGTACATTCCAGGTGTAAATTAGATTAATTTTTTTCAACATTCAGTGAAGTTTGAAAAAAATATACTCGTAATATTGATTCCCCATTACGTGCGTGGATTTTATTCGCCATATTTTTTTGAAAAAAAATTATCTTCTCTTTTCTGAAAATATTTTGTTAGAAAGTATTGGTACTCATATGTTACACGAAGTTCATATCTATGTAATATCTTGATTAAGCTATATGAAGTCCGCTATAAGTGTATGTACTTATACATGTCTTTTTTTTATTTTCCTCACTCATATTTTTCTAAGAGCATACCATATTAAAAGAGAAAGATAATTTCTCAAAGGCTTTAAAATTCCTTAAATTTAAATTAATATTTTTGCACTCAAGTTTAAAGGCTTATAATGAATCACACTGCAAAGATATAATCCAAATAAATTAGAATCAAATTAGGAATATAAAAAATTAAAAAATAATCATCAATAAATTATATTTATTAATTAATGGATTCAAACTGAATCCTCTAGCATTTATTACCAAGCTGATTCCCCTAGTATTTATTATGTTTTTTTAAAAATATATTTAATTTTAAATTATGATAACTACTTAATTTATGGAGATAAAAAAATTCAATTATAAAATAATATAAAAACAAAACACTCTTACTTAAAAAAAATAGAATTTAACAGTTTTATTATGAGTAGTATTATAAATTATAAAATATATAGATTGGTCGTGCTAACACGGTTTAAATTATGAATGTCATCTATATTTCACCGCATCATTACTTCCTCAACTAATCTCAATAAGTTAAAAGGTTTGAGATTGAGTTTTTAGTATTATAGGTTGGATATCAATAAATAGGATCAAGGGGCCAACATGTCCGTTCATTGAGGTGGTAATAATAAGGGGCCTCGCCTTATAAAAAATAAAATATAAATTCAAATCTTGAGAAATATATTTGTTAGAAAAAATAAAAACACTTTTTTTTATTTTCTATCCTTAAGTTCTAACTAATATTTAACTAATTTGTGTTGAGTTTGGAACGACCACAAAAGCAACGTAACAAAACAAAGCTAACATGCACTGATGAGTTGTGCAATCAATAGTTGGGGGGAAAAAAGTTAAATCTTTATCACTCGTCCCAAATTTTCAGACTCAGGAAAACCTTAAGGCTACCATTGGATGACACTAGTACAAAAGACATACTATTGATTCACACTTATTTTTAAGAATATTATGATATTTGAGAAATGTCATAGCTTCCAATACCATTAAAAAAGCTATAACGCTTTTTAAACTTATAGAATCATCATGACTTGTTTCTTTTTTTCTTAAAAAAAAAAGTTTCCTATGACACTTTCTTAAAAAAGCTCCATAGGACGCTTATTTGGAAAACCGTTATAGGAAGTATCACTTCTTATGGCACTTCTCTAGTGAAGTGCTAAAGAAAGTTTTTTTTAAAAAAATAATTTTACGTAATTTTTTTCTCCTAATGAACTCTATATTCTACCTTACAAATTCATAACAAAATAAATAAAACCAAACCAAAATCAAATCAAATCAAAATGAAATAACTCCAAAAAAATAATTGCGTTGAGCAAATTAAATTAATAACAACTAATAAAATTATATTTGTAAGCTCAAAAATTAAAAAACTTATAATATATAGAAAGCTTAACAAGAGAAAGTTGTAACTTCAAGCAAATATTTGGGGAAAAAATTATAAATACACACAAAACTATAATATAAGATTCATGACATATTTTAAACTTAAAATAAAAAAAAGGGAACTGTAGTGTTAATTGATGAAAGCTCCTGTATTAAAAAAATAAAAGAAAAAAGGCTTATAAGGGAGTTTATGTAAGATGAGACAATAAGGAAAAAAAAAAACTTATGAGATTTGGGAATTCAGTATATACTTTGAGAAAAGTCGCACTTATTTTCTCTAGTACCATATGCTTCGGTATAAGCTTTTCAATCAGATTGGACTGCATATTTCGTAGAGCATGAGAGACTTGGGCGATAGAGCGATGACTCCCGCATCTAGATCTTTACATATAAGTCACAATACGAATAAGAAAATATATGGCGGGCTGAACAATTTTTTTAGAATAAAGCATATTAAAAAGAAAATATATGGTGGGTTGGACAAAATTTTTAAAATAAAGCCTTATAAAGAAGGGAAGCTACGACGCTTGCCTAAACAAGAGCTATAACTTTCAATAATTAAAAAAAAAACAATGACCTCCAAACCTTATTTTGCCTTCGAAGGCCCTTGGTCAGCAAGGGTCATTGAAGGCAATATCCATTATCTTTTATATTGTAATGAATATTGCCACTAAGCGCTATTGAAGGCTATTGTCTAACAATGCTTGGTGACCAAACGTTGTTGAAGGTTATTGTCTTTAGTTCTTATTGGCTATTATCTTTAACTGCGCTTGGTGTCTAAGCGGCTTTAAAGATTTAGACTTGATTTTAAAGGTTTTTGTACCATGTCTTGAAATTTAGCATTGACTTTTAAAAACTTATGTACAAAGTCTTAAAACTTTTAAGGGTGGCTTTATATGATGCTTGATTAGGTATACGTCATATAAGACCTATTTTTTTTATAAAAAAGTAAGGTCAGTTATGACGCTTGTCTAGGTAAGCATCATACAATGGATCTAATTTTTTTTTTTTTAAAAATAACCTCTTGTATGGCGCTTCCCCAGGCAAACTCCATACAAGGTATTAAGCAGCTAGACGCTTTCCTGGTCAAGCGTCATAGATGCCACATGTATTTTTTTTTAAATAAAAATCTTCTCCGGCGCTTGTTTGAAAAAGTATCATAAGATTAGCACCGCTAAATTCATATTTTATAGTAGTATGATGTAGCATGGTGAAGCAAGTATGGAATAACTTTTTTCGCATAACAGGTTATTTTGATCTATTTTTTAATCTCGTCTCTTTTTAAGCTTTCTTGGCTGCCTTGTCATTTTGAGGAAGGATATTGACTATATATATTCACAGCCCACTTCCTTCAATAATGGCTATCATAATTGCTTAAAAATGAATAATAAAATCATCATATACCATACATATATTTTCCACGAGGAGAGTATCAAGCTTTACTATACATCTTCAACTAATCGTAATATAATGCTTTATATATTTTTCATTTTTCCCTTTTCTACTCATCGGATACGTCTCTTTAACAAGTCTCTGCTCCTTCTTCACACCAGGAAAAAAAGTCTGCTCCTTCAAAACATTTCTGTGATCAATCCATATTTATCGTATATCTTATAAAAGCAAAGATTTACTTTTATTGTTTAAAATGTTTCGCATCTACGATCCATTGAACTCATCATTATATTGTATAAAATAAGAACAATTTACGCTGTGTTTTGTGCTATTTGTATTTAAAAAATTCATATTCGACTGTCTGAAATGGTGAAACTACGTACTACTATAATTTATTCTATTTTATTTCCATTTTCTTTGGGGTTGGAGAGGGGGAAAAAAACAGCGGATAAATATTATTTATTTATTTATTTTAAATAAAGGACTACGAGGTAAAACTTTAAAATTCTGTTCCACTTTCTGCAGTAATCTTTTATGAACTTTCACCTTTATGGTCTTGTCCTCCTCTCAATCAGAACAATTCAGACACAGTAAATAACATTAATCACATTTCACCGGCTTGGGTCGAACTAGTCTACTGAAGCGGGATTACATGCAAATTAAGTTTCTCACGTTCAAAAAAGCACCACTTCCATTATTGTTTAACTTACCATTTTCATTATAGGGCGCAGACCTTGTACATTTATACTCACCTACCCTTTAATTTTATCATGTTATGGAATATATATGGGTCGTATGAATTTGTCTGATTTTTATTTTTATTTAAAATGAAAGACCCGTTGAAAAAATTAAAGAGGCTTTGGTGTACGTGAGAAGAGAAGATAAAGGAAGTGATATGGAACCCAAAAGGAAGGGCACAAAATGGAGATCACATGGCATGAAGGATTGGGTTTGCCATTGGTGCGAATGAAAAAGACGTGCTAGCTCTCACTCAAAATGACAAAACAGTGGTGGGGGCATTAACAGAGTGGGCTTCGTTCATTTAATATTAGTCCCAACTCTAATCCCATGTATATAATCCTTCTTTTAATTTGGGAGTTAAGGTTTTCTATATTCTCTGTCGGCATGGATCGCTATTAATTATTGTTCCAAATCTCATATTCAAAACATGCCCACACATATTGTCAATTATTTCTCATATCTGAGCTAGTTTCATTATATTTTTATACTCTACCGTGTTCTCAATCTAATTGTTATTGTTCCTTAAATTAAGCTAATTGTCTCATCAAATTCATTAACCATGTATAGTCGAGGTGCTCATCAAATGATATACCGTAAATTTTGACAATAAATTAATGACGATGGTTAAAAGCTGAGTATTATTATGAATAAGGTAATTTACTAGTGGCCAAGAAAATAAAATAATCAGGCACGCAGTAGCCGATAGGGCATCCTAAGAACCAAGAAGAAGCCAAACACGGGCCCTTATCAAAATGGTGGGGTCCAGATGGGGTTACTTGGCGCTGGTGCAATACAAGAGTGGACTTTGGAAGAATCCAATGATTTAAAGAGTTAGGTGATGAAAGGGAAATTAAATTAAATTATATTTATATTAAAGTAGAGACATTTGTTATACTTGCTTCGCCACCCTCCTTCCGTCCCCTTAAGACCAGGCCGAATATATAAAAGCCAAAAACTTGCATCAAAATCAAAGTCAGTGACCCCAAGTCATTACTCCACTTATATTTCACATGATTATGACCCAACCAATCCATGCTCTATTTCTCTTATATATTTGGGCCTCACAATTTATACTCCTATTTTTATATACAATCCTTTTTTCTTTTTTTTGACGAAAACTCTTACGTGGCACCGTAGAAACACAAAATGGTGGGCATGTGTTGGAACAGTTGGTGGTAGAGCAATCCCAGTGCATGCAAGTCTGACAGTGTCCTTACTCCCAAAAGGCCAAACTCAACCTTGTTTTCTATTTCCTGCATGCTCGCAGATGCTCTGCTCTGGAATCCAACAATAATAAAGTCTAAATAACCCTATAAGCCCGAAATAATATACCTTGAAATTTAATTGACTATTTTAGAAAAATCAAGGAAGTTAATAAAATTAATTTAAAATATTTAAATTTATCATTTTTAAACTAATTCATTTGATTTATAAATTAATATATAATTTAATTATATATAATATATGATATGATGAAGTATTTTATTTAATTTTAAAAAAATCAACTAAATATTACATTTAAAATAAATAATTTATAATTTAAAGTGAAGGATACATGAAGTAACTTTATAAATAGGTTGTGTGGAGAATTGAAAGGAAAGAGATGAAGAGGAAATGTGAAAATATTGGGAAAAAAAGGGATTGGTTGGAAATAGGGGACACGTGAGGAAGGGACCCAACGCCAAAGCTGCAGCAAAGCATCATTGCCCTTTCCCTACGTTTCATAGCGAAGCTGGCTGATGCCCATCACTTTCCCTCCTTTTTTTTTTCTCCTCCCTGTCCTTTTCTTTCCCAATTTGCCCCAAACTGTTTTCTACCTATATTTTTAACGAAAATGGAAAAAAAAATATTGAGTTTTAGGTAAAAAAATCCTTCGCAAGTCATTTCCCCTCCTTTTTATTACGGTCATAGATGCCATCATAAATCATTCACCCATTTTCTCTTTTCATGTGTCACGAATTACCATCGAGTCTTAACTCTTGATGTTACTTTCTTGAGTCTTTCGTATTTTTATCATCAAATACTTGCTCACAATATAGTAGTCAGTTATTATTTTTTGTTTGGGTATAGTGCACCCAAATTGGTGCTTGAAGCCTGGAAGGGAGTCTAAACGCCTTATGTCCTGCTATCTCCGCCAAAAGGCGAGGGCGTAGTCAGTTATTTTTGTTCTGTCAATGGTAAACCATTTTTCCCCAAATTTTATATGATAGAAAAATTATTAATTGTTGAAAATAACAGAGCAATTATATAATTGTTATTACTGAATTATAACTAGCTTACTTCTAAGGAGTAAAGGTTATTAATGAAAGTTTGTTGTTTAGCTCGAATCTTTCTCCTGTTTTACTTCGAAACTTCTGATATAAAATATATACTCGTTCTGTTTCATAATATAAGGTATTTTTAGAAAGAAGTTATGATTCAGAATATAAGTTATATATAATTTAATTAATACTCTTTTTTCTATTTTATCTATGTAATTAGTATCCACTTTTTAACTTTACCCACTTATTATATCCCTTCTCCCTCTCTTTAACATAAAAATTTAATATAATTAAACATATTTTTTTCAGGAGATTAAGAATATAAAAAATTTATATTTTAGAATATATTAAATAATTTAACTCTCATTTTTTATTTTACACTATCTAATTGAAATGTACTCTATTATAAACCGGAGGGAGTATATGACGTCATGTCATGCCTATTTATCCCCCAGTTTTCAAAATATTATTCTGGACCGTGGACAATTGATTTAGTGTTGGTTTGAAAATCCATTGGAAATGTTTTTTTTTTATAAATGGACTTTTACAGAAGTCATATTGAAAATAAGTTAAATTATAAATGTGATTTGTGTTTGGATTGACAGTGACAGAAGTAGCTTTTTTAAAAAAAGCTGAGGCTATAAGCTTATGCCCAAATTTTTTTTTAAAAGCCTATCAGAAATTAATGTGTTTCCAAACATAAAAAAATAAATTTTTGTACGGAAAACTTATTAAATGAGTTTTCTTGAGCTTCTAATGAGATCCCAAACATACTCTTATTTTTAGTGTATGAGAGAATCTTATGGACAATTTAGTAGAGAGAGAAATATGTTACTTATAAGACAAATTGAAGTCTATAGCCCCTTTTGCATAAACTTTACTTACGAACGGTGATTTTATTTCGTGGACGGCATTTCCTGGAAACAAAGGTTCATTGAGGCTAAGCATTGGATATCTTACTTGGGAGCAAATTAAGAATGAAACTTCGAAAGATGCTACACGTAATATTTTTGTTGGCCAAAACAAAACCTTAAACCCAAAGTTCAGTATACAGCGATCAATTTTTATGTTAAGTTGTGCAGTAATATTTAAGAAATGTAACCGCTAGTTCGTGGCTTAGTAATCGCCCTTTCGTTCAATCTGTTCACATTGGATTGTGATGTGTATGCAAAAATTTAGCAGAAGTCATCGTCCACGTATTAGACGAGTTGAAATTTGTGTTGTTGTTAAATTATTAAATCACATGATAAATAGAGATGGGATCTAATTATAATTCATCAGTCAACGACAAGGTCTGGGCATCGCAGCATTCCATGCACCCTACGTCAAAAAACCCAAAAGCACCTATATTCAATCACATATATAGAGGATGTTGGGGATAGTAGTAGTAATTTCTAATCATATTTTTTAATTGTGATTTATGATATACGATGTAGTTTTTACGGTTTATGAGATAAATATGTGGATGAGTTTTATCTCGATTTACATGAATCGAGTTTATACATAAATATAAGGCAAATCAAACATCCTCATAATATAACAGTGTGGTAAAAAAGGGCGTATTCTACTCTTCAGATCGGGACATATACATATACTGCCCATAAACACAAACACACACACATTGGTTTTTTTTTTGTCTCTCTGGACTTTGAGGCTTTTCTTGCTTCTTAAAAGACAAGAAAGGAAAGAAAAAAAATAATAGTATAAAAGGAGACAAAGGCGACTGACAAGAGGGTGGGACAGTGGGACGCTGAAACTTGCAACGAGGAATCAGAGCAAAATAAGGCGAAAAAATACATGAGAGAGAGAGAGAGATTTTGTAAAAGTAAAAGAGAGAGGAGAGGTATGGTTTTGGGAGATGGTAGCGGCGGGGAGTATGCGGTATGAAGGGGCAAAACGGGAAAATGTGTGATGGTAAAAGAGGAGGTTGTTATGTGTAGAGAGACTGGAGAGTAGAAAGCCTCTTGGAGGTATCAGAGTTATAGGAGAAGTGAAGAACAAGGAAAGTGAGTAAGTGACGGTGGTGGTGGTTGTTGCAGTTAACATTATCATCCCTGCAGTGTGCAGCTACCTCTTCTTTTCTGGACTTCCCGCCTTCAAATTCCTCATAAGTCGCGCTTTCTTTTTGCCCCTTTCCATTATAATCCAACAACCTCCCTTCTCTCTATCTCCTTCTTCTTTCCCTCCTGTATTGATTTTCTCGACTCTAATCCTAACTGATCAGAATCTTGTGTTAATTTCTCCGGATTCTTGGTTAAGTGCTTCTATCAATTTCCATATACGTCCATTTCCACTCATCTCTGTTTTTTTTCTTTACTCCTCCTTTTCTTTTCTTGGCCTTTGAACTCGTACCGATGGAGACATCCGAGAATTGTTGTGTGAAGGTTGCTCTGCACATTCGTCCTCTCATTGCTGATGAACGGCAACAAGGCTGTAGAGAATGTGTTAGCGTCACTCCCGGAAAGCCCCAGGTACTCAGCTCTTCCCCATCTTCAAGAACTGGAATTCTTGGACTTTGAGCTGCTTCCTTGAATACGTTTCATATAAATTTCTTGACAGCTAGATTTTACCCATATTTTTTCATCTCACGGAGGATTGGTTAATGAATAATGTACTCGTTTTTTGCGGGATTGGTCGTATCTCTTGAGAAATTCGTTTTTGATTTAACTCCCTATTACATGAGTTTTCCTGGCAGTGTCTAATAAATTTAGACCTGAGGCACAGAGACCTGTTTTCTTTCTTTGTTTTTTCGTCTGAGACTTTAAAATTTATCCTCTGTAACTTGCAAGCAACTCTTCTATGATTACTCAATTTTTATATTTTCTGTACACTCAATCCAAAAGATTAAATATCCAGATTAAAAAGAGAGAGGAAAAAAAAAACCCAGCCCGAGTGTTATCAATGCATTTATTGCCTCCTTTGCGCGAGCTTATGCTTCACGATAAATATATCTTCTTAACGTAGTTATAAAATTCGGGTTGGTGTTTCAACCAATCAATTGACTTGTAAGCTTAGGAATGGCTGGTTGAATGATCAATTTCCTCACCAAATATTTATATTTTAAAAGTTCTTCAGGTCCACAAAACTAAGACATTTCCTCCTTATCTGTTGTGTGGTCTTCTCCCACGCGGTGCCTAGTGTTTTACTTGTAGCATTATTTTCTAACTGAATTTTAAATTGAAGGATGGAGTTGAAAACTTTCAATGCTTATTAACCCCGGGAGAGGATACTCTCATTATCCTCTTTCTGATTATCTTCACATCATCTCTTTTCCACCTTTAGATCATGTCATGAAATGAAATGAATGGTCTAGATTTAATATTTTATAAAATTATTATTATAATATTTTATAAATTAAAATTTATTTATTTTTTATGGATTGCAATTATGAAGGAAATAGATTAAATTTTAAGAGTTTAAATTTACTAATTTATGTTTATGGAAATAATTTTATAAAAGATTGAATCTGAACCATATATTGTTTTAATCTAATAGTAAATATAAGATGATGGGAAGAAAATGAGGAAGAGGGTAATGAGAGAAACCCAACCCATATTAATCCCATAGCCTTCAGCACATTTTTCGCTGTTTATACGACAAGGTTTTGGAAATTAGCTACAAGAGCACCCCAGTATAACTAGACATCTCCTTACAAACAAAAACCATGGAGATCAGGTAATGTTGTTCTAGAGTTGTAGAAAGTCTTAGGAAAAAGGAAAATATGAAGCTCTCTTGTTTTTATTATTGCCATAGTAATATGGCCTTAATCCCCAAAAGCATAAAGGCATATTGATACCGTATTTGCTTTCATTATATCCCTGTTAGAAACTGAAAAGGGTATTCAAGATGCTATAGAAATGTGACTTAATAGTCTGCAGCATGCTTTTTGTGGTTTTATATCTCGAGGATCTGATTACAGTTTACACTGACCCAGGTTCAAATAGGATCACATTCCTTTACATTCGATCATGTTTATGGAAATGGTGGATCTCCTTCGTTTGCTATGTTTGAAGAATGCGTTGTTCCATTGGTTGATGGTTTGTTTCAAGGATACAATGCTACTGTTCTTGCTTATGGTCAGGTAATGTCAATCTTGCATGTCTTCTACTCAAAGTTGAACAAGATTGTGTTATTTATTAATTATTAATATTAATTTTTTATGTACATATATGCCACAGACGGGATCTGGGAAAACTTATACGATGGGAACTGGCTATAGTGACAATTGCCGAACTGGAATAATTCCTCAAGTTATGGATGCCTTGTTCAGCAAGATTGAGACATTAAAGCATCAAACAGAATTTCAGTTGCACGTCTCATTCATTGAGGTGTATCCTTGCATACGTTGAAATTAAATATTCAAGATATATTGATTTATTATTTAAGCTTCTGGCTTGCTATAATTAAAATTACCATATGATCTACATGCATAAAATATGAGCAGATCACAGTTCTTGATTATCAGAAGTTGACATTCATTATATTAGTATGGCTTGAACCAATGAGAATTTTCTAGCTGTTAACTCATTTATGGCAAAATTTCATTTCCACAAATTCTTATATTCATGTAACTAATTTTTTTAGTATTTTTTATTTTGAAGATTCTGAAGGAGGAGGTGAGAGATTTGTTAGATGCATCATCCATGGGCAAATTAGAAACGTTTAATGGTCATTCTGGAAAACTAACTGTTCCTGGGAGGTCATCGATACAGATTCGTGAAACGTCAAATGGAGTGATAACACTGGCAGGTTCAACTGAAGTTTCTGTTAGTACTTTACAAGAAATGGCCGCTTGCTTGGAGCAGGGTTCATTAAGCAGGGCAACAGGAAGTACAAATATGAACAACCAGTCCAGGTAATTCATGAGCTCCCATCCTTTGTTGTCTGACTAAAAGGGCGCTCTGTCAATTGTCATTGATTTAAATTGCTTTCGCTAAGTGCTGATTTTGATTGAGAATGGAATTTTTTATGTGTCATTGCTACTCTTATGCTTAAGTAAAGATTGAAGTTTTGTTTTCTTTTATGGTTTCTTTTGGATTATTGAATCAAGCAACAAATTTGAACTGTGGAAAGAGATTGCTTAATGAATTACTGTAGATTGAATCTTAATATACAAGTGACTCATGGTTTTGCTTCTCTTTGAATCAGCCGGTCGCATGCCATCTTCACAATTACATTGGAACAGATGCACAAACTCCATTCAAATTCTTCCGGCAGTGACACTTCAGACGAGGATATGGGTGAAGAATATCTTTGTGCAAAGCTCCATTTGGTGGATCTAGCTGGATCTGAACGAGCTAAAAGAACAGGATCTGATGGTCTTCGATTAAGAGAAGGTGGGTCATATACCCCGCAGACCTGTAAATTTGTTTCAATATTTATGAGCCACAACGTTTTAGTAACATTAAAAATGATTACAAGGATGGCAGTGACAATACCTATATTTATTTGTTGCCAGGTATCCACATTAATAGAGGTCTTCTTGCACTTGGTAATGTCATTAGTGCATTGGGAGATGAAAAAAAGCGGAAAGAAGGCCTGCACGTCCCTTACAGGGATAGCAAACTCACCCGACTTTTGCAGGTTAGATTAACATCACGCTGTTCGAGGATTTCTAAATGTATTTTCCCTTAGTCTAACTTACCAGTATTAGCAATTAAGTGGCTGTGCTTTAAAAATTATTGTTATTGAATAAAGAGTTCAAACACATTATATAGAATTGAATAATTAAAATCAGTTTTTGATATGGGTGCTAAGCAACTGACATGAGGTGGGAAAAGGTCAATATTGATGTTGGTAGGTAACGTGGCTTTCATATTTAAGATGTAAATTGTGAAATCTGCTGGTTTCCTCTTGTCTATCTCTATGTGTCTTCTAATCTAGAGCAACTGCTGGTCTTCTTGTTTTTCCTTTTTGGGTGCAGGATTCACTTGGTGGAAACAGCAAAACTGTCATGATAGGTAGTTCTGAAATCTGATTCTTGTGTACTAATTGTTGCATGTTCCTTTGTTTAGTGCATTCTGTTTCAGTCAAGGTAGCATATTGCAGAAAATGTGCACACAATAACTATAAAATTGTTTTTTTTTTTTTGGGAGAATCTTAGTTACTGTAACTTTATTGCCTCACAATTGGCACACTTTTTCCAGCTTGCATCAGTCCTGCTGACATCAATGCCGAGGAAAGTCTTAACACTCTTAAATATGCAAATCGTGCACGCAATATTCAGAATAAGCCTGTTGTAAGTTTCTGTGGCCTTTTACTTTCAAGCGCACTCTCTGCCTTTGGCCTATGAGGAAACTTGATGTGGTCAAATTTCCTGATTCTGATATATTGCAATATTTTGTTATTTCCTTTGCAGGTTAATAGAGATTTACTGTCCAATGAGATGCAGCAACTTCGCCAGCAGTTGAAGTTCTTGCAGGCGGAACTTTGTACTCGTGGTGCATCTCCTACTGATGAAGTGCGGGTATATATGATTGCTTAAATTTTCATTGCCAATGAACATTAGATAAATTGAGTTGAAACTTTGGCATTTGGCTCAATGTTACTGTCGCACAGGTTCTTAAGGAAAGGGTTGCTTGGCTTGAAGCAACTAATGAGAACCTCTGTCGGGAACTTCATGAGTATCGCAGTAGATGTGCAACTGACACACAAGTATGTACATACAAAGAGAACCGTTGAATATACCCATGTTAATTTTACTTTTAAGTTCAGAATAACCATTGAATTGGTATTTGTCTTGCATTCCCTTTTCTTTGCTCTCAGGATGGGGATATTTGTCCTGTGATTGATGGACTTGAGAGTGGTCTTCAGAGCCTAGATTCATCTGACCACCAAATGGCTGAAAGCATACCAGGTGGATATTATTTTATTTGTTCTTTTTAATAAAAAAAATAGGAATTTTGTTGGTTATACTGTATAAAAGAGGAAAAGGGGGACAGGTGCAAAAGAGGAACCAGATGACTTGTTTCCTCCATATCTCTGGAAGAATATATGCGTTTTAGTTCTTTTCCTACGCAAGCAAGATTTCACTACATTCTTTGTGGAAGGTGCATTTATATCAAACCAATATATTTCATTGTGCAAGGGAAATTGCCAACAGTGATGGGGGAGTAAGCAGTGCTTAGGGTGTTTTGTTTCATGGCTCTCATAATACTGCCCCGGTCTTCAATGTTGGGCCATTGTGTCTTATTTTGCAGGGGAAAATTCTATAGAATCTGATGAGGCAACAAAAGAGTTGGAGCACGCACTCTTGCAAAATACGATGGATAAAGAGATGAAGGAGTTGAATAATCGCTTGGAGCAGAAAGAGGTTTCATCTTTAAGACTTTTACCTGTGCTGTTGTGCATCTAATCTAATTGTACAAAAAGTAAATTGATGATGCATCTGATTATCTTTCCAACGTTTTGAAGTTTGTGAATTCCCAATCCATTTAAATGGCTTAAATTTTTTGGTGCAAGCCAAAAACGGCTTTTTATTCCTGATGTGCTACCTTATGCAAAAGCACATTGGAGTCAAAGGGTGGACAAAGTGCAGGCCATCCTCAGCTCTACTGAAATCCAAGCTAATTGTTAAGAATGGTCGCTAGAACGATTGTACTTTAGGTTACTTAATTGTGGCACCTCTAATAATTTTCCAAGGAACCTATCACCTCAACAGATTTAGTTTATGCAGCAAATATCGCATCCAATGGCACAAATGTGGACCTCTGGTGTAAACTTCTATGTTCTATAGCTAATTTAACATGTCTTTGCATGTGTTTCTGTCTTTTTCTCTCTCAAAAGGGGTTCTCTACAAAATAGATCAAGCACCAGCAAGGTCATATCCTTTGAGAAACACAGTTGGAGAAAGGAAAAATTAAATTTACGTGATCCTGGGTGATTTAGTCAGTTATTTGAATGAATGCTAATCTTCTGTTCTTCATCTGAATTATTTGATTCCCTTATGTCAATGGGAGATTTTGATATGAATGGCGCACGTGCACTAAGATTACAGCACTACCCAACATTATTTCTGTTGATGCATTCTGAACTTTTGGCGACTTCTGTTGACACTATTGACTTCTTTTCTGTGCAGTCTTCTGATATGATTCAAGTAATGAGCAGGAATTGTAACTCCAACTGAACATTTATATTTATCCTTTTTATATTTTGCAGTCTGAGATGAAACTCATTGGAGGAATTGACGTGGAAACACTCAGTCAGCATTTTGGAAGAAAAATTATGGAACTTGAAGAAGAGAAAAGAAAAGTGCAGGTTTCACTAGAAATACTTACATTTAAAATATATTTTGAATCCAACATGAAGTTTATGTTTCCATACTTACATTAGTTACTGATTTTGGTTTAACAATGGGCAGAAAGAAAGGGACCATTTGTTAGCTGAAGTAGAAAATCGTGCCGCTAATTCGGATGGACAAGCACATAAAAATCAAGATATTAGATCCCAAAAATTGAAGTCATTGGAAGCACAGGTGATAATTTTTCTTAACTTGATGTCATTCTGAAGTCACAAGTTACTGTTGTTGGTTAATATATTGATTTTATAAATATCAAACTGCAGATTTTAGATCTTAAGAAGAAACAGGAAAACCAGGTTCAGCTTCTAAAGCAAAAGGAGAAAAGTGAAGAAGCGGCAAAAAGGCTGCAAGCTGAAATACAATATATTAAGGCTCAAAAGGTTACTTTCCCTTCTTTTATTGTTTTCCCGCCCACTTAACTAACAATAGTTCTTGTTTTGGATCTCATTCATACTCTTCTACAATGCAGGTTCAGTTGCAGCATAAAATGAAGCATGAGGCCGAGCAATTTCGACAGTGGAAGGCCTCTCGTGAGAAGGAGTTACTTCAGGTTGTTTCCTTTCTCTTATACATATATTATGCTTGAATTTTCATGTATTCTACTTTGAAATTCTATGTTGCCAATTGTGATTGACTGACACTTTCAAGCTATTGCTTTGACATGGACATGTCAATATATGCCTTTCAAAGGCCTTGTGGTGAGCCACATTTTTTTCAAACGCTCTCTTTGCATTGATTCATGGAATCTAAGTTTGCAGATTTCTTTTAAAATCCCTAAGCATTTATTTGAAACTATGGGTGACAAATTTGGTCATAGAAGCAATAAATTTAACAATGCTATGGTAGTAATTAAAATTTTGGTTAATAGTTTCTATTCTCATACAATTAAGTTATTAAAAACTAAACTGGACCATTGAGCTTGATCAAGGCATTGATTCATGATTCAGTGGTTAAACCATGACCGAACTAGTCATTATTAAATTAATCTATATTTAATTTTTAATATATGTCAAGTTACCAACTATTTTTGAATAAGAAAGATAAATATAATTAAAAAATATTAAAAAATTATTTGAAATAAACAAGAAACAATGAAATTTTAAAAAAATAATGTAAAGATTAGAATTCAGAAGTAAAAATAAAATTTTAAAATTTGATAAATATTGTATAATTTAAAAAATAAATTTGGAATAATTATGATATGTAATATGTTTATAATGCATATACTTATTTTAAAACTTATGAGTTTATGTTATATATATTTCTTGGCCATTTGATTATTAGTCTTCCTTTGCCAATGGTTATCAGAACCTGGTTGAAATTGAAGATTGGTTCACCAAGTTTTCGGTCCAACCAACTGGTTCAATCCATTCCTTGTTTTGTTTAATGAAATGTTTGGTTCATTTCTTAATACCATGCATACAACTGCAATTTTAAATCTTGGTTTTACTCCTGAGCAGCTGAAAAAAGAGGGGAGGAAGAATGAATATGAAAGACATAAACTTGAGGCTCTAAACCAGCGCCAAAAGATGGTAAGTTGAAAATCTGATATTTTGTTGTTTATGGTGTCTGCCTCATGTTTTGTCTTCCTTGACATTTCTTGATTACTTAAGAGTACCCAAAATAAATTGGATGTTAGCTGCTACATTGTTCTTCTATGTTTTCCAGAAGGATTTCTCTTGTATAATAACCACGCATCAGGCTATGCCTCTTTTTCTGCTCTCTTGAGCGACAAATTTTTATTAAGGGGTAAAGAGGCTAAAATGTACGATTTAGGTAATGTTGCAACTATTCAGCAAAGAGGGGGAAAAGGAAAACATTAATCTGAACTTGATGGTATGGACTATAAACTGGAGACTGGTGATTCTGAATGGATGAGTTTCGATGTGGCCATGAAAATGAGCGCATGAAAAGTGAAAAACATTATGACTGCTGTTAAGCTTGTCACTCATTAGTTTTTACTTGCAGGTTCTTCAGAGGAAGACAGAGGAAGCAGCAATGGCTACAAAAAGGCTTAAAGAATTGTTGGAAGCCCGAAAATCTTCTCCACGTGACAATTCAGGTAAACATTGTTTACTATATTATCTTGTTTAACTAGATATTCTATATTACTAATTATTTGCTCTATATTTCAGTTAATTCAAATGGGCATCTACAGCCTGGGCAGGTAATTATCAGTCATTTTCTTATATATAACTAAACAATTTATATGCATAATGGCCCGACAATTAATGTCCCAACAAACCAAAAAACTTGGACTGTTTTATGAACCACACAACTGAAGTCATGTTATCCTCATGCTTCCTTATGTTTTAAACTATGATGTTTGATCTGAGAATAAATTTGCATTGACCAGTTATAACCTGATTTTATAAGTAGATGAATGAGAAATCTTTCCAGAGGTGGCTCGATCATGAGCTTGAGGTCATGGTCCATGTGCATGAAGTTCGTGCTGAATATGATAAGCAAAACCATGTGTATGTGTTTAATCCTTTTTTGTTTCTCCAATTCTCTTTTTCTAGGGTGAAAATTGTCACATTCACGGATATATTCTCTTTTTTCACTATTGAAAAATGTTATTTTAGACGATCCGCACTGGAAGAAGAGTTGGCTTTACTGAAACAAGTAGATCAGTTGCCTGATGGACCAAGCATCCCTAAAGGAAAGAACGGATATTCCAGGTACATATATCGAATCTGTGCGAATTATATTCTTCCATGCATATTAATGTGGAAGTTTTTCTGATGGTATTTTTGAGCAATTCAATAAATCTTTAACTTGCCTTTTTTCCTTGAACTCCCCCCTTGGTCAGACTGTTATCCATGCCACCAGATGTAAGATTGGCGAGAATAGCTTCTCTTGAGAACATGCTCGGCATGTCTTCAGTTTCTTTAAAAAGCATGGCATCACAACTCAGTGATGCAGAAGAAAGGGAACGGACGTTAAACAATCGTGGACGTTGGAACCAGTGCCGCTCAATCGGAGATGCAAAGAACATGCTTCAGAGTTTGTTTAATGCCGCAGCAGAAGCCAGGTGCTCACACTTCTGATGAAGATCTGAATAAGATTTTCAGTGTTCTTTCTATTCATGCTAGTTGTGAAAATAGTCCAATGAAAACCTTTGCTCAGCCCTTAAAGAAAATATTTTTATAGTCCATGAAAGATGTGCCACATAGGGGTTGTGCGACAAAAATCTTCTCTTCTAACTTGCTTTTTGAAATGCCAATTGTGTTTAATTGTAGAGACTCGGCCGTTTCCTATTCCAAGTAACAGTAGTGCTTATAATCCTTAACAGGTGCCAATTGTGGGAAAAGAATATGGAACTTAAGGACATGAAAGAGCAACTAAATGAGCTTGTAATGCTCCTACAGCAAAGTGAAATACAGCGAAAAGAACTTGTGAATGAGCTAAAAATGAGGGAACAAACTGTTGCCATTGCATTGAGCACATCTGCATCGGTGAGAATTTCATTGGGTCCTTATTGGGTGCTCTTGGCTTGTCCAAATCTAGTTTAGATTCTAAACTGGGATCCAAAATGTTCTCTTGATCACATGTAGAACTTTTTCAATTTATTTCATTATTTCATCCATTTACATGCTGAGTTTCTGACTGGAACCAACAGGCAAATTCGCGATCACTGAAACACTTTGCTGATGAAATGAGTGGTCCATTGTCTCCCATGTCACTTCCTGCACCAAAGCAACTCAAATTCACCTCTGGGGTTGTTAATGGGTCAGTCAGGGAGTCAGCTGCATTTCTAGATGAAACTCGAAAGGTTAATATCCCCCTTTATGCTCTCTTGTATATATATATATATATAATGTTCTTATTTCTTTTTTCCAGTTAAGTAGTGATGTTTTTATATTCAGATGATACCCATCGGACAGTTGTCAACAAAGAAGCTAGCAGCAGTAGGGCAAGCCGGAAAACTTTGGAGGTGGAAGAGAAGTCATCATCAATGGTTGCTGCAATTCAAATGGAAGTGGCAGAAACCATGGAAGCTCTCAGAATGGATCAAGCACAGTGATGAGACAATCATGCGGTCAAGGCCTCGAGCACTTGCTTCAATTGATGTAATGTCTTAGATCAAGGACAAATTCTTTTGAAGTTATCACCATATTGACTGCCATGTATTAAAACACATGGTTTGGCGAGAGTCCAATTAATAGCAGGTAATCTTTACATCATTAATTTGTTTGTTTATCACAACCGCATATTATGTTCATGCACAAAGTATTTAATTAAAAACGAGTTAGACAGCCCAGCTCTGCTAAACAAATTGTATTGGGCGAGAGGTTTGTTACCCAAAATTAATAGTCTGACTGAATTAGATTCTGTGACTAATAGAAATCAAAGAGCCGTAATTTTCCACCAAGTTGTGTGCATGCGATGATATTTCTCCATAAGATGTCTCGTACTGACAGATGAGAATCCTTCATCACAAGATCGCTGATAAATCTTTTACAATGAGTAACCACTATGATTTCTAGAAGCATGCAGTTCTTCAGTGGTTGGTACTTACAATTTGCTTTCCGTTTGCAGGCATGGTGTAAGTTGGTAATGAGTTTCTTGTCTTCCTCTGTCTCGATTTCTTTTGCCAAGATGTGGTTGGCTTGTTGGAGAGAGAATTTTGCCTTGGTTTTAAGTGCAGGCTGTGACCACATATGAAGGCATTTGGTGACACGGACAAATTTCGCAGTAAAGTATTGTTTTGAGAAGGTTGAAACTTGAAAGAATGGTGCACCACACTGCAAATATGGAGGAAGCTACGATTGGTGATGACGCAGCTCCTCTTTGGATCTCCTGCTGAGCGATGGTTGTGCTGTGCCGGAGATTCAAAGCGTACAAGAAAAACAAACATTTTCCCTTTAGGTATTTGGATGTGTTCTGTACATATGTAACATTTCTCCAGACTGCTCCAAACTAGATTGTGTATTTTGCAGTTGTCTTCTCATAATACGTGCATTGAAGCACGAGGTTCAGGTCCCATTGCGTGAACAGTAATACTTGCATCGAAGCATCAGAAAACATCAATCTTGTATACTACTTGTGTATTCATTAAATATCCTTACAAAATTGGTCGAATACATTGAACTACGCAACGATTCCTGAATTGACTATAAATCATATCGTATGATATTTGCGTGTACTTGTGTATTCATGAAGATTCTTACAAAATTGGTCGAGTAGACTTGAACAGCAAAAATACTCTTCTGAGCTTCTTGTGGAATGCCCCTTCATTTTTCGACAATCACAGTTCACAGTCTCTTGCTTATCCCTCCTCAACATGACTACATCCAATCATTAAAGTTCTTGACAGAAATTATGAAACACTACCAGTTGTATCCTCCATCGTTACACTGTCCTTTATCTCCTGTATCATCTTCAAGACTTGCCACATTGCCGGCCTCTGCTCAGGCGACCTTGCACCGCAAATACTAGCGACTTCTGTAAGCATTCCAAGCCCATTATGTTCATCAGCACCATCGTCATCCCTCATTGCTCTAACCCAATGTTGCATATCCGCGGGTGCAAGGAAAGGATGTTGAGAAGGATGTTTACCCGTAAGAAGCTCTAATAGAAGCACCCCGAAGGCATATACGTCGGACTTGGGAGTCGATCGGCGGCTAGAGTTGCGAGTCTCCGGTGCTTTATAAGCTGCAGAGTCAGGGTCTTCAGTTGATGAAAAATCTGCAAGGAGGGCCAAGCCATAGTCTGTGACACAAGCTTCAAAGTCCACGCCAAGAAGGACATTAGTCGACTTCAGGTTGCCATGGATTAATCTCGAGGCTTGATGCATAAAGGCGACTCCATGGGCGACATCTTCAGCTATCTTTAAGCATGAAGTCCAGTGAAGAGGCTTCGCTCTCGTTGATTTCGAACCTGCAGAGATAGTGTATTATTCTAGTCAGGAAATTATCGTCCAAAAAAAAAACAGAACAGACAAACGAGTGGTCCGCTGTTAATTTTCTGAGCAAGCAATGAAATTTCAATCGGTCAATTGAATGCAGCATAGTCAGATAGTCTGCATGCAGTCAAATTGAATAGTCCAACTCCGACCCTCGTATTAAAAAGAGCAGGTTAAGGATCTGCTTGGTGGGAGGGAAAGGAGGGAATGAAAATTTTTAAGCATTTCAAAAAATCAAAAAAATTAAGTTATAAAATTAAGATGAAAAATAAAATAATAATAAAAATTAATTAAAAACCTTTAATCTCATTTTTTTAAATTTTCTAATTTTTTTAAAATCCAAGTCAAACAAATTTTACGTCACTCCCGTCCCTCCCAAATCCCTCTTACCAAACAGCTCTACATATTCCAACCCATGGACCAAAAAAAGACGCATTAAATAGTCCGATCCCGTGATTGTCGGCAATGGAGAAGATCGATGCGAAACAGGGGATCCATATACCGGAGATGCCCAAGCCAGAAGGCAGAGAAACGAAAAGGGCAAAGGGAAAATATTCTCCAGATCGGCACCCGGAAAAAGTATCTGAATCACAGATCGGATTCCACTTTCCACTTCCACTTCCACCGACCACTGCATCTGGGGGATCCAATTTGCAAATTACACACCACCATTCACCGAAAGCAGCAAAACACGTAAAAACTGAATTTCTAAATTCACAAATAGGTCCCACGAGTTGCACCAACTCGACTCCCAACTATTGTACCATTACCTCTAACTGTCCAACACCAGCCATGATCTAATTCAGCTGAACTGTGGTACAAAACTACTAGAACTACAGAATTAGTGAGTTAACCCACTGTGAGTTAAAGAGGATTATTGGTGTAGATTGGACTTACCATGTATGAGGTTAAAGAGGCTGCCATTAGGTTGATAATCATAGATCACCAGCCTCTCTCCCTTTGCCTGGAAATAAGCTCTAACGGGCACCAAATTCGGATGCCGAAGCTCACCCACCATTTCCATGTGATGCTCGAATTCTGGGCTACTCGTTATTGCTGTTTTAACAGCATCCAGCCTCTTCACTGTCATTATGAGATGACCATCCAACACCGCCTTGTACGTTGTTCCTATGTTACCCCTACCCAGCAACTCCGCCGAAGCTCTCATCAACTGCTCTATTGTACACAACTGTGGCTCCCCGCTGCAGAACACCAAATTCCCACTTTTATGTGCTTCTCTTATTTTCTCTATCTTCTTTGCCTTCTCACTCCATTCCCTATTTTGCTCTATTTCTGTTTCGACAGCTAAAGATGAAGGAGGCGGCGCATTTACTTCTTTGGTTTCCAAAGACTCTTGTATTTTGGGGCTCTCTGGTCTTCTAGAACTGCCTCGTTTCCTAAACAATGCAATTGCTAACAAGATGGACGCAATGAGCACCGAGAACCCAATGGTAAATCCTAGAATCAAGGCAGTGTTCTTATGCTTCTCTTTAGTAGATGAATGTGAAGGAACGACCACGATTCCCTGCGATTCCGCGCTTTGCCCAAGTGGCGAGGCGGAGGAGGCATTAGAGGGACTGAAGAACGGAGACCGAGAATTACATGCCAAGTGAATGATCTCCCCGCACAGACCCTGGTTCCCGGAAAACGACGCCGGGGAAAAACGACTGAGTGTAGGCGTCATGGGAACCGGCCCAGTCAAATTGTTTCCGGACACATTGAAGATTTGAAGCGAGGACTGGTTCAAGGGAGGAATGGTTCCGTTAAACCAGTTGGAATCGAGGCGAAGAGAAATCAATCGGTCCAGGAGAGTTAAACCGGTGGGGATGGAGCCGGTGAGGTTGTTGTGGGAGAGAGAAAGAGTGAGAAGGCGATGGAGGAAGAGAATCGAAGGGGGAAAAGAACCAGAGAAGGAATTATGGTCGAGAAAGAGGGATTTGAGATTGAGGAGAGAGGAGAGATCGGGAATGGGACCAAAGAGGGAATTGTTGCGAAGACTGAGAACTCGAAGCTGGTCGAGACGAGACAAGGTATCGGGAGGGAAGACGCCACGGAGGCCGAAGCTCTGAAGGACGAAGCGAACGACTCTGCCATGGGCGCATTTGACGCCCTGCCATTGGCAATAGTCGTAGCGCTCGTTGAGGGCGTAAAGGAGCTTGTTACCAGGGTCGGCTTTGGATTTGAAGGAGAGGAGGGAGACGGCGTCGGAAGGGAGGAGCAAGTCGATGGTGGAGGAGGCGGCGCCGGAAGAGGAAGATAGGAGGAGGGAGAAGGAAAAGAAGAAGAGGACAAGCAAGGGTGTTCGGGGAGGAGGCATGGCGAGAACAGAACAGAGCGCGAGCAGAGCTTGTGAGTGGAATATAAGAAAACCACTTTTTTGGGATTCAGGTCTGAGTTGCCACTTGCCCGTGAGAGAGGAGGAAGAAGTTTGAAATGGTGGTTGGAATTTTTAATTATATTTTTTAATCATAATTTATGGTATATAAGGTAGTTTTTATGATTTATGAGGTAAATATATAAATGATTTTTATCTCGATTTATATAAATCAGGTTTATGTATAAGTATAAACCTAACCAAATATCTTCTAAAACATGGTCGTTGTTCTTTTTTTTTTTAATTTCAACTGTTCAGATTCAATTTAATTTTTATTTTTTATATAATTTTTTATTATATTATATATATATAATTAAAAATAAAATTAATTTTATTATTACCACTTTTTATAAAAATAAATTTATTATTTAAAAAATTAAAAATTAAAAATTTTAAGACTAAATTGTTGAGATGAAAATTTAAATGAGTGAGATCTCATTAAAATAATAAAAAATTAATTATTTATCACTACCTTTGCCAATGGGTGCCTCCCACCTCTTCCCGCCCCGTGTGGTCTGTATTTCATCATCTCCAAGCTTCACCAGGCAATCTTACGATAACTGTGTAATTTTAATTATTCTTCTGTCATATTTTCTTTTGTTTTTTTAGGAAAGAAAAAGTCCATTGAAATTGACCTGTCAAACAAGAAAATATCAAATTAAGTTGATAAATTCAACTAATTTCTAATTAGTCCATAGGCCCAACTTAAAATCTGTGAATGTTGGATGCTTCGCCATATTGCATTAGTTTTGGAAGACACCTCTTTTTTTTTTTTTTTCAAAGACATCTCTAACAACTTTATTGCAAAAGTTTTGTTGGAAGGTGTTAATAGAAACTTGTGAATTGTTAAATTGGACTTGCTGATTGCTAAGCTATTTGTGATGGAAAAGCACATGTTTAATGAAAAGTGCAATTTTATAGCAAAATTTTTATTGTGAATAACTAATGATAGCACATGAATTACTCAATTCAACTTGTTAATTTTCGACTTTATCTTAGTGATGGAGCAACAATAAAAATTGATTGAAGAGTATAACTTCATTGCAAAAGTTCATTGTAAATTATTAAGGGCAAAGGGGCAAAATTGCCCTTGTATTTTTGTAATATAAACACCCAGCACCCAATCTTTTTTTAGGAGCATAAATACCCATCAATACTAAAAAATGGGGCTAAATTATCCTATGCAAATCTTGACTGTTAAGTTAAACAGTTTGACCAAAATAGCAACAGTTGGACGCTGAGTTGGTTGAAGGAAGGCAATGAATTGATGCTGAGTTGGCTGAAGGAAGGCAATGAATCGATGATGTTGAAGCATTAAAGCATACGGCGGATATAGCTACTAAAAGCCTGGGGAGTTCACCTGCTGAAAGCAACAAGCCCTAGCCAGATGATTCAAATTGGGGAGTGACCAAAGTTCGGCAGCCAGGATCGTGCCATAACCAGCAACCCCAAGTCTGACGGGGAGTTGCGACAAGATGCGAGCGTGGTGACAAGGGGCGATCGTGCCCGGACCAACAGCCCCAAGTCCGACGGCAAGTTGCGAAGAGACGCGAGCTTGGTGACGAGATGCGACGGCGATGATCTGTGACGAGATGCGACGGCGACGATCTGTGACGAGATGCGAGCGTGCAGTAACCAGCCTCCCCAAGTCCGACGACGACGATCTGTGACGAGATGCGAGCGTGCTCTAACTAGCCGGCCCAAGTCCGACGGCGATGATCTGTGACAAGTGCGAGCTTGCTCTGACCAACCGCCCCAAGTCCGTCGGTGAGTATTTGTCGAACAATGCTAAATGTGTAGGTGCCAAACAGTAACCTATTTGATTCCTCAAGTCTTCTTCTAGATTCAAAATGAGTTGTCCCTGCTCGTTCTTCATTGCTGTGATTGTTGTGATTTATAACACAATGATTTAATCCATGAGAAGCCATGTGATTGTTGTGATTTATAGCTCTGTGATTTAATCCCTACTTTTCCTTAATCTGTTTTGTTTACTCTGTGAACGAAGAGGGGAAAATGGATGGTAGTGGTGGTGTCTATGAGGGAGAGGAAAATGAAAGGGACAAAGGGGTTGGCCACAATGAAGATACTATTACAGTTGAACATGAGATTATTGAAGACATAGATATAGATGAAGGTGAGGGACTTGAGGACATTGATGATAATGCGATAGTAATAGATAACTTTGATGATAAGATGGTAGTGGCGGATGATGAGGGAAGTGACCATGATGATGATGATGATGATGATGATGAGATAGGCCCTTACATAGATGATGGTCTAATGGAAGAAGTGAGAGGGGATGAAAAGTTAGTGGGCTCAGCTGTAAGTCCATTCTTTATGTTTGGTATGAGCTTTGAGAACAAGGAGGAGCTGAAGAAGGCCTTTGACAGGTATGTAATAACACATGGGGTTAAGCTAAGAGTTGCAAAAAGTGATAAAAAGGTCATAAAAGTTGTATGTCAACAGGGCTGCCCTTTTAAGGTGTATGCTTCAACGTATGAGGTCCAAGTAGGGTTCATGATTAAGACTGTATTGGAAGAGCATAGATGTGTAAGGGTCTTTAAGAACCCTAGAGCTTCTGTGAAGTGGCTATCTGAACAATTTAAGGTTAAAGTTCAAGAGTGTCCTCAATTTAAAATTAGTGAGATGAAACATGAGGTAAAGCGTGACATGAAAGTTAATGTTAGCATACACAAATGCAAGAGGGCAAAAAGAAATATCATGCAAGACATGGAAGGGAGCTTCAAAGATGAGTTTACAAACTTGGAGGCTTACTGTAATGAATTACGCATTTCAAATCTTGGTTTCGATGTTAGTCTAGAGTTAAGCAACGTTGCATTGGAGCAAGGAGTAAGAGTCTTCCGAAGGTTGTATGTCTGTTTTAATGCAATAAAGGTCTGTTTCAACTACCTGTATTTCATTTTGTTTACCACTGATTTGATAATTAATTCTTTAACCACTGTTTTGATGCATGTCGGCTGGAAAGAGGGTTGTAAACCTTTTATTGGAGTAGATGAGACTTTCTTGAAAGGTAAAGTGAAAGGAATTTTGTTGACTGTTGTGGGTGTTGATTCCAACGACTCATTGTACCCGTTGGCATTTGGTTTGACCCAAAAAGAAAATGTTGTCCAATGGTGTTGGTTTCTCAAGTGGCTTAGGAGCTCATTAGATCTTGGTTTTGGTGCCATGGTGACTTTAATGTCTGACATGCAGAAGGTAAATAAAGTATATGCTTTGTTTTCACTTAAGTTGTTATAAGAAATAGACTAACTAGTATGACCTTAATAGGGTTTGGCTTATGCTGTTACCGAGGTTCTTCCACATGCAGAGCATCAGTTTTGTGCACGACATATCTACGCAAACTGAAGCAAAGTTTGGAGGGGAAATGAACTAAGAAAATTTTTTTTCCTGTGCATGGAGCACGTTCGAGGAAGAATTCATAGACAACATGAAGAGTCTCACAGCTCTTAGTTCTGCAGTAGCTGAGGCAGCAATTACTTACGATAAAAAAACATGGGTAAGAGCCTACTTTACAACTAGAAGCAAGTATTGGGCTGTAGATAACAACATTAGTGAAAGTTTGAACAATTGGATAGATGAGTATAGGTTTCTTCCAATAATTAGAATGTTTGATGGTATACGGTTGAAGATGATGGCTAAGTGGGCAGCTAGTGAGAACAACATAAAAAGCTGGAAAACTGACTATAGCCCAAGATGTATGGATTTGTTTGAGGCCAACAGAGAATTAGCTGTGAATTGTAGAGTTTTACTTCAATGGGGATCAGGGATATGAGGTATGTGAAGGACAAGATAGACATAAAATTAGCTTAATTAGTGATATGTGTACTTTTCGGGCATGGGATTTAACTGGAATCCCATGCCAACATGCAATTTATGCTATGTATCATGCTAATATAGATCCCATGACAAAGATCTCTCGTTACTACCACATGGAGACATATATTACTAGCTAGAGGATGAAATTGCAACCTATGCGAGGGAAGCAATTCTAGAACATAGATAAATTCTTGCCAATGCAACCTCCCCCAGAGTGTACCTTACCTGGAAGGCCGAGGAAAAAAAGAATTAGGACTGAAGAATCAGAAAGGAGGAAGAGGAAAGGTGTAGCTGTTCAGAATAGGGGACAAGTTGACAATCATCAACTTGGACAAGTCAGACCACCTGAACAGGATAAATTAACTACAAAAGGTGCCATTCATCGATGCACATACTACAAAAAGGAGGGTCATAATCGAACCACATGTAAAGAGGTAATAAATTGTGGCATTTTAGTAGAGTGCATTTGTCACATTAATATGAATGCTGACATGATAATTATTTGATGATTAGGAACCATCTTCAAGTACCCCGACACCTGCAAGGAAAAAGAGTAACAAATAAAGTGGGCATAAAGTTTGTTCACCACAAGTACCATCTCAATCATCTATAAATCAGCCACCACTTCCCTCTCAATTGTCACCAAATCCACCACAACTTCCCTCCCAATCAAGTCTAACACAACTATCACTTCCAAAGGATAGTTCAACTAGAACCACTCTTGCTCATATCCCTAACACTAAAGGAGGGACATGTATTTATAAGTCTAAAGTTGAGTCCGGAATGGGTATTACGATTGATGACAGTACATGAAGGATTGTGTACAATGTCAGTTTTTTTTACTACTCATTTCTCTTTTAATGTTATACTTTAAATGACAGTATGACAATAATATGTTTATGTCTGTAGCTTGGACTAACATCACAGGTGATTATTCAGGAGGGTAATGTTCAAGAATATATGATAAATTATGCTGACCCTGAAAAGAAATTTCCAATACCAAATGAGAAGCAATTAAGAAGTTTAAGAGTGCATGTTCAACTTCAATCGTACAAGAGGGTTCAAGACTTATTCAATTCAACCCACATCCTTCTCAACTTCCTGTTAAGCCACCTGGTCTCAAGTGGAAAGGCAAATCGTGTGTTACCACTTCTCAACTGCTAGCACAAAGACAAAGAATGATTTCAAAGACTAAGGCCACCTCCAACAACATTGATATATAGGCTTTACCTCTACATTATTATCTAAGAATTAGCATTAGTATTTTGTAAAGTTGTGGCTTAATAACAACCTTTATATTTCACAACTTAGTATTAAATGCCTTTTGTTATCTTTTTTGTGTGATAAAATCACAGCACTCAACTCATTATTGCTATGGCTGTCTAGAATTATTTTGTTAACATGCCTTATTTCTTTAGACCATGAATTCCATGAAGTATTGTACACATCCTTAATTTCATAATATATGTTGTTGTGTTTTTTTTTATTATTATTAAAATAAAAAATGATGTTGTTTTATGTATGCCTTATTTTAGTGTCTGTAATTCAATATCAATCAATTATCATTAAGGTTTTAGAAAAGTTGTCAAGTTAATATATGCCAAACCTTACACACACAAAAATTTACGCCAAAAAAATTAATTAATGGAGGAACGAGTTGTTGGTTTTATTAATGGAGAAAGAGGAGAGTGCTTTTGTTTCCACATGCACCTTTTTTTTTTTTTACCTGCCACGTGCACGTTTCAACACATACAAATTGGAGTCAATGTCCACCTAGACATTAAAGTGGATCCTACGCAAATGCAACTAACAGGGTCATTGCAAAATAACGGAAGAAATATTTCAACCCTTTTTTTAGTATTGATGGGTATTTATGCTCATAAGAAAAAAATTGGGAACTGAGTATTCATATTATAAAAATATAAGGACATTTTCACCCCTTTACCTAATTATTAGTGGAAACTTGTAAATTAGTGCTAGTATTAAATTAGACTTGTTAATTCAATAACAAAAATAGTTAGAACCTAGAAATCACCTTACATTGGCCTTGGGCATATAAGAATAGTGGGGATTTTGGAGGGGAGAGTGGGAAGCAGCTGGCGAAGGATGTCACGTGCCTATCTTTTTGTTGGGAAGCGGCTTTTAGTTTTCTCACAAATCAAACCCCTCTCTCCTTTCTTTCCTCATTTTGTTGTCTTTCCCTCCCTTAACTTCATTCTTCTATTCTCACATGCGTGCCTCGTCTTTTCCCATAACAAAAAAGAAACTTTAACATAATAATGTTCAAAATGTAAATATATCCTGAAAGTATTTCTGACAAGCACAATAGATCCGAAAGTTTAATGTAATCTTAAAAATTTCAAAATGTATTAATATTATCCTATTTCATTAAAAAGTTAATGTTAGCTATTAAAATTTTTAGAGTATCATGGTTAATTTTTAGAATAAATTTACATTTTAACCTCTATTATACAGTACTAAAGCAGCAAAATACGCCAGGTTATGAATGAACTCATGACAACAACAAAGCATTATGTCGAAGATAAAAATTCCCCTGTATCCATCAACTATTTAACATTGTGGACATATGTATAGGCTATAGCTATCAAACGCCTGTCTTTACTTTCCACCTTTTTTTCCCTCAATAAATTTCTATCATTCCCACGTGGCCCCGGAGACATTGTGAGTTTGTGACCCAGAAAGATGACAAATTAAAGAGACGCAACTGTTTAAACGTATATGGGGCGTTAATTGGTAATCCCACTTTTTTATTTATCATTTTTGGTTAAACGTTTTTATAACTGCCAAGTTAAACAGTACATATGGAATCTTCCAGTTAAACGAGGTTTTTAAACCCGGGTCAGTTATTAGTCCTCTTGCAAGGCAGCCAAAATGACCTCATGAGTTGCATATGTGAATGCTCCACGTGGGCAATGCCACGCATGAATAGTGCAAACAGTGAAGTTATTTTGTCCACCCGTTCATAATGCAATCTTATCTAAATGTGAGTGAATGCCAAGGTTGACGTCATTCTACATCACGATAAAAAAACATGTTGTGCAATTCCCTAATTGTCCCCCCAATAATCACGACACCCACCTTTTCCTTCATTCAGTATTATATTTTTGACCACCACTTCTTTTAATTCGGTGCGAAAGCCAATAAAAGAACTACAGTATTGTTAAAAGAAAGCCGCTCAAACTCTGTTGATAGATCTTTGATTCGGTTGAACCAGAGTTCAACAAAAAGTTGTTCTAACATGGGTTTATCATGCACCAAGGAGTTATGAAAGACAAGTTCCATCATATATAAATAAAGAAAAGACAGTAGATTTCAAGAAAGAGCCATTAACTATTATGTGGGGCACGAGACAAAAGAATGTCCCTATTAACTTTAATCATTCGTTAATGTGAAAGATTGAACAGTGCGTAAGTGAAATTAAGACGAAGATGAAAAATGGTGATGTGGAAAGGGGAATGCCCGCCCACCCATAGTAACCTCAATAGTCGTGGTGTGTTGGTAACCAACGCAATCTTATCTTAGTTCTTAAAATCATAATTATTGTCACCACTTTGGAAATCTCAGCTCTTGGGGAACGTGCATGGCTGCAAATTGCCTCGGCTATTTGGAGTTGATGAATGATGAGATGCGGGCACATGTTGATTCCAGAGAGAGCCCTTCAATTTGTCTTTCTGCTTTTTCCAAAAGGAAATTCCTACGTGTCTTCTATAATTGGACCTTTATCTCTTTGAGGTCCCTCCATTTTACCTCCTTTTGCCCTCCTCTTTCACAATTTCAAAGTGTACTGACTCCACGTAATGGGTCAATTTTCGGCTAAATACGTTTTAATTAAAGCCATCAACCATGCAAATTAAGGAAATCTTCATAATTAAAGAGAGTTTAGCGCTTTGGGGTTGTTGACAAAAAAGGCAAGACTTGGGGTAGCTTTTAAGCCCAAATTTTTACGCAGTCTGTGTCTGTGCTGCTACGTAACGGATTGGGCCTTATGAATCAAGGACCTTTTTGTTAATCAAGACATATAACTGTATTGAACACGGACGGAAACATAAACCTGTTTAATATTTGAGCCCAATTATAGTCCTTGTTGGGCTCACGTATTTTCCAGCCTCATATAAATAATAATGGCTCAAGTGACTAACGGAGTTAGGTCTAGTAAAAGAGATTAGTCCCTCATAATATAGTGAATTAAAGTTTAAATTTTTATTAGGAGAGGTGCCAATATTTAGTACCTAACAGTGCATCTATTAGAATTGCTTTCAATAGGAGAATACTCTTGTTTAGTGCCCAAAAAAAAAAAAACTCATATTTGCTCAAGTGATTTGGGTGCATAAAATTGTATTTCTAGATGGGGAGGAGAGTTGTTGCAGTATTAGCTTGACTTGAAGTCCTCTATGCTTTTGAAACCATGGTATCATAAGCAGAATAAGAATCCAAAATAACTTTTAACTCTCATTTTTATAGTTTTGGTCAAGTCCTTCAAACACTTTCTCCACAATCTATTTTGACAAGAAAACTATGATTTGTTGGAGAAGCTATTTTCTACGGTGTTGTCGTATTAGTTTGACTTGAAGTAGTCTTAAACTCTTAGAGCTCGTTTGGTTCGATCTCATTACACCCTGCAATGCAATGCGATGAGATGCAATGGTAATACAATGTAATATTAATTACATGGCTAGTGTTTGGTTTGATTTTTGAGTAAGGTGCAATGAACTATTATTTTAACAATTATTTACAATTAATATATTACACAAAGTCTATTTACCCTTACCATAATCTTTGTAAAAAGAAAGTTAAGAGTTAGGTGGAGGAGGAGGAGGAGGTAATGACAGCGACGGTGGCAAAGGAGGAGGAGGAGGTAGTGGTGGTGGGAACGGAGAAGAAGGAGGTAGTAGCGGTGGGGCCGAGCTGCGGCGGAGGAGGAGGAGGTAGTAGCGGCGATACCGGGTGGCGGCAGCGGCAGAGGAGGAGGAGGTAGTGGTGGCGGGAAGGGAGAAGGAGGAGGTAGTGGCGACGGTAGTAGGTGGCAAAAACAGAGAAGGAGGTAGGTAGTGGCGGCGGTGGAGGAGGTAGGGGCGGTGGGGCGGGGTGGCGGCGGAGGAGGAGGATGTAGTCGCGGAGGTGCCGGGTGGCAGTAGCGGTAGAGAAGGAGGAGGTGGTGGCAGGTGGCGGTAACGGCAGAGGAGGAGGAGGTGGCTGCAATGGTGGAGGAGGAGGAGGCGGCAGTGGTGGAGGAAGCGGCGGCGGCGGGGGGTTGTGGCAATGTGGCTAAGTGAAAATATATAAGTAAAATAAAGAGAAGCAAAACTAAAAGGTAGATTAGACTTTTCTAACTATGCAATGAGATGGTTATGAGGATTCATAAGAGGGGAGGTATGAATGAAGATTACCAATTTTTTGGTAATCATCATTACCATGATAAACTCTATTATTATACTAAAGAACAATCAAACACTCTTTTCATGATAATGCAATCATGATTATCATTGCATGCATGCAATGGGATTAAATAAAATAGAATCTTAATTTATACATTATAGGAGTATTAAGATGGTGATGATACAAAAGACAATAAAAAGAAAATGTAGATGACGAATAGGAATAATGGCAGGTACATAGTCTTGTTCAGAGGCAGCTACGGGGGTTAGGGAATATGCAATATTCTAAGGTGGGGGTTACGTGGGAAATAGCACACAATACATGAAGGAAAAGCGACTCATCGCTTGTCATTGGTTATTGGGTCGCTCGCTGCAGCTATTGTTTCGCTCTATCTCTGCCTCAACCACCCCCCAAGCCTGCACTGTATTATTCACCATCCTTCTTTAATTAATTAGTAACTCTCTAAATGGTTTCAAACCATGGTTTGCGTAAATCGAGATAAAACTTCTCTCACAAATTTACTTCGTAAATCGTAAAAGCTATTCTCAAAAGCTAATCCAAATACACACTAAATCTTATATGCATATCAGCAGTTAATCATGCCCAAGTACCAACCCAGTACCCGTGTCTGATTGTGACAAATTATAAATGAAAACCGTTTATCACATTATCCCTTTTTTCCCCTTAATATATAGTGTTGATTAAAAGCAGAGCCATTGCGAGGTCATCCTCCAAGGCCTCCAATTGTCTTGCTTCCCCATTGCTTCAATTCTCTCTAACACTTGTTTAAAATCAAAGCCTTCTTCTTCTTCTCCAGTTCTCTCTCTGAGCTCAGGGTCTCTGCTAGAAACCACAGAGATACTGTTCTGTTATGTTCTAAACCCACCATGAAGAACCCAAACAATAACAACAACACGAAGCTCATCCTCTTCCATCCTTACATTCCAAAACAAGGAAGCTCCAATCGCCTGTGGCTTCTCGCTTTCATATCAATCCTCACTATCGCCTTCCTCCTCACCCTCATTTACACTCGAGAATCGATCTCTGCGACGGCCCCTGTAAAGCCCTCCGTCATCGCCGCCTCTGTTTCTGCGATCAACAACGCCTGCCCCTTGCCGCCCACCGTCGTCAACACGCTCCTCCATTACGCCTCCAAATCCAACGACACCTACCACATGCCCTACTCCGACCTCAAGCCCATCTCCGACGCGCTTCGGAAATGCTCGCCGCCTTGTAATCTCCTCGTCTTCGGTCTCACCCACGAAACTCTGTTATGGAAGGCCCTGAATCACAATGGCAGGACCGTGTTCATCGACGAGAACCGGTACTACGCGGCGTACATTGAAGAGAAGCATCCAGAAATCGACGCGTATGACGTGCAGTACACGACAAAGAGGCGCGACATGAAGGAGCTGATTGCTTCGGCGAAAGAGCAGGTGAGGAACGAGTGCAGGCCGGTGCAGAATCTGTTATTCTCGGAATGTAAACTAGGGATTAACGACCTACCGAACCACGTGTATGACGTGGATTGGGATGTGATTTTGGTGGACGGGCCTCGCGGGAACTGGCCTGACGCGCCGGGGAGGATGTCGGCGATATTCACCGCTGGCGTGCTGGCCAGAAGCAAGAAGGGAGGAAACCCTAAAACGCACTTGTTCGTGCACGATTTCTCAGGGGAAGTGGAGAAAGTATGTGGTAGTGAATTTCTGTGCGAGGAAAATCTGGTGGAGGCTACTGGCAATTTGGGCCATTACGTGTTAGAAAGGATGGATGCAAATAGCTTCCAGTATTGTAAGAATCAGACTTCATCGTCGCCGTCGTCGTGATGATCGATCACCTTCTTTTTCTTCTTAGTTGATTGCATTTAAGTTCACATTATCATCATGTATACTTCTAAACAAACATAGTCTCATCACAAACACCTCTGTCTCGTTATTTATGATCCTTCTTCTCATTTTGCTCCATCCAAGTTCTTGGCTTGCGCTGAGGATTGTAAAAAGAACTTCTTCCCTTCCATTTCATTTTCTGCTATTTCTTTTATTTTTCGATGAATCCTAATTAACCTTCGAATCCTAAAAGCAGACTTCATTGTTACTTTCGATTAATATATTAGCCAGGGGAAAGGAGATACTGGTTGAGTAGTTTAGTGGGGAGCAAAGACCTATAAAGTAATGGCACAGAAAAACAATTGGAAGTCAGAGACCAGAGTGAAATATTTAATTTGCAGGCTCTTCACGAGAAAATAAGAAATACGTATTTACAATATTCGGCGGTTGCGCAGCTATATATTAATCTATTATTGGTAGGTTACGTTCCTTCTCCACTTCAAATTGTTATGCATTAGGTGGGGCATTAGTTATGGAATCACAAACTGATACTGACCCGGCTTTAAATTTAACGTCAAAGAGAAGTTGCAACTCTACCACAATCTATCAGATTAGGATAATTCTTTTTCTTTTCTAATTTACTTTCTTCTTCTTTTTATTTCTAACCTAATTCTGTTGGTTTAAGTTTACCTGCCACATTACAACGAAGGCTTCGAAGTCAACTTCGTGTTTCTTTTCTTGACTTGGCTATATGTATCTACCGCGTCAAGTTGTTTTACACTCCAACAAATGAACTTAGGAGTGAAGCAACACATAGGTGGCTTGAAAGCTATTAGCCAACCACTTTACATGTACCAAAATATTTTAAAACTTTCTAAATTGACAAGTGATATAGTATATTTTAAAAGGAACTACAAATGCAGCTTGTTTTGTTTATGTACTAACTGTTACATTTTTTTATGCACAAGGAGTTAGAAAGAAAACGGTTGTTTCGTGTTTAAAATAAGCCTTCGATGGAATCATTTTTAATATCATATAAAGGATGAAATCATAACCCATCTCATGTATAGAAATTAAACCTGACGAGGATGAGGAGACACTAAATTCTTATTAAACATTAAGAAGGTTGAATGTAAATATTAACATAAACACTGCATGTGAATTAACAAATATGTTACATAGTTTACCCCAAAGGAATTAATACAAATGGATTTTAGATACTACAGAAACAAATAGTACTTATCTATCAAATAAGAGAATGTTAAGATGTAATTTTACTTACAAAGATTTTTCTGAAGAGCGTGTAACACAAATAAATTTTAAAATAGATAAATATACCAACAAATAATTTAAAATGATGCAGATTTATTAGGGCCATTAAATCTTATCAAATGTATAGATATTTGATGAGATTTAACGGCCTTAGTGAATCGATGTTTTATAATATTTAAATGAATTTACATTATTTTAAATTAATTTTTAGTTTTTTTCTTCTTTTAAAATTTATTTGTATCAAATGAGCTATCTGTGTTAGACACTTATTAGAAAAAAATTTATTGGTAAGATTATACCATAACATTAGTGCTGAAGTGCTTCAAGGATTTAAATCTTCAACATATTACTACAAATTTATAACAAATCTAGCTAATTATTCATAAATCATGGAAGTAAAACATCGTGACAAACTGTATGTGAATTGCTAAGTACGGTGATACTATTGATTATTGATTAATTGGTTGGCATCATTCTTCAACCTGATCACCCGACCACAAGTTCAAAACAAAAGGATATATGTTTTTTTATTTTTTAAAATACATTCTTGGATGGCATCATAACTCCAAGAATCAAAACTAAATAGGAATTAGAAAATTGGCTAAAAAGGAAGGATCTCTTTGGATGGTCAGGAAAAGGAGATCGTCATGTTTGGAAATTCTGTTTTTAATTGGGCTTATAAAATAAGCCCGATTTATTTAAATCTTCACTACATATTTACCTCGTAGACCGTAAAAGTAATTTTATAAATCATAAAAATTACTTCATATTCCATAAATCATGATTTATAAGCACTTATGGAACTTCTATAACCTAATCAAACGAGCCACCGTATCTTATCATTGATGTCTTATTATGGTTTTATGACTCGGAATCATCAAGTGCTTCGTCTTGAGGAGTTGAGGGTCCCTCATATTTCGTGAAAAGTGGTCCCCGGTCAAGCTTTTCTCAATGGCGACGATGGTGCTGGAAATCAAGTGCTGAATCACCATATTGCAGGAAAATTCGACTTTCAATATAATCGCAGCCTCGCGGAGCCTCCTTCCAAACAGAGAGAGATAATCCCGGCAACCGATGGCCACCGACTTTAGTTGCATCCCCATCATTGGTAAACTCCGCATCCTGTTCCGTAATCTTCTCGTACTAGGAATCTGATTAGCCTCAAATTTTGATACCCTTCGGTCCTTTTCTTCACTTGAACTCTACATTTTTTCAATAACACGTTATTTGATTGATTTTGCAAGTGAATTTAAATGCTTACTTGTTACAATTGAAAATATTTTATGCTTGTAGTTCATGAGTGAAGAAGTTTCGAGTAAACTCTTCAAGAGTCAAGAGGAGTCCCGCGTTCTGTGCTTTGTTTCTTATATCACTGTTTCTTTCTTGAACGCAGATATTAGCGCCCTTATAGCCAAGTCCGATGTCCCAAATATTGCTGAGGACCCTGCAGTCTCTGAGGTTGTTAGACAATTGGATCAGGCTTGTAGAGAGGCAGGGTTCTTCTACGTGGTACTTTCCCATCGATTCTCTGTATCTTTTGACATTTGTTTCTATTACTCTCTCCCTTGGTTTAGTTAGTATTCTGGCGGGAGAAACAATAGCACAATTTTTTGTTTGGAGATTGGAATGAATCATTACATTCTGCAATTCTACAATCTGTTTATTTTCCCCCTGTTTTCTGGGACATAAGGCTTACTCAGTTGCTTCCTTCGCTCTTTATTAACTTAGTGAAGACTTCTGCTGGTCTAAACTGGAAGCAATGTCGTGGAATGTTGAAGAGTATACCATTTATTATGCTAATTCTAAAAATGATTCTAATTTGAGACGAATTTAAGAAGTTAAACATCTTTTAACAACTTTTCTTCACATCAGTGAGGTAGTTCACTATGACTGAAGTTTTCTACACAGTGGGTCCACCAGCACCTCTATCAGCATATCCGATATTATTACCTTCTTACAGATTCTTTTTTTTTTTTTTTTGGGAATAATGTTCATGTCACTTGTGATGATGGTTAGTAACTAAAATCAGCAGTACTTGAAATGTAAACATAATTGCAATGTGCAAAAGGGGAAAAATGGAAGGAGGAGCACGCAGTAACTGAAGAAATATATGCGTTTGACTTGCTCTTATCTTGTACATTAGATAAAGTTACGTGTATATGGCTTCTAGGAAATTTATTGCCATCTCCCAATGGGTCATTTCTGTGAAGTTACATATTTTCTGCATGTTTCAAAGCAAGACTGTGGCCATTAAAGTGGTTGGTGTTTTCAATTCTTCCTCATTGATAAGAGAGGTCACGGAATTCCTGATACTCTTCTCAAAGAGGTTAAAGATGTAACACGCAGATTCTTTCAACTTCCATACCAAGAAAAGACAAAGATCAAAATGACTGCGGGTACTGGTTACAGGTTTGTTTCACTGCGCATAGATTCCCTGCATCACAAATTATTATATGTAGATCATTTGTGCGTTTTCCACATCAGAGTTAACCATTTACCTTCTGAATTGAATGCAGAGGATATCAGAGGATTGGAGAAAACATAACTAAAGGCGTACCTGATATGCATGAAGCTATAGATGTAGGTCTTAATTTTTTTCCCTTCGACACAAAGTAATTATTCTTGTTTCAATGCTTTGTCACTAGCTTAGGTGACAAAACTGCATACATTGAAGACAACCATCTGCTCTTCCCTCAAACTTTTCTCCCAGTGATGTAATGTATTTTGTACATTAGAAATATCAAAATCAACTTGATGATGCGGAATGTATAGAAACCTCTCATAATTTGTTTTGTTCTTTTATTCTGCGATTGGAGACCAGCATAATCGGCTTAATAAGTTAACCAACAACTCCTTTTCCTGGAACAGTGCTATAAGGAAGTGACAGAGGGGATGTATGGAACGCTTGGAAAACCCATGGAAGGATGCAACCAGTGGTATATGAAATCTTTAATTGATGCCTGTATTCCCCCCACCCCTCCCACAACGTTTGGCTGAGTATGATGTTCGTGAGAGTAAATAAATATCAATACCCTTGTTAGATTCACTAGGCGTGGGTTAGTGAGGAAGGATTTGGGTTGTATGATGGAGAATTAAAATTGAGCAGATGTTTTTTATAGCAAGTAAATGTATTTTGGAACACATGATTATGAAGTATGGACTCACTTCCCATTTTATTTCGGTCAATTGTGCAGGCCACAAAATCCTCCAAACTTCAAAGCTCTTATGGAGGAGTATGTTAGTCTATGCACAGGCGTGTTTTGGTCTCCCTCACTTCTGTTGCTCGTACTTCATATAAATAGGCTTCTTATGGTTGAACTTCTTTTTTCTTACGTGGTTTCTCGGTACCCGCAGGGCTTGCAAGAAAAATTATGAGGGGAATTGCTTTAGCATTGGGAGGATCACCAGATGAATTTGAAGGTCAGAGAGCTGGGGATCCATTTTGGGTTATGAGACTCGTTGGTTATCCAGGTGCATCTACTGCAAATGGAAAAGCTGATGTCAAAAATGACATTGGATGGTAATGGAAAATTGCAGTTCTCGGGGTTTGCCCTTCTATTTCTATCATTGAGCATTACATGACTGATGTCTCACATTTTCTCCCTCTTACTTCTCCATAACTAATCCAGTGGAGCTCACACTGATTACGGTAAATCTTGCTGACCTTAAAATTGTTAGAAACCTAGAATGTTTGGCAAATCACTCTCAGTCATCTTGGTCTGTTTGCTTGACAGGTTTATTGACATTGCTTAATCAGGATGACGATATAAATGCACTCCAGGTATACACTTCACTCAGATCAGTCCTGTAAGGGCACAACGATGGATATTACATTCATTTTCTGGGATTCTTCAGGAAACCAATCACTCATCTTAAAATTTATATTGTTGAAGGTGAAAAACCTGTCCGGGGAATGGATATCAGCACCTCCGGTTCCTGGAGCATTTGTGTGCAACATCGGTGACATGCTAAAGGTACACAAACGTTGAATTTCATCTTTTCATTCACTATTTGGATATTGGATTGACTTATTATAAGCATGTTGATGTAAACCAAATCAAAAGTTAATTCATATACTAATTTTATATACCATAAATCACAATCTTTTTACTTTCTGGGATTGTATGAGTAACGGGATTGGCAGTGCAGATATATTCCAATGGTTTATACGAGTCAACTCTGCATCGAGTGGTAAACAACTCAGAAAGATACAGAGTCAGCGTGGTATATTTTTACGAGGTGATAAGCAATTTTCTGCAAGCTTATCTCTGAGCTGCTTCTTGTTTTGGATTGTTTGGTAGCTAATATGGGGTGTGATTGTGGTGCACATGGGATGGAACAGACAAACTTCGATACGGCAGTGGAGCCTTTGGATACATTTAAAACGAGAGCGAATGGTCCCAACAAGTTTAAAGGAGCCGTGTATGGCGAGCATCTAGTTAGCAAGGTCACCTCCAACTTCGTTGATATCTAGATCTTGTTTGTTATCGAACATGTTTCGTTTATTGTTTATTTATAACTACTGCTAACCTTGGAAACTACCCACGTGTTCCTTATCCATTAATTTCTTCCTTCTCACACAGTTTACGTTCACAGACCAGAAATTAGCAGTTCACAATAGTTAGCCAGATTTTAAAAAACTTCTGATTCAACCGAACATTTTCATTTCTATCTATCATGGCATCGTTTTAGTACATACTCAGAATTAAATAGGTTTTCTCCTTTTGTGTCTATATACTTATAATACGACCGTTAAAGATGTGGAACGCGAATCTCAGGGAATGATTTAACGATAGATATATAAGGCGGGTCAAATCCTCGAAGCGACCAAAGCAGTTGTGTGAAGTGTGAACAAGAAAGATGAAAGAGGCACAAAACTTAATTAAAGGGGGCTGTGTTTGAACAGGAATTAAATGAAGCCAAATAAAAAGTTTGACTTAGACTGCAAGGAGGGCGGGCATGTGAGTGGAGGAGAAAAGAAACAATTATTAATAAGGACGATTGAGGAAGCCAGTAGCGTGGGGGATGAATAAGGAACGAAGTGGATGATAATAATATTATGATAATGATGAGGATGGATGAAGAAGGGAGGGTCCAATATGCACAACAAAGTTGACGTTAAGGCAAAGGCAAAGGCAAAGTGAGCATGACAACAAATTTGGGAACAAGGGAGGACCCTTCTAGTGCCCCCACCATGTCAATCAATTCTACACCCACCCTTTTTGACTTTTGCCTTCGTTTTCCCCCCAACAAAACTACTTTTTTTTCTCCTCCTATTTTCTACATCACCCCCCCCCCCAAAAAAATTATTTTCTGTTTCCCCAAATCCTGCCAACTATTATTTGCCTACGCCTCGAACGGTCCAAACAATATTTGCATCCAAAGAACTCTCTCTCCCTCTGTTTTTTTTATCTTCTTATTTTTTTTAATTTTTGCAACTAAGCAGTAATTTGGCCGTCCCCAACGGGCAACTGCCACCCTCTGTTTCTTTCTTATGGTCAACCATCCTCTACACGACATGTCGTGTCCCTACATTTCTGTCCAATTCCTTGACTCGGTCCCTTTCCTTGCTCCTTTATTTCCTCTCTCTCTCTCTACTGTTTCAAATTTCAATGCATACATTGGAAATTCAGACAACTAAAAAAACAGAGAGAGAGAGAGAGGATTCGGACATCGTGACAGGATATCGATGATAAAAGTTGAGAGGGGAGGAGCATCCAAGGTAAAGCATCAACAAGGCAAAGGTTAAAAAAAAAAAGCAATGAAATAGAAAATTGGAAAGGAATAAACCCTCCACCACCTCCTCCACTTTCTCTCTTTCTTTCCATCATGTTAAAACCCGTTACCAAATCCACCTTCTTTCACTTTTCTTTTTTGTTTTAATTTTATAATAATGGATAATGGATTCACAGCGTCTCAGTCTTCAAGAGAGTGAACAGGAAAGATAAAAGGAATCCAATATTGTACAAAAGAAATGGAGTAAGTAACCCACTAATCTCCTTCGAGATTAATAAAGCATTACTTCTACAAAGTGCCAACCGCTCCTTTGACATGTTGAACTAGCTTTACTCATAAAACTCAAATATCTTGGGGAGCTCTGCTCCGGCTAAGAAGATTCCAATATGAGATTCGTTGAATCGGTGGCAGAGAGTGAGTGATTATGATCGCCTTCGTAGGTGACTACTAACATGGATGGATCGTCCAGAGCTCGCTCTACGTGTTTGCGTGCTGGACACCCTCTAACACTACTGCACTTGTAGTATCCCCTGTTCCCCAAACAGCTTTATCAGTATGGGATATAGTATTAACTCGGAATAGAGAACAAAGACCATTCTGGGTTTTCTAAAATTAGCGAATCATCGGAAAAGGAAACTTGTAAAAAAAAATTTCCGAATAGCTTCTTCCATCACAAATATGGGTCCTTTCTATAATTTCAAATACAGAGGTCAAACCTTAATTTGAATTGAAAGCAGAGCTCTATGATAGAGTTTATGTACCTAGGATGAGGGGATCCTTTAATGGGTTTTTGTCCGTACTTCCTCCATGAATAATCATCAGGTGGAATATCAGCCATCTTCAAGCTTATTGCGGGCACCCTCACTACTCTCTTCAACCGCATTTTTCTGCTACAGAGCATCAATTGAAAACAGAACATTTAACAACACAAATCTTCTCAAAGATTTTGACGTTTCACATTCTTAATGAAAAAGGAATGAGTTTAGAGAAAGACCCATCGCTTACCTCTTTTTAGAACAATGGCAACGACTAGAGGAACTGCCGCACTTGCCGGAACCCAAGTTCTCGGAGCTACACTTTCTCTTCAGCGAAGAAGAGGAAAGAGGAGGCTTTCCCGCTGAGGAGACCTGAGACAGATTCGTGATCTGAAAAGCGGTCGCCGGCAACGACGAGGACGGGTGTTTACTATCAGTATCGCCAGTAAGAGACGACATAAACGAAGTCGCGGCAGAGGAATACGAGAAATTAATGGTTTTAAACGAGTCCTTCCTCTCAATCACCCCATTTTTGTGGATCAGGGGATGTTGTTCGCCAAGAGATTGGTGTTGAAGAAGGGCCGGCGGGATCTGCTGCAACGGCGTCGCATAATAAACTTTGGGCTCAGAAGGTTGTGGCTCGGGGTTTTGATTAACGGCAGGAGGAGGAGGAGGAGGTGGAGGTTGCGGCAGAGGGGCTCTTCTAAATCGAGCATGACCGGTTCTGGTTCGACCCAGAAGAGAAATAACCTTCTTGAACTTGGAAACGGCGACGTCGGCGACGGCTTTACAGTCCATCTCGATATCGAGGGAAGACTTAGAAGCGGAAGAAGAAGAAGAAGAAGAGTGGAATTGTTGCTGAGTCTGAGAAAGTAACCTGATGAGCTTCTCGACGCTCTCGAGGCCGGAGGCAGCTTCCTGAACAACATTATCATCCATTTTGGCCGCGAAGCTATCGTTCCTGTAACCCATCATGAGCTCTACGGCCATACTCACACAACCATGAAAGAGGCGGAGAGGAACAGAGAAGATGAAAGAAGCAAAGAGAAAAAATGAAAGGGTAATGATAAAGAGAGAAACCTGGTCAAATAGATTGGATCGGCCTTAGACTAAAAAATAAAGAAAGGTTTTTTTTTTTCTGAAAATAAAATAGGGAAAGAGGGATGGGCAAGCAAGGTCACCGAGCTGTGACGGTAGTGAAACAAACAAGTGTGAGAGGGCACTGTTCCCGTCAAATGTAGGTGGGAAAGGGAGGGATGTAGGAGGGGTATTTTGGGGAAGTGAAGTGGGGGGATATTGACCTTTCTGTAGGGTGGGACCCAGGGGAATTATTAATAGGAGGGATGTAAGGGAAGTTGAGGGGGCCATAAGAAAAAAAGGTCAAACTAATGTTGGAGCCGCCCGTGTTTGAAAATGGACTCCAATCCCTTGCTTGCTTCCATATGCTTCGGTTGACTTGCTTTGACACCTTACCCTCCATTCTCTCTCATAGTTTGTCAGTTTGTCCTCCTGTTTTCTCACCTCCTCAAATTCGTCAATGTTCGAGGAGCTTTTCTTTTTTGTTTTTAGTTAACGGGTTTTTTTGCCCGAAAATTTTTTAGTGGGTAACGTTATCTAAAAAAAAATGTAAAAAATAGAACACTTTAGTTATAATCATTATTTTTATTAATTTTAATTATTAATTAATTAAATATATTAAATTAACAGTTTATCATCACATTATTTTTATAGAAGTATAAATTTATTCTGAAAGTCCGTATATTAACTATTTTATTTTAAAATAAATTATATTAAAAAATTTTAAAATAAATTTATAATTTAATAAAAACAATGTGAATAGTATGTGAATTGTTAACTCAGTATATTTAGTCAACTAATTATTAAAATTAACTGAGATAATGATCAAAGTAAAATTATTTTATTTTTTACACTTCTAAACTTCTAGTATAAAATTTTCCCTAAAAAAATTTCTGGTTAAAATTACTGCTTTAAAATACCCTTAATAATAATCTCTGTATATATTTATAAAATTATGTACTCTATTATTTGATCCTTCTTTGTGAATGAAGATACACGCAATTCCTCCCGAAATTATCCTTCACCCAAATACTACGAGTATAATTTATAAATACCTATTCAATACTACGGGTAGTATTTTTCCTCAATCGTGATCATAATATTGAATTAAATAAAATGATTAATATAATTATTGATTCCAAAAATTTAACCCGATTTTAATTTTGATCTCTCAAAATTGAAATCGGTGGTTTTTGTCTCTAAAGCTTGGCCCTATTTTGATTTTGGTCTTTCAAGTTTGAAATTTGTGGTTTTGGTCCCTCAAGTTTATTCCGTTTATAACCTGTTAGTCCCTCAAGTTTAGGGTAATATATCAAGTCATTTTCAAATTTGAGGGACCAGCAGTTATAAACGGAATAAACTTGAGGGACTAAAACCACCGATTTAAATTTGAGGGACCAAAACCAAAATCGGGTCAAACTTCATAGATAAAAAATTTATATTAATCCTAAATAATATTACTCTCTCTGGTCCTATTTATAAGCAATTTTCTCTTTGATTGCGCAAAACGAACTGGTAGTTAAAAACAATAACTGTGTCAAAAATGCTATTTTTTTTCATATATGTCCCTATTTATGAAAACATAGAGAGAATGTATAAAAAGCATGAGAGATAGTAAAATACGTTTTTCTAATACTTTGTTGATTTCATTCACCTAGTGAGTTCTCTTTTTCTCTCCTGAATATAAGTCTTGGTGTGTATGATAACTAATTATAAATAATATGTATTTAATAAGGATAAAATAGAAAAAATGAGCTTACATTTTCAGACATAAAATAAAAATTGTTTATAAAAAAAATCAGCCTTATGAAAGAAAAAATTATTTATAAATAAGACTATAAAAAGTACTATATTAATTAGCTGAGGTTTTATTTTGACTCCCTGGCTCCATTTCCCGCCTTTTTCATCCCCTCAAAATTTCTGCTCATTAAACGGACTTTTCGTTAATCTCTAATTGAATTAATCAATATTGAAAGGCACGTGTACGAGTATTATATTTTGTTCGGCCTTCAGTTGTATCTACGGCTCCGTTTGGTATCAAATATACTATAAAACGCTGAAGGAAAACGTTTCTGTAGCCTATGATATAACTATATATAAAGTAGAGTTGGTAATATGGGTTTAAGTCTATGGGCCAATTCACCAATCTTAAAAATTTGAGGGTTGAGTTGTAAAAAATTGGGTTTTTTTCTATTTGGGTCTTTTTGATCCGACCCCACATGATCCAAATCCATAACGATTAGCCGCTAATCAATAGGCTAGCCTGTATTTATTTTTTTTTTCACTTTTTACAATTCTAAATTCTTTAAAAAAAAGACAAAAACAGTACCTCCCTAAAAATGTGTAGAATGTTAATAATCAATTTAGAATTTATATTTAGTTTGTAACATGTTGAATTGTGATGTAAATTTAATTTGTAATGTTTGAAATTTTGAATTATAAATTTTATGATAACTTTATATTTTTATAATTTAGATTTTTGAAAAAAGCTATTTCATTTTATATTAGGTAATAGTCTAATAGATAATTAAATAAATATATATTGTTAAAAAAATATGAAAAAGCAATATATATAATTAAAAAAAGAAAAAGAAAAGCGGGTCTGATAGGTCTGGTGCATTAATTAATTTTTTAATCGCAGCCCTAATTGTAAATCCTCCCATAAAACGCAAGAAAAAATTTCCTAAAATGTAAAAATGACTCACAGATAGATAAATCAGCGACAACTGTGGAAAAAATTAAGCCTTCAGACAAATTGAATAAAGGATTAATACCAACGTTGATTTTATTATCACAAATCCAAGCAGTCAATTAATCTGGATTGAAGTTTTGTAACTATGATATCTCTCTTCGTGGGTTTTTTTTTAATAAAGTAAGATTTGAATAAGGTAATATTTCAACTCTGTTCACCCGCGTTATAATAAAGCTAGTTTACTAATAGATCAAATATCTTAGGTTATCAACATCTATCCTTACATATTAATGACAGTTTTGGTTCTTATATTTTTAAATTGTTGGTTTTAGATAATATAGTTTCACAGAGATTTGATATAACTTTAAGTGTAGAGATCAAAACAAAAACTCATTAAAATTATAATAATTGATCGTCAACCTCTAACCAATATTTTATGAACTATAAAAACTAAAATCAACAACTTAAAAATATAAGCACCAAAAGCTAAAATTCAGTTAAACTATAAGGGCTTGAATAAAATTCTAATTTTAACCAATATCCTATGTATAAATTAGTTAGCAGTATCCTAAGTTTCAAAATCAAAGGTAGTATGTGATTCGATAAAACCTCAAGCTATCAATGAGCACATCATTTCTATATAGAAAGCTGTTGCAATACAAGTTTTGGGGGGAATTATTTGAAGTCATCAATCATTTTATATAAACTCGGTGTTTATGAAAAAGGTGATGTGAGGAGAGGTAGATAGGCATCTTTATAGGATGAAGAAAGCTACAAGCACCAAACCAATTTAGTAGTGATAATTATTATGATCATTTAAAAAATACGAAGGGTTATGGAGGTGCAAGATGCATTTAGTAAAGCAAATTACGTTGAGCAGCACTAATGATAGGTATGGGTGGCTAATTAATTAAACAATTTAATTAGAGGGAAGGCATTATAGAGTAAAGTGTATCCCACTTATCATAGTCAATGCCCACATATGTGACACGGGAATGATGATTATTTGCTCTTTATCCGATTCAAAAATCAAAACCAACTGACATTTGCCAAACAATGCCACGTACTTCCACTCGGCGATTCAAAATGTTTAATTATAGTATTTGATTTGACGAGGTGGAAAAAACTGCTATTAGTAACTAAAATGGGACTAATTAAAAGAGAAGAAGGGATTAATGATTTTATTTGTTGATTGGGCAATAAAAGGAATATAGGGTAATGGATTGAATAATTTAGGGTAAAATATAGAAAAATAATTTTGAATTTGTAAAATTACAAATCAGGTATTTTTTAAAAATAATTTTGAATTATTTTTTAAATTTGGTCATTTTCTTATCAATTTTTAATAACAATTTAATTTGAGATTTCGTAATTTAAGAAAAAAAAATTCTACGTTTTTTTTTTTCTTGAATTTATCTGTGGGCGTGAGCGGAAAGACGAGAGAGGCTTCCAAAAGTCAACAGACGCAAACATTGACGTTTAGGGCCTCACACATCTTAACATGGAATACGTGTCAGACTTCTCTTCTCCCCCTTTTCTACCCACGAATTTAATATATGGGGCTGTTTGTGATAGCTTTTTTGAATCGGGCTTATCATATAAGCCCGATTCACGTAAATCGAGATAAATCTCCTCCACATATTTATCTCGTAGACCGTGAAAGCACTTCGTAGACCGTAAAAGCACCTCGTAGACCGTAAAAGCTACCTCGTAGACCGTAAAAGTTACCCCGTAGACCGTAAATTACAATTCATAAGCACTTATAAAATTTTCATAAGTTATTCCAAACAGCCTCTATGTCGTAAAAAAAGAGTAGTGCTTATTAAAATTTTAGGTTTCGTACCCATTAAGATGATTTCTTAAAAAATATAGGAAAAATAAATTTGGACTACCTATATCTTATAAAGTTTAGATGCTCATCAAAGTGGTTAGCACTCAAACTAATTCCTGTTATTGCAGTGTCTACTCTTATAATTAAAGCTTTGGCATGGTGACTTGAGAAATAGTAAAAATTAGTAGTGGATAAGTAGTTTTTTTTTTTAACTTGACTTTTATAAAAGTCAGATTATAAATGTAATTTGTATTTGGATTAACGATGACATAAGTGACTTTTTTTGTAACCTTAAATTTGAAAAGTTTAAATAAAAAATGACTTAAAAGTGCATAAATCTTATTATATATATATATATATTATTTGTATATTTTGTGATACTTGAAGTGAAAAAATGTACATAAAATTTGATAAAATAAAAAAAATTCAATTATTATTGAAAAAAGGAAAATGCACTAAAGTACTTAATTAAAAAAAATGATAAATTTATATTTAAATTAGAATGCATACATGAAGTGGATTATTATTTGACCATCTACCCCTAACAAATTGGTCTCTAATTGTGTCACGAACATAATTCATTTGTGTTGAAGATAATCTACAGATAATTAATGTGGATGCTACATCAACTGAATCATTATTACTTTCACCACGTATATTTCCTCAGGCAGCTTCTTGAAAATCCACATCTGTTTGGGAATTTCTCCGAATAAAATTATGTATAGCAATTGTTGCACAAATTATGTGGACTTGTGTTTCAAAGCTATATGACTTCATTTCCCCCAAGATTTGAAACATATTCTTCTATACTCAAAACGTTCTTTCTATAGTCGTCCTCAAACTTGAATGATAATAATTGAACATCTCGTTAGGATTTGCAAATCCATGTTGTCGCTTAAAGTCTGGAAGATGATAACACTCACGTCTATACGGACCAAGATATCCAACTGGTGTTGGATAGCCAGCATCAACCAAATAATATTTTCCTGATAAATGCATGCAATTTTTTGTACACTATAAAATTATAACAAATGTGAGGGAAAAAAACAAACACACAATGTAGGTGCAAATGTTGAAGAGATACCTTGAGGTGGATGAGGAAATTCATAGATGGAGTAGAGATAGCAGTTTGGAAGACACGAGCATCATGTGCAGTTCCCTCCCACATTACCAACACAAAAGTGAAGCACGTGTCCCAATTACATATAGCCATGATATTATGTGTTGGATATCTCCTTCTTCCGATGTATTTCTCTTGCTCAGCTGACTGACGACACACCTGATGTGAGTTGCATCAATTGCTCCTATTGCATCCTTGAAATATGGGTAATGTCGTTGATCATTACAGATTCTTGGGTGACAATGACAGAACTGGGGATCAAGCGGTTTGATTATTTCTATCGATAGCTTCACACAAGCATCTAAAACCATATGGAAGATCCTACTGACAGTTTCTCCTTAATGTTGAAATCGTTCCTATACGATTCTATTTCCTTGTGTATGTCCAACTGTATATAAGAACATGACAATCATTTGTTCAATTACAATGTACTTAGTCTTCTGTAACCTATGTTCTACTAATTTAGAGCATAAGAGGAAGAATACATGTTTTTCCACTCGGAAATTTTCAAGGCAAACTCTATAATGGCCTTCCAATACCTTTTGCACCCACTTTGCACCTGTTTGCTTATTAGTTATGCGTGGCTTTTTGCAAACATAAGGCACGAGATATTGAGTCATCAAGACACCTACCTGTTCATACTCTGTCTATCTTCATCTAAAAGGGATACGAGTTAGGACTTTTTATCTGTACGAGACGATCCTACTTCCTCCGTTCCCCGAAATATCCTCATCACCCGAACTTGCCATAGACGATATAACCTGTGTAATTGCCAAGATTGTATGAAATCAGATACAATTATAAAATGTGCAAGTAAATTCACATCATATAGCAGTAGTTGGTAACATTCACAATTGGCATAAAATAGAGCTACGTCGTCTAACAAAAGTCAGTACTACCGTAACATACAAAAGGTCAGTCATGTCGTTATAATTACACATAACCAAGTTTTCAAAAGTGACATTAAAAGGAGTTTAGTTATTCGGGGCAATCTGGATAAGTGGGTTGTTGAAGCATGGTGTCGCAACCACTTTAGCAAGGTAGGTGTATTTTATTTCATTCTAAGAAACATGTCGCGAGCAATTTGATGCATCATCATGTTACAACATCGGAAAGAAAAGTCCTCGTCGTTAACAACTTAAAGAATGGTAAGTAATCCAGCTACGATGTCGACCACTTGTGCATCATTCATGGAGATCTTTTTAGGGCATCTGCTCTATCCTGAGATGCCACAACTATCTTACTAACTGCATCTGCTATTACCCTATAGATGGGCATTTTTTTTCATTTTTTTCTCTCTCTAAGCCTTCAACCCTCTTTTTCTTCCTACTACTTCCCGAAGCACTAGGTGTGATTGGTGGAGTGTTTATTGCCAAGGTTATGCCTTCCAAATCAGTTAACACTCCCACAGTACCTCTAGTAGTAGGACCTATAAGATCTTCCTCACTATCTCCTAATCCTTCTTCTAGGTCCATTGTAGGTCGGTAGACTTCGTCGTCATCATCACCCAGTGCCATCTGCTGTGTAGAAGACGATATGAACATTTTTCCTCCCGATGCTATAACATCCTTAAATAAGATGTCTAATTCTTTTGTGAACATGAGGTCTTTGTACCTATACTTCATATAGTCCAAATTTTCCTGAATGCATACAAGTTACAAAAATTAACGACTTATCTAAAATAATAATAATAATAACAATAATAAATATAATTACAAATAATAATGATAATAGTAATAATGATGATAAATTTGTACCTTTATTTTCCTTTCCCACCGTCCATCTTCAGTAATCACCACATTCCTTGCAGAGGCAAAAGATATACTAGTCTCTTTTGAGAACAACTTGTCACACGCCCTCTATTCTTTCTTCAAGCTATCTAACTGATTTTTCAGTTGTTTATTGTAATACGACTTTCCTGTTTTTTCATTAGATGTGGACAAAATGTTCTTCCACCCATCTTTCGCGAATGCAGATCCTTGACATTCTTTCTTGTATATTTGCTCAATGCAAAGGTCAATGAAAATCGTAGTAGAACTTACATCTCACGATGCTTTACCTTTTTCCTTGTTCATATTGCTATGTCAAAAATTCACCAGTAAACAGAAACAAATGGCCCAGGTGAAATTCATCATAAATTTAAATATGATACATAACTAAGATGCTTCTAAGAGCTAATGTATGTTTTGTGTGATATGTGAATGACAAGGCAGATTGTTGCATATACAATATGCTCTGTAAAAGTCACATCATATCAATAATCAATGATGGTTTATAAGGTTGGAGCTCCAAATTGAAAAATTTATGGGTGGTCTTGATTCTTTATAGTGCTTAATAAATTGTTATTTAATTTAAGTGATGTATAATGTTTATTTGAAACATTTAGTTTAAACATAGATTGCAAAAGTCTTGGCTGATACTATTCTTCTTCTAATATGCACAACATAGAGAATTAAGGATTTTGAGCTTCTGTTTGAAATTATTTTACTAGCATCAATAAACTCTCATATTCTAGTGTTGGTTTCATTGAAATAAAATTTCAATCAAAACGCCATATGAGGTTGTCTCATGTGATAATGATGAAGTGGAGTATGAGTAAAAAACAAAAGCTCAAAGTGAGTTAAAACTACAATATATGTAGATAAATATAGATCATTTAATGCTAATGAAATGATTACTAAATTACAATATAACTATAGTAGACCAACATATTTGTATAAAATTTTAGATTAAACCACCTTATTCGTAGTTTAAGAGGGAAAAATTACAAATGTCAAATATTTTTTTTAAATTTATATATAATTTAATTCAATTTTTAGGGCAACATTTTTATTTTTCTAGAACTAATGAATAATAATTTTTTTCCAAATAACTTATGAATAATATAATTTTTTATAAATATTGAATTGATATCAATTGTTCTCATATTTTAAATAAATACAATAAAATATGTTTTAACTTTTGAAAGAAGTGGGGTGGTTGAAAGGAATGATCCAAAGCTCCAATCAATACAACTATAAATGGGTTAACATTCGTATGGAATCCAAAAACCATACAATCTCATTAAAATTATATAAGTGGGAGAACGATGGTATACGAAACGAAATATTAAAATGATAGCTTTCTCATTCGTATGGAATCCAAAAACCACGTAATGACAGAACATTGGGTTAACTATTTCTCCAACATCAAACCCCCTTCTAATCTGTAATCCTTTGAAAATAGGTGTCTATCAGATAAAGTTCATAAATGCAATTTGGGTTCTCGTAGCCAGAATCAAAGCTAATCCAAAAAAACAATAAGCATGCCAAAAAAAACCAGTACCTCATCGTTCAGGTTGTTCACTCTGACCTCTCCAAACCCCAAATTGACATGAGCAACAAAATTTCAAGCAGACACAGATCATCAAACAGACATAGATCAAGACCTATGCATTTTGCTCAAACAAACGTTCAAATAACCAAAACACACCATCATGAAACAGACATAGATCAGCCTCTACCATATAAGCAAAAAATTCCAACCGGCAACAAATCTGAAAGCAAAAAAAACAAGGGGAAGCAAGCAAGAACTTGCCAATCACACACCTATGAACGCACGCTAAAGAGAAGAGCAAACGAGAGAAGAGAGATCTGGCCACCACACCACATCCACATCCACCTAAAGTTAATGGCTACATTGACCAACAGATCCAACTAACAAACTGGAAGGACAAGATGTTAGACCAACATCGGACACTCTGCTGCACAAGGGATAGACAACGACGACCAAAAACAGGGGAACCCACCAACTGCTGACGACTTCTTCCTACATCTGACGAAGCTGACAATCAACAGCACTGAACCTCTCAACTTTGACCCACCCATCGACGACGACCTTCACTTCTCACCTCCGAAGACCCCTTCCACTCAACAGCAGCAAACTCTATTGAAGATCCAAGGATGAAGAAAGAAGAAGCAAGCGGTTTGAGAGGAGTAATTGTTTCAGGAGAAGCAGATGAGAGTATTATGGTTCAAGGTCTGTGAGGTAGCTGAGAGTTTGAATGGCAATTAATGTGCCCAACGGTAGAGTTGGGAATCAGGGACGACCCTTGATGGGCCAGGGCCTAAAAGGGCCGGCCCTACAGGGTCCGGGGAAAGAAAAATTACTGTTTTTCAAAGCCCGGCCCGCAAGGCCAGAAGTCATTTTCACAAAATTTAACTATACGTCTACACGCATCATGCAATAAAATAAATACAGTTATTAATTCATAATTAAAGGTAAAAAATATTGTGAACAAGTAATTCATAGTCTCGTACAAAGCATAAGAATGCAAAAAGCTAAACACTCTTAGCAACATGATTATGAAAGCTATCGTTTTCATCTTCTTCGCTACTATCATCAATTTCAAGGAATTTTGATTGTACTTCACTTTAAGTAGTAGACTCTGTTTAAGGGGTAAAAATATCAAGAATTAGTAAATTATCATCATATGTAAATTTAGCAATTTTTAAGGTTCTTAGGAGGAGCCAGTAAGGGTATGAGTATGAAGGGTAGTAAAAATAAAACAAAAAATAAAACTAAAGGGCCGGCCCTACAGGGCCTTCGGCCCTCCAGGGCTGGCCCTTTTAGGCCCGACTTCCTTTTGAAGCTTCATTTTTAAAGCCCGGCCCGTGATTTAAAAGGGCCGGCCCGATTTCCCGGCTCTATCCAACGATCGCAAGTCTATCCGAGAAGCAGCTTCTCCCTCAAAAGCACCTAGAGTCAGCTTCTATAAGAAGCCGTTTTTTTTATTAAAGCCAGTGCTACCTACCGTGTTTCCAAATGGCGCATTACCATGCCAACTATGCTTTTGAGCGTTTTAACCATCCTACTAGGTTTTTTTTCCTCTACTGTGTTCCCAAACAACCCTTAGATTGGGGGGGGGGGGATTTTGATTTCAAATACGAGGATGAATATCTTGTTAGTCTGAGTGTGAATACAATACGTGAGGTTGGTTGTTTAGAGAGACAATTCACACCTTACTATTATTTTTTATTCCTCAATTCATTTTTGTTGAGCGTCTCCATGGGGAGATCTCCTCGCCAGTACGATAATTCTCCCTTCTCGTTTTGGGTCAATTATTTTTAATGATCTGATTAGATGCAAACAAGGGATTGACTAAAATGATTTGCTTCCACACATCTCGTTTTAAGTGAAATAAACTCCACTATTAAATTGGTCCATAAATATATTCAAACATATGTTGCCAATAAACTAGATTTTTTTAAAAGGGGCACCATAATTCCAGGCTAATTAACCAATTTTTTGACGCGGCAAGTCTGAACACGGTGAAGGAACCAAGTTTACGTTCTAATAGCAACGTGATGGAGACATGCATTATCGATAATTTTACGTGTTATATTTTTTAAAAAAATTAAAATCAAAGTAGGATAGTTGTTTGGCTTGGCATAGTTGCTTGTCATGTATAGATATTTTAATTTAATTTGAGCTGAGTGATCATACCTAATTGGCAATCACAGCCCACGGACCATTCTTAATTATAAGCAAGCTCACCGAATATAAAAGAAAGGAATAAACAGGGTAGCTAGCATAATTATAAAACAAAATGGACCAATAAGCAAAGAAGACAGAAAAACAAAGATTCGGTGCTTGCTCTTCATTAAATCGTGCTGATTGTGCTGACCATGATAAACTATGTAGTTATTATTGATTGATTACTAATTATTAACAAAAAAAAACATTATTATTGGAATGCAAATCTTGAGAGGCTACGTGAAGAGAGACAACATTCAACGTGGTGGTTGGTTTGAAGTAGAGAATCTCATGTCCAGCCAGCTCTTGCTCGATCGACAAATGACAATGCGCTCCCATCTATCCTGATATTTTTTAAAACACCTCATATTTATCTTCTTCTTTTTTAATTTGCATGTGGCGAATAATCCGTAAAATAAGGTCTTAAATCCAAGTTCATGCTGCATGAAAATCCTAATTCTTCGTCTTCATTGCCAGTACATTAACAAATGATCAGTACAATTTTCACACAAACAGACTTTTTTCCCTTTGCTCCCTGTGGTGTGATTGTTAAAAAATTATTTGTTTTCAGTTATTAATAGTTAATAAAGGTTTTATTACTAGTGGCGCGATCAAGGCCCATAAGCCCAGTTTCTCTTTTTTGTTCCCTTAAGTTTACAAAAGGAAGGCCCATTGGGTATGCTCATTGCCACAAGCTTAACTTGTGTTAGCGATGTCGAAATATAATGGGTAATTGGAATAACAAATGAAATTTTTAAAAGTGTTTTTCAATCATAATTTATAGTATACGAAGTAAATATGTAAAAAAAATTTTTATCTCGACTTACATAAATCATATTTATAAAATAATTTTAAACTATGCCAAACAAGCTTATATTTGTGCTGATGATACCATAAGCTGGGAGGCACCGTGAAATTTAATTGCGACGAGCTAGTTATTTCACAAAGCACTAAGGATTCCATGATTGTTTTATGATATTTATAACAAATAGATGACGACCTGAAATTAGAAAATAAAAATGAGTCTCGTATTACTGAATCTAATAAGAAAATAACAAGAAAAATGGAGTTTAATACAACTAAAATTTGCCAGATCATAACACCATTCATATGCCATGACTTTCTATGGGATTATTAGATATAAGAATAACTTTGTTCATTCATTTTGTAAACATTAAATGGACTTCATTGAAAGTTTTTAAATGTAGAAAGTTAATAATGTTAAACAAATACATGTAGATCGCTAATCGTGGACTTATACTTTAATTTGATTGTTTGGTAAACATAACAATATTTTAAACTTGTGAGTACTACCAGTCTACCACTTCCAGTCCTCAATAAACAATCTCATTTATTGTGTAAATTACACTACAAATAAAATTTTATATTAAGAATACCAGGTAGCATCTTTTATATAAGTTTTGTATTGCATATATAAAGAGATATATGGATGTATGATTTTTTTTTTTTTTGGTTTAGTTTGTACCGTAATCCTAGACAAGCTATGTAATAACAGTGGCCTTTAAGGTTCGCACTTGCATATGATGCAGACTAGAAATCTTAAATGACTCAAGCTCAATGATTTTTTTTTTTTCCACCTAGGCACAAAATATCCTGACATTGAAAGTAATCTTGCTAAAGTTACAGTTGGGGTATAAATGTACATTTTTACTAACAGAAATTCAAATCTTAGTTTAACATATTGTGAGGGATTGGTCTTTCTACTAGTGCCAGCTCCTAATGAATTAGCTTTTTCTGGGTAGAAAAATTCAATGAATTATAGGTTCTGGGGGTAGGATCTAAGATTGAGCCCACAAGTTGAAGTGGGCTCTCAAATTCTGTTTTAGCATGAAAGGCTACCCTACCCATAAGCGTGGAATCAAAAAAAGTGGACGATTGAAACAAAATCACCTACCTAATATAAATGACAAAAAATGTTAGTTGTGTGCAGATTGATGTTAATAATTAGGAATTAGAAAAGCGGGTTTGTTATAATTGTTCATAAATGGTGGAATGTTGTAATCAAAGTGAGTCAACAGCATCTACCTAATAACAATATTTGCAATAATATAATTATGAACCCTCCACGTCCCTTTCACTTGATGGTTGGCTCATCACACGCCACCATTCCTTTGTTCCCAAGCAATACCCTTTTCTGATGCATAAGCTTCAACCTCCCAACACAATAGCATCTCTTCTTTCTTTCACATACTAATCTAAAATATGTAACACTTGTTCCCATTTTCACTTTTTATGTGTTGCATGAATGAATAGAAAAAAAAAATGAGAAACCCGTTTAGTTTTTTGGTGGCCATATTTTGAAGGAAAGCATGCTCTATACAATAATACAAGGCAGCGAGTTTGATGAGTCCGGGTTTCTAACGAGTGAAGCAACTCACCAGCCCAATCCTCTACCTAATCCCTCCATCAAACTTGTGCTTTAAGTTTCTGCTTTTCTAATTTTACCAAGCGCGCCATACCCAACGTCTCTCGTTATTTACAGTAATCTATTGCTGTTCCTGCAATTCATATTGGAGGAGGAATCATTGTCCAAATTTGACATCAAAATAATGCATTTGCACTAAATACAGTCAGCCAATAACGTAGTGTCCTGGCATAATTATTGTTGGATTTGGTATTATGGGAGTGGAAATGGGACGACGCACGGATTTGGTAAATAAATACACATAAGATCCTTATGTTTCCCTGCCTCTCCAATTATTAGATCAAATACATATAATATCACCTTTTTAGAGAGGTTATTGAAGATGTTAGATTATGGATGACTAAGAGTTGACATGTGCTAATTAGTTATATTTCTAAAGAATGTAATTTATAAGTAGACTATTTAACGAAAGTAGCTTATAATATATCAGAGAGTTTTGTCTTCCTTATTCAACCACCACCTTCTAATCAAGAGGAGGTTGATGATGGGGTTGAAGTATTATTTTGCGTTGTGGTGTGTTATGTATTAATGTCATAGTAAAGTAATGAATTGAAGTTCATCATTAAAAAAAAATACATATAATATCTATGACACGTGTTAGTATTTGCTGGTAAAAAAAAAAAGACATGTATTAGTATTTGATTTAGTGGGTCAAGAGAATTTTTTCCCCTCCGGATGATATATATGTCTTGTTTCGATCTTGCCAGGAAAATAGTAACGTTTTGTAACAACATGTTTGTTTGGCGAGAAAATACATGAAAATAACAAAAATACATGAGACCAAAGGGAGAGTTTCACTTGGGCCAAAAAAGTACTGACGTTTACCCTTTGCCTGTTGACCGAATCAGGCTGTTCGGGTCTATGATTGGTGACTGGGTGAGCCATGGTCCTCAACGCCTCTCCTTCATTCTCCACATCGGTGGTGTTATCATTATTTTACTTTTCAGTCGCACTACAAGTTACACACGAAAATACAATTAAGGAAACTGAAGATCTCTCGTATTGAGTCACCATCAATTCATGTAAAATACAAATTTGGCAGGAATCTTATTATTTATTATTTTAATTTTATTTGTGAACTATGCCCTTCTTTTTTATATTTCATGCGAATTTATAAATACTGGCTCTATTTTCTTTCATAATGTCACAGCCATTCTCTCTCATACGCTCTCTCTCTTTTTCCGTTATTGAAAACAACACGCATTTTTTTTTTGGTTAAGTATTTATACCTTGCCCTAAGCCCTTAACTTTTTCCTTAAGACAAGAATGGAGTTGGGTTTCTCTTATTATCTTTCTTTCTTTTTTTTTTTTTACTTATAATCTTATATGGACCCGTTAAATTACAGTAAGTTGTCAAGATTTCATAAGTTAGGGGGATTCACATGAGTTTGGTTTATTCAAATTTTAATATTATTTTATTTTCCATATTTTATTAATTCTAAACTAACATACATAAATAAGATAAGACATCTTCTAGAATAATTATCTGTGTACGGTACAAATCACTAGAAGAGTTATTAATTATCATTTCTAAATTTTACCTGTATTTATCGATATATTAAGAAAGAAGAGATGGGTAAATTTGAACGTGACAAAAAATATTTTTTTTATGAAAAACATATTTATTAAGTTAACAACAGAGTTGACTTATGTTTTGAAGCATAGGACTCATATTAAATAAAAATTAATATTTGAAAATTTTATAAAATACATATGTCATTTAAAAATTACTCCTATAAACTAAAAGTTGAAATACAGTCTAAATTCAATTAAATCCTGATAGTTTTTGGGTGCATAATGCGGATAATTTAGATTATAAAAAAGAGCCGGACACCGAACAACGCGTAAACCAAAAGAAATGTAATGATTAGACTCACCACCAGCTGCGAGCCCTCCTCCTTCCGATTGTTGTCTTGTAACCTTCTTTCTCTCTGGATCTTTACAAATCAAATCCCAATTTCAAAGCCCGCTCGCCCTCTCCATCACCCTCCACCGTTGTCGTCAGTTAACTCTTTCTGACTTGGTGGCCTCTTCGGTCCTCCCACATTATGAAGCTCTCGGCGTTGCAGCAGAGCTACCTCAACCGCCGCGCCAACAGCTTCCGAGGATCGCCCCAGTTAGAGTCCTCCGGCGACGGCCCCATCAAGTCTCCAGCTGCTATTTTCTGGCTCATCCTTCATGGCATCTGTTGTCTCATTAGTCTGGTCCTTGGTTTCCGTTTCTCTCGCCTCGTCTTCTTCTTTCTCGTCTCCACTTCATCCAGCAACCTCCACATGGTTCCCTTCCGCACTGCCACTCAATTCACTGGATCCCTCGATTTTCAATCCGCTCTAACTTCCAATCCCTTTGCCAACATTGATAATCCTGCTAATAGAACCACCATTGCTAGCTCTACCAGCAGGGTCATCGTTGGGCGGCATGGAATCCGAATCCGACCTTGGCCACATCCAGATCCCGTGGAGGTGATGAAGGCTCACCAGATAATTAACAGAGTTCAGAGGGAGCAGAGGCTCCAGTTTGGAGTGAAGAACCCTAGAACGGTGATTGCCGTCACCCCAACATATGTACGGACGTTTCAGGCTCTTCATTTGACCGGGGTGATGCACTCGCTAATGCTGGTTCCATACGACCTTGTGTGGATTGTGGTGGAGGCCGGAGGAGTCACCAATGAGACCTCTTCAATTATTGCCAAGTCCGGGCTCAGAACCATCCACGTTGGGTTCAATCAGCGGATGCCAAATTCATGGGAGCGAAGGCATAAATTGGAGGGCCGGATGCGGCTTCACGCTTTGAGGTGAATTTCTTGTTCTATGCGTTACCAATTAACTGCAGTTTCGTTACTTAGGAAACGCAACCGTGTATTTGCTGACAATTAGGGACTAAAATGTTCTTTTATGCTGAAAATAATAAAAATACATGATAACTCTTTTTCCCTCTTCATTTTTTGGTCTGCCCGCTTATATAATTTGGAAGGAATTGCTTGTTTGTAATTTTGTGGTTTGCTTATATTCCTATATGTGCAACAGAATTGTGAGAAAAGAGAAGCTGGATGGAGTTGTGATGTTTGCGGATGACAGTAATATGCATAGTATGGAGCTATTTGATGAAATCCAAAGTGTGAAAGGGATAGGTGCTGTTTCAGTTGGAATACTTGTACATTCTGCCAATACAGATGAATCTACATCCCTGCCTCAAGAAAAGGATGGGGAGGGAACCCCCACAATACCCGTGCAAGGTCCTGCTTGTAATTCTAGCAATAAATTGGTTGGGTGGCACACCTTCAATTCACTACCATATGCTGGAAAAGGTGCTGTTTACATAGATGACCGAGCACCTGTGCTGCCCCAAAAACTCGAATGGTCTGGGTTTGTGTTGAATTCCAGGTTACTCTGGAAGGATGTTGATAAACCAGAGTGGTTTAGGGACCTTGATGCATTAGATGGAGTTGATGAGGACATAGGGAGTCCATTGTCTTTGCTCAAGGACACCTCTGTGGTGGAACCACTTGGTGGCTGTGGACGCCAAGTTTTGCTTTGGTGGCTGCGTGTTGAAGCTCGGACAGACAGCAAATTCCCTCCCAGGTGAGCCGTTCCCTCTTGATTTTCAGTAGAGTTCCTACCTATGTTTTAGCTGTAATAAACTTCTTATTTCTTCATGTGCACACGCAAGTGCTCATTTTAAAACATGCTTCGTATGCCTGAAAACTCCTGTTTGGTGGCACACAAGAACTTCTGAGTGCTGATACTATGATCGCTCTGTGGCGCATTTCAATAAAAAGATGTCTATATGGCTCATGGACTTCTGTTTTTTTTTTCCTTGTGGGGGGGGGGGTGTTTGTTGTGGTTGTTATAATCCAGACTGTTTTAAACTGATTGATTTTATCATTGCTTTCTCGACCACCAAAAGTATACTCTGGTGACCTGGCTCACATCTAGGAATTACCACTTGTGAGACTATATTTTGTTTGCAATGTGGCGTTATCCTAGTGTAAAAGGCATGATGAAACAATAAGAAATTTTTTTTAAAAAAAAAGGATTGGCCAAAGAAAAGAATTCGTTGAAACTAAATAGCATCGTGATAACGCTTCTTCAACTGAGAAATGTATATAGCCCGTACTAAGTGCATATCCTGCAGTTACTCTTTTTTAGCATCTGTTATTTGCTGTCAACTTCTCGGTTCGCAAAGTCTCTGCTTCTGAAATTTGTTTCTACATGCTGTTGTTTCCCTTGAAAGTGAGAGTCATCGTTGCAGGTGGTAGATTTTTCCCCCTAGGGTTCCATTGAAGTTAATTATTGTTACATTAAAAATGCTGGACTTCATCAGTCCCCAAAGCGTCATGTGTCAAGAACCTGCCATCAAAACATATATTACGTGGATTTATATCTTCTCAGAACTTTAATTATAATAGCAGTATCTTAGCATGAATCTGTGCATACATCTGAACATTTGACACAAATTAATGCAGATGGATAATTGACCCTCCTTTAGACATCACTGTTCCATCGAAACGGACTCCATGGCCAGATGCTCCTCCTGAGCTCCCATCAAATGAAAAGGTGTCAATTAGCACTCAAGAACAGCCGACTAAACATTCTACAAAATCTCGATCGTCCAGATCCAGGCGCAGCCGAAAGAGAAAGAGTGAAATCAAAGTGATCGGTTCACAAGTCTCTACCCATTCTGAACAGAACTAAGATGGCAATAAGAGCATCCGAGAATTTCACTGCCTTGTGGATACAAGACTGCTGTCTGCTGGCCTTGGCAACTATTGCATGGATTTGACCAAATGGAGTAGCTGGCCACAACATTTGTATTGTTTGCATTTGTTTATTTTCTTTTTATAAAAGAAATATCCTTTTGAAGTTCTTAAGTTGGTAGATATAATCAGTCGCACTTTTTAGAAGCAAACCCAAGCGAACGGAGTGCCAAATTCGTGTACGACCTTTAAGCTGGGGCGTTAAACAGATGTATACTTGTCAAGGAAGTTGAAAAACTACATGCCCTGTTTGGATCATGGCATTGGAGTATATAGCATGGGAATGTGAGAGCTTATTCCACTCATCACTTTTGATTAGCAGCAATTCAATTGTGATTTCATTTTGCATAGGGATTCATTCTTTGATTTCTTTCAATCGAGGAATTTGGATTCCATCAAATTTTTAATGGAAATGCCTACTGATCTTGGAAACGGTATAAAAGTTTACTTGTATTCCTTTAGAACATTATTTTGAAAAAATTGTAATGAGATTTCAATTAACAGATTTAATGATAATTAGGTCCCTTGAAATTATCAAGTTGCAGTGAAATCCCAATGGACTTGGGTACAATTAATTTCAATAGTGAATATACATTTTTTCCCTTTATTTAATTTAAAAAAAGGGCAATGGAGTAAAAATATCTATGATAATTTGAAAAATGAACATCAAGCACCATATAAATTTTTTTGGTTCAAAATTGCCTATATACATTACAAAGTGATCCTTAAATGTCATGACTGTTAGAATGCCTACATTGACTGTTTTTTTTTTTTAAATGTTGACTACAGGAGATGACGTGGAGTGTGAGTCAGTAAAATGCATCAATACACACGTGGATGCTGGAAATCTTCAAAAATGAGAAACACAGCTGAGGAAAAAAAAAAAGAAACTGGAACAAGACTTTGCAAAACGAAAAAACGTGGAAGTCGAACACTGAACCATGTGCGAAGAGGATGAGTTAGGGCAGAGGTGAAGTGGGAAAACGTGGAAGTCAAAGCTGGTAGGATAGATAGAAGCTGAACCATGTGCACAAGTCTGGGATTGTAGTCCTGAAAGGCTGAAAATTGTGAAAGTTGGATTGAGATTCTTGTCGGAAATCGCAAATCGTGAAAGGCTGAAATTTCAAACGCATGGGAAGAGATTCTCGTACGGGGAACAGAAGAAGGGAGAAGACGAAATTTCTTTAATCTTAAATCACAGGTAAGCATCGAATGGGTCCTAAAGTCTGTTGTCGTTTAGTTTGTATAGTGAAATGGCGTCGAAACCGTTGATTTATTTATTCTTTATTTTGTCGCATAGCTGATGGCGTTTAATGGCGACAGGAATGTTGACGGGAAAGATGAAATGGTTGAACAGAAGAAAGTGAGGGAAATATCGCAGGTAAATCAAATTTATACCCACAAATGAGAGCTAGAAATATGCGAATACATGTTTAGAAGGAGATCACAACTTTATCGGAGAGAGGGGGAAAAATGAAAAGGTTTAAAATGTGATAAGAGAGGAACAAGTGGTAATAGCTGCCGTAGAAGTTCTAGATGGGTTGGATGACATTGATATAGATGATGAAATAGGTACCGAATCTGAAAACCCTTTTGCTGATTGTTTTAATGAGGATGGAATCCTAGAAAACATAGTGGATGATGGGAGTATGGTTTAGAAATATTTAATAGTGATGATGAGAGTTACCTAGCTGATACTGCTGACTCTGACACTTAGGAAAGTGTTGATTCAGAATTTAAAGTGCAAGGTAGTAGGGAGAGTGAGGAGGATGAGGACGATTCGGGCCCATAAATAAAGTTCCTAATCCCTAATGAGAAAGAAATGCGTAAGTCAAGAGGTTCAAGTTCATCCGCTGCTGAGGGATCACGAAGGATCCAATTCACATCCCGAGTGCCTCAACCTGGTCCACTTCCAATTATCCTCCCAGGTCTGCAGTGGGGAGGCAACCCGAGCATTACAAGTTCACAACTCCTCACACAAAGAGAAAAGTTGATTAGCAAGATCAAGTCCACTTCAAACAAAACTAATATATAGCCATCATGGCCACTGGCCACTTTTTGTTATTGCTTTCAGTTACAAAGTCACATTATATGTCTACTGGCCACATTTTGTTGTTGCTTTCAGTTAGAAAGTCACATTATATGTGATCAATATGCTATCCAATTATTGTAAGGAACATGGCTATGTTGCCACTTTTTGTTAATCAATTCCTTTTTCTTGTACCTTTACTTTTGTAAGTCATATTATATGTGATCAATATGTTGTGTTATAGTCAAGAACATGGCTATGTAGCCAAGACACGCTTCTTGCGTGCCTTTTAATGTATCATTCAGTCTAGGGAGATCATTCCCATCCTAGAAACTCATATTTTATACAAGGAAAATGTATTCATAGGTTTACAAGTGTACTAATTTTACATTCAATTCCATTAACTGCCTTTTTTTTCAGTTTACTGCATATTCTTTTTTAGATCTAATTTCATAACTTGTTTACCTTATTTCAGTCACCATCATTATTATTAAATTACAGTAAATGGAATATATGATTAGTTAGGCATGAGCACATAGACAAAATCTGAGCTATTTTCTAAACTTAGCCATCTATGTTTATTACAAACCAAAGACCTAGTCCTTATTACAAGCAGACATAAGCTACTTTAAAGTTTAAACATTGCACATACAACCAGGTCAACAAAAAAACAAACACTGCAGGTACAAAATTTTGCTTTCCATGTCAAAGAAGTTCACAGCATTCTGCACCTGAAACTCAACTATCGAGTTTATCCTAATCAATCTATATGGAAATAATAAAGTAATTGAGATAATCCTTCCTGTGGCTGCCAAAGCCTCTGGTACAAGATGTTCTAGACTTCTTACAAAGGCCTCCCGAGTTCTCCCAAATGCAGTAAATACATTACCCCTGCATATATTACATATGTGGACATCCTTTTCCCTTTGCATCACCTACTAACTTTCCATATATAAAAAAAACAAGCAGATCCATGTCATGATCAGTATAGCCACCGCACATTTAAACTTCCTTTGCCAATTTCTCACTTCACTTTTCCTTATCTCATATTTGTTTTTCAACTTCCTAACCTCATCATAAATGGAATCAATCTCTTCACATAACCCCATGCCATCGTTACCTTCTCAGAGCTGGGTATTCTCATTATACAACTTATCAATGTCGTCAAGTAGTTGCATAATCACAATGTTGGCCCTCTCACCAAAGTCACAATCGTGCCACGCAAAGAAGCCACAACCACCATCCTACCAAAATTCAACACCAACGTTCAATCAACCTTATAACATGAATATCTTCAAATCATTAACGTTCTTACCCAGTAGTAGTTTCGGTAGCCATAAAACCTTCTTCATGGGTTCCCATTTGTCCATGCCGTCTACCAAGGAGCCACCAATCTATGTTGGCAGTAAACCTTCGGCCCTTCGTAAACGTCTTCGCGGCTGGGTTTCCTCATTAAAACCACCCTCCTTCTGCTTCTTCCAGAAGATGAACACGAAGACGACTTTTCCTTCCTCCCATCAACTATCGTCTTTGCCATCCGGTTAACCCCTTTCTCCTATCACCTATTATTTGCTTTCGTTGCTAATAAATTGCCTCAAAGTTAGGAGAACCTTTAATGGAAGAAGAGAATCGGTAAGAAGAGAACCGGTAGGAACCTTTATGGAATAAGAACACCGTCAGTCGAGCAGCTAATAGAGGATTCAGGACTTTTTTCGCTGCCGACAACTACCACCGTCAAGAAAATATGAAGCGAGATTTTGCAAATCTATTCGAATGTTCAATCGAAGACCAGCTTTTAATCATATCTTCACCTGTACATCTATGCCACGTCCTCTTCTTACTTAGCAACGATTGTAGACTTTAATGAATAAATATGGATCCTACATGTTCAAACTTAAACGGACGTTGGGCATTCTAATGGTCATGGCACATCTAAGGACCACTTTGTAATGTATATAGGTAATTTTGAACCAAAAAAATTTACATGGTGCCTGATGCTCTTTTTTCAAATTATCATGAGTATTTTTGCTCCATTGCTCTTAAAAAAGAGGGCTAGAATTTTTAGGGCTTAGTCGTATTATAAAAAGTCAAACTCTTCTCCCTCAGAGGTGTGAGCTTGGTGAGATGAGAGAGAAGAGCTTTGATTTTTCTAACACGATTAAGCCTTAAAAATTCCAATTTTTTTTTTTAAATTTAATAAAGGGTAAAATTGTATTTTCATTTTTAGAATTAATTACATCCAGGTCCTTTAGGACTTCATTACAACTTGATGATTTCAAGGGATTTGGTTGTTATTAAGTCTGTTAATTGGGACCTGGCTACAATTTTCCCAATTATTTTTTTAATTTAATGTAAAGAGCTTTTCACCTATTAATTTTTGGGAAAATCACACTAAATTAAAGTCTCAACTAAAAAAAAATAATATCAGTAAAGTCTCATAACTTATAAACGATGACTCTTTCACTTTTTATTGATAAATTATGAGATTTTTTTGTATTAATTTTCTTAATTGAGACCTTGGTGTGATTTTTCTTTATTTTTATCCAACCAAACATTAATATAAAATAAGAAGCTCATTTTTAATCATTTATTAAACAAAAGTAATTTATTTCGTTAGAACTAATTCTTAGTATCATGCAAAAATATTTCAAATTTCTAAGTTTGATTTTGTTCAGTTGTTGAATTTAACTCGTAAATTGTGCCTGACCATCATGGAAGTAACCCCATTGCTCCATTTGGGGAATCATTTTGTGGACAAAAGCGAAATGGCATACAATTAAAATCACCACGTCGATTTATGAAAGAGTTTTAGCCTATGTTAGGAAGAAAAGAAAATTAGAAGAGAAAATTCACAAAAATAATAAATTTATTATAATTTTTAGAAGCTTTCATCCGTAGTATTCTTTTTTTTATTTTTCTCTCACTTTTCTTTCCATCCAAACATAGATAAATGTAATCCAGATTTTATTTTTAGAATATGGTGGGAGAAAATATCAAATATAACAACAACCCATGTTCAAAAGCATGGCTAAATCTTGGTGGCGAGGGAGATATATTCGGCTATTTGCAGAAGTGCGTGTGTGTATATATGCACCGTTGCGAGTTGCGGCTGTCAGACGGAATCGGAATCAACCGACCTGACCTCTTCTCATTTCTGATATGAAAAGATGAAAGCCCATTCGCTCATTCTTAAAGAACTGTCCCTGTTACAGGCACCGTTCACCGTGTGATCTCTTGATCAAGACTCGCAAATACTTACTTCTCTTTTTCTTTTTTCCCTCCATCGAGCTCTTCTACTTGACTACGTCCATTTTGCCTGTGCATGCCTTTGACTGACTTTTGACAAGCAGGCTTAGCTCCAACATAGGGAAAGGGGAGAAAACAAATGAGAGACATGAAACTTAACTGATGAATCATATTCGATATGGGACTTCAACGTAAAATTCAAGTAAAACCGTGAAGTCCTATTTATAAGAGTAGCAATATGGCAACATGCGATTCCTTCCACAGAAAGCTGGGCCAAATTGCTTCTTACTCCCTTATCCGAATCACGACGCGGCCTAACTCCTTGGAAAAGATAACATGTGAGGATCATCCCTACAAAATCTAGATTTCTGCTACATCCAACCTCCACCCATACCCACCCACATGGTTTGCCACTTCTGCTATCTATCTTCTCTCCCCATTATTACTCACCGGCCACTTGTTCTTACTCTATTCATGATCCCCTTTCGATAATTGAACGTGTCACCCCCTTCTATATATAACTCCCATCATCTTCACCACTTTTCCTCACCCAACAACTTCTGCAATTAATATCCTCAACCATGGCTGCCTCCCCTGCTCTCTCCTTCCTCTTCCTCTTCCTCTGCCTCACTCTAACACTGGCTTTGACTGACATGTCGGCCATTGTTGGCCATGAGGAGGAGGAGGAGGTGGTGGCGGTGTATGAGGAGTGGCTAGTGAAGAACCAGAAAGTGTACAATATTAATGGGTTAGGAGAGAAGGACAGGAGGTTCGAGGCATTTAAGGATAACTTGAGATTCATAAAGGAGCATAATGCTCGGGATAACACAACCTACAAACTTGGGCTGAATAGGTTTGCGGATTTAAGGAATGAGGAATACCGTGCCATGTACTTGGGGACGATGATTGATCCAAAGCGAAGTCTCATGAAAGCCAAGAACACTGCCTCTTATAATCATAACGCCCTTCATGGCTTGCCGCATCACGTTGATTGGAGGTTAAAAGAAGCCGTCAGTACCGTCAAAGATCAAGGATCCTGCGGTAAGCTTGCCTTTCATATTATCATCCTCCTAGTGCCTATTTATTCTAGTTATTTTAGAAATGCTTTTACCGATAATTTATATAATTATGTGACGGAAGTGTTGTCTTAGCTTATTTTATGCTTTCCAAGTAAGCCCCTGTATAATACTCCTCCCCTCCTAATTATACTCAGTGAGTATTTAGTATGTTGGTTTTGTCTTAAATATAAGATATCCATTTATTTTATCAATAATATTTATCATTTTTTAAAACTAATTTACTTTAATTATAAACCATTATGCAATTTAATGTTATACACTGTTATTTTAGAGAGATTAAAGCATACTTATTATAATTAAAAAAATTATTGTATTTTCTTAATTTACATAAATTAATGAAGTAGTTATTGTATTAAATTCAAAGGGTTAATATTATTTCCGTCAATCCGTTGACATCTTCTCACCACTCTATATGTCACTACTTTGTTGTGTGTGAATTCTTAGCAGATATTTTCATATACTTAAAAAAAATTACTAAACCTAACAATTTATCACTTAAATTAAAATAAATGCCAAGAACTGTTAATCTGCTAATATTTCAGGCCAGATGTAGAGAGGCCTGTCACTAGGAAAACTTATTTGGGCCTTCACTTGCAGGAAGTTGTTGGGCATTCTCAACGGCGGCGGCTGTGGAGGCCATAAACAAGATCGTCACCGGCGAGCTCGTGTCGTTGTCGGAGCAACAGCTGGTTGACTGTGACAGAGCATACAACAAAGGGTGCGATGGTGGTCTTATGGACTACGCCTTCGACTACATCATTGCAAATGGTGGCATCTACACACAGGACGATTATCCTTACGCTGGTGTTGAAGGTCAATGCAATCCAACCGTGGTTCGTCTCACTATTACCAGTCTTTTGATTTGTTTGCATCTCTCTAACTCCCCAAAACATAATAAGATTACTTGTTTGATTTCGATAACTGCAGGAGAATGCCAAGGTAGTGACGATTGATGGCTACGAGGACGTTCCAGCTTACAACGAGAAGGCGTTGAAGAAAGCGGTGGCTCAACAGCCGGTGAGCGTCGCTGTTGAAGCCGGCGGCAAGGCCTTCCAGCTGTATCAATCTGTAAGCTTTTGAATGAGACAACACTGTCTGATCAATTAATTTGCCAGATTCTGCTTATAATTTGTGATATTATGTTGTGTTTCAGGGGGTATTTACTGGAGAATGTGGGACAGATCTAGATCATGGAGTGGTGATTGTAGGATACGGTACTGAAAATGGAATGGATTATTGGTTGGTGAAGAACTCGTGGGGCACAAATTGGGGTGAGGATGGTTACATCAAGATTCAGAGAAATGTAACAAGCACCAACACTGGCAAGTGTGGGATCGCAATAGAGCCCTCTTATCCTGTTAAGCATCCCAAAATGTGTCCACATCATCTTTCAATTTATGCCAGTACCCAAGCAAAGACTAGCAGCACCTGAATCTTGAAACGCCTTCGTGATTACAAGTGGGTAAAATTCCAGGAGTTAGCTGGTGCTGTGTTGGGTTTATTTTGCTTTTCTATGTCTGCCAGAAACCAATCTGGTTTAACTTTATTTGGCTTTGGCTCGTCATTGTTTGCATATATAGGCTTCCAATTGTTCAAAACGGCTCTTGGAAACAAATTCAAAGGTGATGCCACTCAGTGTTTTTTCCTTTCTGTTAGTTGAAACTAGTTACATTTTCTATTTGGATCATTCCATATCCGTGTTGTGAATGTGATAAAGCAGCAAGTAACATTTTGAAACACATCTGAAGTTGAAAGCTGAAGTTGATTAAAATAGAGTGCTGTGTCTTATATCTGGAAAGCTCGATGCAGCAGTTGATGGGGTTTCATTGGCGTGAGTTGAAGTGGACGAACATAGGACCAAGCAATCTAAACTAAAATTCAAACACTTATTTAAAAAGTCCCCAAATTAAAAATTTACTCTTTCCTGAGACGAACGCAAGCACATGGACAAACAGACAAATAAACCTGATGTAAAACGTAGCAAGAGAGAAAACCAGTAAGTAGTACTTGGAAGTCATTTCCCCGTTATCCCTTTTTTTTCTCCGGCTACAAATTTTGCCTGTTATCTTTTTGGTATGGGGCTATGGGCAAAAACATGGAGCCCCACTGGCGATGCCAAGAAATGCAAGTTGGGAAAATGTGTTAAGAGTCAGTAGCCTTGTCTTTTATTGCCTCCAAATCTTTGGGCGCTTCTGATCGGATTAACCGCTAACCCATTTTTGGTTTTTTCTTCTTTGTTCAGTTAACCTCTTGTTTCCAATTTAAGCACACTTTTCAATCATTTCTTTTCATCCAGCACAATTCTTTTTTCAGTTTCTAAATTGATCCTGAGTCGACTCTAAATTTCTTTTAGAATAGAAAATTAAGAATGTTTATAGCTTAAAATCATAAGTATATCGTAATTTTTTGAACAAATCTGGATAAAACCTGTCACTTCTACAATTTGTAAGAGATTATACCTATTGCAATCCTTATTAAAATCCTATTACAACGTTTGGTCAAGTTATATCCCTACTGATAAAAGATTATGAATTATGCATCAATGCTATGATTTATTGGTCTCGAAATTTCAACATATTTTAGTCAGGTCGCTTTGCCCAAGTTAAATGTGGTAATTCTTCTACACTTAAGCTGATATCACAAAATTGGTGTCAACAATTGTACACACACAACCAATGTATCAATATATATAACTGAATTTTCAGAGCTAAAGTATCCACATGACTCACTCTTCAAAGCTTTTTTTTTTTTTTTTTTTTTTGGACAACACTCTTCAAAGTTCAAACTCAATGAAATTGGGGGAAAAAAGCGAATCGAAACCACTGGTGAAGGACTTTGACAATCGTAGGGGAACTGTGCCAATAAATCATTTTTAAAAAAGTGACAAAGCAAAGAATGCGTTAACCACCACCTCAAGCTTTGACGGCTAAACTGTTCTATCTATCGAGATTCGAGAGGTTTGATTATTTAGTCAATTCTGATGTTTCAGTCCAATGATAAAAGCCCATTCTTCACGTTGAGGATACGAAATTTCCATGTTCATACTAATCCTCAACGCAAGGAACTGTCCCAAGAAAAGTATACATGACGGATTTAAGCCCAAATTCATAAAATCTTTGACAAATGAATGATCTTGCTAACAAAATATTCTGCTACATAGGGTAAAACAAATACTGATATTCATAATTGACAATTTGAATAACAAATTGAAAAGGGATAATCAACGAGGATAATTGACAACATGTATTGAAGCGACAGAAAGAAAACACTGGCTTTGCCATATTCTTAGCAGCAGTTGGGAAGATAACAAAATTCAGTGAGCAACACTGCAATGAACAAGCAATTTTTTAAGTTAGCACAGTACCTAAGACTCATCTCACATATTGTGAAAATGTCAACATCGTATTTGGGCAACTCTTGTAACGATCATGAAAAGCTACCATCAGAGACGTTATCACCGTTCACCCACCTTCTTAAGGCACAAGGTACTATATTTCTTCCGGCCAAAAATCCAAACTTGGTTCTCAAAATTGCCAAACGGTTGTTATTGCCACTTGATGATGCTTCATCAGCTACATTTTCTCCCCTGATCATCGGTGGATTCACAATTCCATTTTCCTGAGCTCCTCCATCACTTACATCCCCATCCAAAGTTTCAGGCTCAATCTCGTCGAAGCTAAACGCCAATGAACCCCTCCGTTCGCGCAGCCACTTCACAATCCCGCCGGTGACTTTTTTGCACTTTTTAACCTTAATCTTGACCAAATTTGGACAACCCAACGCAAGAGCTTCAATCCCTGCATTTGTAATCGGACATCCTTTAATGCATAGTTTCTTAAGAGCAACACACTTGGTAGCTATGCTTTCAATCTCAGCATCACCAATGCTGCCAATTCCACAGAGAGCCAACCTCTCCAGGTTTTTACAATTGGCAGCTATTGCCGTTAAGCTCAAAGACGCAGGATAAATGCAAATCAATACAAGTTCTTGAAGGTTAGGACAGTGTTTAGCTATAGCTATCAAACCATCATCTCCAATGTTATTAGTCCTCCATCCATCGATGTGAACCTTCCTCAATAACCTGCATCGCTCAGCAACACAAGAGAGCCCAATATTCGAACACTCTGGAGTTTTCACAATGTGTAGTGTCTCCAAGTTCAAACAGTTGGATGTCCCTGAAAGACCTACATCGCTAACCTGAATCTTCTCAAGGTGAATTTCAGTTAAATCACTGTTTGAATTTCCTACCATTTCCAGAGTACTATCCCAATCGCCCAAACAACCAATTAGCTTCAAACTTCGAAGCTTTTTCGAACCCACTATTAGTGGAGCGAAGCTTTGGCCATTCACAAGCTCCTTCAAGCATATAGATTTCAAAGATGTGGCTGCGGCACCGGGGCCGATAACCGCCGCGCTATCGTGGACCCCACGAAGCCGCTTGACGGAGAGTTCCTCAAGAGTCGCGCAATGATCGATAACGGCGTTCATGCCCTTTGTACCGAACATACAAGACCCACACGAGAGCTTCTTCAAGGCCTTGCAATTCTTAGCGAGGCCGGTCATTCCGATTTCGGAGATCTCACGGCATCCACGGAGCTTGAGGCGCGTGAGGTTCTTGCATCGAAGCGAGATCAGTATCAAAACGTCGTCGCTTATGCTGGCGGACCTGCGGTCGCATCGCAGGGCAAGTTTCGTGACAACGTTGAATCGATCAAACAGGGAAGGAACAAAATCCTGCAATCCTTCAGGGGCATGGAGGGAAAGTCGATGACGGCTCTGGCCATCGACTCGCAGCCACCGTCGGCACACGAGGGAGCACCTTTTCCGATCACCGGAGCCGAGGAAATGGAAAATACCAGCCAAGCAATCGTCGGGGAGATCGGCGGTGTAGTCGAGGCGGCATCCTCCCGTTGAGTTGTCGACAAATTCAGCATCCGTGTCTGAGTCCTCCTCACCGTTGGCAAGCCAAGAATGGAAATTAAAGCGATCGTCATCGGAAATGTCGTGAGGATTCAACTCCGACGAAGCACCGGCGGTGGAGGGCGACTGTCCCATTGGCGAAAACAGATCAATATTGTGGCTTATAAGAAATGAAGGGGTTCTGCGATGGGACAAATGTGTTCGTGGTACTTAAATTAAATTAAAGCCATAAAATTGCGAAAGTGCGTGACATCGTCGCAACTCGCAATCGCCAAAGAGAGACGGCCGTACAGGTTCACGCATCGGATGGGGATGGGCGCGATCCTTGAAAGCCCATCGTGGCCGTCAAATATGATGACCTAGGAAAGTTAAGTGAAGCCATTTAACCTTGTGGTTGTGAATAATAGTAATGATGTTGGCCTCTTTCACTTGTAATTCTCGTTGAATTTTATAATGTAGGTTTGGGTAGTTCGATGAAGGTTGGAAGTGGGGGACCATGTCCATGGGTGTTTACGAATTGAAGTGCTTCGATTCTAAGGTTATCCTTTTGGCCCTTAACCCTTGGGTTTGGTTACCGGATCCAACTATTAGAGTGCACACAAAGTTGCAACTTTGACCAAGACCTGGTCACTTCATTAGCTTTGGAATCCTTCTTGTTTTATTTTTAATAATTTGCAAGAAAAGTCATGTCACACTTGTTCTTTCTCTTTTACTTTTTGAAAATAATTCGAGTCATCTTTGGCACTTGCCGTGCATTTTCAATCTGTCCACCAAAAAGTGAAAGGACAAAATTATGCGTGGTAAATTATTAGAGGGCCTTTTTTGAAATGATTGGGGGTCAATGTTTTTGTTTTTTCAAGTGTGTTGCGACACGTGGTTGTGAAGGTGGAACCAATCCCATGTTGTTCCTACATAAATCACTCCTATAATTTTGACATTGCTTTTAAGTGGGTATTTGAATTAATTCATTTTAACAAAGCAATTCAATTATTGATGATTATTATTTTCTGAGCGATATATGCGCAAATACAGAGAAGCTAAATATTGCAGCCATCCAACGATATATCACGGAGGATTCTTAAGACGTGGAGTGTGTATTTTAGATATATTAATATACAACAGTTTGGGGGTGAGGGTGAAGCAACTCAATTTGGTTTCGCCATTATGCAAAAGAAAGAGTCTTGTTGGTGGTGCTGAGTGGACCCATTCGGATGCATGAACTTATTAATGAAGATAGGAATCATTCTATTATTTTTGCCTTTATTTTTTCAATTTTTGGTGGTCCCAATATCAGCACGTGTATCACACTCACCCTCCAAAGCAGAGATATTGATTCTCCTTTTCAACTCAACAATCGGGGTCTTCACTCATTTCTCCACTGTTTCCCATGATGGGCCTTGGGCTCTCTCACAATCCCCCAATTTGGGCCTTCAAACATTAATTGTCGTTTGCTAATTTGGGTAGTGCGCAATAATTCTCCAACTTAACGAGCCCCATGCCCAGGCCCAATTCAATGTAAGTAGTTCTCAAAGGACCCTGCTAATTGCACCCCATCCATAGAATATAATACTTGACTGAAAAGCTTCAAGTATTTAATTCAGTCCCGGTGAAATATGGACACAGTCTAATTGCATTAAATTGCCACTCAAACCTTGACTCAGCCTCTGACTATTGCACCGTAGAACTATCTCAACCCTACAAGGTACTTTGGCATTGCAAATAAAAAGAAAATAAAATAATTCAATCTAATGAAACAATAGGATGTTGACATATGGTTATATAAAAAAAAGATAAGATTTGTAGTGACATCTATTAAAGAGAAAATAATAAAAAATCATTTTGAGGTGGTTTGGCCACTTTTAATTAAGGTTATTAGATATGCCGGTAAAGAGGATCCAGTGAACAATATAAAATCTTATGAAAAGAGAGAGAGAGGAAAATTGAAGTAAAAACTTAATGAGATTAAATAATGGAATCTTTTGAATAAGAATCTACCTAAAAATCTAGTTTTTTGATAGAGTAAACCTTTTCTAATGGGATAAGATGTTGTTGTAATAGTAGTAGTATTACATATTAATTTTTACATATCAAAATTATGACAAGTTTCCCTCGAATTCACCAAACAAGCTGTAGTTTTGAATGAATTAAGGGCAAATATTATAATCAATACCTGCAGACCCGTAATAGTAATATACTCTCTACAAGTCGATAAAACAGCATGAACGTGTGAGTTAAGTTTCTAGAATAATTAAAGTGGGACGAGGTTATTTCAATAAATGGGAGGTGGCAGGATGATGAGGGTGAAACAAAGCAACGTGGCTGTAATAATTGGGGCAAAGCTGGAGATATGGGAGGTCAAATTAAAGCGACCGAACATGGTCAGAATTGGGAAGTGGGGAGGCATTTTAATTCATTCATACCTTTGCTTTTGAACCCTTATGCCTCCTCAAGTCAAAGCCATGATTAAGTGAGCTTCACTTTAAATATAAGATGGGGTTTCGCATCAATTAATGTTGTAGCTTAGGTGGATGGCAACAGCATAATGCCTCCTCGGTGCTCAAATCTTTGATCATGTTGTTCAGTTCCACACATGTTTCCAATCCTCACTGCTTGTATCTCTCGTCGACCTTTTTGTTTTCGTTTTGTCATTGGCCCCTCCCCCTGCAAAATAATACTGTAATATCATCTCTCTCTCTCTCTCTCTCTATATATATATATATCCATTATGGCTTCCAGGTGGATGCAGCCTCTCTAGGCCTACTGATCACTATCTATGTCCTCTCATTATTGTATTTTAAAGAAACCAATCAGTACAAAAAAGAAGAGATATTGGAAAAAGAGGAGGGAAGTACCTCCTTAGTTGGGGTATCCGTATACAGGGGAGGATGAAACACAATTAAGGGGGAAAAAGAAAGAAAGAGAGAGACAGTGCCAGCTTCATTACCTGAATCATAAGTTTTAGGACTGCCCTAGGCTTAAAGGTAATAGGGGTAGTAACTTAAGGCAAATTAAAGCATAATATTAATCATAATTAATAATCAATAATAAACTCCTGCAATCTCATATGCTTATATAAATAATAAAATCTGCTCTCTCCGGCAGTGCTGGCTCATGATAGATATAACGTTGTTTGCACCCGACTAATAATCAACATATATTTCTTCTCAACCTGCTTCAATTCTGAACCAGTATTGCGTTGGAAGAGGGCCCTTTTCCCCATACCCAGATAGCCACTCTCATACTTTAATTTGTCCTCATGCTAAATTTCCCATCTGGTGAATTTGCATGCTTCTGTTAAGTTTTAACTGTTAACCCTCACCAGCCAGGGAAAAACTAAAAGGGTAAAAAAAGGTCCATAATCTGAAATTAGCTTTTTCTTTTTTGTATGTTTCTTTAGAAGGAATCACGTCACGGGTTTATAGTCCAGAATTAAAAAGCGATGTGCAAAATCAATCCGTAGTGAGGAGAAAGAAGAAGAGAACCAAGAAAAGTATGTTACAGCTCTTTTATATGCTACTAATACGGAATTGTCGTGAAGGACGACCAAGATAAGATCACCATTGGGATCAAGATAATCCCGATTCATGTAAATCGAGATAAAACTTTCCCACATATTTATCTCGTAAATCGTAAAAATTATTTCATAGATTGTAAAAGTTACTTTGTATACCGTAAATCATGATTAAAAAACATGATTGTAAGTTATAACCGCTATTCCAAACATCATCTTAATAACACCTTAAATAGAGATTAGTTGACTTCTAAGTTCAAACAAGGTTAATGGCATACAAACACAGAGCTATTACCCTTTGTTTCTTTGTGCTTGTTTTTTACTACCAAACCCTGGCCCATCACCTTTTTACGTTTGAACATATTTTCAATTAAACAAGATTTAAACTTGAGGATTGAAAAAAGGGTGAAAGGACCCTGAAAATAGAAAAGTAAACCACAGGAACCTAAGCGGCTCTTTATTTCAAAGGTAAGAGTTGTTTACTGGAGGGGGTGGACCTCGCAGGTTGAGCCCTGAAAGATGAGAAAGGAACAGAGGAGTGACTCACACTCATACAGTAATATTTAATAGGGAAAGGGTAATACACAAAATCAATATGGATCTCTTCTCCTCTGAACATATAAAACTTCCTTCTCTCTTTGCTGTCATCTCAGTCACCTTTACCGTGTATCTCAATCAAACAATTTACTCTGCTGCTGCAGATTTTAAACACTACTATCAGCTCTTTCATTCTTTATTTCCAATGACTTGTTCATTCTCCAAAAATTAAAATTCTCCAACTAAATATTAGTAAAGTTTTATCCTTTGATCAGGAATTTATCTTCGTCTCCCTTTCTTTCAAAGAAAATGGTATTCAAGCATGCTCTGAGCTTGGGGGATTGGTAAAAATACATTGGAAACCACGAGAAAGTGTCACAAATACGTCTTATACTAATGTCAGTCTCTGTGCTGTGACCTTTTCTTCTGAAAAGAAATGATTATCCAATAAACACTATACTTTGCAATATTCTTTTCACGCGCCCCCTTTATTGCAGGGTTTTACAATTCGAATTTTTGGTAGTATTAAATCATATCAAAATTTATTATTATTATAATAATAATTAGAAAAAATATTGGATTTATATAACTTTTTGTTCTTGAAGTTTAGTCTAATTTTGATTTTAGTCCCTTAAATTTGAAATCGGTGGTTTTTGTCCCTGAAGTTTGGTCCGATTTTGGTTTTGGTCCTCAAGTTTGAAATCGATGGTTTTGGTCCCTGAAGTTTGGCTGATTTTGGTTTTGATCCCTCACGTTTAGGGTAAAATATCAAGCCATTTTCAAACTTAAGGGACCAAAACCAAAATCGGCCAAATTTCAGAGACCAAAATCACCGATTTCAAACTTGAAGAACTAAAACCAAAATTAGTTCAAACTTTAAGGACCAAAAGTTATATTAACTCAAAAATATCATAATAAGAAGTTTTCACTTTTCAGCAAGAAAGTAAGAAATTAGCACATGCATGTTGGACAGTTGGAGTAAGAAAGAAGCTTATAGATTAATGGGTGAATCCAATTCCGCAATGTATTTTATGGAAGTGAATTATCAGCTTTTGGGGTAAATTAAAGTGGATGAGCAATATTCAAAACATAAAGAACTTTATAGGCATGCAGGCCAAAAAAATGTGTGTAGATTCGTTTAGTGATCAACTTTAAGTTTAATTAAGCCTCCAACCTCATTAAGATGAATAATTTTATGAATTAGAGGAGGGAAGGGGATGATCCAAGTGGGGGCTATAAGGTGTGGAGTGTTATCTGTGGTTAGGATAATAAATGGGATATTTAGAACAGGGAAGCGTGTGATAGCTAGTAACACAGAGAGAGACACTAAAAATGGCGTGGGCATTAGTGAGTGATAATATCACAGAGGACATACCTGTTGCATGTAAAACCAAAAAGGACAATGATTCGCCATGATGGTTGTGTTGGTTTTATCAGCATAAATGATTGAAACCCTTCAGAGGCAACTTCCAGGATATTCCCACATGGTTACTCTGTTTTGTTTTTAGGGCTACACACAACATTACAACTTATCAAGAAACCCTTTTTTGCCACCATATGAAAGAAGCTCAGGCGAGTTTAAAAGGACAAGTAGCAGATTACTATTAATCATAATAAGAAACAAGAACGTGGAATAAATGTATAGGTAGAAATAAGAAATTCATGTGGGTAAGGGTAAGAGTAAGGGCAATCATAGAAGGGGTTGATATTAATGATGAGATACGGAGGTTGAAGTATGGGAGGGTTTAATATTGCATCTACCAGAACTAAATACCAAGAACCGTCGCCTTAAATAGGAGGAAGGCGAGGAAAGAACAAGCTAAGGTTCCAATATTGTGGCACATGTTGAGGGGAGTGTTAATGTCATGTGTTGGGATTGTACGTAGTTGGTGAGCATAGAGTAATACGCAGAAACATTAATAAAAAAGGTTGGAATTTGTTGGTGTTGGAGGCCAGTACTGTTGTTGGGTAGTATTTAATAAATTAGTAATATACTTAGGGGTCAGAAGAAGCAGAGCAATGGGAATGGGAGACATCAAAGACGCCGTACGGCGTATGTTTCTCTCTCCCATTGCCTTAATTAATTGCCAAGATGAGTACTCTGATTGTGGTTTCCCATGTACCTAGCTACAGTACTATACTCTGGGACTGGGTATTCCCTTTTTCTTCAATTGCCATCCCTGCACTCCTTGTGATTTTAGATTTGCAAGTAAGCATGCAAAGCAACATGATGATTTTGGGAGGTTCATTGGATTTTAGCTGCTTTTGGACCTCCCAATTAATTATTAGTGCTCCTGTTTACACTAAAGCAGTCATTTCCTTGCTTAATTATTCAGTGGGCTAAGCACTATTTATTCTTCAACTGATACATATTGAGCTTGTTTGATATCACTTATCTGAATCGGGCTTATATAATAAGCCCGATTCACGTAAATCGAGATAAATTTTCTCCACATATTTATCTCATAGACCGTAAAAGCACCTCATAGACCGTAAAAGCTATCTCGTAGACCGTAAAAGTTACCTCGTAGACCGTAAATTACAATTCATAAGCACTTATGAAATTTTCATAAACTATTCCAAACAAAGTCATAGTAATCACTTTGATTTACATAAGTATGATGCAAAATAGGAGTGTAGTGTGATTAGATCAGAATGGTGTTCACTGCTCAATGAGAAGGATGAGTAGCAGATAATATGTTTGTTTTGAATAATGATTGAAATTTTTAAAAACAGTTTTTCAATCATGACTTATGATATACAAGGTAAGTATGTGAAAGAAGTGTTGTCTCGATTTACGTATATAAGCACTTATAAACTCTTCAAAAACTTTTTCAAACACATTAATGGTGTGTTTGGTTGAGCTTTTAGAAAGCTTATAAGTGCTTATGCATGTAAGTCGATATAATATTCCTCTCACGTACTTACCTTATATACCGTAAATCATGATTGAAATATTATTTTTAAAGACTCCAATTCTTATTCTAATCAAACACTAAGGCTATGTTTGGCTCGATGGAGGGGAGGGTTTGAGAGGGATTTTCTTTTACCTTGTTTGGGTTGACAAAAAGAGAGGGGAGGGGAGAGATTTTAATAGTATTATGTTTGGTATAGAAGGGGAGGGGAGGATAAATATTTTTATATGGACAATTTTGCTCTTATTTCATTTAATTTATAATTAATAACTTTCTAACATATTTAATAAAATATAATTATATAAGGAATTTAATACATAAAATTATAATTTTATAATTATAAAAATTAAATAAATATAATTATAAATGACATTTACTATATAAAATTATAATTTTGTAATTAAATAATGAGAAGAGTATTGTGAGAATATTTTAAAATGGTATGGACATATTAGTCAATTTAAGCTCAAACTTAACATTTCCCTCCAAATCCCCCCAATTTTGGAGGGGAGGGGAGGGAGTCTGTTTGGTATGAGGGGAGGGGAGGGGAATGAGAGGATTTTGCTTCCCTCCCCTTGTTTGGATAACTAAAAATTTTAGGAGGGGAGGGACAATTTTCTAAAATTCTCCCCTCCAAAAATGGGGGAATTTGGAGGGAAATGTTAATGTTTGAACTCAAATTGACTAATATGTCCATGCCATTTTAAAATATTCTCACAATACCTTTCTCGTTATTTAATTACAAAATTATAATTTTATATAGTAAATGTCATTGATAATTATATTTATTTAATTTTTATAATTATAAAATTATAATTTTATGTATTAAATTCCTTATATAATTATATTTTATTAAATATGCTAGAAAGTTATTAATTACAAATTAAATGAAATAAGAGCAAAATTGTCCATATAGAAATATTTATCCTCCCCTCCCCTCCTATACCAAACATAATACTATTAAAATCCCTCCCCTCCCTTATCTTTTTGTCAACACAAACAAGGTAAAACAAAATCCCTCTCAAACCCTCCCCTCCATTAAAATCTCTTCCCTCCCTTCCCCTCCATCGAGCCAAACATAGCCTAAACGTTATTGTTAATTAAAGGGGTAAGGGTTTCACGTACATTAATGCTTCATTTGGTAGGAAGAAACTCATGGTGAAGAAGTGAAAGTGGAAGTGACTTCCACCATTTTGTATGTTTGGTACCATAGATCTCACTTCCTCGTAGAAACCACTTCCATAAAAAATGATGGAAGTGGGTTCCTTAAGTAGACCCATAGAACTTATATCACTTTTTGGAAGTGAGAATTCATGATCATTATATCTTTATACTCTCTTTGGTTCTATTTATAAACAACTTTTTCTTTTATAAGGCTGGTCCTTTTTATAAGCAATTTTCATTTTATGTCTAAAAGTGTAAGCTTCTTTTTACTATTTTACCCTTATTAAATACATATTATTTAAAATTAATTATCACACACACCAAGAGTTATATTGAAGGGGAAAAGAGAGTTATAATTAATTTATAAGTAATTTTATCTCTCAAAAGATATTTTAATATTTTTATATTACAAATATAAGTTTCGATTAAAAATTATATTACACTTTCATCGTTATATATCAAATACACTTTTAAACTCTACCTCCAACTCTATTTTCACTTACAATCCAACCTCTGTTTTCACTCCTAATTCTTTAAAAACTTTTCTATATCAAACGGGGGTATAATATTTTGGAGGCCAAAACAAGACACTTTGCGGGAGACGCGGTCAACGCTTTTCCGTTCCTTCATAAAACCCGCAAGCCAGAGAGGGGGGGGTGTTAAAAAAACAGCGCGTGGATACCACGAGGCTACTTGATGCTCCGGGCCAGCTGTCTCTGACTTAGTTTCACCACCCAGAAGGAGCTCGCTGAAACGGAAATGAAAATGAAACCCATTCACGTTGTCTTTGTTGGGATTAATATTTAGAGTTTTTAAAAATAACTTTTCATTCAATTTATGATATATAAGATAAATATATGAGAGATTATTATCTTGACTTATATACATAAATACATTTAGACTTCTCAATCATTCAATCAAACACACATATTGTACTTGTTTAGAATAACGATTTGAATTTTTAAAAACAGCTTTTTAATTGTGATTTACTATATATGAAGTAAATATGAGATGAATGTTATCTCAATTTATGTGTAAAACACTTTTAAAGGTTTTAAAAACCATCCCAACACACATTATTGTCCCCCTTTTCACACTTGAGCTCCAGCCCCATCCAAATTTTAACTTCACCTTCATTTTGTGTTAATATTACTACTCAAGCTACTAATATACACCTGTTCATTTGATACCTAAATTAATTAAGATAAAACTAACAACCAGCCTTGACTTGCTTGGCATCTACCTCTCTCTTTAGAAAAGAAGTCACATGTTTGAATCTGTTTTAGTGTGTTTGTGTATTATATTTATAGTATGTTTTTTCCCCTTCGACCCTTGTAAAAAAAAAAAAAAAGAAGTCAAATAACATTTTTAATTTTGTATAATATTAAATCTACTTATTTTACTAAAAATCAATTTTATGCTGACTTTCATTTAATATATTAATGTAAAATCTAAAATTTAAAACAAGAGTGATGAACAGTGTAACATCCTTTTTTACTCAAACTCCATTATTTCATAAAAAATCATAGAATACATAGCTTTTATACTGGTATTGTACTATAAGAGGACATTTTTGTAGTTTTCTCAAATGGAGAGATACAAATTCTATTAAAATCATTTGAAGATGCTGTCTATTATGAACTACTACTACTGGTATGAAGTACTGTGTGAAAAAATAGTAAAAGAATTGGAGTGAGTAAATCAGAAGTCAGAACTGCTTTTCATTAAAAAAAAAAGCGAATAAAACTCATTTTTATTTCACTTCCTGGTCTTCTTTCAATAGACCACATGCAATAAACGACAGCGCGTACAACAAACGCCAATGCAGAGGAGTTGGGGGAGGGGAGAGGCAATAATCCCATCAAAGTGGAATTTTCTGATGGTCAACAAATCTAACATAGTCAAGGATACGGTTTCGTATGCATACGCTGGTGGGCCCCATATTTTTTAAATTAATATTAGCACTGGACAGAGGAGAGAGAGGAGAAAGTAGTGGTAGTACCAGTGTACTAGGCTAGCGGCTAGCCAGTCCTAATACTGATGACTTGGAAAAAGGAGCAATTTTTCATGCATATGCGCGGCGAGCGTGCCGTTACATTCTATTTTCCTGCGCGCAAACACACCCATCCTCCTTCCTTGCCTTTTCATATCTCTCATTTATGTGGAAATTTGTGGCAGAGGCCTCCCACCAGAGAGAGACACACCACTGCTTATAGCAAAATCAAATTTCAGGATTTCAGAAAATATATTAAAAAGACAAGCTTAAAGGACTCTTCCCACATAAAACCCCTTTCTTTCCTTCCTCCATTTAGCTCTCTTCCTCTCTACGACTCTACTGAGAAAGCAGACATATGTAGAAGACCGACGCAAATGGCTCACTTCACCCATCATCTTCTCACACTTGTATAATGAAGAAGCATTTCTTTCCTATCTTCTTTGACCGCCATGGCTCTCAGGGAAGATTCCCAGGATTTTCAGGACTCTTCGTTATTCCTCGATGCTCTCCTCTGTGAGGAAGATGGCTTCGACCAAGAAGAATCTCCTGAGAGGGATGTTCATGATGACGGCTCAGATTCGGCCGTTAGAGATCCTTCTTCTTTACCCTTCATTTTGTTGGAAAATGACTTGTTCTGGGAAGAAGCTGAGTTTGTCTCCCTTATCTCTAAGGAGGGAGAAACTCATTTAAATTCAAATAATCTAATTTCCGACGAGACTCTGCAGAAAGCTCGCGAGGAGGCTGTGAGATGGATTTCAAAAGTTTGTGGGCACTATGGTTTCTCTGCTTTGACCACAGTTCTGTCCGTGAACTACTTGGATAGGTTCGTGACCAGCCTCACGTTTCAGAAGGATAAGCCATGGATGACTCAGCTTGCTGCTGTTGCCTGTTTAGCTCTGGCTGCCAAAGTGGAAGAGATCCAAGTCCCTCTTCTTTTGGACCTCCAAGTATGTCTAATGTTGACACTAATGAAAGCCTAGATAGATATGTAAGTGCGTTTTTCCCCGCCTGAAAGTGGGGTTTTCTGTTTTGATTAGGTGGAGCAATCGAAGTACGTGTTTGAAGCAAAGACAATACAGAGAATGGAGCTCTTAGTGTTATCAACTCTTAACTGGAGGATGAACCCTGTGACTCCAATCTCCTTCTTTGAACTTATTGTCAGAATGCTGGGTCTAAAGAGCCTCTTGCATTGGGAATTCCTGTTTTGGTGCGAGCGTGTGCTTCTACGTCTCATTCTGGGTAAGCAAATTATCACATTACACTACATTACATTTTTCTAATAATAGATTCTCATAACTAGGACATATCAAATCCGGAATCCGGAGAACTGAAAACAATCAGAATATTGCTAATTCATTCAAAGTTGCCTTTTTGTTTCTAGATTCAAGGCTTATGAGTTATCGTCCATCTACATTAGCTGTTGCTATAATGATCCATGTTATTAGTGAGGTTGAACCGTTAAATGCAATGGAGCACAGAAATCAGCTAATGGTTTTGCTCAAAATCAGTGAGGTTTGTGTCCTACATACGAGCAGTCTCCAGATTTTGTAAATTTTGCTACTGAATTGATGGATCCCTGATCAATTTGGGCTTTTGATCTTTCAGGAACAAGTGAATGAATGTTACAAGCTTATTCTGAAACTATTGTGCTGTCATGAAGACATTCAAAATATTAAGCAGAAACGCAAGCGGCTTTCCAGCCCAGATGGTGTCATTGATGTGTCTTTCGGCAGTGATTATTCAAATGACTTGTGGGCTAAAGCATCATCACTCTCATTGTCACTAGAGCCAATGTTTAAGCGAAGCAGAGCCCTAGAGCAGCAGATGCAACTGCCTTCCATGAATCGTGTGTCTATTGATGTTCTCCACAGCCCTCGTTAGTTATTTATATATCCTAGTATCAACTAGAGGCACGGTATCTTCCTCTGGCATATATATCTGGCACTTGTGTTCTTCAGATGCAACTTTATTGCGTTTTTAGTTGTATACATGTCTCAGCCGTCATTTCAAGGTTAATGGCATGGAGAATTAGACTCCACTTCTCTACTTTCTTATCAAGTTGGAGGTGGAATGTGGATCTGAGACTGAGAGTAGAAACATGAATTATAATTCAACCTGAGTTCTGATATTTTTCAACAAGCACTACTATGAAATTTCCTTTATATCCTCATTAGTGATTCCCCCCGACTCTCCTTTTGTTTGTGCTGAATAGGATCTGCACTTGTTTTCGGTATTTCAGTAAAATAAATGAAGCTTTTGTAGAGGGTCAAACTAAACCCTTATTCATGTAATCATGTCATCCTCTTTTCCCCGTGCGAGACATGTTTTTTCCCGGCATCAATTCAATCATCTATTACTTTCTCCTAAATCCTTTTTCACATTAGAATGAGAAACAGGTCGTCACTATAGTATTGAATATCATGTTACAGAAAAGATGCCGAATTTAATAATCTGACTATGATTGTGGTGAATCTCAAGGGCGTTCCATTGTTGGAACCCATTTTGAAGTTGCTTGCCTGGTTTGTTTCCAGTTCGTTTATAGCTCACTAATTGCCAATGTTTGAGAAATTTGCAATTTTTCCCGTAGTGGATGTCTTGTCATTTGCTTTTGTTTGTTGTTAGTGCCACATTGGCATTTGACCCAAGTGAACAACGATGATTATCACCAGCACTACTACCATCAATGATTCGACGTCATACACTCAAACTTGATCCAAAGTGATATTGGGGTTGAGCTGTGCCTGTGTTTCATCATTGCCTCTTGTGATCATTTGCCACGCCGAAGTGAAATGGTCAAAAAGTGAAAATGCTTTTTGTTCCCTTCTATAGCATGGCCTCAAATATAGGTGGCAGCAGATTCATATGTCGTTATACAATCTTCTGAACAGAGACCCCCTTTTTTTTCATTGTATGAAAAATAGGGCGTATAATATTTGTTACAGCACGTTATTATTATTATTTTTTCTTTCTGTGACAAACAAATTTCTTAGGAGTTTGAATGAAAGTAAAGTCGTTGAAGATAAAAGAATGATGGCAGTATTGCTCTTTGTGACAATAACAAAAAGGTGAACAGACAATGCAATAACAAAAGAGGGGGCTAACTAGGCAGGGCATGGAGGGTTTAAAGGATTTGAGCCAAAATGTGAAAAGGGTAAGAAGTATAGAGTGATAGAGATAGGTGGGTGAAGGGGATTATGGGGAAAAAAGACTGCTTTGCTATGAGGAAAACGATTCAATTGTTATTGTGGAATAGTGGTCCTGCTCTCACTTGCCATGGTTGGGTATGGCTACGTGTAGGAGCAGTTGCATTATGTTATGAGGCATTATGTTTTTGTGCAAAAAGTCGTTCGCGTGATGGCCTTGCATTTTCAAAGTGACAGCTAAACTCAGCCTCCCAACCAACAATAATTCTGAGTGATATGATGATGATTCTACTTCTGGGAGTCAAATTTTTTAGCTCTCTGTTTTGTATCCCTTGTCTTCAATACCTTCCATATTCGTATGCTTCTTTAATCATTTGTCAAAAGCAGAGGCAAGCGCCCAGCACGTTTCACTGTTCTCAACTTCTAATGCACATGCACGCATGGTGTCCTGCATTCTCATGCCTTGTCTTCATATTCGTATGCTTCGTTTTTTTTTTTTTTAGTGTTTAGTCCTGAAAAAGAGTTTTTGGCCTTTGATATCATTGTGTGTGAGGGACGTTTGGTCCCCAGGAGTCTCAAAACAAAGGTCACACCTTTGCTCTCATAAAACACCATGTGAACACGGCATCCATAACTACCTAATGAATAATGATATTGGTACGAGTACGACCTAGTCTTTGGAATCAACATGTCTAAGTTGGACCATAATACAATAGTTGCATCAACAGGTGATTCCCCTTTCCCACGCTAATAGTTTATGATTGGGCCCCGTGATTTTATAATTTTATAACATCCTCCCGGGACAATGGAACAAGAAGTTAATGTTATGGATAGAGACTAATAAGAAAAATTAAAAAAATAGAGAGAGAGAGAGGAGCGTGAGGAGGTCACATGTGAAGAAACAGAAGGGAGGAGTGGTTGAAGAACAGCTATAGAAAATTTTGTGATGTATCACATTGAAGGGGAAAAGATGGAACAAGGGCTAGTACTTGAGTTTCAAACATTGAAAAACGCTGTGAATGGTGAAGTGAGATTTACAAGTCAAAGTAGAGATGGTAGGAAATTTCATAAGAAGAATGATTTAATAAATCCAATTGGATTGTGATGGAGGAGGCTACATAAAATTTTAAAACAGGGGTGGGTGAGGAATCGAAGAAATGTAAGGTAAGTTTTCAGCTGAAGGGGCCGGAGGGTGTGGCTTGAAGTTGAAATTAACGACAAGTGTAGTGTAGCTCTTGCTTGTTTTGCAAATCAATGAGCATTGAATGGTCAATCTGTGTTGGTCAACTAGTTTGACCTATTCTTGTCATTCTACTAATCTATGATTTTTATATCATGGAAAAGGAATCCTTTCCATTAAACTAGGAGTACAATGAAACTGAACAACCTAGAAGCATTTGTATAACCAATCTTCATTGGCATAACCCACGTATAACGCAAGTGTAAATATTACATGACTAGTGCCTTCTTAGATTTCGCAAGCAACACATCATGGAGATTTTAGGCACTACTAAACAAGCCATCAAACATCAATATATGTTGCTTATGAGATACTCGTATGGTAGTAACAGCCAGTATCATAAGCTACTGAATCATGCCCTGTTAGATATGTTACTTGATAGCCAATCAAGTCCCTCGTAGAGTCCTTGTCCAGAGGTGGCACATGTAGCCTGGATGTACCTGCACCATTCAGTTAATCATGTTTTATCAGTAAATCAATTCTAAGACATACGGTCATTAATGTGAGTTCCAGCTTCCAAATCAAAGAAGGTGTAGCTTTGTTTCATGTGTGAAATTAGTGTTTACGGTGGAAGAAAAAGTGTGTGATCTGGTATTGAGAAAATTGAAGATGGGATTACCAACGTCGCTGTCGAAGTGAATGTAATCCGAGTTTGTCTGTAATTTCAGAAACACTCATAGCATTTGGAAGGTCTTGCTTATTGGCAAACACCAGTAAAGTAGCACCCCTAAGTTCATCCTGCAATAAGGCATTTACATGTTTTCCAGCAACATTACAGCCCCATTTACTTTCTGATTTTTGAAGGAAGGATTTGAAAGAATAGTTCATCCACAAAACAAAAAACAAAATCACGGGAAGTTATATCAGATTGCAGATAAATTGGTAGTTTTTACAGAAGAAGTCGCTGACCTCACTCAGCATCCTATGGAGCTCATCTCTGGCTTCAGCAATTCTTTCTCTGTCGTTACTATCTACCACAAAGATAAGCCCTTGTGTATTCTGAAAGTAATGCCTCCATAATGGTCGAATCTGCACCCAACATTACTTCAGTGTTCTCTACGAATATATTATCGATAGCATCTTTTGAGTATTTTTGTTTATCAAACTAACAATACAGATCACACACTTAATTACCAGCGTTGATTGTTAGAATTTCAGAGCAAATAAATTCAGATTGAGGAAAGGAATTGAAAAATTATACCTTGTCCTGTCCTCCCACATCCCACACGGTGAAGCTCACATTTTTGTATTCAACAGTCTCCACGTTGAAGCCTGGTTTGTCCATCAAAGAAATCCCATATTATATTTCAATATCCAAACCAAAAAAAAACTGCAAGTTGTACTTTTTGTAGGATAAATCTGCTTAAAGGCAATAGCCAATGGGTGAGAAACATAGCTATAGCAAGGTGGTGGGTACCTATAGTGGGAATGGTGGTGACGATTTCTCCAAGTTTCAGTTTATAAAGTATTGTTGTTTTCCCAGCTGCATCAAGACCAACCATGAGAATCCTCATTTCTTTCTTTGAGTAAAACAATCGAAATAGCCTCGATATTGCCAAACCCATCTTTGCCTCTGCTTCAATCAAAACTTCAATTAATATCACTTGTAACTCAGAAATCAAAACTTGTGTTTTTGTTTTTTTTGGGGACGAAGGGGGGGGGGGGTTGAACAGTATGTTCTAAGAATTCTCACTATGTTTAATCTTGTTAGAAATTGACAGCAGAAGAATATATAGTTGGCAATAATTGTCAACAATATTGAGAAATAAAACGAAGAAAACCAAAATTTATGTGGTTCAGCTTAAGCCTGCCTCACAAAAATACACTCCAAAATTGCGTATATATTGTTGTTTTTTGAGAATGCTGGAAATGGCCTTTTGAAACTGAATTCATAGGGTAAAGAACTTGGCCAACAATAAAAGATCAAGGGTCAGAATAACTTATCTGAACACCAACCAAAACCAATGGTATCTTGGTGGCTAAGAAAACTTAGCGATCATAGTAAGCTTCTTTGGCTCATGAAAAAAGAGAGAAATTGTATACCTGCGCCGAAGATCGGGAAGAAAAAGAACAAGTCTCTCTTTTTCTTTAGAAGCAGGGGAAGGCAAAAACCATTTAATTGTTGGAGTATTATTATATTTATAACCATATTACAAGAAAAGGGAATCATAATATAAGGAGGATAAAATACAAAAAAACAAAGGTGAAAGAATATGATTCGATGAAGATTGCCGAAAGATGAAAGGGGTAATTTTGAGTGGAGGGCTTTTGTGAATAGATAAGAAATTCGAAGGCATATATACTGAAAGGGAATGGGCAATGAGCATGAGACAAATATGAGAACATAACCACCCAACGCATTCGTTTACGTCTTATCAGATCCAGGTGTATAATTAAGCCTTCACGTAATATATTCTTCAGATATTCGATTTCCAGAATGTAGTCCAATTTATCGTTTCACATTTGATTTCTGAGTGCGAAAAAAGCATGCATCCATGCATGCAGAATCAGCATATTAGTCCTGCTTTTATCTGCTTATTTATTTATTTTAATGGTTTTAGAATTGAGATCCATCGTGATCTTTCTGAAATTAGATAGGTCACTTACCAAAGTGGGGAAAAAGTGGGCAATGATAAATAAGGATCTTGCGTGGAGCAAATGAAGGGGCTCATAAGATCAAATGAATAAGGAAGAAATGAATGAAATTACATGTGTCTATGTCCTACAATTTACAGGGAAACTGGGGGAATAGGCACATGAGAACGAAGTTAAATGAGCATCAAAACAGAGAGTATGAACACGGGATTAGAATGAGGAGTGTTATTTTTGAGACAAGGCATCTTTGGCGGATTGTAAGGTGGAGGAGGAGGCGGCGGCGGCACCGGCAAGAACACCGCCACTGGTATTAGATTTGGAGGCATCTGAGAAATGAGGCTCGTGTATGATCTCCACCTTCCTCAGTTCTACCACTTGGCCTGGTGATGATCGGTAATCCACTGTTTCTACTCTTTTCATCCCACTTGTCTCATTCACCTCCACCTTCTGCCCCACCAATATTCATTTAAACATTCGTTTATTTTGATGTAACAGCGTCAACAAATGAAAGAAAGGCAAAAAAAAAAAAAAGAGTTGTATTTGTTTTGTACCTTGGTTTGTGCATTCATGTTGACGCAGTAGCTAATTCTTGAGGTGTTCTGGATTGGATTTGGACATTTTCCTAATAAAGTTGAAGATTTTAAGGGGACTTGAAAATGGATCAGGAGGTCTTCAATGGGCGCAGAGGTTGGCGAAGGAATAGGGCTGCCTTACGAATAATCTCCCACTTGTCAGCAAATCCAATACTTCGTTCCAAGGAAAACATTTACGTACATTGGCTCGTGTTATTACGTTACATGCTAAAACATGAGACAGATGATATGTGATAATCAACATTAAAAAAATCAAGGAGAATTACAATAAGGTCCTAAGTAAATAAAAATATGAAGAAATGGTCTCAAGGGTTGTTAATGACAACATGAGGATCCTCCATTAACAATATGAGGATCGTCATTAACAACCCCTTGAGACCATGTTTTCATATTTTCATTTTCTTAGGACCTTATTGTAATTTTTCTAAAATCAAATTATTATTAATATCAAATTATTGTTATCAAAATATTTCTTGCAATTCTTTCTAATATGGAACTAGTCAATCATCCATTTTAGTATCTTATTGAACAAAAATGGTGGTATTATTCCTCTATGGTTCCATTGATCAAGAATTTCGATTTTTGGGAAGTATCATTATTTATTACAACATTATCACATAAAATCGTTATTTCTATTCTTTTTTTGTTTGGGTAAGAAAAAGTTTAAGTGAGTTGGTCATGAGGGTTCATTAAGGTCAGAACATACCTCTGAACTCAGAGAACACTATCAACTCCTTTATCAATTAGATCAACTTTTGTTGGCACTTTCCTACATATTTTATATTTTATTTGTCATCACGGCTCTATTTTATTTTAGATATTTAATAATTAATAATATCATATTGTAATAACATTTTAAAAAACAAACAGCAAGCAACACCACAACAGAACAAATTTTCAGGACACGAAGGGGATCTTGAACACTGACGTATCTTCCCAAAAAACAACCAAATCTTAGTGCTTCCTGGTACATGAGATAGGGACTAACATGCGGACTTAAATGTTTGGAGTAAAATGTCGTTCAAGTTTAAAAATGAAGATACATTGATACAACAAAATGTGATGGTTGGCAAAAACAAAAAAACAAAAGGTGATGGTATTTTAACAAGTCATGAGAGGTGACCCGCTGCAATGAACATCCGAAACATCAGAAAGCCTTTGCCTCGGCGACAATGCTATGATGCCAGTCGCATCAAAGTCTGGATTCACAATTATCTTCCTCTTCTGATTTTCGGTACTGCCTTTCTCCTCCGAAACCTCTTCGATGGGGCTCAGTCTCTCACCTTCCTTCTGCTGAACCGAGACCATGGCTTGAGCCTCTGCCACAACCGTTGCATCATCATCTGTGGCGTATAATATCTTCTGTATTGCTGCAACAACCTGAAATTTGAACCACCAACCACCAAAATGCCATAATTGATTACTGGGTAATATGTTCTCTCATTAGTCAAAGGTAATAAGCTACAGATGTAGGGTACCGGTAAGTGTTCTAGTCCAGGACTTTGACAGAGTATCTCAATATCCCTCAGTTTAGCAAAGTAAAAATCCCTCTCTTTTTCCAGGCCATCAATGGACAATTTTAACTCCGTGATCTGCATTTTCAACAGCATAAGAAAAAGATAAAGTATGACATTTTCTAATTCTTCTAGTTAAAACAGAACACCTGTTCATCATATGTAGGGCCGCTGGCTGAAGGTTTTGTGGCCTTCGGTACTTGATTGGCATTATTTCCAGATGATACATCATTTCTTCGTCCATTATGAGAAGACTGAGATTTCGCGGCAGTAGAGACCTTAGCAGAGGACTGGGATTGTGAGGATTTCTTGTTTGCTTCTTTTCCTCCCTTACATGACTCTCTCCTTTCCAGGGGATTGTAACTAACGTATAGTGCAGGGCATCGAACCAAACCCGTATTAGGTGTCAAACACTAATATGAAAAATTTAAATGGGAAGCAGGATAGCAAAGCACATGAGTTGGAAAGTAAATATGTTCCAAATTCAGTTAACTAACATGACTCTTCGAAGCACACTGTGCAAACAGTTTGTAAGAGCTAATTGTCACGAGTGACAAATGGGTGAGATATTTTTTCTGATGAAACAAAAATGGGTGAGATATTTTTTCTGATGAAAGAAAAATGGGTGATATATTTTCATAAAACCATTGAGTTTCGAGCAACAACGTCGATTACTGGAAAATGGCAACAGTGTCGACTGTGCACAGGGAGAAGAGTTTTTTTTTTTTTTTGGGGGGGTGGTGGGTGGTTGTTGATTATGAACCTTCCGGAACTTATTAAAACTTTTCTCTTCTTGGAGGCCATCAACTACACGACCGGCAACTTTCAAACCAAGAAAGGTTCGCAAAGATATGTATCTAATCTACAAATACTAATATAAGCACGAATTAACAGATATTTAAGGCGGTGAGGGAATACAATGACAAGACGCGGTAAAAATAAATTATAATGACGAAATAATCGCCCATAGATAAATAAGAAAATAAAAGATGAGGCCAAGATTTAATTACGAGTGCAGAAGTCCCGAATTGACAGAGTCACAATATCGTTTCATCCATTGCATGAACTCCAAATTATCCAGCGGTCTTCCCTTCACAAGCTTGCTGACCTCGATGTGCTGAACAACCATTCCCAGCAAAATAATTCCACAGAACAAGTCAGCAGTCGCATCGTGTAAGGAAAATTATATGTGATTGAAGAAAAACTTTAGGATGAAAAATGTGAACGGAGTCATAGAGGGCAGAGAGAAGAAGAAAATCTATGACCGTAAAAAAAAGGAGAAGAAAGAGTTATACCTTGGTGATTTTGAGTTTGTTGAAGACGTCTTGAAGGACCTTGTAGTTCTGAATCATCTCGTACTCGCTCTTAGCATCAAAATTGACCTTGTGCATCGGCACAATCCCAGGATGGACCGCATCCATAAGCTGGCACTGTACCGCACCAGAACAAGCCTGACGAAAAGACAATACAAGAAATCAGATGCAGAAAACATAGGGAACGAAAGGGACGAAAAAGTGAGATGGGTTAGGGTTAATGAGTTGAAACGAGAGAAGATTGAATGCCTCTTCGACTTTGGAGAGATTTAATTGGAGAGAGGAGTTGATCCAAGAGAGAATCTCAGATCTACCAACGAAATAAGCAGAATCCATGATCCCAATGTTCGTCGCCATTTTCTGCGTCTTTTCTGTCTGGCCGTCTCTAGACTCTACAGACTTCAGATCCTTTGGGATTTAAAACTGGAGAGGGGAGCGGGATCTTCCCTAATTTAAATTTGCGGTCCGAACAACGACCGTTGGAGTTTGAACTTTGAACTCGACCACTGGTGTCAACATTTGTTATGGGCTTGGGCCTACCTTCTTAGGGCGCCTATTCATTTTTTTGCTAGGCCTATTTTTATTCATACTTTGACCTGCCTAGTTAACAACTTTGTTGGACTAATCTTTTGTTCTAGTGGGCTACAAAAGCCCACTCTTATTTGAGTACTAAAAAGTATTCCATTATGTCATGTTGTTATTTTGCCAACTATGTTTTGACATGCTATTTTAAGTTTCAACTTATAAAACCAAAGCTGAACATCATTCCAGACTCATTCATGAGGTCCATTAATGCTAACAGCTAAACACGCTTGCCATCGATGGGCCAGGAAAAAGTAGTAGTTCTTGTTTGGGAAGCTAAGGAAAATGCTTTTGTTTTTTTAAAATATTTTTTTACCTAATCGAAACAAAATTCTTTTCCATATTTTTATTTTATAAATAGTAAAAATACTCCTAAAAAACTAAAACAAACCGTTATGTAATCCCAGAAAATTTGTCTAATTGTCAAACAAAGCAGATGATTACAGCGCACCAAGGAATCCAAACAAAAACACCAGTTAGTCAATCATTACTATACTTTCTACAATGGGGGAAAAATAAACACTGGCAAATCACATGTTTGAGTGAGCATAACGTGAGGAGGGTATTTTCTCAATGACTTGCAACACTTCTTTCATGGATGGCCTCTTCTGGGGTACGCTAGACACACAACTATATCCTAACTTAAACCAAGTCAATAACGACTCCTCTTTTCCCTCCATATCAGCACGAATTGCAATGTCAGCCATCCGAAGAACCCGGGCCTTGTCCTCAACCAAACACCCCGGTGGTTGACCCATATCATCCAAAACCACAATCTTCCCAGTCAATAGCTCCAAGAAAATGACGCCGAAGGAGTATACATCCCACTTGGGATTAGGCTTCAGGTTTCTGAGCGACTCAGGTGCGTGGTAAGGAGACACACCACCTATGGTACTCGGGCTTGGGCTTGGGCTTGGGCTGGGCCCAACTGCCACTTCTGGAAAGCTATCCCTAGAGGCCGTGGATCTCTTGCTCCCAAAAATCCGGGCTGATGCTCCAGCCTTATAACTGGAATCTCCAGTTACAATTCTCTCGAGCCCAAAGTCTCCAATCTTGGGCTCCATGTCATTGCCCAACAGAATATTGCTAGGCTTCAGATTTCCATGCACGTGCTTCTTGTCGTGAAGATATGCCAAGCCACGTGCCACCCCTCTCGCAATCTTGAGTCTGAACTCCCATGGTAGGGGACAAGGAGAAGAGCCCACCTTCCCTGACATCCCAAGCACACCACATTATTAGTTCACGCCCATGATTCAATGGAACAAGGACAATGCCTCCAAATAAGAAAAAGAGTAAAAAAGTTGTTATTTTCTCTATTTAAAAACTGACAAGATCAGATATCATCATTTTCATGTGTGCGCTTCCAATTGTGGACATCCCAATCGCTTTCACAAAACCATGGGACGAACCTCCTCACTAAGGTCTCAACATAGTTGACCATCATACTCTCCATGCTTATGTTCATAATGTTTCTTTTTCTTAAACAAATTCACATAATTAATCTTAAGTTGCACAAAGAGATTGAAATACGTACTGTAACGGAAATTTGCGAGGCTGCCGTTTGGGACGAAGTCGTAGATGATGAGCTTCTCGTCGTTTCCCCAGTAGAAGCCACGAACACGAACCAGATTGGGGTGGACCAATTTGGCTATGACCCGGACTTGTGTCTCCAAGTTCTTGAACCGTTCGAGCCCGTTCTCGCCGATTCTTCGAACCGCCAACGCCGAACCGTCTTCAAGCACGGCTTTGTACATTATACTGGAACCAGTTGCCCCCAGTATAAATGCCGAAGCTTTTAGCAGTGTTTCAAGTTCAAGCTCTTTGTCACCGTCCACTGTTATTAGTGTCCCTGTTTTTCTCTGTCCTGCTTCTTGTTCATGACCCTTTTGGTTTTGCCCATTTTGTGCTTCCATTTCGCTGCCGGAAGAGCTAGTGGTGTCGTCGTCGGTGGACTCTTTCTCTTCGGCCCTCTTGCGCAAGCATGACCACCTTCTGAACCCTCTTGACTCCGGTGATGACGGCGGCGACCAATTACTCCTCACTACAGTATCTTCCATCTTCAATGCACTCTCCACATTTTTCTTTCTCTTCAATCGGTAGACATAAACGAAAATTAAAGCTATGATTATAATGCCAACTATATCTCCAACCACGATTCCTATAACTGTTGTTCGTCGAATCCCGTTTTGCTTAGAGTGCGAAGATACTGATGGTGAAGCAGCAAAATTTGGAGGAGAGTCAAGCGTGTTTGGAAATGCAGCCAAAGCAGGGGAAGTAGCAACAGGAATATTTCGTGGAGAAGATGGAGGAGGAACAGAACATGGATTCTTGGTTGGTTCTCCACAAAGATTAGGGTTCCCGGAAAATGACTTGGACTGTTGATTGATTAAAACTAAGGAATCAGGAATTTGGCCGGTGAGATTGTTGAAGGAAAGGTCGATGGTGGCGTTGCCTGGGATTTTCTCTGCAAACTCTGGAGGGATTTCCCCCGGAATGTTGTTGTAGGAGATGTTTAAGTAACGCAAACTTGCCCCGCCAAAATCTGGAGGCAGAGATCCATTGAACAAATTGGAAGATATATCTAAAACCTGTAACGTTTGAAACCCACCAGGAAGACCACCCGACAAGTAATTATTATTCAAAGAAGCCACCGTTAGATTTTGCATATTTGCCAGATTGGTAGGTATTTTTCCAGCCAAGGCATTGTCAGAAAGGTTGAGAACCTGAAGATTTCTAAGCTGTACTATGGAGTCAGGAACCTCCCCACCTATCAAATTACCAGACAAATTAAGAGACTCAAGTTCAAAAGCCTGAAAAAGTGAAGAGGGAAGAGACCCATTGAGTGAATTGCCGGAAAGGTCGAGAATTCTGAGGTGGTCAATCAAACCCAGATCATAGGGAATTGAACCCACAAGCTTAGAATTCGGAAGAGATAAGCCAATCACTCGAGCTTGAGCTTGAGCTTGAGCTTGAGCCTTTTGTTCTGCACTTGAAATATTCGAACACGTAACTCCATTCCATGAACAAGGTGTTTCGTTGCTGTAATTCCAGCTTCTAAGCACGCCATCAGGATCACTCACAACAGAGTACTTAAAGGACAACAACAAAGCACCGTCTCTGTTCAGGCCAGAGCACTGATTAACAACGAGAAACACCAAAATAATACTCCACCATAAATGGAGACCAACTCTTGAGTGCCCCATGATTTTATATATAGTGGTCTCGTATTACTCCTCCATGTAAGAAAAGGGAGAGAGGAAGAAGGTTAGAGAGAGTTATGATGGAACACAGACCATGGAGGTGCAATACAGAGAAGGAAAAAGAGTTGCTGGATAAACTAAGCTGCTCACCAAAACTAAACCTATCTTTCTGTCAGTGAAGCTACGCAGAGCTTGCTCAAATAGTTTATTTGCTCTTCCCACTGGCTCAGCTGTCTCGCTCTTCCCAAATTGACTTCATAAAATATTGCAATAATAGCCCAAAGATTAAGCCTTTTTTTTCTATGAAAAAAATTAAATAAATGTATCAGCACAGTATGTCAGCAATCCAATACTGTCATTATTGAAGGGGGGTCCCAAAACGGGAAGACTCTCTCTATCTATCACCACATCGTCATTATTGAATTAAATGGGGAAAAAGGATGGTGTTAATTCAATGTTTGTCCCCTTTTTTAAATATAACTGGCGGTCACTTGAGATTGGAATATGCTAATGCCATGCAATCCGGAAAAAAAAATCTACAGGACAAGTGAGGACCAACCTACATTGAATTCCACGACCGCCACAAGATATGGCCATATCCCATTTACTGGAAAGAGGGGATAGTAAATGTAAATGCACAGTACAATATCAATAATAATGATGATGATGCTTCGTGCAATTCGGTTTTGCTGCTTCCCTGTTATTATGATTATTGTTTTTCCCTTTTACTATTTATCACTCGTATCAGCATGATTTTGCAGAATAGTTTGCCACTGTTGGGTGATGCTGCCCAAAACGAAGTTGCCATCTAGATGTCTTTTCAGGTTAACAAGAGGGGAAAATGGTGTGTCTTTGATTTTTCTTCATCCATGTTCCTTATCGTCTCGTTGTCCATTCGTTTCTTGTCTTGTTATTTTTCCCTTTTTTATACAAATGGTGGTGGCAGCTTTACACCCCATATATTAAAATAATCTGCTAGGTGAAAAGGAGATCAGCAGCGTTTTAAAAATGAAATAAATATGTAGTACCGTAAGATTCAAGAGGTCAGGTATGTGCTTTATATGGTGATGGATCATTCGGTTGGAAAACTTTCTAGCCCTCTCAATTGTGAAAGCTGCTTTAAATTGGCCATTAAGATCCATCCTCTTCTTGTTTGCCCGGGAAAATGGAATTAAAAAGCATAAAACCCTTCCTTTATCTTCTTTTTGATTAATTCTTTCTAATTGAAAAGATGGGTATAGCCATGAGAAAAGAGAAATTAGGCCCGTTCAGCAGTTCAAGGAAGATGACCAAAACAGAAGCCTATAAGAAAGGTGAAGGCATGAAGAAACCACCAAACCCAACCCCTTCCAAGAGATGAAAAATTCATCAAAACAAATAATATAATTATGAACACCCTTGCAAAGGATAATCTTTTCAAAGGAATAAATAAAAAGGCAGAGTGGAGCGATATTTTTTTCACACTCTTGCAAGGTTCTTTTAGGAGCTGAAGTGCTCTCATATCAAACACGGTGAAGAGATTCTACCCCTTTTGCCTCTAAGTTGGTGTGCAATAATTAAAGGAGTAAAAGGAATTAATCTGTCTCTGTTGATGGAGCCAATAACAGGGAATGGCTTGGCGCCAGTGTGCAGTACCCGAGGTTTTCTTTTAGCCTTTGATCACAATTATTAATTAATTAATAGATGATGGCTATTGGGTTGAAGAAAGAAGCAAGGTAATATGTAACTTTGCTTGGCCTAATGAACGGATCGTGCTTCCTGGAGGGATAAGTGAAGGGAAGGAAGAGAATTTGTTGTGTACGACGTTGGGGAAGATGAGCAAATTCCAACGAAGAAGAGAGGTCAACAAATATGGGTGATGGGCAGTTGAGGCCAAGTCCACACCGTGAATGGAAAGGAAAGGCATCTCTCTCAAAGTCCAACAATAATATAATAAGGAGTCGCCTGTACTGTGTCTGTGCTGGATTAACTTAAGTCGTAGGATGGATGATCCTTTTCATCACAGTTTGTCGCAGTGCATGTCGTCTTTTGAGCTTGGATTTGCGTTTGACAAGTTGAGGTCACGTGCTCAATCAAGTGTAAGTGCGTGTGACTGGCCTATAATGTCTCTCAAGTCAAAGCGTCATTAAACTAATCACACAATAATATATATATGTAAGTTAGCTGAGTTATTCCGACACAAATGCTTAGATAAGAAGGAAGCACATGGGACGAGCCTCGATGTAATGTGAAAGGGTTCCTCCTACAACTGTCTTTTTGCCTCCATCATTCATATATACCTCTATTTCTGTGTGCACTGTCCACTCCAATGACTTTCTTTTTGGGGAGGCGCTGCTTTCATGGCTTTCTCTTGAGCACTGTATTCATAATAAGGTGACATTTTAAAATTAATTGTTGAATCATGTCCGCATTGCCCGTAAATGACTATCCAAGTGGTTTCTCAATATTAAACCCAATATTAGCCCAATTACTCCACCATATTACTGGCCCAAAACTCTCCGTAATATATTACCATGAAAGGGAGAAAATACTGTTTTCAACCCATAAGAAAACTCACATCCATATATTCATATTGGTATGTTTGGATAGCCTTCATAAGTGCTTTTCAATCGTTATTTATAGAATACGAGGTAGCTTTTACGGTTTACGAAGTCAATATTTTGAGGAGTTTTATCTCGATTTACGTGAATCAAGCTTATGCTTATCAAACAAGCTTGATCTATTTTATTATTATTTACAAATCAAAACAAAGGTTCAAGTTCAACCCATGTAATTATATTTTTTCCATTCTTTCCTTAATTTTGTGGCATAATAAGTTTTACCTTATAAACAGCCCAATGACTATTAGGCCCTTCCTTCTTCCCGGTAATAGTTTATAAAGTATGTTTGGGATCACAATTGGGGATCCCAAAAGTGTTTATACACATAAGTCGAGACAATATTCATCTCACATATTTATCTCGTATATTGTAAATCACGATTAAAAAGCTAATTTTAAAGACTCAAATAACTATTCCAAACAAACATATGTTTTAGTTTCATTACCCTTTCTTGTAAACATATAGGATTTTTTTTTTTTTTTTTTGAACCGATGGATTGGACTCATTCATCAGTACACATGATATCCAATACTCCCATTATCGGATTAAGATAAAAGCCCAAAACCCTAAATAAACCTCTCCCTATTCAGACAAAAAAAAATTGGACAAAAACAAGAGGCCCACTCTTGAATCGAATGCTAATTCTATTGTTGATTTGTTGATAAACAAAAACATTACTGACGCTTACAGCTTAGTTTTTACTCAGATTCAAAGAGCTTGATGGAGAACACTTGGGACAAAGAAGTCGATCTGCCTTTAGTCCGCTGCTATCCAGTCCATTGCCGATCATTCTCTTAAAACTATATTATTTTGGTGTAATTTTAGGTGTAAAGTGATGAGGTTGATCTTTTTCTTTTTTAAAATGGTGTCTAGTATTTTTTTTTAAGTATTTTTTTGAAAGTATATAATATCTTAAAATATTTTTTAAGTAGCATGCAGTATTCTAAAATAATTTTTTGTACTTTAACCCCTTAAAATATTTTTTCAGCTGTACCCAATGTCTTACCAGACTAATTGCAGTTCTACCCTTAATTATTTTTTCAACTCCAAAAATTACTTTAAAATATTTTTTAGTACTTTTAACCCTTTAAAATATTTTTTCAGTTGTACCCCATGTCTTAGGAGACTGACTACAATTTTACCATTAATGTATTTTTTGTTAGTAGTAACGAGCATCCAAAACTTAGGATACTAATTTATTGATTTTCACTCACTCTAAAATATTTTTCCAGTAGCACCTAATATATTAAAATAATTTTTGGAGCTGAAAAAATAATTAAGGGTAAAATTACAATCAGTCTAATAAGACACTGGGTACAACTGAAAAAAATATTTTAAAGGTTAAAGTACAAAAAGTTATTTTAAAATACTGCATATTACTTAAAAAATATTTTAAGATATTAGATACTTTCAAAAAAATACTTTAAAAATATTAGACACAATTTAAAAAACAAAAAATCAAATCCATCACTTTACACTCAAAACTATATCAAAACTGTATAGTTTTGAGAAAAGAATTGGCGGGAGACTGGATAGCAACGAACTAAAGCCAGATCCCCAACAAGTACAACATATCTCAAGGGATCAAAATTATCTTACAGATACTTTGGCATGTCATTTACTTACCTGAGTGCCGAAAGAAAGCATGGGAATTAATTCCCCATTAGTTAATGTATTTTAGGCGAAAGCCTTCTTTGCATTAAAAAAATTAAACAATTCAAATTCATTAAAAATATTTTTCTTTTAACAAATATCAAATCCAAATTTATTCAAATTCAGAAGACAGCTCAGTATTCTTATTTTAAATTTTTCTCTGACCTAAATAAAAGGAGTTCAGAATCAAAAGTTAAAAAAAAAACACAAATAAACAAACAAAGGACCCGCATAACCCTTCAACAGAAGGTTCTGATCTGGGGCAGATTTAAGCGAACGTTGGATAGATTGATCAGCACTAACAGGATCACATAGATCAAGGGTCTAACATGCCAGTATCAGTTTCTTTCCAACTCCATTTCTCCTACGCTACATTAGATAAATTAGACGAATGACTATCCCTGTAATAAAAAACCAACCCCTATTCTTTTTATCCTTTTTAGGTGAGAAAGTAAACAATGTAATTTTGACTTAACCAAATGAGTATCTCTCAGCGTCTTAAAGATTCTTTAGCTTCCACACTTCGATCTCTAGCTAGAGCCTTGGCTAAGGAATGAATCCGTTCTTAAGAGCCTCCAGGCAGTAACTATCTTGTTCATTTAATGATCGAATAGATAATCAAAACGCATAATGATATATATACACCATATGCCAATTTGCCAATCGAAGACCCCACCAAAAGATAAACACCATGAAGATGTGAAGTTTCCACCGAAGAGTATGCATACCGAGGCTGAAAAGCAATTATTCTAGATGAATCCTGTTTGGTACCGGGATTTACAAGCGCGAGGCTATCGGCGACCAACAAATCTGGCGGGACTGAAGTCTTTTAGATCAACAATGGAAGAATAGCCATCAATTACAAGTTCAGCCATGGCAGCTCCGGTGGCAGGACCATTTAGAATGCCCCAGCAACTATGCCCCGTGGCCACATAACAACCCTTCATACCTGGCATTTCTCCGATCACCGGCACCCCATCATCCGTGCACGGCAAGAAGCAAGCTTGCTCTGCCTTCACCTCCGCCTCTCCCCCCAAATGGCTTGACACGGTCCGAGCCACTCTCTTCAGCATTCCAATCGATTCTGAGTGTCCTCTCACCTCCTCTGGATCATCTGGCACTTCTTCCTCGGCCGACATCCCGCACAAATATACCTCCCCTGCCAATTAATGCCATTTCCTATCAGCCATCTTTCCTTTCTGATTTTTCAATCTTACTCCTATAACCATTATGAGGTTAAACTAGAATTCAGCCCTAATTTATATTTATATGCTCTTCGTTAAGCTGTGAACTAGTGCACTATGCATAATTCGGGGATCCAAATCAAGTGGTGTACAAATTAGTGGTGCTATTTTACAGTTTTTTACTCAATTGATATTTTACGTTAGAAGATAAAGCAAAGTGTACCAAAAGCTCGGCAGTGGCATACCTGTGGGGCGAGGGTAAACTTCAGGGTCGATGGGCTTTCCTCCATGGAACGGGTAGTATCTGAGGAACAGAGCGTGAGGGGTTATGTCACTTACTTCTTTGGGCTTTAAAACAATGCTATGTGCCTTTAACCCATACACTCTAAACAACGATGACAAAATTTCCAAACGAGCAGACCAAGGACCAAGTGCCAGTACCACAGCGTCTCCGTCGATGACTCGTCCACCTTCAAGCACCACGCCTCCAATTTTACCTTCATCTAACCTCACGCGTTCCAATTTCCCAATCACAACCTCGACCCCATGATTTTCCACGGCCCTGCTGATTAGTGTGCGAGTAAAGAGTTGGGGATGTACTTGAGCCGTGGTTTCTGGAGTCCCAATCTTTCTGGAACTACCACCAGGTCCATCGACCCACGACGGGAGGATGGATCCACGAGAGGATTTGGAAGTGTAGGTAGGATTATCTGATTCGGTGAAAGAAACGCTGAGAGTGGTGAGGGGTCTGTAACCGTAGGATTGAGAACCATTCAGCTCTTGAGAGAGGGAACGATGGAGATGAAAACTGGCATGAGCGAGGGAAGCCAAGGGTCCTCCGTCGCACCAATCGAGGGCGAGAAACCCACCGGCTTTTCCAGAAGCCGCGCAGGCGACGTCACACTTCTCAACGAGAGTGAGGACGGCGCCCTTTTTGGCCAGAAAGTAAGCCGTGCACACCCCTATAACTCCGCCACCACACACGACCACTCGCTTAGGAGGCTCGTGCGGCTCCATAGTGAGTGAAGACGACCGAACCAACCCTACCGGCGAAATTGAGAATCGGTTATGTGGGTTGGGTCGCGAAAATGGAACGATCAGTGACCGTGGAGCTACCACCGCCAGATTCATAGTGCCTAACTGCCTATATGGCTGTGTTTGGTTGGAGGAAATTTTAAAATAAATTCACATCCCTCTCTTTATTTTATGTTAAAGATTCCCTTCTTCCCCCTAATAAATTCAAACAAAGTAACATATTTTCCCTTCTTCTCAAACTAAACACACCTTATGAGGGCCCGTTTTGGTACAAGGGATATATGATGAAGGAAAAGAAAGAAAAATAAGTGAATGGAAATGAAGGGAATATTGGAGGGAACTTAAAAATATATCTTTGTTTGATAGATATGAGAAGGTAACTTAGATTGAAGGAAAATGAGAAGTTTGATAGAAAGATAATGGAGTGACGGAAATGGGAAGAATACGTAAAATACCCATAACACTCTTATAATAAAGTAATTAAAAAAATGGGTTAAATCGATTTACTCCTTTTGTAAATCGATTTAGTTCACATTTGAAAACCTAGCTACTCTCGGCCAGATTTAATAAATCGATTTACAACATCTCATAAATCGATAATTTACTTTACAGTTAAAAATTTAGTTACTATCGGCTAACTTTTGTAAATCGATTTACAATGGCTTATAAATCGATTTACTTCACATTTAAAAACTTGGTTCCTCTCCGTCAGTTTTGGTAAATTGATTTACAATGTCTCATAAATCGATTTATTTTATGTAACATCTTTGATTTTTGTGAGGCTTAGAGTTAGTTATAGTCTAGATTTTATTTAAGCAAAGAATATAAAATCAGTTAATAATTTAAACGAAGCATCAAGTTCTAAATATTTATTCTAAAGAAGAAGATGATGATGATACAAAATGACACATCTTCTTAAAATAATTATTTAAAAAACCATATTATGAGAATAAATAAAATAAAACAAAGAAAATATGTCAAATTACTACTGTTATTATTATTTAAAAAATATATTAATAGGAGTCAGCCCTAATTCTAATATCACTCCTATAAATACCCTACTATCCCCACTTATTGAGTATTCCTAGGCGCCACACCACACAAAATCTCCAGATCACTTCTCTTTCTCAGGCTCTACTTGTTCTTGCTGCTCCATTGTTCCTCTTAATTTTCTTGTGGTCTCTTCTTTCTTTTCTTCTATGTTTCAAACTCATGTGTCTTGTCTTCACTTTTTCTCACCTAAAAATATCACATCGCTATAATAAAAGGTAAATTTAAATTAGACTTTTTGATATGTACCCTCACTCCATTGTACTGTGTGTATGAGTGCCCATTCAATACATTTTTCCGACTCCCTTTCCTTTCCTTCATTTTTATGGTGCGTGCTGATATATGCACATATATCTATTTTTTTATTTAAAAAAAACAAACAACCATGTTTTCATCCAGATTAGTGTTCATATGTGAAAATTATCCTTGAAAATCCCACTTGCCTCTTGGATTTTGTTTTATTTTATTTGTGGGTGTATCTATTTTAGATCTTCATTTTTTTTGTGAGAAACCGTTCCACAATATATTTATCTTTGTCCCATATTTTCTTATTCTTCTTTTTTTTACCTCCTCTCTCTTAGTATTAAAAAACTAATACTATGTCCTTTATTCCTTTCTATTTTCACCACCTATTGTCACCTCTTCCTTTTTTTTTTGTCATAAATATAATAGTAACCTTTTGTCTAGTGTCTCCCCCCCCCCCATTGTGTCTTGTGTATTTCTAATATGCAACATTGAGCCCTACCTTGTCTATTGCTACCAATCAGCCATTGCCCTCAAAACCCACATGAATATAAAGTGTACTTATATGTAATATGGTTCTTATATTTAAATCTTTTATGGTAGGCATAAATGATTTCTACCTTCAGCTAATGTAAAATTTTAAAAGGAAATATCTTGGTCTGAATAACTAAGTCTGATTTTTACAGGGTAGCTTTAAAACTATACTAATGTTTTAGAGTAGCTTTATAATAGTTTTAATTAGTATATTAATAGATATTTATGTGTTTGATTTGTAGACTCTTATTAAGAGCTTTGGAGTAGCTCTTGTGTGCTTACTTGTGAGTTAGGGAATAGAGGTAACTCTGAATATTCTTCCATATACCTGTGAATTGTGTATGATTGTGAATGACTATATTTTTTTAAAAAAAATGGATTGAATTATATGTATATGTGTATGTATTGTAATTTCTCAAATAAATAATGTTACAGGTAAATTTTTCTATAACTTATTTTATTCACATATTTAATAATTTAATTATAATTAATGTATTGTTGGATTATTGTTTCTTTTTTAGCATGTTTGAATATGTGACAATATTTTATACGAATGGAAGCATGATTTATTGTACCCTATCTTTTAATTATATTATTGGTAGTTAAAAATAACTGTCATGGCAGTTGCATTTGTGATGCGTTATAGAGTAAGGAGAAAATTTGTATGTTGAAATCTTTTACAATGTGGTATGTCATCACCCGGTGCACAGTAGATGTCACTTGTAAATGCCCCTTATTCCATGTTTTCCTTTGGACGAGATTGCATTAGAGCTGTGGAACATGTGACAACTCCTTAGTTGAATTCTTTTAAGGAGGGGAGCCATAGTCCAGACTTAAGTTTTACACATTTGCCCTAGTGTATCTTAAAAACTGGTGAGCTTGGGACAACCAGTCAAATATATGGGTTTTTGTTGGACTATGTATCAGCATATGGCTCCATTCAGTGGTATAAGGATGGACGGTAACATAAGGGAGGTTGCATCTTGCATGTTGTATAGTTATATATTACTTGTTGTGATAACAATTAGGGTTGATCATATGGACCGGACCAGACCAGACCAGACCGAGTTAGACCTCAACCCAAGGTCTAGTCTGAAAAGTACCTTGGGCTGAACAAGATAGCCCGAGGTTCGGCCTGGTCCAACACCAGCCTGAGCTCGGGCTAGACCAGACCAGGTCAAGTGGACTGCATGAACCAGTCCAGACAATCCAGCTAAATCTTAAGAATTCCTTAGCAATTGGTTCCAAATGAGGTAAATCAACTATGGGGAGTAACAAAACTTATACGGAAAGCAAGTCAAGAATAGAATGGCACAACAACATTAATGATATAGATGATAAAGCATTGGTGTGTGAGTGAGGGGGTTTTTAAATCTTTGATAATGGGGAGAATCTGATAGCACAGCAGAGCAAGTCAAGATTTTTTTTCCTTTCAAAATGGGGATCACAACGAGCAGAGCATACTTTGCAATTATAGGAACTGAAACGGAGAGAAGAATGTATAAGAACCGAGAGCCAGACGCTGAGATCTAAAGCCAGAGATCAAGACGGTGGGATCTGAAGCTTGAGATCGAAGCGCCGAGATCAAGACTCCGAGATCGGAGGCGCCAACAGCTTGGCAATACTGATTTACTAAACTCTGATATGATCTCATGAGGCATGAGCTAACGAGCTTTGATTGCAAAAGAAAAGGAATAAATGAATGAGAAATGAGGATTGAATTAATTGAGTTAATGAGGAATCAGGAGAGACCCACGCATGCACAAGCCACATGCCCACAGTCCCACATGGCCATAATCAAAGGCAGCTTGTTTGCCACTGGTGGATTTTTTCTTTTTAAAATTATATATCGGGCCATAATGGACCAGTTCAAGAGGACTGAGGCCCTGGTCTGAAGTCCAGTCTAGCCCGAGCAAATCAGTCTGGTCTATTAAAAGATGCTCGGACCAATTTTTTTCTATCATACTGGACTACCTAGACCATTGGATTTTTTGATCATCCACAATAAAAATATAGATCGACGTAATGATGATTAAATTAGTAATTGTCTAGTATGAGGATTATGGTACATGCAAATATATACATACTCAATTTATTCTTTTTATCATATGTGATTTGTTTGTGTATGGTATAAATTTTCAGTAGTTACTGAGACATAAAATATCATCCCTTATATTAACATTTTTCAGGTAATTGTTCTAGTATGGAGTAAGGGAATGCACCTATGAAGTGAGCCTTAAAGGCTCTCTTGTGCTCTTAGAGCACATGTTATATGTCATGACGCTACAAATTTTGTATTTTATTTTGTTTTATTGAAATATTTTGAGAATTTGATTTAACACTGTAATGTGGGCCTTACTTGAATTGATTCTGTATTGTAATAATTTGGATGTTGAACATCTTTATTGATGATATTTCAAATACTTTGGTTAAATATTTGGTTGTTTGGTTTGAGGTGTTATACTTTACAATTGAAAATTTAATTACTCTCGGCTAATTTTTGTAAATCGATTTACAATGGCTTATAAAATCAATTTATTTCACATTTGAAAAATTGGCTGCTCTCAGCCAGATTTGGTAAATCGATTTACATTATCTTATAAATCGTTTAACATTTCTAATTTTATTCACAACTGATTCAAAAAAATTGCCACTGCTCACACAATAAACAGAGCACACTCTCATCTTATTCAAAATAGGCAAACTTTGTCAGTCTTTCATGTATTTTCCCTCAATAATACCCACAACACATTTGAAACACAAAATCATGGTTTACTATCATTTAAATAACATTTCTCATTGAAACCGGAAGTAATTGAAATAAAATGGCACTAGTCACACAATAACCAAAACATATTCTCATCTTATGCAAAATAAGCAAAATAATGCATAGGTCATAATGAAACACACAAAAACAATGCATCTTTTCATTTATATAACAAATAACACTATAATCACAATATCACTGTGCGCACATCCATACCAGAATGAACAAACCACAATATAAAAAGTAAAATACACACCGACCGCCCATTACCTCTTCTCCAACTTCAAACTCCATCGCTGCTATGTTGTTTCGTCTTCCATATCATTTTCCTCACAAACTCCTTTCACCTAGGCTTTAAGCTCGTCCCAACTCTATTCATTATCATGTTTTTAAAAAGATAAATTTATCCTCAAATTTTACTGTCCTTAGAGGGAACTTGAATGGACACTACTTTTAATAGGAACTCAATTTCTCATGTTTAAAGGAACATTTCTGCTAGCAGGAATTTAACTTTTAGAAACTTTTGACACCAAACAGTTGAACATCCTAATGTTTCGTGTCCCTCCCTCAAATTCCTTGCACCAAATGGGTCCTACGGCTCTCTGTTCGTCCTCCGTTTCGGAGCTGACGCGGAGGCTGCCCGCTATTTACTCGAACAAACCGGCTTCTTTTTTGGATGCTTTTCTACTTTTGTATGGGCTGCCCGCCATTAATGAGCATCCAAACAAAATGTTGATGAGGTTCTGTTAGGGATTTAAAAATTCTCAGGCCCAGAATGAGGCCCGTGACATCAAGAGTCCAACTTCATTTCTTGAGCACACAGCCTTGCCCCCAACGATAACCAGTTTTTCACTCATTACAGTTACGATTATGCGAAACCTTGCGGGGAAATTGAGGGTGAGAAGACTAAACACTATTATTGAGGATGAGATACAATTAATCTTATACTCGTCACACCTTGTGAATAATTTTTTTGTTGTTGTCGTGAATAATTATATCGCAGGGCGTGCCTGAGGTTTTGTGTTCTTCCCAGTCAGATTTTCTCTGGTGATATTTCTGAATGCAGCGGATGACACGTAGGATATTTCTCCACTTCTATATTCTTATCCACAACCTTAAGAAACGTTAAGAGCTGTATTCACTAGTGCCCTTCCAAAGCTTAATTTTAACATTTATTGTCGTTGTCGTTTTATCTGGCGGGCATTAGAACCTTGTATATGCTATGTAACGTCAATCATAATAACATTCCCACTCCCACTTTTCTTTTATCACCCCCCCCAACGAACAAACAAACAAATTCTGCTTTTGAATTGGATTTCTTTTAGTCGCATAGATCAGAATTAACATAGAAATAAAATAAATTTCAGTAATCAGATAAAAAACACTTAATTCAATGAATAGATCAACGGCCCTCATCAAATACGCGCATCCTTGACATTTAAGTGATGAACTCCTGTTACTCTCTCTGTCCGGTCCTAAATATAAAATAAAGTTGATTTTTTTTAAGATATTAAGAAAATTAAATAAATTATTTAATCATATCATATGTTATGTATCCTTAGATAATATATCAGTTTACTTATACAAAATAATTTTTTAAAAAAATGATAAATATAAATAATTTAAAATAATTTCATTAACTTTCCCAATATTTCCTAAAAAATCAACTATATTTTATATTTAAGATAAGAAGAGTATTAATCAACATCAATACATGAAATAATATATAAGTAGTTATTTACAAATGGTGAGAGGTGCACGAAATTCATCCGTGCCAAGCCCACTCTACTTGTTGGAATATGCCTCCAATTGATTTTTTTTTTTTCCAACCAACTTCCTTTTCTTATTGCTCTTTCTCCCCAACGTCCTCGAGTCATATTGGTCCCCAGACAAGTTAAATCACAAAATAATAAATATCTTCCGTTATGGTTGTTTGGTCCAGAAAAATAAATCCTGTTGTGGTTGTTACTTGTTAGTTAGAAAAATATAACAGGTCAGGTTCTAATCTGAAATTTAAAAAAAAGAAATGGAGGTTCACAAATTTTAAATCTATAAAGCATTTGAAAAATCAGCATTGCCATTCAGCTTATCGTTAGCTTCACTTGCACCAAGTTGTTATCGATTTCTTTAAGTATTATTGTTCCTATCTTACTTTTTCAATTTTTTAATCTTTAGAAGCTGGAAAACAAGAATAAGAAGGAAGAGAAAAGTAAGCAAAGTTAATTGCCAATCAATTCATATATGTTTGTGATGGGAACTGCAATATTACATTAATAATAACAATAATACTCCATAGTCATTTTTATAAGTAACTTTTTTTTTTAAGGCTGATTATTAATATAAGCAGCTTTATTCTTATATCTCAGAATTTAAACTACATTTTCTTTTTTTACTCCTATTAAATATATATCTCTATATTAATTATCCCCACTCATCATTAATTCTCTTTCATTTATCATTTATTACTCATTTTCTCTCATACTTTTTACTTATTCTCTTCTATACCATTTTCATAAATAGGGACATATTTAGAAAGAAAATAAAATTTTTGATGTATTTATTATTTTTAACTAAATTAGTTTTGCTGGATAAAAAAAAAGGGGGTTATCTATATATATCTACCTCATGCTTCCACCAAGTTTGATGTTGAAAGTCCCTTTATTTTTTTATATATATTAAAAAAATTAAAGAAGCAAACAAACGTTCCACTTTCATTCAACTTGCATTTTTTTTCGTTCAACTTTCACACTCTTGTTTGTCTGGTTTTTTGGAATATGACTCCACAATTTTAAACCACCAGGATTTTATAGCTAGCAGCCCATGGTTTTCTCTCCATCCGCCTTTCCCTATCAAAATATCTTACCCTTCTTTTTTCTATTAATTTATTATATAAGTCATTTTTGTGGGAATTAATTGGGTTCTGTATAATATGACCGAAACCTATCCCTTTTACGCAAAAGGAATAAAAGGGCGGTTCTCTTATGCGTGGAAAAAGTCTCCTCCCATAGATCAGCTTGTGTGATAAATTGAGATGTAAAGCCTTTAATTTTCAAAGTCTGCCCAAAATAATAGTTACGTTACAGTTAGGAGTCAACTTGTTTGAATATTACTTTGCTGAGTTCACTCACAGGGCAAACATCATCCTTTGAATTGGACGCGATGTCTGGCTGTTTTTCTTCTCAACCACTCATTTTTTTTAAGGTCAATGTCTTAAATGGAGACACTGTTTATGTTCCAGAGCTAATTTGTAATTTGTCAAATCTCCCCTTTAGCCTCTGTCCGAACATCGTATATATCGTCTCATCTTGTGTTTCGCCTAATTCTTGATTATCTATAGTAAATGTGCCAAATATAGACCACCACGCACAGTTCTCATAATTGGTGCACTTCAGCTGACTTTGAAATTATACATATACAGGATTTAAAGTAATATGGTAGTATACGTTGAATGTTTAAAATATAGTACGGCTAATGAGGAATATAATTTTTATATTGAAACGGGAATTTTCGGTGGGAATAAATAACAATCATGTCTGAAAACGAAAAATGGATAACGAAATTAAGAGAGAGAAGAAGAGGATTAGGTAGCAAACATTAATGATGAAGAGTGACGACCAAGTCTTGTACTTGGTATAAAACCAACAAAAGAAAGAGGCTTTTAATTTTTTTGATGAAAGAGGAAAATGGAGATGACTTCGTCAACCTCAGTAGTGGCAAGTAAGTAACAAGAACAGCTGGGTGGCTAATCATAGCCTTAGATGCAAGCGGATCAATAAGGCCCTTAACAGTTACATGTCACTATCACCAGTACAAGAAGAAGAAGAAGAAGGAGAAGAGAACCACCACAGATTATACGATTAATTAATATTATCAAACATATATGTGGATGGATTATCAAATGAGAAGTTTGAATAATTGGTGGGCGAAGGAGAGGGTCCCAGGAGACACAAAGGGCTATAAAAAAAGAAGCAGTCTAACTAATTAATAAATGAGCATTATATTATTCAGAAAAAGACCCTACATTCCAATCAGAACAAAGCAGCAACACTGGTATGTGTATATAAACGCCCTTAACTTTTTATCCTTTTTTCTGTTCACACCTGAACCCTGCCCTTTGCTTGTCCCACACGAACAAAAACCTACCGTCCGCTTAGTGCACCGTTGAATTTCTTCGTAGTATCATTTTTGCTCGTTTTAATTTCCTCCTTCTGGCCGGCTCCTCTACCCTATCCCTAACTGCTACCATAATATGAAACTATTTTCCTTTTTTTTTTTTTGTGTGTCTATCCTTCCTACCCCACTATACACACCACTTAATTAATTAATTTGCACATTATTCTTAAACGTTTGTTTCTTTTTTTATTAAAAGACAAGAACCAAAAGAAAAAAAGAATGGCAGAGGTAGCTTGATTAGGTTCCAAATGGCTTCCCTAAATTCAGAAATTGAAATCTGCATCATCATAAGACATCAAAGTGGAGCTTTGGATGGGCTTCTTTCCAACTGTAGTAATCATGATATTCAAAGTTGAATCTTATCTGCAAATCTATCATCACGTACTGCTTTTAGTGAATAATTAAATTAAATTAGTTATTGTGTGTGGGGATTGTGTTTACAGCTTGATATTAAACATAAACAATATGAATAAATCATATAGGCTACAAACTTACTAATCAAGCTCCTAGAATCGAAAGGACAACGACCTTTCATCTAACCAAACCACATAACAAGGGGAACACTGGGTTCCACTCCTTGACAAAAAGCCCATATTATTGGAAGACCCTATATATATATTCAAGATTAGGGTACTGATCGTGGATCTATCATAGAGCCTCCTATTTTATTTCTGACTGCATCTGTGAAGATATTTTTGTTTGTTTCTGTATTCCTAACTGCCTTTTTGCGAGATGCCATTCAATGAAAACACAAAATTTTGGACTATTCCTTGTGGTTTTGGTATTTCTTTTTCTCCTTACAAATTAGCACCACACCCACCACCGCGTATCTGACGTATTCAAAACAATATCTTCTTCTTCATATCACCTTCTCCAATAATGGCCCCTTTTTCTTTCACCAATGATTACATGTTTGTGGGTTTGCGCTTTTCATCATCTACGTTAGGCTGCACCTTCCATGTTTAATGGATTTTTAAAAAAAAACAAATCATAAGGTGGCTAGGGTAATAGATTTGTTGATGGGTTTGTGTCACAGTACAGGCCTTGTTGGTTCAATTATATTCATGTGCTTTGGTTTCAACTTTTCGAGACCAATAGCCGCTTGGTTTTAAATGGAAATGAATGGAGGAAGAAAATATGGAAGCTTAGGGTTAATAACTTAATATAGCCAAGTTAAATAATGAATTCCATTTATTTCTTGGGTAGGTGACATTTGCTCTGTGAAGTGCACATTATCAATCATATACAGGCTTAAAAAAACCCGAAATGGATCGTGAATATTGAAGCAGCACTGTGTTGTATTTAATAGAAAATTAAAGAGGTTAGGAGGTGTTAAAGGGAAAACTAATTTCTCAACGTTACGCACAATGCCATAGAGACAAGTTGTTATTACGTGACAATCTCAAATGAAGAGATGAATCATCATAAAATCAATTAGTGATAAAATTCGGTAAATTTTAAGAGAAGAGCCCCGGTATCACAGAAGTAAGAAAAGTCAAAGACGGTGCTCTATGTATTTAGTTTGAGGAAAATAAACAAACAATTATACACAGAGAAAATACTAATAATAATGAGAAGAGGAAGGAGAAAGCGTGAAGAAAGGGAATGTACAGAGACATGAAAAACAAAGGAAAGGTCCAATAAAAGTGATATGCATAGATTGACGAGCAGAGGAGGTTGGGTAGACAATATCAGAATATCTTTTTTCCTGTCTGCTATATTAATACGAGGGAATCACAACTCCTCAATGTTCGTGCTTTTCACTTGCAACATATGGCATTGGCATGGCAGTTTCAAAATCGAACACGTCTTCGTCCACTAATATCCTTCAACTTTTCACATTTTCATCTTCAACGTAACAAAACTAACTATGTTCTTTACATCACTTCCATTTGCCTCATATTATAATTCAACTAACTAAAGCACCGTCACATCTCTCACCTACCCGATTTTCTTTTTAAAAAAACTCCCCATCAACTTTATCCAACAAGTAGTTCAGGGTCAATTATCTCTTTATTAAAAATAGTTTTGATTCTCTTTCTCCCGAGTTCTTTTCTTGTGATTTCTATTATTGGGTTTTAAAACGAGTTTGCATGGTGAAAGATTGATGGTCTTAATTAATGAATGAAAACGTACCATTAAACCCATCGCTTTTCTAGTAATAAAAGAATCCATTTTTCACGCGGTAATATACCTTGCGAATGAACCCCAGGCACAAGCTTTTGACTGACAGATCAAAATATCCAAATTAGTGCAATTTCTTTACGGACCAGCTTGAAAAATAAATGCAGTGAAAAGGCAAGCATGACACGAAGCAAGCAAAGGGATAATATCTCCCGAGTGTATTTTTAGTTCCATAACAAAACGACGCCGCGCATAAGTTATTAGTGATAAATGAATAACATTCACGTGACGTATATATCATCTACCAGTCACCGGAGGAATGAGTCAGCCGTAAGGTAAAACTGTGAAAAGAGGGAAGCATTGAAAGGAAGCAGGCAAAAGTTAATTCCATCGAAATATTTTCAAATCTGTGCCTGACGGTTTTTTCCCCCAACTCGTAAAGAGGGCAGAATTGGGATTGGATTATACTCCATAAATATATGTTTGTTTGTTAGGAAAAATTTAAAAACAAAGAAAAAGAAAAAGCAGAAGGAAACAAAAAAGGCAGAATGCGAGATAGCTGGCAAAGACGCATCAAAAGGATTTTCGCCATAAAAAAATTATTTAAAAAAGAAAAGAAAAGAGGAAAGAAAAAGAGGGGCGCAAACAAAATGATAGGAAAAGAAAAGGAGTGAGAGGAGGAGGATGAAGGGGAGAAGCAGGCGTGGAGTATAAAGTGGGGGATGGGAGAAAACGACAGGATGGATAGTGGGGCCCATCTCAACTAACCATTTAAAAAAAACGAAGAAGAAGAAGACGTGGAGAGAAACAAGGGCAGGACATGGGGACAAGCTGCTGTCTGAGGTTGAACCGTCAATTTCCGGTACCTACGTGGCAGCGTGAGAGCCATCGTTACAACTGTTTTTGGCCTCGCAACCTTCTTCTGCCTCGCTCCGTCGTTTTCCACGTGCCCTAAAACATCTCAATTACGCCTTTCACCTCTCGGTTCACTAAGGGCATGTTTGGTATGATGGAATTGGGGGTATGGAATTGGAATTGGAATTGGAATTGGAATTGGAATTGGAATTGGAAATCAATTATATGCTTAAGTTTGTTTGGTATGATGGAATTGGAAATTTTTGCAATTCCATGTGGAAGCCAAATCTCTCCAATTCCATCAAATTGGCTTCCACCTAAAAAGCAAAGATTTGCAATTCCATGTACTTAAATCTAGGTCAGGGTACTGGGTTAAGGGTTAGTGGGTCAGATCGGAGTTAAACCGAAGCTAAACCAGGGCCAAACCGGTGAAAAATTGAATATTTTAGGCTTATTAATATGAAATTTCTTTTTTAAAAAAAATAAAAAATATTTTTTTATTAAAAAAACCTAACTGGAGCAATCAAAGTACTAGGTCAAAGGTTAGTGGGTCAGACTGGAGCTAAATCAGGGTTAAACCGGTGAGAAATTGAATATTTTAGTCTTATTAATATGAATTTTTTTTTAAAATAAAAATAATTTTTTATTAAAAAAAATATGTCCGGTCCGGGTTTAGTGACAATGGTTTTATCTCATTCCACTTTCTTAGATTAGCATATTGATAGTTTTACATTTTAAATATAAATATTAAACAAAAATAATATTTGAATTCCATGTACATACCAAACACACTTTTAAACCACATTTTCATTTCCATATCCATATCCATTTCCATTTCCATATCCATATCCATCAAAACCAATTCCAGTGTACCAAACGGGCCCTAAGTCACCGTTTAGTTTACGGAATTGGAAATAATGTAATATAATGTATTGGAATGTAATATAATAATGATTATATAATTTATTTAGTTCGTCATCAAGAAAATATGATGTATATATATACAAACATTTGGTTGAATTACATAAAACATGAGAATAATATAACAATAACAAAATTATCCCCTTTTACACATATAGTAATATATATGTTAGGTTCATGATAATTTTTTTCATTTTGTGCAGTGTATATGGTGGACTCATAGTAATTTTTTAATATTTAATGGTGAAAATATTATACAATGTATAAATTAGATTCATGTTAATTTTTTAGTGTTTAATGATGTAAATATTATTTAATGAGATATTTTAATATTTTTTAACAGTGGAATATAATTTTTAAAAAATTTTTAAATGAGAGAATATTTCTTTAATATTTGTATTATTAATTATTTTTTAATATTTAATTATGGTAATTAAAATTATTTAATATTTAACCATATTTATGAGTAGGCACTTTGGTGAAATTAACAAATTATAATGGCAATAGTGTCATTTTCACTGGATTACGGGATGTCTGCATTCTCATTCATCGATCCTTGTAATGTAATCATGATTACAAAATGTAATCATTTTTACATTATATAAGTCTAACCAAACAGTGTAATTGTGCTATTACATCAGGATTACATGTAATCCCCTCTCATATAATCAAACCAAACAGATCCATATATTTGATAATGCTGCTATCTCTCTTTAATATAAAGCTTATTTTGCAGCTGGCAAAAAAAAAATAAAGCTTATTTTGTAATTTAATTTTTTTATTAATTACAAAAGGTAGTATGATAGTTAATCACAATATTTACATGAAAAAAAACAAAAAAAAGACAAACCGATCCTCCCAGCGTGGAAATATCATACCGATCATTATAGACTGATTCTCCCAGTGGGACTCCATTATTATCTTAGATATAAGTAGATTGTGTGTCAAAATTTCTTTTTATTCTTTAATTGAGTGTACAGAGAAAAGCATATGAAGAATATATTAATAAATAGCTAAAAAAATATTTATAAATTTAATTAAATACCACTACATGGTAATGAATCTGAAATGTATGCATGTTTAACTATAAAATATGCACTCAACACCCATTTCCCCTAATTTCTACGCTTTACTAATAGTCTTCTCGCACTTAACACCCATCACTACTATAAAAAACATTTTTAACGTTCCTTTTTAGCCTTTTTAACGTCTAAAAAAAGAGGGACGCCTATACCAGGGATGTAAAAAAGTCAGGATACGGCGTCCTTTAAAAAAGGGACGTCTAAATTTTTTTTTTTAAAAAAAAATTCTCTTATATTTTTCACTGCCTAACAATTATAACCTACAGAAACAAGATTGAACAGTTTTTTATAAACCAAAATGTCCTTACAGATTAATATTGGTGAAGGATGATAAATCAAAATAAATCTACAATGAAGATAAATCTAAATCTTAACACAATAAAATACATATATAATAATCTCAGTTCAAAACTTAGCCTATAAAAAGAAAAAGTAATTATCCATACTTTTTGGCCACAGTAGGAGAGGGAGGATGGAGGCCAACGGCAGGAGAAGGAGGGAGGAGGAACCGACAACATCAAAGATCGAGGAAGAACAATGGTGACGAGCTTCAACAATGGAGAGGAAAAGAGGAAGACGGTAGATGGTGGTGGTGGAGATAGAGAAAGACGACTTTCAAAAAAAGAATAACGATAATGAAAGGGAGTAAGAGAGAGAGTTATAGAGGAAAATGAGTTTCAAGAGAGTGGTGGAAGATTCAGCTTCGAGAGAAAATGAAAGTTTTGAAATTTGAATCGAGGAAGCTAGCTTGCGGAGGTAGACATAACCTTAAAAAGAGTGATGTCAGTATTAATTTGACTGATTTACGTTACCTTTAGACGTTCCTTTTTGAATTTGGGACGTCTAAAGTAAAAAAAAAAGACTTTAGACGTCCCTTTTTAAAAAAGGGACGCCTAAAGTAAAAAAATTAATTTTTTTTAGACTTTAGGTGTCCCCTTTTAAAGAGAGAAGTCTAAAGTTACTTAATTCTTATCCATAATTACAAAAATGCCACTTCTTTATTTTTTACTTCCCTTTTTTAAAAAGGAACGTATTTTAGGGACGTAAAATCTACATTTTATAGTAGTGCATCCTTCCTTATTTGTGTCGTGGACATAATCATGTGTTACGATGTGTATCCAAAAAAATAATCATGTGTTACGATGGAGGTAGACATGAAACTGGCTATCATAACCTGATGGATGAATAATTTATATATATAACGTGCATGATTATAATTATACATGATGCATGAACTATGATTTAAAATATGCTAGTGGCGCGAAAAACAATATTCAAATCTAGCTAATACTTGGGTGTCATGATAGTTCTTGAAATATCTTTGAAAAATGCTGATGGATGAGCGTTTAAACATGGTTTTGGATATTGATGGCAAACAAAAAAAAAACAGAAAAATAGAAAAAAAAAACTTGGAACTCATCAAGGAATTCATGTCTAAGTCATACATTGTCATCATATTGAACATGACTTAACTTTCTGGTAAAATAATGGTTATAATATTTAAAAATAATTTTTTAATTATAATTTATGATATATAAAATAAATATATATAAAAAATTTTATTTTAACTTATGTAAAATCACTTATATATTTATAAAAATTTATTTCAAACATAGTAATATATACAGACACAAAGTGACAAAAACACAGCCTTATAAAAAGCTCGTTCGCGCGCATGAAACGTTCGTTCCAACTTCCAAGTGCTGCTGACGTCAAGAACTCATATTATTTATTTATAAAATATGAATAATGCACGCAGGTCACTTTAGACTGTTGTGCAAGGCATATGTCCATGTTCTAATTATACGGTACATGTTTAATTAGCAAGTCGATCTATCCTTTATCAACAGCGTAATATGTGTTTTTCCATTCATAAAAGTGCCTTTTCTTATTGTTAATTTTTTAGTTTTATTCCATCATACATACCCCATGAAGTTTTGCTGAATTTTCTATAACCAAACAAGCTTAATAGTAAATAATTTATTGATTGTTCAGAATAATAATTGAGATCTTTAAAAATAATTTTTAAATCATGATTTATAGTATATTAGGTAAGTATGTGAAATGAGTGTTATATCAACTTATATATATAAACACTTATAATCTTTAGAAAAATTATTCCAAATATAGTATTAATAACTTTTCATAAACTTATAAATGTTTTTTATGTAAATGAGATAAAACTTCTCTCACATATTTATCTCGCATACTATAAATAATAACAAAAGAATTATTTTAAAAAATATTCTAAACAAATTATATACAGCGGTTTGCGCATTCCATCCATAATAACTCTCTCAGGCATGTTATGTTTTGGACACCTCACAAGTTCTATATAGCCTATGCTGCAGCTTGTACTCGTCACCTGATCAATACGCGAGCTTTTGTATGCGAATGATCAGGGATGTTTGGAAACTTCATATATAATGAGACTTATTTTATAAGTTTAATTTATGTAAATTGAGATAAATCTCTTCCATATATTTATCTCGTATATCGTAAAAGTAACCTCATAAATCGTAAAAGTTACTTCGTATTCTGTGAATCACGATTTATAAACACTTATGAAGCTTCAGTAAGTTAATCCAAACGAGCTAAAATTGTCTTATCGTTCTTGCCTACCGTATATATGGGACACCGACCTTGATCCTTTGAGGAAAGCCCTGAAGTCTGTTTCTGTAAATTGAAATATTTTTTTTATATATTTATCTTATAAATTATAAATCATATTAAAAATATAATTTTACCACTAACTTAAACAGGCACAAAGTATAAAAAACCTAGCTTTTATATTTTTATTTTTGAACATCATCCAAAAATAATTTGTTATCTAAAAATTTGACATAGTGGCGATAAATTACATATATGGTAGTATATAAATACCTTTACCTTTTAGTTCCAGAGATTAGCATATTTCTATTGGGCTCCCATAGCTAACTCACCAAAATATATCAAAATTTTCTATTTAACTTAAATAGATAATATTAAAGTTGAGCTGTCAATCTCTCAACTCGACTGTTTCATTAATAAAAAGTTGTTCAAATTTGAGAACTCCTGTATGAGGGATTCATCATGGCCCATAGATCAAAACAGTCAACGAATTTTAGATCATCGGTATTTGATATTAAATTATATTTTGCTTTAGAAAACTGAACTCAATATACTTTATTTTATGTGTCGATGATTCAGCAGTTAGAGAGATTCATTAAAAATGGGTATGGGAATTGCGTGTCAAAACTAACGTTATGAAACGGGAAACGGGTATTGAATCGATCGGAATTTTGAGTTAAGAGTTAGATCGGAGTCAACCAAAATTAAATCGGGACTAAACTGATAAGAAATTGAATATTTCAGGATTATTAATAAATAATATATATAAAAATTGATTTTAAAAAAAACCGGACTGAACCGGTTTACCGATCGGTTGGATGGTTCCCAATCCAAATCGATCGATCCAGATTTTAAAACCCTGATAAAAGTTAGTATTGATCGGGACTTATTGAATAATCCAAAGATCTTCCAGGTGTTTCCTAAGGTTTTAGAAAAATGAGCTCATGAAAAGGATAAAATGTTAAGAATTGGTGAATTTAAGAAGGGATAAGCAAGGACGGAATACTTGATATGTTTGGATAGTCTCTATAAGTGTTTTTTAATCATGATTTATAAAATATGAGGTAGTTTTTACAGTCTATGATATAACTTTTATGGTATACGAAGTTAATATGTAGAAAAATTTTATCTTAATTTATATAAATTAAATTTATATATAAATATAAATCCAACCAAACAAATATAGGGTAATGTGGGAATATTGTGATGGGCATGTAAGTGACACCTCATGTTGAAAAGAATATTCAAAATGAGGGCACGGGACCGGAGCCAATAGGGCTAGCTGGACCCTAGAGTATGTAAACTTTTTCACAAGTAAAAAATCGTAGACTTAGTGAGTGTTAGATAATACAGAAATTATGTTTTATTTTTTTTTAAATTGAAATAATTTTTTTTTATATATATCTTATAAATCATAAAATCTATTTAAAAAAATTAATTCAAACACATATAAGGAAAAACGAAGGAGAAAACATAAAATTGGAGAAATAAGATTAGAAGAGAATGGTGAGAATGGGGAGTAAGAGTGCCGTACGTGTAACAGAAATGGATAGGCGTCTATCTGTCTTGATCATATCTTTCCCTCACGACAACCTTCTCTCTCGCTCTTTCCCCATACCTTTTATAATCAAAACCATCCCTCTCCCCTGTCCCCCACCATTATTCAATTCATATCACAGCGTTTTTGCCGCTTCTTTCTTATCGGAGTCTGTTTGCGATGACATTCAGTCATAATTTTTTTTTTTATAAAAGTTCGGTATTGGTTTATGATGTTTGGATTAATATTTTAATAACTGATTTTTTTTATCTAAAAATAATTTTTAAGAAGAAATTTAAAAGTCTGATTTTTTTAAAAAAAATTATTTATACTACCATTAATTTAAATATAAATCATATTTTTTGAGTAAAAAATATAAATTATATTTATAATATGACTTTTATCATATTTGATTTTTGTAAAAGTCAGATTAAAAAATGTCACTTCTACCACCACTAACCCAAACGGACCCTTAGTAATTTATCTTACAAAGGTAGGTTTGAATTAATGTTTAAAAGGTGAGTTCATCCAAGTGGTGATAAAACTTTTCTTATATATTTATCTTATATATAATAAATTTTGTTGAAAAAGACAGTTTATAATCCAAACGAAAAAGCGTGTGGTCCCTCTAGTCTTTATTATAAGGCATTAACTATAAATTGAAGTGTTAGTAATATTTTGGATGAATCAGCGGTGATATGGGTATGAATATGGCGGATGCATCCATAGAAATGAGGGGGAGTAATAAAAGAGAAAATAGGGGAGGGGGATACAGAATTGGAAGGAGAAGATGAGAAGCTACGGAGATCTCTCAAGTCTGGAGGAACCGTAGAGGCAGGTGCCATACAGCCTGGCCTGACCGCATTGAAGCAATGATTCACCCTCCGATTCGGCGACCGATCTTTGTCGTTTGTTTTGGCCACCTCCCCATCCCCATAGCTGAGCCCCCACCCCCTCCTAAAAAAAAATAAGAAATGCCCTCCAGCCTGTATTCCTCAGTCAAACTCACCCTCCGCCTCCCAACTTCCACAACATACCTCACCCCTTTCCTTTTCCCTCTCATCGTTATTATTATTTTTTTATTTATTTATTTCCTTTTTGTTCCTTCTTAAAATTTCTACTACTTCTAACTATATCAACGTGAACTCTCTCTCTCTCTCTCTCCTCATTAACTTCCAGAGCTGTTCTAGTCACAACAGATTTGACGACCTCTTTGCTTCTCTCTTCCCCCGCGTGCACTCCACACCCCACCTCCAGAACCCTGCAGCTAGCGTGAGGAGCGTGAGCGTGAGCGTGACGCCGTGTGGTGTGGGTGAGCAGAGGAAGAAAGGACAAGAGTGGATGAGGATGACTTGGGTGAATGGGAGCAGCTGAGAGGTGACGCGTGTCCATTGACAGCTGTATCCCAAATCCCCAAACTAACCGCCTTCCCTGGAAGAAGCGGTTCCCATTGCCCATAACGCTTCTTCCCCACTCTCAAAACTGTACCTGCCCCACCGGTCTCCTCTCCCACTCTCTCTCTCACATATAAGCCACCCCACACCTCCCCCCACTTCCATTCATTCTAACACAACAGCATCACGCGACCCTAAGCCCTCTCTTCCTCGCTCTCTCCTTCTTCTCTCACTCTCACTCGCACTCTGCATTCCCGCTCTTCTTCTTTTTCTCATGATCGCTCCATTTTGAAACGGACATGAATAATTCGGTGGCCGCTAGGAAGGATATGGACCGGATTAAGGGTCCCTGGAGCCCCGAGGAGGACCAGGCCTTGCAGAAGCTCGTAGAGAAGCATGGCCCCAGGAATTGGTCCTTGATCAGCAAGTCCATTCCCGGTCGATCCGGCAAGTCCTGCAGGCTTCGCTGGTGCAATCAGCTCTCCCCTCAGGTCGAGCACAGGGCATTCACGCCCGAAGAGGATGAGACCATAATCAGGGCTCATGCCCGTTTCGGCAACAAATGGGCCACCATCGCTCGCCTCCTCTCCGGCCGAACCGATAACGCCATCAAGAACCACTGGAACTCGACCTTGAAGCGCAAGTGTTCATCCATGATGATCGATGACGCCGGTGCTGTCGGTGGATTCGATGGCAGTTTCAGCCCACAGCCGCTCAAGAGGTCGGTCAGTGCCGGCGCCGCTGTACCCGTCTCCACTGACCTGTGCGTCAACCCACCAACGCCGGGCAGTCCGTCTGGATCGGATGTGAGCGAGTCCAGTTTTCCCGTTGCGTCTTCTTCTCAAGTCTATCGACCTGTCCCGAGAACCGGCGGGGTTCTACCTCCCGTAGAAACGACGTCATCTTCCAATGACCCTCCCACGTCATTATCTCTGTCTCTTCCCGGCGTAGACTCTTGTGAAGTCTCTAATCGGCCAGCAGACCCAACACATACTGCACAGCTGGCCAACAGTACGCGCATGTTATCCATAATGGCGCCGACGCCCACTCCGGCACTCCCGCCCGCCCCACCTCCGGCTCCGACTTCAGCTCCTATGTCGGTTCCGCAGCAGGTTCATTTGGGTAGGGATGATCAAATTGGCGAGAGAGGTTCGAATCAGAACGGATTCTTAGGTTTCAATTTCAGTGCAGAGTTGCTAGCTGTGATGCAAGACATGATAAGGAAGGAGGTGAGGAGTTATATGGCGGGGTTGGAGCAGCAGAATGGGGTGTGTTTTCAGGCATCTGATGGATTTCGAAACGCTTCGGTGAAGCGTATTGGAATTAGCAGGATCGATTCATGAGTGTCAGGAATCGAACAGAGCAGGATTGTGAAAAATGTGGGGGTGGGACTGAAAGTGAAGCTTCCGGCTTTTGTTTATGAAGGTTTTAGGCAATAATTTTGGGGGTATTGTAAATAGAGAGACAACGCTTGGGTGAGGGGTTAGGACCAGAAAATGGGAAAGGAACTTAATTTCTAGGAGCAGAGGAATGAATGAATATTCTATGGGTAACAAGTCTGAAATTTCACCAATGTTTACCGTCTGTGACTCCTCCAAGTCTGGTGGGAAAAAAACAAGAAAAGAAAACAAAGGAACTGAGGAGAGAAGTAGGATGAATCAAATCCGTAAAAATCTCAATATAAAGTTAATTTATTTTCCTTATCTGCACTTATAATTCCGGTCACTGAAGAGAGAACCTGTTTCAATTGCTGGTTTGGTTTCAATACGCTGAAACACGTGCAAAATAAATGCTTCAAACACTGAAAATAAGACAATATAAAACCTCAGTTTCTTGTCTGATTTTTTTTTGGGTCGCTCCCGTATCTATGTATATATTTTAAAAATTTTGATTTTGATTCAGAATCCAAAATAAATTAAAAAACATGTCTGTATGTCTATGGGCCAGTAAATGGATTCTCAGCTGGAGTCTCTGCGTCAGGTGTATCAGATGTTGGAGAATTTGGACTCGTTCAATTTCAATTCCTTTGTCGGAAATACATAATTTTAATCTATAAAATCAAAAGTTTAAAAATTTTGGTATTTACAATAAGAATGTTTGTATTCACACAATATTTTTTGCCTTCAATTGTTCAGACAAATCAATGTTCCTCGCAACTAAATTTTCTTTTGCAATTAAAAATGTAATGAATCTGCTTTCGCAGAGGGTGAGGATAGTTTGGGTGTTAGGGCCTTGCAAACTGATAGTAATGGAATCCTTAAGAATAAAAAGGAAGCAGGATTATTACAAGGCACACCTGGATATGTTAGGGAAATGACAATTTGGGATATTGATCCCCATATTTGAGTAATACTCGTATGTAATTTATTTTGGGGTTTATAGAAATGAAAAGAAGTGGAAGCAGGGAGGGAAGGTTTGTGGGGCATCAATACTCAATACAATGAATGAGGGGGGAATGGCGAGTTGTTAAGCCCCTAACTGTGTGAAAAGGTATGTAATTAAGGATATTGCCTCCAAATACAATCAAGCTCTTCACATTATTCTAACTCAACTGCATTGTTTGTTGCTTCATTGTAAACCACGCCTTTCCAAGGCTGCCCTTTCATGGCCACTACTCTCTTTCCTATTACATTTAACCTATATTAGTAACATCACGCATGCCATTTTGAGCTTGTATATGTTGTTCTGGTTAATATATATCTCCGCACGTCAATTCTAAAGATGTGACAGCCACCAATCGGCAAGTTGCCACTTAACGGACTAATGGATAAAATAATAAATAGGATTATATAGTACAAACATCTTATTTATTTTGATCTTGAAGGGTATATTTGGTTGGGGAGAAGGGGGGGGGGAATTTTGAAATAAATTCTTTTATCTTTTTTTATTTTATATTAAGGATCCCCTCCCCTCTCCCTCTTTGACAAACTAAATAAGGTAACTTCGCCTACTCTCATTTCAAATCAAACACACCCTTAAGAAACAGTAATGTAACTCTTGATTTTGTTTTTTTTTTGTTTATCATAATCATTCTCATTACTTCCCCTGTCGAACACCGTAACTTTCAATTTTAGACTTCTAAAAAAAGGAAATTGATTACAAAGTGCACTTTAAAAGATTAAATTAAAAAGTCAATAGTCCTTTTAGGAACATTAATAATAATTTACACCGTCGTGAATATGCCTTCTGTTCCATTGTTATTTTCTAATGAAACAAATGTTAGATACCCCCGTGCATTCAAGTTATTGAGCTGTCCATCCCTTTCAATAGGCTTGATTTTTTTTTAAAAGGCAGAAATGACCATTCTAGGAACTATTTTCCATTCCAAATGTCTTCATATTGCTCTATTTTGGATTCGATATTCTATGTTGCACCAATTAGACTGCAAACGTCAACTAGTCATTTACTGTGTCAACAAGTGTTTCATTCACCTTCCTAAAGATTCCTTCCTAGGACTTGGCAAGATCTTGACACATCTCTTTGCTTTTTCGAATGTTACTTTTAGGACCATTTCCAAGTTTTTTTTTTATTACAACTTCATAGGTAGTAATTTATGTTTCATATTTGTAACTTGACCTTGTTATTTCTTTTAATATCATTTTGTCCTTTTATGAAAAAAAATAGACTTGATTTTCTTATGAAAATCCAATATTAACCAACAGTCCTATTTTGCGAAAAATAGATACAAGAGAGAGAAGCCGTTTCGAAATGATCGAGAATGCTTATATCTATGAGATAATAAAAAATGGCTATTAATAAAAAAGTTGGCATTTTTTTCTAAATATACACACTATCTAACAATAAGCAGTACACTACTTACAGTGAAAACCTGAAAACGCCTGGTCACAAATTAGCGGTGTCCAAGGCGCTCGAGCTAGTATTGTTTGTGGTGAGTGACGGAAGTCTAGATTTTACTCTGTTTATCAAAAGGAGCACATCCTGCTTCCACGACCAAGCTGGTTCATGTAGACCACGTATGGAATTCAGACAAACAAGCAGGGTCCCGCCTTCATGTAACAGAACCTACGTTCATGTAAAAGTTAAATTGGAGACTTGAAAAAAGACCGATAATGCAAAAATAAATAATCGACAGAGAAGCAAACAATACTTGAAGATGAAGTCACACACTGAATAATTATTATCCACAATTCCAGCCTTCAATAAACTGGTATTTTAAGTGCAGCGTGATGCACAAATTGGGATTTGAGCACAACTTTTTCCTTTATATTGGCAAGTGCCACGGGAAAGAAGCTACCTTTTCAACTGAAAGGTGGTGAGAATTGTGATTTCAAAACGATAAAAGGACTTTAAGCTCCATTCCTACTTCCATAGAGTGATTTCTTCAGTTCATGAAGCAAAATCACATTAATTTCCATGCCAAGACTAATGGGATATATATATATATATATTTTTCCAGCTCCATTCATCGTTCACTAGGATAGATTACTTAAAGAGAACAAATTTCATGAAGCACAACCACACTTGTTTTCCTTGCATAGACTCGTGGAAGACTATCAGGCAAACAGAGAAAAGATCAGCATCAAATTATGAGATTGAGCTTCATACCGTTAACCACAAGGGCAAAAATCCCAAGACTGACGGAAGAGATGCCATGAAAATGCTGGACAATGCCAGGGCCACATTTTGTTTAATCTGCAGATGCACTGATGCGTAAAGGGGAAAAAAACTATGCAACGAAAGAAGAAAATAGTTCGTAAAAACATAGGAGATATAAAATACCAGTGAAGTTGTTTGGCGAGACTTGGCAATACAAAATGGTACTGCAGAAATATTTTCCCGAAGCAACAGAATGTCTGCAACTGCTATGGCAGTTGCACTAGCACGATGAGCAAGCACAATCCCTACTGTTGCAGCAGCAAGTGCCGGGGCATCATTAATCCCCTCACCAACCATGATTAGGCCTCCCCCTGCCACAATAAAAATCTCTGTTCTATTAAATTTGAAAATCCCAAAGTTGAAAATGAAAGAAAATAGAAGAGTCACGTAAATTGGGGGCATGCAGAGCATAGGGTGTGTTTGGTTTGAGGGGGAAGGGAGGGCAGGAGTTCTTATTCTCTCATTTGATATGAATTTTTGAGTGAGATAAATACCAAAATTTTGGCTTTCATTCCCTTCCCTCCTTTTAATTTTGGCTTTCATTACAAAAGGCCTCTTCTTCGCCCATCTAACAAACCAAATAAGGTAATATACCCTCTCCCCTCCCCTCCCCTCAAACCAAACAGACCCTAAAAGTAAAACCAAACTGGTGAACAACAAATTTCAAATTAGACAACAATGAACCTCAAAAGGGAAAGAACTTCAACCATATACAAATATACGACAAAATAATATTACAATAGAAAGAAAAAATCATACAGATGTAAAATGACTGACTTATTATAGCTTAAGGAACCTACCCATATCCCTCGAGATGTCCTTCACATGACTCAGCTTATCTTCAGGCTTAAGGTTGCAATAAACCTCATTGATGCCCACAGCACTTGCAACTCTCCTTGCACTGGACTCGTGGTCACCAGTTAACATCATCACGCGAAAGTTTGCTTCATCTTGCAATTCTTGTATGACATTAGAAACCCCAGGCCGAGGTCTATCCTCTAAGTGAATCAGCGTTACCTGTAGCAAGTGGATATTTATTTAGGTTCACACGAAAAATGAATGAAACTGAGAACATATGACATACTATCATAATATAAAAACCTGTACAATGGTTCAATTCAAAATAAGACCACAAAAGGACAAAATATTAACATATATATAAGGTGAAAGACTTTGTATATGCAGGTAAGCTCCTATGCAACAAAGGAGTTTATTGCATGAAACTATCAGCAACTCGAGTAGTAGATCACTTCACACTTCTTAAAAGTTCAAAAATGCGCCCTTCCCAAGAAAGAGAAACACAGTAAACTTACAACACACCACCTTTTTGTCAACTGAGAGGGCAGCATGAACAAATTCACTTCCATATGAAGATGCATTAACTGCTTCTTTGATACTTTTAGACTCGTCTTCAGATTGACATAATGAGGTGATGAAATCCACAGATCCAAGTGATGCTTTTAAAAGCTTGGCGCCTCCAGTTTCTGACTATACCAAGACAATGCACATGCCATTCACAAATAAAATTTTGAGAAAGATGATACAATATATGGAATTCACTTGTCACTTCAATGAGTTTTATTATTATATATAGTAGGCCAAAGCATTTATGAGAATGGCGAAGATAATGAATGCGAAACATTAAAAAGGTGTAGACAGAAATTGTTCAGTACTAAAATTATTAGACAATTCATGTAAATTGAATAGCAGATAAGCTCACAGCACAAATGATGGTTCATCAACAACAACAATAATAAAGTCTTATCCTATTAGGTGAGGTCGGTAATATGGATCAGCTTTATCAACAACAAAATTCTTTAGATAGATCATTAACCAAAAGATCTCACTCAATAACTTCATCAAGCACATGATGGTTCATCCTTGCAATTAAATTAGATACGTAAGTAATCATTGATAATGAAATACCTCAATGCTGTTGAGAGTGGCAACAAGTCCTCTACCAGGAAAATACTCAAAACTTTCAACAGAAACAGATGGGAGGTCTTTCCCCTCACTGTGGTCAACAACTGCCCTGCAATATTTTTTTCCCTCTCAAAAAATATATGGCATAGAGATGAAAGAAAAAATAGCAGTATTTAGAAATTATGATCACACGTCACAAGTTTTGAGATGACGCAACTGAATTCATTAATTTAATATGCATATACGTTTACAAACAACTTGTAAACACAATTAATGGAAAGCCAAAATTTCAAAGAAAATGAATGATAAAATGTGTCAACACCGTTTTGAGCCTAAAAGCCAAAGCTATAAAGTGAAGATCCATGTAGTTTCATTATGGTATCTAACATGTTCTATCAGATGAAAGCATCCAGGGATTCAAGTTAAATTGAGGATGAGGGGCAGCTTGGATTTAACTCAAGCCATTTGAACACAAGGGTTCCAATACCAAGTCAAGAACTGTTTCAAAAAACTATTTTGGTCAAAGTGGTTTAGTAAAAGGACTGTAGAGTAGCTAAATGAGGAAACCAAACGCCCACTAAGTTGCATGAATAGTTCAGGCCTGTGTACACTTATACTTAAGTTTCAATTTGGCTCTTCTAGTTCAAAATCACTCAACATTGCCCTCCCATTTTGTAAAATAATCCGTGTCCCTTTTGTCAAATCCTGCATTTATATTCCGGGTAAAGAAGTGACCTTTTTTTTTGGGGGGGGGGGGGAATTGAATCATTTTATTAAATATAATAGGAGGGAAACATTCCACTTTTAAACTAGAGAGACCAAATCAAAACTTCCAAGAAAACTACAGGAACCAAAGTTGTATTTAAGCCATAATTTTCTTCCTTTCACGTAAAGGAGGAAAGCTTACAGGGAAGATAAGGTTTCAGGAAAAAAATTCACTATGTTCAGTTCAGCAGAGATACCTTCCAATGGGGTGAGTGGTACCCTTTTCCATGGCAGCAGCAACAGCAAGAGCTTCTTTTTCACAGCTAGGAATACAGCAGGAAGAAATTTTTGTCATGTTATTTGTAACAATATGACCATAAATTGGTTCAATTGCCTTGAATACAAGTCCACCAGTTGTCAGTGTTCCTGTTTTGTCAAATCCGATTGTATGGCAAGAAGATAGAGCATCCAGAACATGTCCACCTTTCAGCAATATCCCCTGCAAATTAATATAAATGATAAACCCATAATAAAGGACAATGCCACGCCCTGTAATTTAAACCAAAAACAACTTGAGTAACTTTACACTTGACTCAAACTAAAGAACACGGGTGAGATACCGTAATCAAAATTAACCAATTACAACATTCACCTCATCTTATAAACAGAACTACTCAGCAATCTCTTAAGCTCCAACAAAAATTAGTTTCAACATTAAGAGGATGTTACATATTTCCGTGTTAGAAGCATGCTTATGCTTTAGTTATTCTTGACTACATCTGACCAAGCTTCAAGGTTACAGCTGGTGCTTGAGCTTGGTACTTATAGACACCATGGGATGGGCAAAAGGTCTCGGGGGAGAATTCCCATACTTCTTAACAAGCTCAGACCAGATAAAGACACAACCTTCCTCTTTATTCAAGTGGTTTGATGGTAAACTGCAGCTTCAGACTTCATATACTAAGCTCAAATTTGAATGCTTGGACTTTCACAACATTATTTATAAGGGTATACATCTTTTAGAAATCCCATAATTTCAGCTATATCATATCCCTGATTCTAGGCTCTCTAAATTAGGAAAGATCATGATTGTATTCTCATTATTCTCCATTAATCCTCATTATGTCTATCAGCACCATCTAGCCTATATATACCCTGTAAACTATCATGTTGAAGATATAAGAGAGAATAATATTGAGCTCTCCATTCCAATATGGTATCAGAGCTAGGAGAGATGTTCCGCTGCCAGAGAGAACGCCGGCGGACCTGAGAAACGGTGAGAAGAGAGAGAAACACGCGAGAGAGAGAGAGATAACAGGGGAGGATGGTGTGCGTCGATCTGAACAACACCGGCGCGTTAGAGCACACAGCCCACCCAGAAGTGATCGGACGGCGCCAATCGGCAAAACCCCGAAGAGCGGCGGCAATCTGACCGGCGTGTGACCCCCACGCGCCGTCACTCTCCTGGTGCGTGACCACTACGCGCCGTCGCCCACAGTGGTTTCCGGCGACCTTTTCCCATAATCATGAATCCCTCAGATTTTCCTCCTCTTTTCGATTCTATCCCTAGAAGTTCCACCAAAACCAGGACCACTCTAACCGCACTCATGTGCGGTACTACTCCTAAAACTCAACACTCATCTTCCTCCTCGAACTCGTCCACTACCCACAGTACTGTGATGGCACCAGAATACTCAGACACTCAGATTATGGCCATTAACCATCGGTTCAACGGCAGAAACTATCTCCAGTGGTCCCAAAGTGTACTAAGGTATATTCGTGGCAAGCGAAAGGAAAAGTATATTAATGGGGCAGCACCTCAACCAGCCTCTAATGATCCAATATTTGATACATGGTTTGCTGAAAACAACCAAGTTATGACTTGGTTGTGCAACTTTATGACTGTGGAAATTAGTGAAGGTTATCTCCTAGCAAATACCGTGAAGGAAATCTGGGACGCTGCTCGAAGAACTTACTCATCCCTTGATAATACCGCTGCGTTAATTCACTTGAAACGCCAACTTCGAGATTTGCGACAAGGCAACTTGACCGTGACTGATTATTACAATGCCTTGTTAAAACTCTGGCAACAACAGGACCTATTTGAAGTGCACCTGTGGAAGGACGTTGAAGATGCTCAATTGTATCGAAAGATCGTGTAAGAAGAAAGAATCTATGACTTCCTCCTTGGGCTCAATGACGGTTTTGAGGAGATAAGAGGCAGGATCATGGGCCTGAAACCCCTACCTCACTTGTTTGATGTCGTCAACCATGTGCAGTTCGAAGAAAGCAGAAAGCTTTTAAATCGAAGCAACCCAAGTTAGAGTGAAAGTTCAGCTCTTGCAACAAAAGGACCACAAGAGGAACGTAGACCTAATAAGTGGTGTAACTACTGCAAGAAGAAGGGCCACGTCAAAGAGGAGTGCTGGAAATTGCATGGTAAGCCATCAACTAACAAACAAAGTCATCACATTGCCACTGAGCAGAAGCCTAACGATGCTGATTCCTCAAGTCCCGAAGAACTACAGATGCTTCGCAGGATACTAGACAAACAAAACAAGTCTAACTCTGTACCCACTGTCAACTTGGTGCAATCAGGTAATTCCATTATAGCCCTTAATACGTATGCACTAGTGATAATACATGGATTATGGATTCAGGAGCAACAGACCACATGACAGGCAATCGCACCTTATTTACTACTCTCAAATTGTGCCCTGAGAATCTTCGTATCAAAGTTGCTAATGGCGTGTACACCAAAGTTGAAGGGATTGGCACAATTATACTATCTAATTTTCTGAGAATTCACAATGTCCTCTTTGTGCTTGCCCTTACTTGCAATCTAATCTCTGTGAGTAAATTAACCAAAGGTCGTATATGCCGAGTAATCTTTGATAATGATTGTTGTCTGTTTAAGGATTTAAACTTGGGGAAGACGATTGGGACTTCTAGAGAGTGAGATGGACTTTTCTACCTGGAGAGATCGGCGTTGCAGAATAAAGACACTGGGAATGCATGTAAGGCACTGGCAAGCTCAAGTTCTCAAGAAAAAGATGTACTTTTATGGCATTGCCGCTCGGGCCATCCTAGTTTCAATTATATGAAACGTGTGTTTCCAAGTTTATTCAATAAAACTTATGTTCCTTTTCATTGTGAAACCTGTCAATTTGCTAAACAAACACGCTCCTCCTATCCAAAACAGTCCTATCGACCCACCGCCCCATTCCAACTAGTCCTTAGTGACATCTGGGGCCCAGCAAGAACAAAAACCCGGACTAATGAGAAATGGTTTGTTACTTTCATTGATGATCACACTAGGGTCATGTGGGTTTACTTGATGAAAGAAAAATCAAAAGTCGCTCAAGTGTTCCAAATTTTCCATAACTTTGTAAAAACCCAATTCCAAACCTCTATCAAAGTCCTCCGCAGTGACAATGGAAGGGAGTACCTAAGTAACATATTTAAAGAATTCCTTGATCAGCAAGGTATTCACCATCAAACATCATGTCCTTATACACCTCAGCAAAACGGGATAGCGGAACGAAAGAACCGTCACTTGTTGGAGGTAACCAGAACGTTACTGATGGAACGCAATGTGCCTACTTCCTTCTGGGGAGATGCAGTCTTGACTGCAGCCTACCTTATCAACCGAATGCCCTCCAAAATCCTCAATTATGCCACTCTCGTCCAAACACTCCTTACCACCTTTCCTGATTGCCCTCTTGTAAACCCATTACCTCAGAAAGTATTCGTTTGTGTTGTCTTTATCCATACCCATGATGGAAGCAAATTTGAGGCACGTTCCCGGAAGTGTATATTCCTCGGGTACTCCTCCACTCAGAAAGGCTATAAGTGCTACTGTCCTACCTTAAAGAAACTGTTTGTCTCTAAAGATACCGTATTCTATGAGGAGAATGCCTATTTATCCCAAATTACCCATTCAGGGGGAGTACTATGATATTGAATGGTTAATTTCACAAGAATCCGTCGATCCCTTATCTCCCACTGACACCTCACCACCAATTCCTGACACCTTACCTCCCACTGACACCTCACCACCAGTTCCCGACACCTTACCTTCCACATCTCCTAATACCAACCCTAATGAACTGAAAACACAGGTTGAGATCACGACTACAGTAGATGAAGAAGGTGGATCAGAAGGAGATACCAGACAACAATCTCATGAGGCAGGAAGAAATGTCAATCCCACTCTAAGGAACGACTATGAATCCAACCCGAGAATAGATCCTGAGGAGATTGGATGGCCTATTGCACTTAGAAAAGGGGTAAGGTCATGTACTTAACATCCAACTCAACGGTTTGTTTCATATGGTAACTTGTCTGCCAAGATGAAGAGCTTTGTTGTAAACAGTACATAGATTAAAATTTCAAACACCTTCAATCAAGCTATAGTTGATCCAAAGTGGAAACAAGCTGCAGAAGAAGAGTTAATAGCACTTGAGGAAAGTAAAACATGGGAAATTGTACCTTGCCCCTCAGGAAAGAAACCTGTAGGATGTAAGTGGATATTTACCCCGAAGTTCAATCCTGATGGCAGCATCAACAAGTATAAGGCTAGACTAGTTGCAAAAGGATATACACAAACTTATGGAATCGATTACCAAGAGACCTTTGCTCCAGTAACCAAGTTCAACACAATCCAAGTACTGTTGTCAATTGCAGCTAACTTGGATTGGTCATTACATCAACTAGACATAAAGAACGTATTTTTGAATGGAGACTTGGAGGAAGAGGTCTATATGGAGGTTCCAGATGGGGTCCCAGCACCAAGTGGCTCAGTCTGCAAGCTTAACAAGTCACTGTATGGATTAAAGCAATCCCCACGGGCATGGTTTGGCCAATTCAACAAGGCAATAAAGAAACTTGGGTATAGACAAGGGCAAGCAGATGATACACTGTTTACCAAGCACGAGGATGGAAGAGTCACTATCCTAATAGTCTACATTGATGATATAGTCATTATAGGAAATGATGAGGGTTCTATTGCCCAACTAAAAAGGGACTTGTCCCATGAATTCCAAGTCAAGGATCTCGGCCAAATGAGATACTTCTTGGGTATGGAAGTGGCAAGAACAAAACGGGGCATAAATGTATCCCAACATAAGTATACATTAGACCTCTTGCATGAGACAGGAATGTTAGGGGCACAACCTGAAGGAACACCAATGGAAGAAGGCTGTCATCTAGAGATTAAAGAGAATGGTGTCCCAGTTAACTCTGAGCAATACAGACGACTTGTAGGAAAGCTGATATACCTAACCCACACTCGTCCAGATATCAGCTATGCAGTTGGGATAGTAAGTCAATTCATGCATCAACCACAGGTAGAACACATGACTGCTGTATATAGAATCTTGAGTTACCTGAAGCTCAACCCAGGAAGAGGAATTTGCTTCAAAAAAGAACACAGCCAGAAACCTAGAAATCTACACTAATGTTGACCATGCAAGAGACAGGGAAACTAGAAGGTCAATTTCAGGGTACTGCACATATGTGTGGGGAAATCTGGTAACATGGAGAAGCAAGAAACAAACTGTAGTATCAAAGAGCAGTGCAGAAGCAGAGCTAAGAGCGGTGAACGACGGAACATGTGAAGGACTTCGGGTTAACAGGCTACTGAAAGAATTGAGAATTCCATACGAAGGTCCCATGCAGGTCTGGTGTGACAACACAGCCAGCATTGATATGACAAGAAACCCTATCTACCATGATCGAACTAAGCATGTTGAGATAGACAAACACTTTATTAAAGAGAAGGTTGAAGCAGGCATTATAAACCTATCCTACATACGATCTAAAGATCAGATTGCAATTGTAATGACCAAACCGCTGGGCAAAGCTATGTTTGAAGGATTTCGGTGCAAGCTGGGAATGATTGACATATACTCTCCAGCTTGAGGGGGAGTGTTAGAAATCCCATAATTTCAGCTATATCATATCTCTAAATCATATCCCTGATTCTAGGCTCCTTAAATTAGGAAAGATCATGATTGTATTCTCATTATTCTCCATTAATCCTTATTATGTCTATCAGCACCATCTAGCCTATATATACCCTGTAAACTATCATGTTGAAGATATAAGAGAGAATAATATTGAGCTCTCCATTCCAATAACATCAATTGCACATAAATATTTGAATTTGTACCCAAGCAGCTGACCTAGTGGTATAAGTTGATATACAAGCATTTTAATTATAGACACACTGCTAAAGTTAACAAGCAAAAATGCATATGGAAGCGCCCATACTTGATCCAAGTCCTAGGGTTTAACAATCTGCTTGAGGGATTATTATCCCACCCAAAACTAATAGATTCAGAAGCTGCAGTATCATTATAGTCACAAACATTACATTATATCAAACAGAGAGTTAAAAGAGACAACGATATTGACTGGGCACAAAGAATTAGTAACTGAAATAGCACCATGATAAACATGAGTCTCACACGAGAGAAGGTAAAACTTGAAAAGATTAAAACAATTTAGAATATAAAATTAATCTTTCAGCAATGAGGAAGATAAATATGACCTATTTTATGACATTTCACAATTCAAAATGATGAACTGATTAAACACCAATGGACCCAACCATACCTTTTTTGCACAGGAGCTAATTGCTGTAGCGTATACCAATGGAGCTACAGCCAAGGCACATGGAGACGCAGCCACCATAAGACCCAGGGCTCTATAGATTGAACCTCTGCAAGCTGCACAACCAGGTTATAAATAAGCTGAAAGGTTCGTGATGCCAAACAAACAATTTTTTTGGGATACTAGCACACTTGGATGAGATTGGACAAGACAGGAAATCCCAAAAAAAACTTCTCAACTTGTAAACATTGAGGCACCAAATAGAGAAAATTTACAAACTATCACATAAAATATCAATTCCTACCTACAGCTAAGTTACCCTGACCAACTAAATATTGGAACAAACGAGTCTATTCATTTCAATAAATTATAATACACTGCATGTCCCTTGTATCCTAACAATACTTTAAATTAATATATCCCAGACCAGGCACCGGTTCTTGGTCAAACTGGCTGATTCAGTTCGGTTCTAATAACCTTGGTCAATAATATATCAATATTTATAAGAATTCAGCAAGCTAAAGTGCTTGTTCTACTTGAAAGAATTAGTAAATAGTAACAACTAAAGGAAAGGAGCAATTGACATATTTGACCTCAGCTATGCAATTTGTAAGAAAAATAAAATTGTTACAATAACAAGCACTACCAAAGCGACAAAGCACATTCATAATTACCTGGTGTACTAATAAATGGCCACTTAAATATGAGTGGCCCGATGACAGCAATAGCAACTGATAACACCACAACAACTTTGCTGTATTGCTCACCAAACTCATCCAGCCACCTTTGAAGCTTTGGTCTATTCAACTGCGCTTCTTCAGTCAACTGCACAATTCTGTTAAGAGTCGATTCCTTCCAAGACTTTGTTGCCTATGACTCCAAAAAGAAGCACCTTTCAGTGATAAGTGCCTAAAGGAAGAACAATTTTACATGGACAAGACAAGTATCTATCCACAAACAAGCAGAACAAAGAATCAACTGACAAGCTAGCACTAGCAATTGGGGTGCGACTCAGGCCAGGATTTTTCCTGGCTCAGTGCATGGCACGGCTGGCACTGAGCAAATGTTTTTAAGCATGGTGTTTGGCTACACTTGTAATTTCACCATGTCTCAGGCAGACCTGTTGTCAATAAGAACTTGAATTCGGACCCCTAAAGTAAGTCCTTTTAAAATTGCAGATCGCTCCAAAAAAATTTCACACATGCCACTACAGACTTTAAAATTACAATTTCCACCCAAAGAAAGACATGAAAGTCCCGATATATGACTAAGTTGGCCTGGGCCTAGCTTGATATGAATGGGGACAAGGTTGGCCAGGCAGCCAAGTGCATGCCCCTACTGGCAATCTAGCAATTATGTCACGAAGGTGAAAAGAATTTTAGAATTATCCATACATTGGATAAGACTAGCTTCTTCACTGTTATTTTTGACACTTGATTCTTTAAAGTTTCAAGAGTATTCATTTTTTTGAAAGATACTTTTCCTGCAGATCTAATGCTTTCAGTATAGTCAACGTCACATGAAACTTGGCTCCGGATAGAACAACACAAGGACATTTTTATTATGAGCTGAAAACATGCAGCAACTCTCGCTAACTACCAAATAACATCTCCATCACTGAAACTAACCCGCACAACCCTTGAAACACAATCACCAGTCAACCCAAAATTTTAACTATACTATCCCTGCCACCAAGAACAAACACCTTACTACATTGTAGCTATTTAAGATTTTGCATTATCAGTTTGAATTCCTAGTCCCAATCAAGCAACTAGTCTCTATCTCCCATAACCACATCCTTCAAAGCATCCCCACAAACTTTGCTTGTCATCTATGTTGCTCTCACTACCACTACAAAAACGTGAATTTAAGAATCAAAGATGCAAAAGATGAACAAAGTTTATCACACCCTAGTATTTCTCTTACCAAATAATCCAAACATGAATATACAATAGGCATACCTTTATAATTATTCTCCCATCTAAATTCCTTGCACCTCCAGGAACTCTATCTCCAACACCAGCCTCCAAAGGTTTGACTTCTCCAGTCAGATGCTCAATGGTAATTGTAGCACTGCCTTTGAAAACTTCACAATCTACAGGCACAGACTAATCACAATACCATTCCCATTATTCTTTTGATGTATAAGACTCAAACCCCAAATTATATGTAATGATATGTGCTCAGTTGTGTGGGAGCATACATGTGTATGTGTATGTTACAGTCTGCTCATTAAGCTTTTTTGTTGATAATACTTTAATGGTGGGATGCTTTCAATAGTTTAGATATGAAACAGTACGAATCTTTAAACAACAAAAGGAAAAGAAAGCACATTACGAAAAGGACAAAATTGTTCCTCTGAAGGGGCTGCAAAGAACTGGTTAGCTATGTGATAACATTGAAAATGGGTCATATAAAGAATTAAGTTTCCCATTTTTGACCTATGATGGTTATCATTGCAATATACATATGCCTCTAAGATATGGCACAAAAAGCATTTAAACTAGCAAATTGATTTTGCAGCTTGATGTGAGTCAGATAAAACAGTTGAAACACCCCCCCTTCCAAACAACAAAAGCTCATTTCCTGAAGCACGCCAACCCTCTCTATTAAGAAATATTATTAGATTTCTGGGCTGATGGTCAATATTTAATCCCTTCTTTTTATTCTCTGTATCCTTAGGAATCAGGTGCACAGAGCCTGTCTGTTTCCCTAATTATCAAGGGGATTTTTTCTTTTGTACCTCTAAACATAAAAGGGCGAATAAACTTAATCATATTTTTGTCTTTTTTTCACACCTTTTATTCATTCATACTTTCTCACTTTGTTTGGATACCAATAATGTTTTGCCATAAACTTTAATTGCAATGCAGTAAATCATATGCCAAGAGTTCACTAGATCTGAGCAACCAAACTTGAAATCAATGCTAGCTAATGTCAAGACTGCTTAGTTATTTGGAGGTGTCAAAAGCAGGCACAAGACAATATACACGAGTTTATCATCCGCTAGAATTTCAAATTGCATGTGAGAATTAGTGCTGAACAACTAACGTACAAAACTTACCTCCCCAGCTCCAACCAAGATATATGAGCCTACTGTCACGTCATGCACAGGAACCCTCTCGTACGCTAAGTCAAAGGTATTAGGAGGTTTATCATCACTGTCAGTTTCCAGCACAAGGGCAAAATCTGGATTATTGTCCTTCAACTCTTTAACATCAATCATTGAACGGCTGGTGAAGTACTCCTCAGCTGTAGAAATCATTCGTTTAGACAATCAAACCTATTGAGGACCTTGCTTTGTTAAACAAAGTTCAACAGACGTATTAGTCTATATAGATCACCTATATGAGCCAGATTAAACATAGCAAGAAGCAATCCTCCCTCCAAAGAATTTCCCATAAATATGGACGCAAAGGCTGCCAGAGCCATCAACACATGGATATTTACTTTTCCACTGCCAATTTCAACTAGAGCATCAAGTGATGCAGGAACCTGTAATACACAGAAGTGTCTGATTATTTCAGCATAAAGCAAATCCTCTAATTGTAGATGTGGCGGCAACCCACACTGTTATATGAATTCTTAAAGCCATTTGTTTTTCAATTTAGGGAACTCACTATGAAATACTATTTTGCAGCAAAATAAAACTATCATGTCAGGCAGGATGGAGGACAATAGATTGAAGTGAAAAAAGTTATATACCCCAACTAAAGGAAAAGCAATGAAAATGAGAGCATTTTGAACAGGCTTGATGACGGGCTTAGGCAAGGTATGGGGGCAAATGGCAGCAGCCACAAATAGAGCCGTCGAACAGCAGCATAAATGCAAGTGCTCCCTTAAGAAATCTGCCAAGTCTATCCATCTGGTGGCTTTGGCGAACCCAATAATAGCTTTTTGAGGTCCGGTAAGATTCGTATGATCGTTGCCGTGTAAGTGGTGGTGGTTGTGGCAGCCGTGATGGTCATGGTGGGTTTGATCGCTGTGATGGTGGCGGTGACCGTGATGATCGTGCTGGGTTCGAGCGCTGTGGTGGTGGTGGTGATCAGTGCCGGATTCAGCAAAACAAAGCAAAGGACGGCGGTGAAGCCTGAGAAGTTTGCGAGAAGCAAAACAGCTGCCTAAAGTCGAATAGTAAGGAAGGGAGGGTAGGTGGAGAAAGGATTTGGAGAATCCGATACTCTTGGCTCCATGGTAGAATACAAGTGACTGAAATTGGGTCGACAGCAGTAAATTTGGGACCGTTTCCATTCGCAGATTTGATGGGGATTCAGCTTTCAGTTTTCAGGCCATTACCAATGAAGCGGGAGAGAGAATAGAATAACGAAGTTCAGCCGAGCCGGTCCTTGTTAATAATTCTACGACAATTTAACTTTGCGGATGAAGTGAACCCAATTTAGTTCGTTGTAATGTCATCCACACCACATCATGTGCTAATCCAAGTCGAACGGGTCCCTTTGTGGGTCTTGGCCTCTGGGAAACTGTGTACCCGAGCATTACCCCTGACGCTTAAATATGGTGAAAATAATAATTATACTTGAGCTAAGCTTACATTAATCAAATTTTGAAAGAATAAGGTGTTAGCCAGTGAGGCAATAGTTGAAATAGGTAAAGAAAATTGTACGCAGTAGTCTATAAATCTTTCTTCCAAGTCTATTTCAATCAAGTTTTAAATTTCTTTTTCCTGACACGGATTTATTAACATTTTATTCTGGAATTTCTTCAACCTGAGAATTGGTGGTAAGATTTTTCTTTCAATTAATATAAAAAATGTAAGGATGAATTACTAAAGCTTCAACGGCCTAACTTCAGTTATTAGCTTTTACCCAAAAAAATCCTGGACGGATTGCCGGACCACCATCTCGAGATAGAAGTCAATTTATTCACTAATACCATTCTAGTTCTATTTATAAGTCTATTTTGATAAAAAAATTTGATTCTTATTATAAGTCTAGTTTTAGAGTAATAAATGCATTTTTTTTACCTTTTTACCCCTATTAATTGCAATAAAAAACATTTATTCATGTTGACTTTTGGAATTAATTATAGTTAAAGACAAAATTAAAAATTTAGCCCATAATTAATGAATTAATTAATTTTCCTTGATATATGAGTTAGTTAATTTAAACTTATAAATAGGATTAGAGTAATAAGTATTGTTTCTTACTCATCCAGATGAGGATATGAGACTGAATTTTCTTTATCTTTAATCCCTCGCTGTTCTTATATTAATCAAATCAATAACAACTTATCTCAAGAGATGAGATTGGTTACAAGAATTGCACCATAATAACAACAGATTAAGTTCAACAAACAATTATTTGGAATAACAATTTAAACTTTTAAAAATAACATTTCAATTGTGATGTATAATATACAAGATAAACACTTTTAAAGTCCCAAGTATGATCCCAAATAAACATATTATCTGTCTTTCTTTCCATCTTCACATCATGACTTAGAATTATCTGCTCTGCCTTCTTCAACGCTGCATTCAACGACCATTTTATATATAGCCCTAGTCATAAAACTACGAAGTCCAAATAATCCGCCTCTTCAAAACACCTCCATACGAGTTTCTTATTCGCGTGGCCTGTTCCCTTAATTAAAAGTCAATATTTTTTCTTTCGTCTCTTTAATAAAATAGAAGATTAGGAAGATGATAACGGCAAAGATAGAATATATATGCCTCATGACCCATGCACTGAGGAGTAATAAATCAATAAAATAATAAACACGATGGTTCATATTAGAAAATCGAGTTTTTGGACTCTAGAAAATCGTATAGGGAACTCTCTTCATCTTTTGGGCCAGACCCCACACACATCAAAACCCACGAAAATCTAGCAGAATTATAGCGAATAAATCTCTTGTTCTTGTTATTGGTGGTTTTTTTTTTTGTCGCGTGTTGTGGTGGGGGAGAAGTCGTGAGTCGGGACACGCCAGCTCGACGACATTTTGTTGATTTGCACTCGTTTCGAGTGCAATGTGTCTTCCCAAGCATTTCTTCCTAAAAGAAGACAAATATGCCTTGGCTGGAACTCGAATTCATGAGAGGAAATCAAACTTGATTCCTGCAATGTGAAAGAGGCGCTCCCATATCGCAGTCCATCTGCCGTCACTACCAATGCACATATAAGAACACATCTAATGAGCCACAAGCACCTGAACTATCAAATGAATTTCAGTCGTATGATAGCATTTTTGCCATAATATCGTGTAAATTCTGAAAGATTAAAGAATGAATTAGCTACCACTGTTACAGCAACCATTGAGTAGTGTATCCTGGGAATCGCAGCACATATACAGTATTACCAAATTGCCTTGATCAGGAAAAATACAACAAATGTGATCCAAAAAGATACATCACTACCTCTCATTCTTCTCTCCCCTTTCCTTTTCCTTCAGAAACCTTTGTGCCATCATATGCTGACAGAAAGAAAGTACTTTGATTTTTCTGCAAAAATCTGCAACCAACTTACTCATCAAAACTGACAGCAATAAAATTATGAAATCATGAAAAGAAGCATACTGGTGAAATAAAACGTTCCCTTCCAAAGTTTTGATAGAAAAATGTCCCCCAACCCCACCCCACCCCCCCCCCCAAAAAAAAAACCCAAGAGTAAAGGAAATGAAGTAAATTAAACTATGGCCCTGAGAGCATATTACTTCGACATTGACTTGTTCGAGAATAAAGTTCCCATGATCACCTAGTAAATGCATTTTAGTAATCAAAACAACACATACAATTCATTAGAGGTAAATCATTTTTTCTTTTTATATATGCGTGCGTATACATATATAATGATCCACAGCCTATCCTAATCGTATGATAAACCTCACAAACTACTAGTCACAGAGAGATCTAGATCAGTTTTAGAAACTGTTTATGTCAACGACATTTTTTCCCTTGCATAAAATTCTTCAATCCTTGCATAAATAGGCACCTGACACCGATTTGCTCCTCTAGGAAAGAGAGTCAAAAGGAAAGGAAAATACTCGAGTTTACATGCAGATTTTAAAAAACAATGAAAAATTTTCATATCCACGGTTAACAAGTAGTGGAATCTTGTGCTTGAAAGTCAAAAGCAGCGCAAGGGATATTATAACGACGATAAATTATATCTATTAATCTTTAAATCATTATTTAAGCTCATCAGCAATGGAGTATGTATCTTTTATCAAGGATTCAGAACAACAGTATTAACGAGTTAGGTTTAGTTTTTACTTGAGAAAATCGAGTAGCTTCTGCTGCAGATGATTCAATGTTTCCTCCTCAATATTCACATATGCCAATAGCTCAGGTAACTTAACTGCAAGCACCAGAATATATAAATGAAAGATTCTGAGGAAATAGATAAAAAGGGAAAAAATTGTCAAGCACACAGATCACAAGTCATGACTGTTTAAATGCTATAATAAATGAGCTGTGATGACAATATACAAATGTTCTCACTAAAATGATGCCACCACCAGACTAGAATATATGAGATTTTATGGAGTTGGAACTTCAAATATATATTCTTGCAACAGGCCAGCAACGATTCAATGTTTAGAAGTGTCAAAATTGCCAAATTGGACACTTCCACCAAATTAAGAGAAGAAAATAATTAATGTGCACTAAATAAAAAAGACCCCCTAATAAAGAAGAGGAAAAGGTAAAACATATTTGAAAAGAAGAATAAAAAATACAATCTTGCACGTGTGGATACATGGAACAGAGAGAGCATTCCACTGTCATCCACAAATTTTAACGCAGCAGAAAGTCATGAATGTACCAAAGAGACGCAATAAATGTTCAGCTCCATATATGGTTGATGGTGAAACATTATCAAGAACTGCTTCATTATATTGCTTCTGTTCTTTCTTGTATAAGAGCATCATAGGCAACGCCTTATCAAAATAACACCTAATTCCTTTCAGAATTTCCCCAATTGAATCAGCCACCCTGCATCAGAGAGGTAAATTGAGCATCCTTAATAATTAGTGTGGTTGAGGTGTCCAGAATTTAGAGTTACAACCAATTGCAAGAGAGAGTGAAATAACAGAATCAATAGCCAGGCAAGAAGAAAAGGGAGGTTTAGATGTATCAATAATATATTAGAAAATCTTACATGCCATCCTTCTTTGACCTGTATTCAAGATACTTGGTCAAAATTTCATCAACTGTTGGTGAACGAGGAAGCTTCACGAGCTGTAGGGCAAATATCACCATAAGACATGAATCGTTTATACCTTAAGAAAGAGTAATAATCTAATTGAACAGTAAAACATCAGCTGTCACATCAGAATTTGAACAACATCATCCACAAATCTTTAAGCCACAATGAGAAGCTCAGGAATGCACAGTAACTAGTAACTTATAGATTGATAAGCCTTGGCCTAGCAATTCAAGCTGAGTTAAAGTGGTCCCTCACAAGGTATATTTCTCCTACTTGAATTAATTTTCAGCACAAATGGTCCTCCACGGTTTTTTTATACTTCACGATTAGAAGACTTTCAGATGAAGGAGTGTATTCGATATAACGACATTATTTGTGGCCATTCATCCATTGGCTTGAGCTTTTGGGTTGAAGTGACCTTTGGTTTTCAACATAAAATAGGCAGCTATGACATAATTATAACCTTAGACTTCTGTGTGAAGCATCTATTTAATTTGCACGGAAACAAATAAATCACAATTATACTGTTATTCTGAGCACTAATCCCATTTGGAGCCTGCATTTAGCATTTAAGTTGCACGTCTGAAATTTGTTGAAGTGTGAGCTTCTGATACATTGTTCTCACTAGCACAAAAACTTGTTGGTACTGCTGTAACAAGAAGGGAATTTTAATCTGTTCTAGTGCACTATCTTTCTTCATTTTGTTTGAAGAATCATCAATATCAATATAAAATATAAAACCTATGGTAGTACTCACTATTCGCAAGCCATAAACAATGGAGCTCATTTCTCAAACTTTACATAATGCATGGGGCCCGCATCAAGCTTGATTAAAATTACTTGAAAAATCTTTGTTTTATCCCGCCTATACCCACACATACAAGCAAAGACTACAACATTACAATACTTTCATATGCCAACAGAATTAAAAGAAAATTTATCTAACCACTTATCATAGAATCAATTAAATTTAATCCATTCCAGTTTTCACAGAACTCAGATATTATTGGCAAATTACTCTCGTTATGTTTATCGATAGCGCTTAAAATTATCCTTATCATATAATCAAATCAAAGTCTGTCAATCTTTATTTTTTCTCCATGAGTTAAATGTCAAATCTCAACAGGATTAACAACGACCATTGCTTGAATTCACAAATGGATGCAAAATTTTGTGAAGGTGTTCACAGGCTACTCACTAGAAAATGTACCAGACAAGCCAGGAGTTCATAAGCTCACTGCCTAGCAATTAGTGCAAGGATTACTTGAAAGGTGGTCAACAAAGCTTTCTAAACATTCTCATAACATATTTCTTTCAGATTGTTGACATTGTAGAAATGCATGTTAAAAATGTGTGGGCAAAATGTTATCTGTAAATTCAAGGGTAAAAGAAATGGCTCAAAATAAAAATGAGTATCTCTTTGTTAATATGAGTATAAATTTTGCATGAAATAGATCTCAAATACTTTCCAAGTACCTTGTCCTGCTGAGAAACAAAGTCCCAATCATCAACAAGTTGTTTTTTTAAGGTTGCTGGAATTTGAATCTTGACTAGCTTTTCAACAGAGACACTGCCCTTCTGACAATTAGAAAACTACAATTAGTTGAATATTTTGAAATAGAGTGATGGTATTGGAAAAACAGACAAATATCTGGTATCATGGAGAAAATGAAAAATAATTTTGGTCCTAATCCATCCAGTTATGACTGACTGCTCGTAAATTTATCAATGCTCCTTCAAAACTCCTCCGAATTATTATATTATTTTTATCATTACTATAAAATAAATAAAAGAGGAAACTACATTTTAGCTTAAAATCTGAATTACAAAATTAGCATGTTTTTTTTTTTTTTTTGTAAGGACAGCAAATGTATGTGAAAGGTAAAATGGAATTTTGGAATTTCTCCACATAAGATTTAACAAAAGGAAAAACACACAAGAAAATTTCCCACTGCAGAGAAATCCAAAACAACTAATAAACCTACCAAGATATTGTAGTAAGGGAATCTGGAAGCGTAATTAAAAAGATAATACAAACCAGACCTCAACTCCTGAATCATTCTTTCGCTTCTTCCCTTTAGACACTGCACAAAATTAGACAAATTAGACTTGTACAACCATGCTGTAGTGGCATGAATATATTACATGCTTGTCTAAAATTTAATGAATCAAGAACAATATTGCAATCAAACAACCCAATTGTGAGAGGCCTAACTTGTTAACTCCTGCATTTGAAAAGAAGAAAACCATAGTAATATTATTGAATATAGTATTACTATAATGCATAAAAGATGAGTAAAGGAAAAGGAAAATGACGCAAAATTTACTACGTACCATTGGTCTTGATGTCCTCTTTATCCACTTTTGCATCTACAGAATCCAAAGCAAAGATAGAGTTATCAAGAAAACCCAAAAAAAAAAAAAAACAAGAAGAAGATTTCAGAGTATAATCTAGCCAGCAGCTCAGAAAATAGATATTTCTTCCTGCATGCTTCTGCATAATAAAAAGGGCAGTCCACAAGGCATTGTCGGCCTTTTTTACCTGTAGAATTTTTGGCCTTTGCTTGAGCTGAACGCCCTGACTTGACATTCTTGTCTACACCTTGTTTTTTGTCAAGAGCCTGCTGTTTCAGGACATTCTCTTCAGTATGTTTCATTAATCGGTCCTCACCCACCCATTCGTCCCAACTGTTAGAAAGATGTTTAATCCGTGATAATGATATGGTGTTCCCTTTTAAAAAGTCATAATTATCAACGATAGCAAATATCTATGGTGAAACAAGTAACAACCATAATGATTCCCTCTTGTCAACGTATATGAATGAATACAGGCTGGTCAAAATACAATGTTAGAAAAGTTATGTGTCACCTTATGGACTGTTTTGGTTGTCATTCAACATGACAGGTACAACAATAACAACATGAAACTAACACAAGCTGAAAGTTTCAGGCCTTAGCACTAACACAGTGAGATTTGCACCTCCAAAATTTGAAAAATGAACTTGAAATGAAATCAAGACAAGTTAAGGCACTCACTTTTTGTTCCATCCCTGCAAAATAGAAACCAGCCAAGTAAACAAAAGTTAATAGCACATTAGGAAATCCATTCAAAATTCTACTATTAATTGATTCAAGCTTTCAACTCTAAGGCTAAAACATTACATAAAACCCTAAAACTAAAGAAGACTCCAAATAGGATATTATTTATATAAATGAGTTGAGTTCTGGAAACAAGATCTATCAGGGGAGCAGCATTGTAGTTGAACTTACAAGGTAGTGAACAAAATATTTCCATTCTTTCTTTCGAATCTCTGATTTTTGTACCTAATGATCATAAAAACAAAATAAATTGGGTCAATACTACCAGAAGGTAAAGGAAAAGAATATAACAAACCACTTCATCTGTTGAGGCTTCACATTTCATGCATATAAAAGAGGATTAGAAGACAAAACGAAATAACCCTGGATATATCTTCATTTATTCATGCCACAGAAACCCCTAACTTTCGTATTAGTCAAAACTTGAACATCGATTTAACAATCTCAGTGCTAAGCAAATAATAATCAATCACAAACATATCATGTTAAGCATCATGATTTGCTTCATACCTATATATGGAAATCATTATTTTAATAGAATAGAAACACAAGTACCATGTCTTAGAAATTAGAAAGGTGTTATAATTACTGCAATGGAAGTGGATGAAGCATAAACACACAAAAGCCGTGTCTGTCAGACACATGTGAAACGTCTTTTATTAGATACGATGAAGCAAATAAAACTATATATGGATAGATCTTGTCATCTCCATGTCCATGCTTGTTTAAGAACCCGAAATGATAACAATCTATTAAAATCACTCGAAGCCGATCTTATCCAGGGAAACTGTTCATTAAAACTCAATGTGAGAAGCAATAAGGGGTCATTTTGAGGCCATGCAAAACAAGCCCAACCTCGTGAAATTCATACAGCCAGCATTCTCATCAAAACCTGTCTTTCCACATCGCCAGTGCCAATAATTGAAGAAGTTATGGCGCTTCTAGTTTCCGACAACTTCTTAACGACAGCTTTCAAGCAACCCAAAATTACGCAGAAAAAAGTTGTTGACGAATAAAAAATGCCTTGTTTCTCATTTAAAAATCGAACACTCGAAGCAAAGCTACAGTCAGGGGAGCTAACAACTCCATGAAGAAGAACAAAGCGAGCGAGCGGATCAAAACAATAACGCAGTAAAAATGAATTCGCAAGCTGCAAAGGAAAGTGCTAGGTACCTTTGCTTCGTAGATGCGAGGGCCATGATAGGCAAGTACTTTCTCGCCCTCGGAGTACATGCTAGAATTAGAAGGCGGAGTATTGCCGCCGGAGGTGTCGCCGTCCGTCGTGGAGTCGTCCTTCGACGAGTTTCCCATATTCAAGCTGGAGAGAGGAGGACTTCAGCGTGGGGAAGCTTGAAGTCGAAGCTGATGTCGTCTTTGCCGAGAAATCCACTGGCTCTAGCCAGTAGCGATTTATTTGCAGATTTTGGGGGGAGTCGGGACTCACATCACAATGACGAAATGAACAGAAATCATTTGCGGTTATGGACCCCATCTGTTTCATTACTCGACCGTTTTAATTTTTGGGCTTTTGTCCGGCCCAATAAAAAAGCCCAAATAAATTTGAGCGAGATTCTAGCGGGAATCACTCTCACTCCCCGTTTTTAATTACCAGCCTACCGGGAATCTCTCACCCGCTAAATTTTGAAGACCCGCCTCCGTTAATTTACAAGTTCTTTCAGCCGATCTAAAAATTGCGAATTTAACTTTGTCGGTCTGTAAAATATTTTAATTTAGAAAATATCCGTATTTTAAATAAAAATAAATTCTAAAGCAGCAGATTCTTTACACATCGTATGGAAAATTTTGTCTTGCTTTTCGATCACATTGTTCATATGCTGACATATGTGCGTCCATTGTAACTTGTCTCTGTATGTTTTTTAATATGGAGTTCTTGATTCTTGATAACCGAAATTCAGATGGTTGATTTTTACTAGTCCTTATTTTATTTAACCACAATAGCCTTATTTGCATCAACTGGCATGTTTGGAAATTCTGTTTTCAATCGGGCTTATTTTATAAGCCCGATTTACTTAAATCTCCACCACATATTTACCTCTTAGACTGTAAAAGTAACCTCTTCATAAACCGTAAAAGTTACTTCGTATTCCGTGAATCACGATTTATAAGCACTTATGAAACTTCCATAAGCTATATATGGTATAATTTAATGTGTGTGATGATGATGCTTGTTTGAAGTCACCTATATATGGAAGAGAATCGGGTGAGCTTCAATTTAATTCATTGTAATATTTAACAATAAGTGGGAAGTTGAAAGTGGCGATGACGCTCATGAATCTGATGATTAAAGCCGTTCAAGTGAGTGGACATTGGGTATAATTAAAGAGCATCTAAACTATATATATGGAGAAGAAGAAGAAGAAATGGACAATCCTAAGCCAGCCGGCTAATTGCTAGTCTGGGCTAGCTAGTGGCCCTGACCAGGGCTGGGACCATCATCCATAAGCCTTCTGCCATGACTTGCAGAATCTGCAAACTCGTTTCCCTGACCCGGGCTTGGCCCTGACAGCTTTCCAGCTCCAAGATTCAAATCCTCAAAGAAATTACCTTCATAAGAGTTGTCATTAACACCATGATCTAACCTCAAGATAATGAAGGGCCTGGCCTCCGACTTGGAGCTACAGAACAAGAGGAAAAACAGAAGCAAGAAGCTTGAGAACTTGATGAGTACTCCCATCGCCATGCCGGTGACGTGGGACATATGTCAGTGTGTGTGCGCAATGGTACTGAAGGCTGGTTGAGAATGTCTCAGATATGTGCGTGTATATAAGATTTTGAAGACCAAAAGCACAAAATATACTGATTACACCGTTTTTTTTTTTTTAAATCTTTTGGGCTGGCCACCCAATTACCGCCACTTTTTATGGAGTCTATTAGGTCCGTTTTAAATATTATATTCATTTGAAATTATTGAAATTAATTTAATTATTTTAAAATATTTATATTTATTATTTTTTAAAAAAATTAATTTGTTTAACTTATAAATTTATATGTGGTTTAATCATATATAACATATAATATAATTAAATAATTTATTTAGCTTCCTTAATCTTTTTTAAAAAATTTAACTATGTCTTATATTTAATATAAGAGATAATTTAGCTCGTTTGGATGAGCTTAGTTGAATCGAGCTTATTAAATAAGCTCGATTTACGTAAATCGAGATAAATCTCCTCCACATATTTACCCTGTAGACCGTAAAAGCTACCTCGTAAGTAATAAAAACTACTTTATATTTCGTAAATCATGATTTATAAGCACTTATAAGGCTTTCATAAATTATTCCATAAGCTACTGTGTCGTATAGCTTGTGGGTTGTTGCTCTGGATTCAAACTTAGTTAATTGTCTGGGCTACCCCACTCCTAGTCCTAGACCAACTGCTCCTGGTCTTCACTACTCTTTACACGTGTTTTAGGTAAGGAGCTGGACGCTTAATATACATGCATGCATGGTAAGGTTTCAACGTTCAAATGGAAAATGTGGGAGGGTGCATGTCATGTTGCTGTGTTTCTGTACTTCTCTTGAATTACCTGACCAGTCTAAGCAAAGCCTGACTGAACCATTGATATCCCTCTCTATTTTTATGTATTTTGGTTATGTGGGGTGTTTGATGATTTGATGAATTATACATACATTTCTTTTTCTTTTTACAATATATATCCGTGGTGGCTTTAATTTGCTTTTTCTAGCTATGTGCTAGTCAAAACAGAATATATATTGGACCGAAAGCAATTAAGTTTGGAAATAGAGGAAAGACGTTTCAAAACTTGCTTGCGTTGAAGGTCAAATTAAGCATGCACGTTGAATTCACGTGAGATCACACAAAAGGGCCGTCAAAACACTATTAAGCCGGTGAATTGTAGAATCTACTTTGACTTTCCGACCGTGCATCACGACTAACTGTGTGTGTTGGCCAAAACAGAAAATGTAGAGTGAGAGAGGGGTAGGCAAACTCTTGCCGTTAGGCTTTTATATAGCTTGTTTGGTCTGGCTTTCATTTATGTATAAGCCTTATTTACGTAAATTGAGATAAAACTCTTTCACATATTTATTTCATAGACCGTAAAAGTTATCTCATATTTTATAAATCATGATTAAAAAATATTTATAGAGACTATCTAAAGTTTCGTTAATTAGAAAAACAGAGGATTTTAAAATGCACGTGGCTGTGGCCCACGAAAAAGAAGACCATGGCTCGAGGTAAACATAGTGGAACAGTACAAATTGGAATAAAAATGTGACTCAGTTTAGTTTGAACTTGTTTTGAAATTAAGATCGAAAAATATTTTGCTCATATGAATCCATCAAATTCACTGTTAAATCAGCCACTCAAAGTCAAAGTTTGGGGATAAAATATTTACACGTTATGTGCAGGAAAATTGAGAGGGTCAACGCGTTAAATCTAATAATAGTGATTAACGTAATTCATCAAATCGTGGCTGTTCAATGTGTTGGGTACCAGAAATTATCACGGGATTTTCATCGTCATATAGCTTCGATCTAGCTCCGTGTGACAAGCATTTCTCTTGTACTGACTGAAATTATTTCATATTCCTTAATTTTATATTATCTCACCTCTTTAATTATTATTATTGAGGGAGTATCAACATGGATAAATTAAAAAATAGTGATAAATATAAAAAATAGGATATTTTATATTTAAGACTAAGATAACTTTTTAAATATGTCTTATATTAATAAATGAAGGGAGTACTATCTAAATTTGTCTTTCAGAAAATAAAATACAATATCTAAGCTTATACTCCCTTTGATCCTTAATATAAGATATATATACTCAATTTGATTAGATGAATAAAGTTAGTTAAATTAGTTAATATGACATATATTATCTAAAACGTCATAATCACATTCCTTAATTCCCTCATTCATTCTTCTCCTTTATTATTGTTGAAAGAGGATTAATAAAGATAAATTAAAAAAAATCAACAAATATAAAAACTATTATATCTTATATTTTGGAAGAGAATTAACCCCCAAATATATCTTTCGTTGAAGGTGGAGGGAGTAGCTTTTCACAAAAAGAAATCTAGGTTTTGCTGTCTCTTGTTTATATTTAAATCAAAATGAACATTCCAAGTTTCCTACAATAACAGGTGCTGGTAAAAAACTAAAATAATTTCATGTCCTTCTTGAGAGACCGACATTTAGGTATAATTAATTAATTAATCCACGAAAATTTAACTTTAGATGTATTCCAAAAGTCAATACCAAGAATTATAATGATCTAACAGTATTTATTTGTCACAGTAATTTTCTCATTCATTCTATTCGTACGTACTATATATGAGAATTACTACATAATAAGCTTCGCTGTTTTGCACGCAGCACACGAGCGTGTCGGCAAAGTTACAAAAATTAACAGAGAAAACAAAACCCATAATTAAACAGGTGACATAATAATATTCTTGGCAGCACGAAATTTGAAGAAAGAACTAACAAACCATATTGATGAACAGCGAAAGAATATAGACATAGAAAGGAATGAAGGAATTAATTGATTAATCTGCAGGTAGCTTGGTACTGAGATGGGGTGGCTGGCGAGTGGCTAGTGCCCTTGGCCGGGGTTGCTGGGACCAGATTCCTTAACATCTCCGAAGGTCTGGCTGTTGGTAAACTTGTGTCCCTCTCCTCCAGCGCTGGAACCAGAGTTCTTAATCCCTCCTAAAGTGTCAGAGTTGGTGAACTTGTGTCCCTCCCCAGGGGCACTTGGCCCCGATTGCTTCATTGATCCCAAAGATAACCAATCAAACACATCCACGTCCTCCCTAGTGCCTTCATTCACTTCCTTAATGATGCTCAAAGGACGAGCTTCTGATACTGTGAAAAAAACAGTGTTCACCAACAGAAACAGAGCCAAGAGGCCCTGAACTTTGAGCATTGAGGTTGTCATACTTTTAAGTTGGATGACACTAGTTAAGATAGAGAGATATGTAGAGAGAGATAGAGTTTGATGTTTTTAATATTTGTGCAGGATATGGAGACACTAGGACTAGGAGTCCCTTAAATAGGATTGGTAAGCATATGAAGTTAAGAGAGGAAGGTGGGTTAGGTGGTTTGACTCATGCAAATATTCCAACTACAGGCTTAAAAATCTTTTGCCATGGTCAAACCCAACGTGAGCAGATTGATCATATTCTCGGTGAGGAAGCAGCCGAGGAGCTTCCCAAAGTCCTTCATATATGTATATGTATTTAGGAGGAGACTGTGGACAGTGATCTATATATGTGTGGGAGTATTTATTAAAACAAAGAATGAAGGAACAAATTAGAAGAAGGGTTACGTGTCCAAATGGGATTGGTTGAGTGACCCTTGGTTCCCACGGCAGGGAAGTCATCGGAAGAGTTGAAGCCTCCTGCGATGAGCTCGAAGAAGACCAAAGACTAAATATATGCGTGAACACGTCACTTGAGTTTGAACATGAGGATCAGAGTGGTTGATTGTGTGACCAGTCAAAATAATTAAAAGACGTCGCGCGTGACTATGTGTGTGTGTGTGGCGGATCAATGGGCGCAAGCGGGACGAAAGTTCGTAGCTTTGTGAGAAATTACAATACAACTTCTCTTTTTATATTGTAAACCGAATTGGTAGATTAATGACAATATTTAGTTCATGCTAATTTATTTAAGTCTATTAATAACTTAATATATATGCATATACTTACAACGGTCTTATGAGCTGAGTATATATTACCAGTACGTAAAAAGAACATGTGCCACTAATAAGTCACTTTCACTTGAGGAGCTGTAGTCTCAAAAAGCAATTGCAATTCTTTTTATTGTATATGTGTGCAAATATATATACAACGACTGAGAAATCTAAGACTAACTTTCCCATATAAAGTATATTCAAAACTATTAGTCGAGTTCAAATTGTTATCGCATGCCTCTTATTTTAAAGAGCGTGCATGTTTGTATTTTCCTTCTTTCGGTTCGGGCTAAACAAATAAAAAATTGAATAATTTGTATTTTAACCGCTTAGGACATTTTGGAGGACAAACAAGGCTGGGGCGATAACGGATAATTTTTTTTTTTTGGCTGACATACGAGTATATATTTGGGCTCAATAATATTCCCTCATTTCATTATATATGTATAGGAATTTTTTTTAATGGGTTTGTAACTAAATATAAAATTTTTTTTGAGTTTGTCTTAATTATAAATATATTTTTTTCTCATTTTACCCTCAATTAATTATACCACATACATTCTCTTTTATCTTTTTCTTATTATTACTCTCTCTTATCCATTCATAAGTATGGGTATTTTTTTAAAAAAAAATACATTTCCTATATAATTATTATATTTATCTATTTTTAACTTTTTTTTAGAATCTCGCAATTTAATTGAAAGGCTTTTATATATATAGTGACTGAGGGAGTAACAATTGAGCTATATGGACAAATTTACGGTTTCACTGATGTTGAGCGTCTGTTCTAACTTGCACCTTCTTTTTTTGTTTTGTTCTGATACACTTCTAACTTTCACCCTTTCCACTAGTTCCTTTGGGGAACTAGTAATTAATAGAGTGATAAAAAGAACTAGTAAAATTTATGATTTCATGAACAAAACGCGTTGGTATCGAAGTATATAAACTAGGAAAAATAATCAAGAATATATTGAGCTTTAGGGAAGTCCGCTATGGAAAGAGAAGATGGGGAATGAGTGGTCAATATATGGAATTGTTTTTTCTTGAAAAAAACTAGCTGCTCCTTCTTATAATTAATATAAAATATATTTATCTAATTTAACTAGACTAAAAAAGTTAGTTAAGTTAGTTAACATGACATATATTTTCTAAAATACCCTAGTCATTTTTCCTAATTCCCTTCTTCATTCTCCTCCATTAATTATTGCTAAGGAAACATTAGTAAAGATAAATTAAGGAAAAATTTACAAATATGAACACTCTGCTTTATATTTGGAATAAGGATCAACCCCTAAATATGTCTCATATTAATGACCGGGGGAGTAGTATCTTGTAATGACAAATATAATAAACAATTTTCAAAATTATATTACAATCACTAGTAAATATATGTATGAAATACTACCTTCAGTCCATAATATAAGACTTAATTGATTTTTTTTAGAGATTAAGAAATCTAAATAAATTACTTTAGAATGTTTATATTTAGGGAAAATTTCAAAAAAATACCATTTAAACTTCAAAATATCAAATAGGTGATTTTAACAATAAAATGTTTTGTCAATTGTATTATCATTCTTGTTAATCTCATTAACGACTTTGTCAACGGGATTTTGAAGTTTAAAAGGTATTTTTTTGGAATTTTTCCTTATATTTATCTTTTTTATATCAAACTAATTTTTCTGACTTATAAATTAATATATAATCAAATGATACATAACATATGTTATAATTAACTAATTTATTTAGTTTCTTTAATCTTTTAAAAAAATAAATCAACAAAATCTTATATTAAAAACAAGAGGATGGGAGTATTGTTTTTAAACATTCTCCCCTCCCCGACTATTCATTGTTGAGTGCTCAGTGGCTGATCACACTATGTATTGGTTGAACTATTTAAAGATTGAAATCACTTTTCCACTAAGAAAAACCTTTTGTCCTAGGCTGCGGTGTGTATACTTCGCTTCCCGATTTTTCATTTCATTTATTGTCCTTCTTTTTCTCCCAATGGCGTCGAGGATTGTGGTTTTGTATATAAATAAGCGTGTGGATATGATAATGGAGAAGTGGTTAAATCCAAAAATAATTATACTCTGGCTATATCTGCTATTTAGTATAGTTATCATATTGTTTGAAATGGAGGCAAGGCCCGAAAAGGAGAAGAATACAAATGAACATTGAGAAGGGGAAGACGTCACATCTTAATTAAAACACCAAACTTTAGGTTTAGGGATCTTTTCTTTTTATTATATATTAGCTATTATTAAATTCAACCCTATACAGTATACACCTTCTCACAAGTTCACTTGTACTTTTAAGTTGTCACTATTATAAGATATAAATTTTATTACTCAAAGGATATCTATTTTTTAAAAAAAGGAAGTAAAAAATAAAGACGATGACATTTCTATAATTATGTGTATTAATTTTGACAGATTATGTGTCCCAATTCTAAAAACGGACACCAATGGAGTCCCATATTCCCTTTGGCTTCCCTAATTTAAATAGGGACTCCAAAAGTGACGCCACTTTCCAAAAGCTTATTTTTGGCATCCCTATTTATATTGGTGATGCAGAAGACTTGCCTTTTTCGAACTTAAATATATACATTTTCAAAAAATTCCATTATAACACACACCATCCTCCATGCTCTTCCCTTCCTCTCTCTCTCTCTCGCCCCCTTTGACATTTCACAATTTCTTTGAGAGGAGTTGCAGAGAGAGACAAATACTTTACAGATTTAAATGGCTTCTTTTAGTTTTTCCTTCGGTGTTTTCGACATCATCCCCGACTCTCATCCTCGTTCTCATCATTCCCTTCAGTGCCCCTACCTGCGACGATAATCTCTCTCTTCATCACTTCTTAAATCTAACATGCCAGCCTCTTTTTACATTCTCTTTGCATTTGGATCTAGCTCTCTTGTCTGTTTATTATTATTATTATATAATTTCCTTTCCTTTTTCACAATCAGATTTAGAACGGTGTATATGAAGATGAAGAGAATGGATTTTTGAATTCAAAAGTTTGACTAAAAGTGCGTCACTGTTCATGCTACTATTTATCTGTCACTATTCATTATTACTGTTCACGCTTAAAAAAACTTATGATATCCCCTTTTTAAAAAAGAGACACCATAAGTTACAGACTTATGGTGTCTGTTTAAAAAAAGGGACGTTGTAAGTCTCTTACGACGTCCCTTTTTAAACGGACGTTGTTTTCATATTTTATTACGTTGCTCACATAGGCGTCCCCAAAAAAGAACATAGAAAATACCTAAAAACATATGTTAAAAGTGCTTTTTGTAATAGTATGTAAAAGTATTTCAAGTTCAACTTCTCACGGTATGCAGAACATCATCCAAAAGGGCACCCAAATCTTTAGAAAGCTTGAGATCTCTAGCCATGAGAGTTTTAGTAGGTTTACAGTAACCACCATCTGACCAAATATCTAGTGCAAACTTCCTTTGACATAAAGAAATTCCATTAGAACTTCATGCAATTTCCAAACCAAGGAAATATTTAAGATCTCCTAAATCCTTAATCTTAAAATAGTCATTAAGAAAAGCTTTAATGCGATTAATTTCAACCAAATTTGTACCACTAATAATGATATCATCGACATAACTGACAAGCAAGGTGGTAAAAGATGTGTCAATATTCCAAATAAACAAAGAATGATCAACTTGTGAATGTTGGTAACCACACAAAAGAAGTGCCTTAGAAAGCTTGAAGAACCATTAGTAACTAAAGGGACCTTTTTAACTTGCACACCTGATTAGGAGAAGAAACAGATAAACCAGGTGGAGGTAACATATACACTTCTTCATTAAAGTCTTTATTAAACAGCTTGAATAGTCAAGATGGAATTTTGTCTCTCACATTAGTAGAGAGATATTACTAGACCCCTTGATGAGTGAGTCTGAGAAATGTATGACCATACTACGATGAAAAAGAGTTTCCATTTCTATAATCAGACTACTCATGGATCAATAAAGTAATGGTCAAGAATATGAGGATGGCATTCTACATACCTCGTCCTTCATCGAAATATTGTGTGACAAAAGGGATGTGATATGATTATATGACAGGTTGTATCGGTTTATCGATCCTTATATAAAATAGGGTAGTCGTAATATTTTGCTAGAGACCGGTTATGACTTGTGGGTTAGTATGGTCATTGTCCTATTGCTAACTTCATATGGATCTATAGGATCACACATAAAAATAGTCCAACACGAGCTATAATGTCCAGATTCATTGAATCTAAGATATGTCCATATTTAATAAATGTAAGGTTAATTTAGGGTGGACGAATTTTACACACACAAATGTTGTGTGAATATATATATATATATATATATATATATATATATATATATATATATATATATATATATATATATATTGTGTTAGTTTTAAATTTAGTTTTATTTGATAAATTAAATGTAATAACTAACATGATAAAGATATAATATCTCGGATTTAATTTATAAAGATTAATTAAATATATTTTCATTGACTCTTTATTCAAATTAAATAAATAGATTACATTAAAATTGTTTGACAGATTTAATTAAGTCATATTTATTTAATTTGCTTATTAAAACAATTAAGTATTAACTGATATGATATGAATTTTGAAATTAATTAAGATTAATTTTAAAAATCTAATATACATCATAAAATAGAAAACCTTGATTAGTTATTTAAGTGAGAGCTAGGGTTTTCTATGGATGATGAAAAAAGATAGATAGAGAGCCCGTGAGAAAAAAAAACTCTAGAGAGACATTGGTGGTACTAACACACTATTCATGTTGGATTCCTATTTGTGTGGATACCGGTAGAGGGGGCTGATCTGAGTTGTTAGCTCCTTGAGATCAAAAGGAAAGAATGAACACATAAGAAAGGATACTCCTCCATCTGGCGTGATAATATATGTTTTGATACATACTCCGATCAATTCATGGAGAAGCCCTGTAGACTTTACACTATCAAAACATGGAGCAATGGATGGGAGCAGCTTGAGATCATCTAAAAGAGAGACTTAGAAGAGCAAGAAATCACTAACGGGTTTAAGTTCTGTAGTTGGTATTAGCCCAGCCTAACAAGCTTATGGTAATCAAGAAATGGTTAATTTTGTACTCATGGAGTTTGATGCGCTCCGAAGAAGAATTAGCCAACTTGTTGATGCTGAGGAATTTGTTTCAGGAGCAATCAAGCGTGGAGATTTGAAAGTTGGCAATATGTTGATGACCGTAGGCATTCGAACAAACATGAACAATGTATGCTTTTCTACTACTTGATTTAAACATCGTTAACAAATCCACAGTAGGAATTATATTGAAAAAATTTTGAATTTTAATTTTTCATTATACCTAGCAATCCCAATAGTTCATAATTCAAAATCTCAAGAAAAAGAGAAAAGAAAAAGGATAGAGCATTGATTTAAAGCCTTATCTTTAAACTCCAGTTGCTCCTTTGTCCAAGCGGCTACTCTGATCTCTTCTCCTCTCCACAGTCCTATCGTCTTCCCGTATAGAAGAAGATGAAAAATGAACCTCGAACTCCTTTCTTTCTCTTTTCTTGTAATTTAAAAAGGTGATAAGTCATAATATGCGGCTGCCTCTTCCTTCTTTTATTTCAATTGTGACTTGTGGCTTAGGTTTCCCCCCTTTCCTTTTATTTCAAAAGCAACGTCCTATCAGTTAATAGAAAAGGGAAACAATATAATAATAATAATAATAAACTAATTTTTTTTAGTTTTTTTAAAAAACTTTCAATTATTATTTTCTTATTATTGTTTCTTTCCTAAATTTGAAAACTTATATTATAATTTGAAATCCCATAAATGATACACCCAAATAGATATTTCTGAAAATTTCAAGAAAATATTTTTAATTTAGAATTGTTGACTTCCTAAATATATCAAAATATATCTCAAAATTATTAAAAAATAGGAAGTCATCAGTGGTCTAAGCTTCTAGATCTAGTAGAATGCCTATGCAAGGGCAAGGATGGGATTGGAGTGGAAAAGTAAGGAGAATCAAAGAGAGAGCTGACTGGACATCAATACCATCATGAAAATCAAGTGGAGGTACCTCTTGAGGTGAAGGTATAGAATTTGGCAAAGGAGGAGTATCTGAATTGCATAAGGCAAAAATAGATTCATGAAAATACACATTCCTAGAAATGATAATTTGACGAGTATGTAAATCTAATGTAACAAATCCTTTGGTGCCATGTTTAAAATCAAGAAAAACACACTTATGAGCATGTTTTTCAAGCTTAATCTTGTGTTGCAAAATAGTATAAGGAAAACAAAGACAGCAAAAAACTTTGAGTGTGATAAAATATGGATTCTACTCATACAAGAGCTCAAAAGGACATTTATTACCTAGGATAGGAGTAGGAAGACAATTAATGATATATATATCATGAAGAATAGCATAAGACCAAAAAACCTTAGGTACATTAGCCTGAAATAACAAAGCTCTAGTCATATTAAGAATATGCCGATGCTTTCTCTCTACCTTACTATTTTGTTAAGGTGTTTCAACACAAGTAGTTTGATGTATTATGCCATACTTAGTATAAAAATCAGTCATATCAAACTCTAAGACATTATATGACCGAATAACTTGAACAGAATATCAAACTGAGTTGAAACCATATGCATAAAAGTTTTAATAGTGGTACGAACCTCAGATTTGTTTTTAAGCAAGTATATCCATGTATACCGAGAGAAATAATCAACAATAGTTACTATTATAAAAGGAATTTTTAACGTATGTTTTTAGGTCATTTCTATGTCCTTTTACATTGGGATGCCTATATGAGCGACGTAGTAAAATCTGGGAATAACGTCCGTTGAGAAAGAGATGCCATAAAAGACTTACGGTGTCCCTTTTTTTTTACAGACGTTTAAGATTTTTTTTTAAGAAAAAAATTGTTTATGTTTTGCAGGGTCAATTTTAGGAAATTGAGATAAGGAAAGGCTTGAAAAGAAAAAAACTGAGGATCATATGAAGTCTTCTAAGGATGAACATGCAACAAGATTTGAAGGAAGGAGAGAGGTAATAGCTCAAAAGGGACAAGAGGAAGAAAATGAAGTTGCACGTTCATGTTTAGAAAATAACAAGAATAGATGATTTGAAAAGAATAAAAGTAAAGAGCTTTTGGGTAAGGCTTCTAATAAATCAAAAAAAGGGAACCAACTTGAGATTTCCCAGGAGATCATTCCTCCAAAATCCATAACAAGTATTGAGCTTCAAGGACTAAAGCTCGAGCATCCAAACAGACTTGTTGTAAAGAGAAATAGGAAAATGTTCAACGTTTTCTTGTTGTAAATATTGAAGACAATGTTTTGGAAGTACCATAACCTAAAAACAAGAGCAAATTTTAAGGACTTGACCTTTAGATTCGGAGCTGCACTTTCTCCTTCAGGGTTGACATCAGATGCTACTTCAGGATTTAAGATGTAGACCACAGAGGAATCCCCCGAGAAGTCATAGAACCCAGTTGAGATGGAACTTCTGGAACCAACTCCATGAAGCTGAGAAGTGATTCTGAAGCAATGGAGGTTCTTATGGCTGTAAACCCAAGTGAGAGGATTTGGATGGAAAAACAAAAATGCATTTACGGCCAGTTGGTGGTTGGATTTGATGAAAGTGACAGAGGGTGAGGGAATAACATTCAAAGAGAGCATTTTTTCCCTACCTGGCTTCATGTGGTTGCACAAAAAGGAAAGAAGAGATTTTTAGTTGAAAAAAGGCAGACTAGTTTTGAATTTACAAGAGGCGCTTATTCCTACCAATTAATAAAAGAGCCCACCAAAAGGTTATCTTTAGGCGTCCCTTTTACATTTGGGATGCCTAGGCGTCCCAAATGTAAAAGGGATGCCAGAAGCTCTGTTTTTAGCGTCCTTTTTAGATTGGGACGTCTAAATGATCACCTTTAGACGTCTGATTTTTTTAATGCCAAAAGTTAACTTTTGGCATCTTTTTTTACTAAATAGATGCCCAATATGTCAAAATTTTCTTTCATAATTATAAAAATGCCACAATCTTTATTTTTTACTTCCCTTTTTGAAAAACAGACGTTTTTTAAAGTAAAATCTATGTCCTGTAGTAGTGAGTGGGAAAATATTTATGACCATGTGTATAAGGTAAATGATAAGGACCTCAAATGTCCATATGAACCATATGGAAAATTTTACTAGATTTGATAGTGCTTACAGAGAAAGGAAGTTTGCTTTCCTTAGCAAAATGACAAACATCGCAGCAAGAAAAAGAAGGATTATAAGAGACATATGGGTATTGTTTGTGAATTAAATACAAGGTAGAGTTGGATAAATTCCTTAAGCAAAAATGACGAAGGTCAAATGATGTAGAACAATCAGTTGTAGTGGTAATATTACCAATAGATGTGGTGTGGAAACTGCACTTTGTTTCATGATGTATAACCCTTCAATGACATCAGCTGAACCAATCATCTTCCTTGAAGGTAAGAGGCTGATAAGGAACTTTGAGTTATGTAAAGAAACATCACAAGGAATAGACAATGTAAGTTTAGAGACAGAGATAACGTTGAAATAGAAATACAGGGGACATAAAAAACATCCTGAATAGTAAAAGAGTTAGAAAAATGAATGGTACCACTGTAAGCAGCAAAAACCCGAGAACCATCAGGTAGCTTAACCAAAATAGGAGAAATATGTGTATATGAAGAAAATAAAGAAAGATGAGAACACACATGATGATCTGTAGCTCCTGAATCAATGATTTAGGAATCTGAAAAGGAATAGATAGCACAAGTAAGAGCCATACCATGAGCAGAAACACTATTAAATTGATGCTGAGGGTTGAGGAGATGAATTATCAGCTTGAACAAGAGCTAGCAACTTGTGATATTGTTATAGAGTGAAACTATAAGATTGATTAATGACCTTAGTAGGCTACGTGGTATTCTTACCAGAAGAAATATGCTCAGGTGAAATAGCATTAATAGATGTGTTCCTGAATTCAAAACCTAGTGGAAATCCATGTTTCCTAAAACATTTAGCTTCAGTATGTTTGTATTTTCCATAGTATGTACATTGCTTAACTGAACCAAAAGAGCTAGACTTATTACTCCCTGAAAATTGAGATCAAGGTCCAAAAGTTTTACTAAGCAAAGTAGTCACCTCAGCCACTTGATATCCTAATTCTTACTCTTGTTATGTCACCAAAGAAAAAAAATCGATTAATATTTGGTAATGGATCGATTAACATAATTTGAGATTTAACAACTAAAAAACGATCACTCAATCCTTTCAAGAATCGAATCACATAATCCTATTCCATATGCTTTTTGTAAAGTTCAACAGCTCCACAACAACATTGTGGATTACATGTACATGATATCATAGGCCACAGAGTTAGAAATTCATCCCATAGTATTTTGAGTTTAGTAAAATAGTCACTTATACTAAGATCTCCTTGCTTCAAGCTCTGAATCTTTTCTTGTAAATCTGCAAGTCGAAACACGTCATTTTGAGAAAATCGATCATGAATATCTTCTCAGACGTCACAAGCTCGATCGATTCATAATATGCTTTGAGCAAGAGTCGGTGAAATAAATCTGGTAAGCCATGACAAAACCATCATATTACATCATTCCCAAGCAGGATAAATCAGATCTAAAGAACTAGGCATTGGAATTGAACGATTGATGAATCTTGTCTTATTCTTAGAAATTAAAGCCATCTTCAATGCCCTAGCCCAAGAATGGTAATTTGAGCCTATTAGCATAGGAGAAACCAAAAACTAATGAGAGATGCTCATTAGGATGCAAGTGGCAAGAGAAAAAGAAGAAGATTGAGAAGAAGGCATCATAATATTAGCCACAGGAGGAAAAGGTAAAGTCGAGAAAGGAAGAATGAAAAGTGTGTAAAATAGAAAAACAAGTTGAAGTCAATGACTTCCATGCTCTGATACCATATCATGATAAAGTAAGAAAAGAAAGGAAATTATAAATTGTATTTCTTAATCTATAATAGAATACACTTGTCCTTATATGCATCTCTTGTCACACATAAATATAATTGATAGCTGTACATCAATACCTATACCTATTTGACTAACTTTGTTCTACTAACTCTTCTAACTATAATTAGTTACACTAATTCATTTATACTCTAATAACACGGAGTATTAAAAGATTTAAATTAACGATGTATATGTGTGTGTATTAAATTTGAAATGTTTGGCCTGCAGCATTTGATGATAGGTAATACTTTTCTGATTATTAATATATATAAGATCATGTCTTAGTTCAAATCAATATTTTAAAAGTCGGACCGGACGTCGAGCTGGAAAGGTGAGCGGGTCATAGTTCAACCGGTTGAAACGATCAAACCATTCGGTCGGACCAGTGATGTAATAATTAAATTATATATTTATATATATATATATATATATATATATATATATATATATATATATATATTACAATTAATCTTTAGTCTAATTTCATAAGAAGTTAATAAAGTCACAAAATATCATTTAAAAAAGAACATTAAGTCAATAATCAACCTAACAAAATATACTAACAATAATAATTTTATGACTTGTCAAATATTGATGGCTCTTGATTGATTTAAGCATAAGTTTCTTGAAATGCATTTAGATCATATCACTTTGATCTTATTTATAAGTCTTTTTTTACCAAAAAATTTGGTTCTATTTATAAGTTCAATTTCAGTGTAATAAATGAGATTATGACAATTTTACCCCTATTTATTGTACAAATGAAGAAATAATTTAAAGATAGATAGAGAAGAAAGAGTTAAAAAGTATTCATTCATAAATGAGGGCATAAATGTAAATTTACTCTATAATCATTGAGTTAACTATATCTCCTTGGTATGTGAGATTTAGTTAAAATGAACTTATAAATATGAATGAAGTGGTAAATGTTATCATCTTCTTGAGGAAATGATTCAAAATTTAGACATTCAACTCTAATTTCAGTGCTTCCAATTTCATCATTAGCTTGAGGATGAACCTCATTGGCTTTTTCTTCAAAAGCATCTTTATGAAATAGTTTGTAACAAACCAAATTATTAAAATTAATAACATATAATATAAATAAAATAAAATAATATGTCTAAAATTTATATGCCATTTTTAATATTTTTTTGCAGCATCAAATTTTTTAAAAAAATTGCAGCAAAAAAAAATCGCATTTTTTATTGGACCGTACGGTTTTTGAAAAAACGGTCCAACGTATATATCTAGCCCGCCTCAGTGACCGGCCGACAATCAGACCGGTCTGACCGTCCAGTCTGGTCCGATTCTCTAAATAGTGATTCAAATACACTATATATAAGATTTTATATTAAGGATCGGAGATGGAGATAATAGTATAATACAAGCATAATAATTTTTGGGACACAACATTAAAAAAAGAACCAACAAACCAAAAGAATGAAGTAGTTAATTAATCTGCAAAGTTGCTCGGTAATTAGATGGCAGGTGGCCACTGGCTAGTGTCCCCGTCCTCGAGGGCTGGGACCAGAGTCCTTAACATCTCCAAAAGTCTGACTGTTGCTAAATTTATGTCCCCCTCCTTTAGGGATGGGACCCGAATATTTAATCCCTCCTAACGTCTCTGAGTTGGTGAACCTGTGTCCCTCCCCAGGGGCACTTGGCCCTGATTGCTTCACTGATCCCAGAGACAACCAATCAAACACATCCACGTCCTCCCTAATGCCTTCGTTCACTTCCTTAATAATGCTCAGAGGACGAGCTTCTGACAGTATGAACACACTGTTCACCAACAGAAACAGAACCAAGAGACCCTGAACTTTGAGCGCTACCATTGTCATCATGCTTTTAAGTTGCAAGACAATAAAGCTCAAGAGAGTGCAAAAACAATGCTTGAAAGTTAAGATAGAGAGATGGATAAAGAAATTAAAGAGTCTGATGTATTTCATTTGGGCAAGATATGGAGTCCCTTAAATAGGATTGATATGCGTGAACCTGACAAGCAGAGAGGAAGGCATGGGTTAGGTTTGTTTGACTCGTGCATCTTCCAACGAGCGACTTGAATTTGTTGTTCCATGTTCAAATCCAATGCGAGGAGATTGATTATATCCTCAGGGAGGCAGCCGCCGACGGGGTTCAATGAGGGAAAAATTAGAGGAAGGGCTACGTGTCCAAATCGGATTGGAGGACGACGGCAGTGAAGTCATCGGGAAAGTTGAAGCCTCCTACTAGGAGCTCGAAGAAGAAGACCAAAGACTAGATTAATATGTGTGTGAGGACGTCACTTGAGTTTGAACATGAGGATCAGAGTAGTTGATTTATTGGAGCACTATGTTGGGACCAGTCAAATAATTAAAAGACGTCCTTCACCAAAAAATAATAATAATAATAATTAAAAGACGTCGTGCGTGACTGTGTGTGTATGGCAGATCAATGGGCGCAAGCGAGACGAAAGCTCGTAGCTCGTGAGAAATTACAATACAACTTATCTTTTCATATTGGAAACCGAATTGGCAGATTAATGCCAATCTTTACCCGTTTAAGAATTCATGCTAATTTATTTGTCTATTAATAACTTAGTACGCATATATACATACAATGGTCTATGAGCTGATCGAGTATATATTACCAGTACGTAAAAAGAACTTGTTCCACTAACAAGTAACAAGTCACTTACACTGGAGGAGCTAGAGTCTCAAAAGCCATCGCAATTCTTTTTATTATATATGTGTGAATATATACAATCACGACTGATAAATTTAAGACTAACTTTCCCATATAAAGTATATATTCAAAACTATTGGTCGAATTCAAACTGTTATCGCATGCCTCTTATTTTTTTTAAAGAGTGTGCATGTTGTATTTTTCCTGCTTTATTTTCCTTCTCTGGGTTCAGGCAAAACAAATAAAAAATTGAATTTGTATTGTAAGTTGTAACGGTTTAGGTAGAGCTGGGAATCAAGGTTGGCCTGGTGCTACAGGGCTGGCCCTTGATGGGTCAGACCTAAAAGGGTTGGCCCTACAGAGTCCGAGAAAAGAAAAATTACTATTTTTCAAAGCCCAGCCTGAGAGCATGAAGGGCAGGGCCTGCCTGCAGGGCCAGAAGCCATTTTTAAGATATTTAATTATACGTCTATATACCTCATGCAATAAAATAAATACAGTTACTAATTTATAATCAAATGTAAAAAATAATGTTCACAAGTAACTTATAGTCTCACACAAAGCATAAGAAGGCAAAAAGCTAAACATTCTAAGCAACATAATTATGATGAGTATCATTTTCATCTTCTTCGCTGCTATCATCAATTTCAAAGAAATTTGATTATACTTCACTTTAAGTAGTAGACTCTGTTTAAAGGGTAAAAATATCAAGAATTGATAAATTACTATTATATATAAATTTGACAATTTTAAGGTTCTTAAGGAGGAGTTAGTAAGGGCACGAGCAGGAGGGGCAGGAGAATTGGAAAAAAAAAAAGCCAAATGGCCTAACGGGTCGGCCTTTTAAAGCCCGACTTCATTTTGAAGCTCCATTTTTCAAGTATGGCCTATGATTTAAAAGGGTTTAAACCAGTCGGCCCGACAGGCTTGATCTGATTTTTCGGTTCTACGCTTAGGACATCTTGGAGGACAAACAAGGTTGGGGCAATAACAGATAACTTTTTTTTTTTTGCTAATAATCATTGAGCCATAACAAATTTACAAACAATTTTTTTTTCTGAATTTTGAACTTGTGTTATCATTTTTACTAAGTGAGGTCATTTGTCACATCAACCAATAGTTTATTAATTGATCTGTTCTAACTTTCACCCTTTCCACTAGTTCCTTTGGGAAACTAGTAATTAATAGAGTAATAAAAAGAACTAGTAAAATTGCCTTGGTATCCAAGTATGTAAACTAGTAAAAATAATCAACAATGGATGGAGCTTTGGGGGAATTCGTTGCGGAAAGAGAAGATGGGCAATGAGTGGTCATTATATGTAATTGTTTTTTCTTAAAAAAAAAAAACTAGCTAGCATCTTGATGGAAAATACTATAATAAACAGTTTTCAAAATTATTACAAACACAAGTAAATATATGTATGAAATATTATTTTTAAACTTTCTCGCCTCCTCGACTGTTCGTTGCTCAGTGCTCACTGACTGATCATTATCTGGTGGTTGAACTATTTAAATATTCAGATCACTTTCAACTACAAAAACCTTTTGTCCTAGGCAGTTGTCTGTATATTTCATTTCCCCAATTTTCATTTCATTTATTTTCCTCCTTTTTTTCCCAGTGACGTCCAGGATTATTGTGGTTGTAATGTTGTATAAATAAGTGCGTAGATATGATAATGGAGAAGTAGTTAGATCCTAAAATAATTATACTCTGTCTATATCTGCTATTTAGTTTAGATCTTGTTGGAAATAGAGAGCAAGGCCCGAAAAGGGGACGAATACAAATGAACAATGAGAAGGAGAAGACGTCACATCTTAATTAAAACACTAAACTTTGGGTTTATGGATCTTTTCTCTTTATTACATAGTAGCTATTATTAAATCCAACCCTATACAGTATACACCCTCTCACAAGTTCACTTATACTTTCAAGTTGTAAAAGTATTTCGACAAAAATGTAATAACTACACTGAGTATTAAAATATTTAAATTAACAACAGACATATATTAAATTTGAAATATTTGACCTACAGCATTTGATGCTGCGTAATACCGTCTGGCCGGTTCTTAATATAAGATAATGTTACGGCACAGATTCACTACAAACAAAATTTTATATTAAAGATCAAAGTAATAATATAATACAAGCATAATAATTTTTGGGACAAGCTATAAAAAAAACAAACTAAAAAAACGGAGTTAATTAATCTGCAAAGTTGCTCGGTATGTAATTAGATGGCAGGTGGCCACTGGCTAGTGTCCCCCTCCTCGAGGGCTGGGACCAGAGTCCTTAACATCTCCGAAGGTCTGACTGTTGCTAAATTTATGTCCCCCTCCTTTAGGGCTGGGACCCGAGTCTTTAATCCCTCCTAACGTCTCTGCGTTGGAGAACTTGTGTCCCTCCCCAGGGGCACTTGGACCTGATTGCTTCACTGATCCCAGAGACAACCAATCAAACACATCCACGTCCTCCCTAATGCCTTCGTTCACTTCCTTAATAATGCTCAGAGGACGAGCTTCTGACAGTATGAACACACTGTTCACCAACAGAAACAGAACCAAGAGACCCTGAACTTTGAGCGCTGCCATTGCCATGCTTTTAAGTTGCAAGACAATAAAGCTCAAGAGAGTGCAAAAACAATGCCTGAAAGTTAAGATAGAGAGATGGATAAAGAAAGAAGTAAAGAAATTAAAGAGTCTGATGTATTTCATTTGTGCAAGATATGGAGTCCCTTAAATAGGATTGGTATGCGTGAACCTGACAAGCAGAGAGGAAGGCATGGGTTAGGTTTGTTTGACTCGTGCATCTTCCAACGAGCGACTTGAATTTGTGGTGCCATGTTCAAATCCAATGCGAGGAGATTGATCATATTCTCAGGGAGGCAGCAGCCGACGGGGTTCAATGAGGGAAAAATTAGAGGAAGGGCTACGTGTCCAAATCAGATTGGAGGACGATGGCAGTGAAGTCATCGGGAAAGTTGAAGCGAGGAGCTCGAACGAAGATGAAGACCAGAGACTAAAATTATGTGACGTCACTTGGTTTTGAATATCAGAATCAAAGTGGTGGATCGGTTGGAGAAGGATGGTGTGACCATTCAAATAAAAAGACGTGGTCTGTGACTCTGTGACTGTGACTGTACGTGAAAGTGAGACGAAGGTTCGTAGGAATTAGGATCTAACTTCTCTTTTTTGCTGATGCACCTATGGGTGTCGGATGATGTTTGGGCTCAGTAATAGTGATTGGGCTATGACAAATAAACGGTTTCATTTCTTGTTTTCTTTTTTAATAAAAGTGTAGATGAATTGGATTCGGGCTCATTAGGGTCAAATCATCTATTTGAGTTCAAAGAGCACTTTTAAGTTATTCATCAATAAAATCTTCATATTGTCAGTGAAATTTGAACTTACAACTTTATAATTTCGTAAATAAACTTCAGTTTCAGAAGTCCTTTTCGCAAACCGAGATAAAATTTCTCTCATATACTTATCTCGTAAATCGTAAAAAAAGTTCTCTAAAAGCTAGTACTTCAAATGCACACTTAATAGCATGTTTGGAATCACTTTTAAATGGTTTATAAGTGCTTTTTACGTAAATCGAAATAAAACTCTTCTCACGTACTTACCTCGTATACCGTAAATCACGATTGAAAAATTATTTTTAAAGGTTTCAATCAATATTCTAAACAAAGTTAGATTAATCTTTGTTCGCGATAACATGATTATATTTCATTTATGGTAGTCCAACCTCAGTTCTAACTTTGCACTTTTTCAACTATTTTCTTTGGCGCCAGCCAAATAAATAGTAAGTAAGTAGTTGATTTATAACTCAAAAATCTACATGTTCAAATCTCATTGCGGTCAGTGTAAGAAGTAAAAATTTTATTGCTGGGCGAATGTAAGTACTAAGTATCTCTATAAGAATTATTAAAGGGCACATGCAAAAATTCCAAGGCAGAACCATCTCTGGTTGTTTGTGGAGTGCCTAAAAAGACCTTGATTCGACATGTTATAATTTTTTATTCCATTGTTCTACTTCTCAGTTCTTTAATATAAAATATATTTATCTGATTTAATTACATTAAAAAAGTTAATTAAGTTAGTTAATATAACATATATTTCTTAAAATATTTTAATTATATTCTTTAATTCCTTCATTCTTTATCCTCCTTCATTATTGTTTGGGGAGTATCAATAATAGTAAATTAGAAAATAATTGACAAATATGTGTATAGTTAGGATTAAGATCAACTTTCTAAATATGTCCTATATTAAATATAGGATTGAAGTATTTTTTTCCCCCAGCTCAATGTTAGTTTTAAAAAAATTGACCTAGCAGTATCCAGTATGCCTTATGAATTAACAAATGAACAACTATTTCCGTTTTGGGTAGTATTTTTTTTTTTTTTTTGAATAAGATGGGAAGTTCAACAACTTGATGAAGATTACATATGATGGGCCTCTGATCAGGCCCGTTGACTATCCAGTCAATCTTGAATTAGTCTAGCAGGAAGGAGGATACCGCAGAACTACCATATCCGTAGCACTATCATGTGTCTGTCGAGCGAGACGATCTGCATACTGCAACCCAGTCCTTGATGCATATCTAAGTAAGGCAATAGAACCAATCCATAGACCCATATTTTCTTAACCAAAAAAAATATTACAAAATTTTAAACAAGTCAACATTCTAATGTCAGGTGGTATTGAAGTTTGAAATCTTCTCATAGGTCACATGTTTGAATGTGGCATTCTAAACAATGCTTGAGTCTGTACTACAAAATTTTAAAAAGTAAAATTATTAAATATTAGATCAATTGCTTCTGTGACGATGGTTTTATAATTTAAACAAGTGGTTATAGACTTGATTTCGTACTTTCTCTCTCTCTGTTCCTATTTACTTGTTTTAATTTAAATTTTTGTTTTGTCGCTGAATATATGTACTATTCCAAATTTAAAGGTATGCTAATGATACACATAATTCTTACATAGAACATAAATAATGTTTTCGTCGTACATATATTTTCATGAGGGTAAGTAAACAGAGAAAGAGAAAGTGATAACCGCCCAGTACTAAGCATCCAATTGAAGATATGACATATTTTGATTAGATCGCAATCTTGTGTATGCTGATGATTTGATGAAATACGACATAGGTCTACACATGGAACGGATTCTGTACTGGTTGTAAAAAACAATTAAGAAAGTTTGTAATAGGAGTTCCTTTCCTTAGGAATGGTTCAAAGTATTTCTTTTATTTAAATCAAATAGAATTAATCATGTTTAAACCCAATAATGTTTAAATATGAATTAAGAAATAATATCGAATACGATATAATTATAAAAAACATAATAAAAATGAAATAATATTAGGTAATGATGGATCCCAAATAAAAATAGCCTTATATTAGCATGATATTTGTCATCTAGAAAGCTATAGCCTTACTTTTTCTTGCCCTAACCGCCATTTCTGATGGTTATGGTTCAATCGTACAGGGGAGGGGGACTAATTACCGAAACAGGGTATTTTTTTCTTGTCTTCTGTGGAAAACCCTTTTTAAGGCAAATTGAAATATTGAATTGAATGACTTATTTATTTGAATCGGGTTTATGTATAAATCTGATTTACGTAAATCGAGATAAAATTTTTTCACATATTTACTTTATAGATTGTATATCATAAAAATTACTTCGTATACCGTAAAAACTACCTCGTATTCCATAAATCACGATTGAAAAGTATTCCGTAAATCACGATTGAAAAGTATTTATGAAGGCTATCCAAACATACCAATATGGCAGTGGTGGCAGGCTCTTGAAGAGTGTGTTTGGAAACCCAAAAAAAAAGCACTTTTTTTACTAAACCATGGTTTCACTAAAAATTTGTCAAACACTCACATTTTTTAGATAATCTATTTTCACTCCCAAACCATGGTTTCACTCCCTAAAACCATGGTTTGCAACAATCCACATTTTTTAGCTTTTTCCTCTTTCTCTCTCTTTTTTTGTGGGTCCCACACTTGATTAGTGACACTTGATTAGATAATTTTTTTTTCAAGAGATTTGAAAAAATAATTAAATTATTTTAGAATATTTATATTTTAATTTTTATATTTCAGAATATTTATATTTTAAGGATACATGTTATGATATGATTAAAAAAATTATTTTAGCTTCTTTAATCTTTTAAAAAAAATTAACTCTATCTTATATTTAAGATAGAAGGAGTACTTATTTAAATATAAAATATAGTATTATTTTAATTATACAATATATATATATATATATATATATATATATATATATATATATATATATATATATATATATGATCTTCTTTTTATTGTTAGATAATTGATTAATTTTATAATTTTTAATTTTTCAGAATTTTATGTCATTTTTTACAGTTATTATGAAATTTATTATTAAATAATATATAAAATATAATCTTATCATTTATATGTAATTATCACAAAAGTTAATATCCTTTTCAGTAATTTGACCATGAAAAAAGCTATTCTGATCATAATATCCAAACACTCTCATTTTATCAAAATCACTTTTTTCTCATAATCTATTCTCCATAATCTATTCTCAAAAATCACTTTTTTTCACTTTTTCTTCATAAGCTATTCTCAGAAGCTGTTTCCAAACACACCCGAAATCAAAGATCACAATCTCGTCAGGCTTAGGAGTGAAGGCGCGAAGCCGTCAATTTTGAACAGCTCAATAGAAGATGATTGATGAGGACCTTGTGTGAAGGGTTCTTTTCTAGAAATGGAATCGCCAGCCAGCAATTCCTTAAGACTTGAATTTGAATAAATCCGAAGTCGCGAGAAGTGTTCACCGTTCCCTTGATAAAATGATTGTCTCTGTCTCTGTGAATCTCTTTCCGGGATCAGACTCAATTATAGGTCCTTCTTCAGTCCCTTTCTTCTTTTATTCTGTCACTTCTCTTTTTGCTCTGATTAGCCCCAATCAATATGTGTGTTTATTATTCTGTTCTTGGACTAGTGAATTCCCTGACTCTGTTCCTCTCGACCCTTGCTTTGTGATCTTGGGTTCTCCACTTGACCAGAGAACAAAGAAAGTTCCAAACAAATTACACTCTCTCATCGGACACCCAATGGATGAGCATACTCTCCCTAATTCCTATTCAAGACCAATGAACCTGTTTTAATGCTTGTTGCTTGTCACGTCTTCAAACAGTAACCTTGCAACACAAAACAAAAATATGGTTAGTGTAAGACACAATCTTCTGCCAATTAAAATAATACACGTTAGGGAAGAATAAAAATCCACCCCAAAAACGATGGTAACAGAAGGAAAATCCAGGAATAAAAAAACACTATTTTTGGTGAAATGGTACCTTCTAATAAAAACCAGAGGAGGAAAAATAGGCAGGGTTATGGGTAAAATTACATATTCCGTTGAATTCCTTTTACTAAAAGATGCTTAGATTTTTAGGCCCTCTCGACTCAAATTATATTAAAAAAAAAAACGATTGGAGGCCACCAATTGATGATTCTGCTATCTTTGAGAGTGGATGCACCATTCTGTCGTCCATCGATTTCAAAAAAGTGAAAAGGAATAAGAGAACATGCACTTACTACCCCTTTCCTCCATTAATTTGTTGACGCGCACACACCTCCCCTTATTTTGTGCTACAGTTGTAAACCTGTAGATACTTTTCTTCCCATTTCTTTCCCCTCTTCATGCGTAGAAAGAAATAGCCAGACACAATTTTGCTGAATAACCGAGGGAATTATTATAAAATAAGCCTTGAGACAACACAAATTTATTCATTTAGTCCTATCCACAGAAAATAAATAATTGAGAATCTTCCAATCTTTCCTGTCAGTGCAAATTGTGAGGATGTGAACCTGAGTCCAAAGACTCCGCTGGCTCATAATCACCATAGTATATTGATTCCAACTCCACTTTTACATCAGGTACCCACTTTCCTCACTATAACAAAATGCACCAGAAGATTGGAACGCTTGGATCCTGCGTGTTTCCCAAGTCACAAAGCCATTCTCTAAAGTCAAGTTTTGAACCTGACTCAAATGGGAAGGGTGGTATTGTATATAGTAGTGACTGTGTCTGATTATTGCCTATAAGAAAAGTTTCTGTCAACTTATACTGTCTTTAAGAGGTCCCACCCCCTAAAAGCCCTTCACCGTCCATTTGCCCTTCCAAGCTCCTCGTTCATATGCAAAAGAACGCTTAGCATAGTCGTTGGAGATGCCAAACCTATCTTTTCAGCTCCACCACTTTATTTGGGTATAAAAGTTTCAAGCGTTTCAGTACCAATAGGGTTGGGAGAGACAGCTTCTGCCAACTCTAGAATGAGAAGGCTCTCATTTTTCCTTCTGATCGCCCTCATGATGATGATGATGCTATCTTTTACAAGGCCAGGTCTTGTGAATGGTAGAATTCTTGCATCAACAGTCAAGGAACAGAGGGCCAATATTCATCAACCTCGGGAACAGCCTAATATTCCGAGGGGAGCTTCTTCAATAGAGAAGGAGACAGACAAACCTGCAGAAAATCAAAGCAGCCGGGTTTTGATTGGGAACAAATACCATACAATGGCTTCAGGGCCCAGCAGAAAAGGTTCTGGTCACTAGCAGCCTCCCAATTCATGATTCCTACCTGTTTCTTATTTTGATTTGGTTATTTAGTTACATTTGGATTCATTATAGAGCAGCTTTGTACATTATGGAATGTATAATCTTTGTCTATATATCTAAGATATTCGAGTGTTGAATTTATAGCAGAAAAGTTGAGTATTTCTCTAAATTTGGTAGTCGCATGACAATTTTTGAGTTTGAATTAGTGAAAAATAGAGGTTCTTAGCCGCACAAAAATAGAAACTAGAAGGTGATCTTGAATGCTTGTAACTGAAATAATCCGCTGGAGCAGCCCATAAAAAATATTTCAAGGTAAGTGAAGTATATGATATTTCTGGGCGTGAAGTGATCATCATGAACCCCAGGGTAAGTAATCAAAGCTACGATATGTGGGTTGTATATACAATTACACATAGCCACAAGCAACCAGAAAAGTATTGGGTGACATATACCTCATGCACCTGACCACCCGAATGACAAAGATGATATAACCTACCAAATGGCTAAGGCTTTTACCACTGCTAACACATCATGTTCGATGACATGTGCATATGATTGATGCACATGCCAGGTCTATACTCTAAAGAACTTCACTGACATAGTTGAAGTTCATAGCTTCCGCGAGATTTGGCCTCAGATTGCGAATCTGTAATGAAGTTCATGATTGTGATCCCTTGTATGTGCCATTACTCAGTTATCTTACTGAGTCTGTGCTCATTCTAGACGTGTCAAGTATGATATTAGCAGTACTATCAACACTTAAGTTTTGGAGGACTTGTTCTCCATCAATCACAAAAATTTATAATTGATCTTAAATTTGTTTTCATAGCTTAATACAGACTTTCAATGACAAGCACAACAGGGGATTACAGAAAAACGAAATATACAATTAGGAAAGCTATTAATACTGCAGCAACTCTACCTTATACACAACAAAAGCAGGTTTTATTGTACCTTGGAGGGCTTGGTCGCGGTAATCTATCTCGCATCATCAATTTTCAACTGTGAGAAAACTGAACCCAGTGTGTTGTTAGATTCACCTTCCATCATTAAGGACATATCACCTGATTCACCAAGTGTAGAAAGTGAAGGAAGTCGGCGAACATTAGGCAATTGAATCGATGCAGAAGCACTACTAGAGCTGTCCTCATGGGGTTCTCTCTGAATTGTGCCTCGCTGAAGCTGTAGTGCATATTCCAAGTCCCACAATACATCACCCATGCTGGGCCTATCAGAACCATCTTCTTGTAAACATTTCTCTACTGTCTCGCTAAATTTCCTGAGTGAGTTTGGATCGATTTGCCCCTTGATGGAAGGATCTATAATCCCTTCAAGCATTCCTTTGTTCTTGCAAAGGATTCCCCATTCAGCCAAGTTCACCTGCTCCCGTGGCAGCATAGGGTCAATGGCTGGTCTTGCACATAACGCTTCAAGAAGTACCACACCAAATGAGTAAACATCAGATTTTTCTGTTAACTGTTGTGACCGGAAATACTCAGGATCTAGATACCCAAAAGTTCCTTTAACACCTGTGCTGACATACGGTTGATGATCAAGAGGGCCTGTTCTTGAGAGGCCAAAGTCAGCAACTTTAGCAACATGGTTTTCATCAAGCAATATATTTGTAGACTTCACGTCTCGATGAATGATGCCTCCCGATGCTCCTTTGTGAAGGTAATGAAGACCCCTTGCAGCTCCAATGCAAATTTCAAGCCTCAGCTTCCAAGGCAAGCTTGGCAGATTTGAATTGTACAAATGATCCCTCAGTGTCCCCTTTTCCATATATTCATAAACCAAAATCATTTCAGCCCTTTCATCACAATACCCAATCAATGAAACAAGGTGCCTATGTCGAATTTTGGACAGAACCATAATTTCTGTCTGGAATTCTGGTAGGCCTTGTCCTGACCCAGGCTCACTTCTTTTCACAGCCACTCTCAGACCATTCCTGAGAATTCCCTTGTAAACGTTGCCAAATCCACCCTTTCCAATTAATCTTTTTGTATCAAAGTTGCTGGTCGCAGATTGGATCTCAATCAAAGGGATTTTGAGCCCAAGATTTAAGTTTGGAAGAGGAGAGCCCTGTGAAGTTCCTTCAGTTAATCTGCTGTGAGAACTTCCTCCTCCATAAAACGGCAATGGTAACCAGTCTGAATTCTCAACAGGCTTAGGTTCTTGCTTCCTAAATTTCACTCGCCAAATTAAGAACCCAACTAGTACAATAGAAATTAGGACAAAACCTCCAACTCCAAGCGATAGCCCCAGTACCAGAGGGAGATGATTATTCGCATTGGATTCCTCCAACGGAACGGAACTTGAAGAATCAATGATTCTCATAATTTCTAGTCCGTTCAGATAAGTATTTGGAACTGGAGAACGAAGAGGTCCTATGCTGATATTCACGAATCCAGTGTTATCAGGATTGACCACAAAATCATAATAAAATGGAACAGGCAACATGTTAGATACGTTGATGGAATTGATCATTGAGCGGGAGTTGTTGTAGATGTATAGATTGAAGAATGTAAGATTAGGAGAAGAACTCTGCAAGTCACAGAAGTGAACCCGGACAAGATAATTAGCTTTATTTTCTACAGCAAGACCCCAGGTTATGTTAAAGAAATCAGAGTCATTGGGATTCAAACGAACCTTTCTCTCACTTAGGTACACACTACTTGGGGCAGTATACTTAGTAGCCCAATTAATATATTCAGAACCAGAATTTTCGACCCGGTATTTAATATCAACTGTGGAACTGTAAGTATCAGCCGACTGTGGATTAAGCAAATAAGGATCATCTATTCCCCAGAATCTGAAAAGTTCATCCTGGCTTCTTGAGACATTAGAGCCTCCAACATTGAGCCTATAAATCATCTGCAACACCTGAGACAGCAAACCCGTGTGATCCGCAGAATTGCCACTGGGTCTCACAGTCGGAGCATGATCTAGAGTGAAGTTATCGGGGAGAAGTAAGAGTTCTATGGCATTCACAAATGCAAATGATAATTCCAAAGGCCTGAAAGTGATTTTGAAGTCGTCGGTATTGATGCTTACGAAGAATTCTTTTACTAAAGGAGATTTGTTAACATTTTTGGCAGCGAAATTTTGCAAGAGCCAGAACCCAGGAACCGACACATTGAAGCCAGCAGCCGAAAGGTTACTTGAGGAAGAGAGAGCAAAGAAATGAAGACGTAACAGATAAGAGCCAGGAGAATCGATTTTGAAGTCATACGAGAATTTCTTATGGAAAACCCTTGCCGTTTGATAGATAGGAGATATGGCCGAAGACTGTGTGCTTGCTTCGCTACTCTGCTTTGGAAAGGATAACGAAAGAGAAGAATCCCCCATGAAAACCCGACCACTTTCTGTGTCTGTTACGTTGTTGCTTGACCCGCAGCTGATAAAATACTTATCGGGGACGGTGTAGGCCGATGAGAAAGACTGAAACCATGTCAGCTGAACGAGAAAATGAAGAAGAAACAGAGAGATATGAACTCTATGGAATTGAAGATTTCCCATGGAAAAAGGAGGACGTTAGTCTCAGTTTAGTTATCAATCTGATAATTGCTTTTCTGGGAACAATGAACCCTGGAATTGAGAGGATCAGAGAATACAGGAAGGAGATATGAGAAAGACAATGGGACACCGGTTCGTCAACTCTGAACCGTGAAGTTGACTTGTCACCCACTAGTAATATTTTTCCAATAGAAAATGACTAGAGAGTCTGAGCTTTAATAAAAATTTTAGCATCCACTAAATGCAACGGGGTGGCGTGCGGCTAGCTAGAGAGGTGGTAGGCGAGGGAAGTTCAGATGTACGGTGGCGATTGGCGAAGAAACTTCGTTTGTCATCTTACTCTTGGGAGAGAGTAAAGTAGAATCCATGATCTACGCATGATGAACAAGTCATGACATGACACTGCCTTATGCATGAGGTAATTAAATCACCACATCATAGAGAAACCCAATAAATTAAGAAATTATTCTGCACGGTCAAAAATTTATCATTCTTCCCCTATATATTCAAATGGGAACCAAAATATATTTATTTTATTTTCGGGCTATACTGTAGGCCACCAAATTTCTCCTCCAGAATTTATATTTTATAGTTTGTTTGGTACATACATTCAATGCATGTGCATTGTAGACACACACAATACATGCAGACATTTTGGTTTTTTTTTTAAGGGATAAAAATGTTTCGGAAGTTTTCGTCTAAGGATATTGGGTGTCTGAAAGTTTTTAAGGTGTCATTTTTATCCTAGAAGTTTAAAAAATAGGGCAAATTTCCTCCTTCGCTATCATATTCCAACTGTCAACATTTGTTGACCAAATTCTGCAGAGGTAGTATGCCCGTGTGGCCTCCACCTCAGCCTTTCTCCACATCATATTTTTAAAGGGCAAAAATGCCCCAGAAGTTTCCACTGAGAGGCATTGGGTGTCTGGAAGTTTTTAAGGGGGGCAATTTTGCCTCGAAAGTTTAAAAAATAAGGCAATTTTTCTCCTTTATTAACATACCCAAACATTCAACGTCTGTTGATCAAATTCTGTAGAGGTGGCATGCCTACGTGGCATCCACCTCACATTTTGTCTACGTCATGTTTTTCATAAGAATAAATATAAAAAAACTCAAGGTCGTTGATTGTGCAAATCTTCAGTCTCTCCCTCTTATTCACCCAAAAATTTGTATCCAAAAATTACCTCCCTTAGACTTTTTAGCAGGAAAATATGTTAAAAAAACAAACTCGGATTGCTCTCTTGGATTGTCAGATCCCTCAAACTTAATCTTCCCTTTCCAACTTAAACCTAAAAAATCGTATCTAAACAAATTTCTTCCCCCTCAGATTTTTTAGTAGGAAAATATTTAAGAAAAAAAATGATATCACCCCCTAGGTACAATCTCTCATATTCATTTGTTTTTTTTCTCTCTTGTTGGGTTAGTGATTAAGAATTTAGTAGAGTTAGCCTTCTTCAAACTTTTCCTTAGTGCTCCCCAAATGCAATGTAGAATCAAACTTTACAAATCGGTAAAAGTTGGCTGCAATTAGCCATGTGTTTGAGGGTTGATATAGGTTCCATTTTATTGACTCTCATTTCTCTCAAAACTTAGAAGTCAGATCGTTAGAGAAGTGTCGCCGGAGAAGGCCCAGTTCACTAGCCAAACTAAGCCCATCACTCTTCGCCACCATAAGCTTAAAATTGTCGCTGGTAGATACAGCCCCTTGGTCTCTATGAGATTTGAGTAAGGGAGATCAATATGACTTTTGAGTTTTTTGGATGCAAATTGCTGGGTGAATCAAAGGGAGAGACTGAAGAGTTGTATAATCAACGACCTTGAGTTTTTTTATTTGTTCTTATGAAAAGTCTGACGTGGGAAAAAGGTGAGGTGGATGCCACATAGGCATGCCACCTCTATAGAATTTGGTCAAAAAACGTTAACCATTTGAGTATGTTAACGGAAGGGCAAAATTGCTCCCCTTGAAAACTTCCAAACACTCAATGCTCCTCAGTGGAAACTTTCGGGGCATTTTTGCCCTTAAAAATATGATGTGGAAAAAGGCTGAGGGGATGCCACATAGGCAGACCGTTTGGGTATATTAATAGAGGAGAAAATTCGCCCCATTTTTAAAACTTCTGAGGCAAAAATGCCCCTTTGAAAACTTCCAGACATCTAGTATCTCTAGGCAAAAACTTCCGAGGCATTTTTGCCCCTTAACCCTTTTTTTTTTGGAGGGGGTTTTTTAGTTTTGTGATCACCTAGCAACGCTTTGATTTATCTGAAAAAATAGAACACCTTCAAAATCAATACCACCTTAGTAACCCATAATTTTTCTAGGTTTTTTTTCCAATAAAGTAACTAATAGTATTAAAATCAATTAAGCTATAAAGTCTTGTGGGTAGAATTAAAACAACCAACACCATATAGAACGGGAAAGGAAACGCTTTAAGCTACCAAACAAGGTAAAAAGACAAGAATTTAAAAGTTATTTAATACAACAAGAACATAAGAATAGAACGGGTACATTTTCCATAATATACCAAACTAAAATTGACTTGCAACTGGGATGAAGGTCAAGATACCAAACTAAAAGGGTAAGTCCCTTCTAATGAAGTTTTGACAATCCACTCGGCTATCAAATATGCTTTAATGGGAACACATCTGTAATAAAGGTTCCTAATTAAGTTCCTTGGTACAGGAATGTACTCACGGAGAACAACATTCATCATTTTGTTAGAAAAAGCACAAACAAATAGACAGTAGGAAAAAGAACATAACACTAGCCCGGGGTGAACAAATGATTCCATACACATTGAACAACCACATGTCTAGCCTCACAATAAACAATGTTAATCATCACACAGAACAGGCACATGTTTAGCTACTGAATAATAGTGCATACAGTTCTACTGAACAAGCCCAAATTGATGATTCTGAGTTGTTTGTCTAATGCCCTTTCCTTATACAGTTGGCCAATAAAATATTTTACATGCCTTCCACATACATGTACTCCCAACCAAGCATAACCATATTTTGAAAAGGTCTTAAACCCTTTATCTTTGGGGCTTGGCTCATACGTTCTTACTCTTTCCCATTTAACCATTCTCACTAATACTAGTAAGATAAATACATCTTGATTAAGGTATATTGATGTATTAAACCCACCGACCAGTAAAGAAGTATATTGAACCGCCCATAGAAATAATATAAACCAAGCCATACCGAGAGCCAAATCTTCTACATAGTCATCAGAATTTAACATAAAATACCTAATACCAAGAGAAGCTATCCTACCAATCTCAAATATCAATCCCAAAAGGCCATCAGAAGGAAAAGACTGAAACTTTAATAAACTACTAACCTTAGGCTCCAAGAATTACAAAGTAGATACCTGGGAGTGTATTTGTGCTATTGCCTTTGGCTTCTGTAGAACGGCCAAAAAGCCCAAAATTCCCCTTATTAATTGATTCATCATCCATCACCTTACATTTACCTGGGATTCTTGTCGGTACCGTTAAGCTCTGATGTTTTGTACGCCACTCCTCCACCACAGATCTGCCCCCAGCCACTAGAAATCCCTTACTCACACCCTTTGAAACATCAACCAAGTTCATCCTTTCACTAGCAAAGGAAGGAAGCCACCAATTCGAATCGTACCTCGACGTTAAAGGCCATGGGAGCACCCGTCGAAGGTCATCGTTGGAGGGCGTCTTAGGAGAATGATGCTTGAACACCTCCTTACCTCTGGCCACCCTATAACCTCGCTTGTCTAAACCGCTGCCATTAGATGCGTTCCTAGTCAACATAGCCACCAACCATGACATAATAAACCTACCAAGACACTCCACCGGAAGGGGAGAATTAGCCTTACACATAGAAAGGACTGACCTCCACCCTCGCAGTGCCCAACTGCATCTAGACGACAACAAGACCTTAAATGAAGGGAGGGAAAGTAAACCCTAGCAGAGGGAAAATTTTCACAAAGGGAGAATTAGGTCTAAGAATTTTTTTAATTTTTCTTTAGTTTAACCACAAGATTCCATTTTTTCCTTGAATGAGCAGCAGTGCTGCATCGCTGTCTTATCTTATATTATTGAGTAAAATGTTCTAACCACCATTCGGTTTTGTCTTAATTACACAGACATCACTTCTACTTTGAAAACATATACTTTAGTCTAGATCATTAACACCGCTAAAGAATATTCTAAAAAAATTCTTAAAGTTTTTTTTAGTTAAAAACTATATTAGAATAAATATTGTTTATTAATTTACCCCTCATTATGCTAAGCCCCTAATTTATCTTTTAATATTAATATTTATTAATGATTTATTTAATATTTTTACTAAATTTAGAAAAAAATTTAGTTTTTATGTGAAAAACTAAAAGTATATATCAATTTTTTTTAATTTTAGATGAAGATATGTAATTAAATGATTATTAAGCATTATTAATGTTAAGGAGGGGTATCTTGGTCAAAATGATAGGTCAATAATATGATTTAATGGTCAACTAATGGTTGGATAGATGGAAGTTAAATATCAAAATTAGAAAGGGGGTTTATGTCACATATATTTTAATTTAAAGAAAGCCCTTATAAATTTTTAAAATTAAAAGGATGTCTGTATAATTTAAAATAAAAAGAAGGGATGTTGATGTATTTTCCTCTGTATTATTATTTATGTTTCTTTTGTTAAAAAGCCAGGGTTTGTTGCTAGAATGTTGTTTTATGACAAAATTGTTTATGTTTGAACATGTCAAAAAAAAAAAAAAAATATGTTAGAAAATTTGTCCGACATATAGCTAGGGTAGCTAGCTAACTAATTTAATAAACTATGTTTTTTGTGAGCGTCGAATGTGCAGCATCCCATGAAGTAATTTCTGTAATAAATTTGCACAAAGACGATCGTAATGTAAGATAAACGTAGGGGAATTCCGGAATCAACATTGCATGTGTACTGGCTTTATGCATATTATCTGACTATCTGTTGTTTAATTTTTGAATATTAATAAGAATCTGCTGTAGCAATATACATACACTCCCTTCGGTCCGGTCGGGTCAACAATATAAAGCATTTCGATTATATTAAAGAAGACCAAAAATGACAGATAAATAATTTATAGTGTGTTTGGAAAAAAAAAGAAAGAAGAAGAAGCATTTTTTCTGACTAAATCATGGTTTGACCTAAAATTTGCCAAACACTCAAATTTCTAAGATAATCCCGTTTCATTACAAAACCATGATTTACTTTCTCAAAATCATGATTTACAATAATTAATCATTTTTTAGTTTTTAGTTTTTTCTGTTGTACCCCATGCCCCCTCACTCTCTCTTTTTTATTCTCACATGTTTGTGGGTCTCACATGTGATTCGTGATATTTTTTTTATGTTTGTGGGACCCACATCATAACTTTCTTCTCTTTCTTCGTCCTTCTATCATTCTGTTTCTTTTATTTTTTTATATATTTTCTGAGGGTTTTTTTTAGAATCACTGTTTCTATTAAAAAAATAAATATATTAAAATTTATTATTTCCTCTAGTATTAAATATAAGATAAATTTAATTTTTTCAAGAGATTAAAAAAATTAATTAAATTATTTTAGAATATTTATATTTTAATTCTTACCTCAAACTAATAAAAAATTGTTGACTAATAAATTGATATGTAATTTAAGGATACACAGTATATGATATGATTAAATAACTTATTTAGCTTCTTTAATCTTTAAAAAAAATCAACTCTATCTTATATTTAAGACCGGAGGAAGTATTTATTTAAATCTAAAATATAGTATTATTTTGATTATACAATATATATATGATCTTTTTTTTATGTTAGATAATTAATTAATGTTATATTTTTTAATTTTTAGATAATTTTATGTCATTTTTGTATTTATTATGAAATTTACTATTAAATAATACATAAAACATAATCTTAGCAATTATATATAATTATCACAATAGCTAATGTCCTTTTAAGTAATTTGACCGTAAAAAAAAGTAATTCTAATCATAACATCCAAACACTCTCATTTTATCAAAATCACTTTTTTCACTTTTTCTTCATAAGATATTCTTAAAAGTTAATCCTAAACACACCTTTAATATGTCTCAAAATATAATTTATTTTTATTTTTATTCTTCTTGAGAAATATATTTGATTACATTGAGAATATTATTTCAGAGAGAGAGAGGGATATAATGAAGGGAAAATGCCAAAAAATACCATTTAAATTTTAAAATCCCGTTAACAAGTTCGGTAATGGGATTAACAAGAATGATAATGCAATTAACAAATCATTTTATTGTTAAATCACCTATTTGAGATTTTAAAGTTTAAATGATATTTTTTTGGAATTCTCCCTATAATGAATGGGTAAAGTTGGAAAGTAAGTATTAACCACATGAGCAAAACATCATTAATTAAATTAGAGGAAATTTAGAGTGTGTTTAGATTTAGCTTTTGAGAATAGCTTCCGCATAAAAAGTGAAAAAATGATTTTTTTTAATAGATTATAGGAAAAAATAATTTTGATAAAATGAGAGTATTTGGGTATTGGGTTGAGAATCACTTTTTTTAATGGTCAAATTATCAAAAAAGATATTAGCTTTTGTGATCATTACATATAAATGATAAGATTTTATTTGAAATATTTTTAACATTAAATTTTATAATAATACTTAAAATTAAATAAATTTGTTTAAAAAATTAAAATTATAACATTGGGTAATTATATAACATCATAAAAAATAGCTCAAACATATATGTATTAACAAATTATATAAAACATTTATATATAGTAATTATCCAAAATAATACTATATTTTAGATTGAAATAAGTAATCCCTCCTGTCTTAAATATAAGATATAATTGAGTTTTTTAAAGATTAAAGAAGATAAATAAGTTACTTAATCGTATCATATACTGTGTATCCTTAAATTACATATAAGTTTATTAGTCAAACTAATTAGTTTGGGGAAAAAAATTAAAATATAAATACTTTAAAATAATTTAATTAGTTTTTTAATCTCTTGAAGAAAGTTAACTTTATCTTATATTTAAGATTAAAGAGAATAATAAATTTTGACATGAACAATGATTCTAAAAAAAACCCACACAATAATTTTTTTGCAACAAGTATTTAAAAAAAAAAGGGAAGATGATGATGAAAATAGAAAAAAGGAAAGAGAGTAAAGGAGGAGAGAGAAAATTTAGTGGGACCCACATATAAAAAAAAAGAAATGTTAATTTCTCTACAATCATGGTGTTATAAAAAAAAAAGTGTTTTGGCTTTTTTGCTAGTGTTTGATGAATTATTTTCAAAATCATGGTTTGTGGGAAAAATCACTTTTTTTTTAATTTCCAAACATTCACTTATATTTTAAACTATAACTTACTTCTAGAAGTGTCGTATACTGTAGTTATATATATACTGTAGTTATATATATAAATTATAAAACAGGAGATCGACGTCCTTCGAATTGGGAAACAGCAAGGAGTCGAATGTCATGGTTCGTGCCTTTCTTACGTTGGACTGATCATAAAAATGATAACAAGAGGTTATCGTAAGGTTGAGAAAAACAAAAAATCCGCCAGGTTTGATTCCTTTGATACAAAACCAAAAGATGATCATCTCCTCCATGCATGACATCTGTAAACCGCTTTGCTTCCTCCATGATGTTTGTCGTCAAATCAGATTCGTCGCCGTAATACCATTTTCTGGCAACCATTCTCATTTTGTTGCTACAGCTCAAATTTGAAAATCATTAAAGTCTTATATTCAATACTTTAGAATACAAGATCTCTTGCAGATATAGCTCTATATGACTATGCCCATTGAACCTGTAAAATTATAGCTTAATTTCTACAAATTGGTTGGTATATAAAAAGAAATAATCCATTAGTTCTTTTTAAAGCAATTTTTATTTTTATTGTGCAAAACAAACTAGTATTATTTATATTTAATAATACTATTTTGTTTTATTAGAAAAAAATATTATTTATAAAAATGACAAATCCTAAAAAAAATTATTTATAAAAAAGATGAGAGGGAGCATATAGTATTTAAAAGTAAATTATTTCTTCAAAGCATAATTAAAGAGACTATGTTTGTTGATGTCAATGTTAACGGCATTTACATTGAGAGACCAAGTCTTTTCAATTATTCAATACAATTTATATTTATTATTTAACATTGACAAGTATAAACGAACGCTTTTAACAATAATGTTTACGTATAACTTAGTACCGAACCATCCTAAATAATTTCACAAACCTCAATAACCAGTCAACCTTAACAAATTCTTAAACCAGAGAACAAATCATAAACAAATATATATGTGCTCGGAAGCCAATTAATATGCCGGAACTTGAAGCCTAAATTAATAATGCGACACGATGAGAGGATCATCTAGGGTTCCAATAGAATCTTACTGAGGATGGGACGTGCTTTGCATTGAGCCTCCAATGGAATGGCCTTAGGCATCAAGGTCCCACCCCTCTCGGTCATGTCATTTTTTAAGTCGCTGACCCTTTTCCAGTCAAAGCATTGAATCAACGATGCTAAAGTCAACGACACTGTTCGTTGGGCCAATCCCGCTCCTGGACAGGCCCTTCTACCCATTCCAAAAGCTATTAGCTTACGGGCCTCCCTCTCCTCATTTTCAAACCTCTCGGGCCTAAAGCTCAATGGATCAACCCACACATCGGGGTCCCTATGGATGGCCCATGCATTCACAAGCAACATCGTGCCACGTGGCACATCATAACCCCCTACTGAGCAATCATCTGAAGCCACGTGGGGTATCAGCATCGGCGCCGCCGGGCTCAGCCTAAGAGTCTCAGCGATTATGCCTTTAAGGTATGATAGTTTAGCCACGTCAGCTTCTTCCACAAGCCTCTCCTCTCCAACCTCAACCTCCAACTCAATCCTTGCTTTTAACAATACCTCTGGATGGTTTAACAGATACGACATTGCCCATTCTAACGTGATCGCCGAAGTGTCTGTTCCTGCTATTATTAACACCTGCAAAACAAATCTTTCACAATTAATTACCACGCATAAATTCAAGGTGATGGTGTTACTTTGTCACGATTTTTTTTTTAACTTCAATATTATCTTAGAAATTTTAAAATATAGCAATATTGTATCATAAATTAATATAGTTTAAAAGATAATATTACTCTATTTTAATATTTTTAGAATACTAATTAACCTAAAAAGACTTCTGAAAGTCTGAAACAACGTCAACCGAAAAGTTTTAGTGTAAATTTGCAGACAAACTAGTGCAAAAAAAAAAAAAAAAACTGCAAAAAAACTAACCAAGATAAGGCCTTTGATAATTTCGTCAGTGTAATACTCGGGTTGTGATTCTTGTGATGTGAGTAAATGATCAATTAAAGTGTTTGTGCTCTCCAATCCTTCCTTCTTATACCGATGCTCGTCGACGAGCCCTTGCAACAACTCATCCAACTTCTTCCCAACACTACGCAGTCTCTTTTGGTAACCATTATAATCAATCCACCGGAACAGAGGAAAGAAATCACCCAAATTCGAATCCTTGGTTCCCAAACCAGAAGATGAAATCTCCCCCATGACATCTCTAAACCGCTTTGCTTCCTCCACATTCGTCGACAAATCAGACTCGTCGCCGTAATACCGTTTGCCGGCAACCATTCTCATGATGGTGTTAAAGGTAAGATCTGAAAACATAGATCTCAGCTCAACTTTGGCGAAGTCTTTGCGAGAATCACGAGATAGCTTGCGTAGCAACAGCTTGGTCTCGTCGATTCGGAGATTGGAGAGGGAGTTGATACGGTGCGTTGAGAGGATCTCGAGGGAGCTTATACGACGTAAGTTGCGCCAGTGGTCACCGTAGGAAGATGTAACAAGGATGGTGTTGTTGTAACCAATGTACTTGGTCTTGAGGACGTGAACACGGTTGGCAAAGATGATGTCGTTTTTAGTGAAACACTCTTCAACAGCGGAGGGAGAAGAAACGACAACAGCAAAAAGAGAGCCGAAACGGAGAGAGAAAATGGGGCCATATTTTGTAGAGAGGGAATGGAGGTAGCTATGGAGAGGTTGTTTTAGTTGCAGGAGGTTACCCAGTATAGGAAGAAAAGGTGGGCCAGGAGGGAGATTTTTGAATCTTGATCTTGTTTGGAAGAAGAGCTTTAAAGTTATCAGAATAAGAAGGCAGAGAGCAAAATAATAGATCAAGTTATCTTCCATGATCATATCCTTTCGATTTTAACACTACAAAATACAAATGAATCTGTACGCATTGCGCATTATATATGTGTGCGTGCACGCGTGCATGATTGTGTATGGACGAGTGGACGACGATGTGGTGCGGGGAAGAATATTCTTGGCATGCTAAAGATAATTTGATTGACCATGCATGTTCTTGATCTTGAAGGTTTTGCTTTGACCAGACATGTATAAATTGTGAGCATCTTGTTTTTGGCTTCATCCAAAAGTAAAAACTGTGAGCATCTTGTTTTTGGCTTCCAAAAGTAAGCATTGCCGGCTACTAGCGTTTTCAGTACGGATAAAATTTCAATTAAAGAATTTAATTGCTATTCATGATTTTTCGTGAATCATGTTATCTTATTTTTCTTCTTTAATTTATTCATGAATACAGATTATTAAGTACTACTATGTACATACATATGCATACCAAACACATCGATATAATATTCATGTGTTAGTGTTTTATAATCTGAGGTCTATTCTCTATTCTCTATACATATGCAATTGAACTAAAGTGAATGAGAAGACTCCTTCGTTATTTTTACTCTATAAAATTTCATATTACTTTTATCACGTCGTCTGTATGTCTATTAGTTTTCTAACCAATTATTTACAACTGAAATTGAGGCGATTTTTAATTTTAGCTCGATTGAGACATAAGTCTTCCTCTATGTATAAAGTCTGAGAAATGAACATCATTGTTATTTAGTTGATATGAATATTGAATAGTATGATCTGTCATATTTTTTCTAATCGTTATTGATTAAAAATTATTTTCAGAATATTATGCGAAAAAAAAGTACTTTGACTTTTGGCTATTACAAAAGATTTTTGGTGTTATTATAATCGTAATACTTCGGGCTTTTTAACTTTTCTTAGCTAGCTTTTCAATCAAGATGCTGATGACATCGTTTTCATGTACATTTTCTTTTGTCTGAATTTTCGCACACATTTATATACATAATTCTATCAGGTTATATCGGTTGAGAGCCTTATTCGTTTTAACACTATCAAGAAAGTTGATTGTAATGTAGCCTAATCAAACCAATTCTTGTGTTTAATTTTCTGATGAACAAGAGAAGAGAGAGATAGAGAGCAGTTTTTTCATCATATGACATGAAATATATATAAGACGCTACAACGAAATTAAAGCACATGAATTTATAGGAAACAAGACATGAAAACTTTGCGGCTCATTGCCACTTATTGGAGTTTTAGTTGGGATTGTGCCTAACTGCCTATAGACGTTCCCATTTCATGTCCTACGTACATACATATGACATAGTCTTAAATTAATTAGGGACGCTTGTTGAGACCAGGGACATAGTCAATGGTGGGATGACGAGCTTTACACAAGGCCTCTAAAGGAACCACCTTTGATACAGTGATTCCTGATCCTTCAGTCATGTCAATTTCTTCCTCACTTATTCTCTTCCATTCAAAGCATTGAAGCAACCAACCCAAAGTGACGCCCACTGTTCTTTGAGCTAACCCTTCTCCAGGGCATGCTCGTCTTCCCATTCCAAACATAATTAACTTGTCAGCTTCACCTTCTCTCTCAAACCTCTCAGGCTTGAAACTTGTTGGATCACTCCATAGTTGGGGATCTCTGTGGATGGCCCAAACATTTGTCAACACTATAGTGTCACGCGGGACACTATATCCTCCAATGGTGCAATCTTTTGAAACCTCACGAGGAACCAACAATGGTGCTACAGGATTTAGCCGTAATGTTTCAAAGATTACGTTTTGCAAGTATGGCAGTTTTGACATGTCTTGCTCATCTATCAATCGTTCTTGTCCTATGTGTGTGTCTATTTCTTGTTGTGCCTTTTTCAACAACTCAGGATTGTTCAGTAAACATGACATTGCCCATTCTAAAGTCGCAGCTGATGTCTCTGTTCCGGCCATAAGCAAAACCTGGGTCAAGTTGAATCAGTAAATGTGATGAAAATAAAGGGAAAATCCTTTTAAAAGCTATATGAAATACCCAAATTTTAATTTAGGTCACTCAGATTTATCAAATTATTAATTAGCTTAAATGGAGTAAAGTAAAATTTAGGAATTGGGTAAATTTGGGTCACTCGATTTAATAAATTATTAATTAACTTAAATGGAGTAAAGTAAAATTTAGGAATTGGGTCAAATTACCTTGATGCCCTGGACTTACAAAACCTTAAAACCTCGTTGTGTGTGAAAGAATATTCCATTAAAACCTTAAAACACCAGTCTTGCGATACAAACAAAGAAAACTTAAAAGAAAGACAAAACGTCAAAAGTTTGGAACAACTAGGTGATAATAAGCCATTACCAAAAGTTGCATCCACACGATTTGGATGTGCTTCTCTTTTCTGTGGGTTGTTTGCAATTGGGTCTTTATATCCCCTATTTTCCACTAATCAATTTTCTACTTCATTTATCACTAAATTCTAGCCAGTATGAACAAGAATGGAGGCACAACATTAAAAGCATAGCAGAGCACTAGGATAACAAAAGGGAATTTTTAATTAGGTTCACTTACCGAAATCAATCCCTTGATGATTTGATCCGTGTAGTACTCTGGATGTGATTCTTGTAAACTCAAGAGATGATCAACCATGGTATTTGCTGTATGGCTTGCATTTCGATGTCGATTAATGATTCCTTGAAGAAACTTATCTAATCTCTCGGAAAAACTCTTGAGCCTCTTCTCCAAGTTATCATAATCAAACCACCTCAATATGGGAAAAAAGTCTCCAACGTTGTTTGCCCCTCCTGTTGTCGGTAACTCCCACACGATGTCCTGAATTTCCCTTGCTTCTTCTTCATCCGCCGCATCAATGTCATCTCCCCAGTACCTTTTCCCACATATCATTCTCATTATAATGTTAAACGTCATCGCGAAAAGCCTAGTTTTAAGTTTCACCTTCGCAAAACCATTGTACGAATCACAGGCTAGCTTTCGTACAAGTATCATCATCTCGTCTCTTCTCATTTCCAAGAACTGGTTGAGACGGTGCGTCGAGAGGATCTCAACGGCCATGATGCGGCGGAGGTTACGCCAGTGGTCGCCGTAGCTGCTGAACGATATGCTGGTGTAGTTGTAACCTATGTACTTTCCGATAATCAGGCGGGGCCGGTTTGCTAATGCGATGTCATTAGTAGTGAAGCATTCTTGAACAGCAGAAGGCGATGTGACGACCACAATCAAACAGGAGCCAAACCAGAGGGAAAACATTTTACCATAGCGTTCGGAAAGGCGAAATAATTGGCGATGGAGTGGTTTCTTCAGTTGGTGGAGGTTGCCGATCACCGGAAGACCGGGCGGCGTCGGGGGGATGTTCCTAAACCTCCTTCTTTGGAGAAGTAGCTTCAGAGTGAAGAGGGAAATAAGCAATGCGGCAGAATAATAGACCAAGGAGGTCATGGTTGATTCTTGATTCAGACCTCTTCGATGTGCAATGAAGAATATTGAGTTGCTATAGCATTCATACATTTCACCGGTCCTATATAGGGCAGGGGAGAATAAGTTATTTTAGAAGGTTTTTGACTTTTATATATGTCAAAATTAATGTACTTTAATGTTTTTCGTAATACATGGGAAACATTATAGAGGTGCTTTATAAATAAAATTAAAAAAGTATTAGTAATAAGTAAGTTCACTTGGGTTTGGAACCTCTCCTCTTTCCTTTGCATTTTATTCCCCCCTCTTCATCTTTCTAACCATTAGATCAATATTTGTGAAGGGTTCAAATTCGATCTTTTATGAAATTATTATTAAAATGCTAAATTAAAAAATAAAACTAATTAATTAATTACAAGTTGCTAAGTTTTGATATGAATAAATTAATACTAAAAATAAGATTATATAAATATCATACTACTGGCATACAAAATTAAGTCGAGTCACAGGTAAACTCATGATAGTTGTAAACTCAATTAAACTTACGAGTTTATACACCGAATTTATGGTTTTTACGTTTTTAACTTACAAAAGTATGTTAACTTACCTTTAAACTCATATTAATTTTTATGATTTGATCACACTTCATGACTTTATATATAAATTTTATAGAAACCTCTTTGTTAAGTATAATATATTTTGAATGTTAATAAATTTAATTTCAATTATTTGGATTTAAAACATATTTAAATCAATTTTTTGTCATTGTTATATTTTAATTACTTAATTATATACTATTAATACCTATTTAATGATAAAAGTATACCTTTATGAGTTTACTATACAAGTTTACATTACAGTCATAAGTTTATTTAAACTCGTGAATTTGACAATCTTGCCTTCAGGTGCATCCCCCTAACACCAGTTTATCACATTAATTATAGGCCATATTCGTTTAATCATAAGAGAATTAATCACAAGCATTAAATATAATAAAGTTAGTATCATTCTAGTTTTATTTATAAGTCCAAGTTACATAATTTTCATATAGTCATATACTAAGGAGAGTTAGTTAACTCAATAAATATGGTCTAAATTGATTTTTTTTTAATTTTGCCTTCATTTATGAATGTGTATTTTTCACCTCTTTCTTCTCACTACCTTTAATAGGGGTAAAATTGTAACACTCTCATTTATTATTTTGAAAATGAACTTATAATAAGGACCAAAATTATTTTCAAATTGGACTTATAAATAAGACTAAAATAATATTAAATACATTATGATCCATTGACAATGTCAATTAACCAATATAAATATATAATTTTTTTTTTGGTTTGTAAAGATAAATATTAGATATATTAACATTAACTAGTATTAAGCATTGAAAATTATGCTCAAACAATACGTTTAAAATCGTATATTAAGAACCGTGGTGTAGTATTTTTAAGGTTTTCCTTTATAATATTATCTTCCTTCTATTTTATTCCCACTTTTTCCTCCACTCAAACATACAATTCAGTATTTTGGGTGCATGTGTAACATCCTCCTTAAATTACCTCAAAATCCATCATTTCAACAAGAAATAAAATAATATTATATAAATATCATATCAAATGCTCCGTCTAAATATCACATAAACAATATAATAAATGCTCCGTCTACAGTACATATTCCAATATGCAGCGAATTATTAAATATATGTCATGATTGCCTAAAAAGGCCCTAAAGTTTGGCAATATACATTATACTCATAAAACTGAACGAGACATACAATTTGATATCAAATCAAGTCTCGTTCGCTTCCCCCTTGGCACCACCGTTTGGACTTCCACCTAGAAAATAATAAATTGACGGGATGAGTCATATAGACCCAGTAACCACTTCCATTTTAACAGGTATGCAGGGAATGATTACAAGATAGTTAAGCGGGCAATAAAAATTAATATAAAATATAATCTTTCAAATAAACATTATTATTTCAAAAGAACAAATTAATATGTACTCCCTCAACCATCCTTATAACCTCCTTAACCGCTGACAGAATCCATGGGCTACATCACATAACAGGTTTAGTTTCTTTAACAAAACTGCACCAAGCTCACTGATAATGAGGTGTACCCCGGCCAAAGGCTACAGAGCTCATATCAGACCATGGGTTCCCTTTCCGTTGAACATGGAAGGGTGTCACCTGTCCCTTGAACTGACCCTTATCCCGGCCAAAGGAAAAGAGTGGTACCAAGGGCCCTGACAATGCCAAAACCATCCACTGTGCGCTCAGTGGGGCTATACCACGTGGTATAAAAGAAACAAATCTCCTCCAATCACACCTCATCACATCTAACATCTCAGCATCATCATCATCAATATTTTATTTATATGGATATCATAATCAATACTATACATCATTAATCATTCCAAATCATTCAGGCCCACTTAACTAAAATTTACTAAAAACATAATTCATACTATGATTTTACATTTCATATATAAAATACTATAACATATTTATAGCAATTAAAAATACCAACATATGCTTATAATCACATCAACAAGCATACAATATAAATTGAAAAGTGGTTACCTCGAGTTCTTGACAACTAGAGAGAATTCAAGTTCAACAAGCCAAATTCACTCTACAATAAATATATAATTATTGGTTAATAAAATTAATAATACTTGCTAACTAAATTAGTCCCCATAATTAACTCACTTAATTCTTTTTAGAAAAATAATAATAATTGATCTATTTCTCAATAAAATTTCCTAACATTTCCTTAATTATTTTATTTACTAAATATTTAACAATAGTAATTTTCTAATCACCTTTGTATCATAAAATCATTAATATTAATATCCTAATTTAATTAAATCACTCTTCTAACTTATATGAGTATAACCTAATTATTAAATAATATTAACATCTCCACATATATTAAAAATCATATCAAACTTTAATTTCTAATATCAAATTATGACATATAATTTTATAACACAAAATCTACAAAACTAAACCGATTATAACTACAATAATATCTCCAATAATCTAAATAAATTATTTAATCTAGATTTAATTGGTTAAAAAGTCTAATAAAAATTCATTATAAAATCTTGTAACCACTAAATAATAAAAGTAAACCGATCAAAATTAACTATAAATTCTCCTCAATATTTCTATAGTCTTATATTGACAAAACTCAATTTTGTCTAAAATTCAAATCTTAAAATTTTCTCTAATCAACACAAAATTAATATCATAAGAAAGAGAAAATTATTTAGAACATTTTTCATGAAGAAAATTTTGTGATTAGAAGAGAATTTATGTACCTTATTGATCCCTCTAAAACTGCAAAAGCTAACTCATAACCCTCTTCTTCCCAAAATATGCTCCATTTCATCGTGTGATGAAATGGAGAAATGGGAGGGGTATATATACCCCCTCCATTTGCCGTGGTAGGTGGCTTGCCACCTACCACATATATATATTTTTATTTAATTGGGGGTGGCACGCCACCCCCAATTTCTATAATGGCTGCGCCATTAGGCGCAGCCATTATATATATATATAAAATATATATATATAATATTTTATATTATATTATTATATTATATATTATAATAATAATATAATATATTATTATTTATTTATTATTATTTTATTTATTTAATATATTTTTTTTTTTCGTTTTTTTTTTATTTTTTTTTTTTAAAAAAAACAAGATGTTACAATTCTCCCACCTAAATAGAATTTTGTCCCCAAAATTTCCAACACAAATTATACACTTCATTATGCAAAGAAGAAGAAAAAAAAAAAAAAAAAAAAAAAAAATCAGATACAAAGGGGAAGCATATGAGTAACCTAATGTATATTGCCAATGCAACTATATGATATTGAAAAAAATCCCAGAACTTTAAAATCCTAAGCTCTGATACCAATTTGTAACATCCTCCTTAAATTACCTCAAAATCCATCATTTCAACAAGAAATAAAATAATATTATATAAATATCATATCAAATGCTCCGTCTAAATATCACATAAACAATATAATAAATGCTCCGTCTACAGTACATATTCCAATATGCAGCGAATTATTAAATATATGTCATGATTGCCTAAAAAGGCCCTAAAGTTTGGCAATATACATTATACTCATAAAACTGAACGAGACATACAATTTGATATCAAATCAAGTCTCGTTCGCTTCCCCCTTGGCACCACCGTTTGGACTTCCACCTAGAAAATAATAAATTGACGGGATGAGTCATATAGACCCAGTAACCACTTCCATTTTAACAGGTATGCAGGGAATGATTACAAGATAGTTAAGCGGGCAATAAAAATTAATATAAAATATAATCTTTCAAATAAACATTATTATTTCAAAAGAACAAATTAATATGTACTCCCTCAACCATCCTTATAACCTCCTTAACCGCTGACAGAATCCATGGGCTACATCACATAACAGGTTTAGTTTCTTTAACAAAACTGCACCAAGCTCACTGATAATGAGGTGTACCCCGGCCAAAGGCTACAGAGCTCATATCAGACCATGGGTTCCCTTTCCGTTGAACATGGAAGGGTGTCACCTGTCCCTTGAACTGACCCTTATCCCGGCCAAAGGAAAAGAGTGGTACCAAGGGCCCTGACAATGCCAAAACCATCCACTGTGCGCTCAGTGGGGCTATACCACGTGGTATAAAAGAAACAAATCTCCTCCAATCACACCTCATCACATCTAACATCTCAGCATCATCATCATCAATATTTTATTTATATGGATATCATAATCAATACTATACATCATTAATCATTCCAAATCATTCAGGCCCACTTAACTAAAATTTACTAAAAACATAATTCATACTATGATTTTACATTTCATATATAAAATACTATAACATATTTATAGCAATTAAAAATACCAACATATGCTTATAATCACATCAACAAGCATACAATATAAATTGAAAAGTGGTTACCTCGAGTTCTTGACAACTAGAGAGAATTCAAGTTCAACAAGCCAAATTCACTCTACAATAAATATATAATTATTGGTTAATAAAATTAATAATACTTGCTAACTAAATTAGTCCCCATAATTAACTCACTTAATTCTTTTTAGAAAAATAATAATAATTGATCTATTTCTCAATAAAATTTCCTAACATTTCCTTAATTATTTTATTTACTAAATATTTAACAATAGTAATTTTCTAATCACCTTTGTATCATAAAATCATTAATATTAATATCCTAATTTAATTAAATCACTCTTCTAACTTATATGAGTATAACCTAATTATTAAATAATATTAACATCTCCACATATATTAAAAATCATATCAAACTTTAATTTCTAATATCAAATTATGACATATAATTTTATAACACAAAATCTACAAAACTAAACCGATTATAACTACAATAATATCTCCAATAATCTAAATAAATTATTTAATCTAGATTTAATTGGTTAAAAAGTCTAATAAAAATTCATTATAAAATCTTGTAACCACTAAATAATAAAAGTAAACCGATCAAAATTAACTATAAATTCTCCTCAATATTTCTATAGTCTTATATTGACAAAACTCAATTTTGTCTAAAATTCAAATCTTAAAATTTTCTCTAATCAACACAAAATTAATATCATAAGAAAGAGAAAATTATTTAGAACATTTTTCATGAAGAAAATTTTGTGATTAGAAGAGAATTTATGTACCTTATTGATCCCTCTAAAACTGCAAAAGCTAACTCATAACCCTCTTCTTCCCAAAATATGCTCCATTTCATCGTGTGATGAAATGGAGAAATGGGAGGGGTATATATACCCCCTCCATTTGCCGTGGTAGGTGGCTTGCCACCTACCACATATATATATTTTTATTTAATTGGGGGTGGCACGCCACCCCCAATTTCTATAATGGCTGCGCCATTAGGCGCAGCCATTATATATATATATAAAATATATATATATAATATTTTATATTATATTATTATATTATATATTATAATAATAATATAATATATTATTATTTATTTATTATTATTTTATTTATTTAATATATTTTTTTTTTTCGTTTTTTTTTTATTTTTTTTTTTAAAAAAAAACAAGATGTTACAGCATGGGTGTGATAAAGAGATACAAGTATCACATTACTCAAATAGAGACCCTTTATTATCTCTCATTCATGAATATGATTGATTCAACTAATCTAATTAATATTGATACATAGAGTAACTACTCATAATTAATATGCAAGCTTTAATTAGAGATTCGTCTGAGACAATGTTTTTAAAATATCTAGATTGGTGTGATTCTCCTAAATTAGAAGTTGTGTGATTCATGTAATAAATACTCATCCGGTCTTAAATGTATAAACTAGTTTGTAGGGCAAATCCTACGTTTAAGAAGTATTAAGGATTGGATAGAGTATTTTTGAGGTTTTACTCCTTCATAATATTATCTTCCTTCTATTTTTCCCCCCATTTTTCCTTCGACCCAAACACAAAATTTTGTATTTTGGCCTTTTAGGTATGGGTGTGATAAAAAGATACAAGTATCACATTGCTCAAATATGGACGGACTCTTCATTATCTCTCATTCATGAATATGGCTGATTCAGCTAATCTAATTAATACAGACACAGGGTAACTACTCATAACAAGCAAGCTTTAGTTAGAGATTTTTCCAAGACATTTAGCATCATGTGTTTAATGTATCTAGATTGGTGTGATTATCCTAAATTAGAAGCTGTGTGATTCATGTAATAAATATTCATCAAGTTCTGAATGTATGACCTAGTTTGTAGTGCATATCCTACATTTAAGATCTTATATTTAGGACTGGATGTAAAATTTTTTAGGTTTTCTTTCATAATATTCTCTTTCTCATAATAGACCAAGAAGGTCATGGTTGATTCTTGATTTAGACCTCTTTGATGTGCATTCAAATATTTCACTAGTCCAATTTATAGGACAGGGGGAATAAATCTTTTAGAATTTTTTTGAATTTTATGCCAAAGTTAATGGACTTTAGTGTTTTCCTTAATATGTACGAAACATTATAGAAGTATATGTAACAAGTAAGGTCACACTACAAAAAAAATAGTGATTTAGTAGTGGTTAAAAAGGTATATTTACAGCGGTTTTAACCGCTACAAACAACATTCATAGTAGTTGGAAAAACCGCTACAAAATCTATTGTTATAAATGAATTTGTAGCGGTTTTGCATAACCGCTACTCACGTAACATAACCGCTACTCACGTAACATAACCGCTATAACAATAGTAGTGATTATTTCCAACTGCTACAAAATACGGTTATTGATAGCACATTAGCTATGATACTTGTAGCGGTTATAAAACCGTTACAAATGTCAGCACTACAATTTCACAAGGCGGGAAATAAAAAATGAAAATTTGGCTTCAATTTTATAGTGGTTAAAGAACCGCTACTAAATTCAAATTGGAATTTTAAAATTTTGGTGTCAACTCATTTGTAACGGTTACCAAAATTGCTACTAATATAGTATGAAATTTCAAAATGAGCGCAAAATTTTTTATCCATTTGTGAGTTTAAATTTGTAATAGTTATAAAACTGCTACAAATGTTTTTGAAATTTAAAAAAAATTATATAATTATCTGAGTCCATTGTTATAATATCGTGTTAAATAGTTTATTATTTAAGTAACTTAACTGATAGTAGTTATTATTTAAAAATAATGATTAAATTAAATTACATAAGTATAAACTTTATAAATAGGTAATATTATTGAGAATGTGTAGGTAATAAAGACTTATTATGTTGTCATCTATATATTGATCATTTTAGAAGGAATATTAAAAATGATGAGGAAAAGTTCTTCAATTTTTGGACTAAAAACAAAAAATAATGAGTATACATATTATGAGAGGAAAAAAAATGTTAATATCAAATAATTAAATTTTTTTTATCATATTTGATCACCTTGCTCAGCTCTTAAAAAATATTTTCAAATGAGAGAAAAATGAAAGAGAAGAAGGGTTGAAAGAAATGGAGGAGTGTTTAAAATGAGGTGTGATGGGGGTATTTATAGGGATCTACGTAGAGTTTGTTCTCTGTTACATATTCAATATAATATCAAACATATTCACACATAACTATGAAAATGAAAATAATATATTTTCTAGGAATTAACTTAGAGGGAATATTATTTTCCTCTGTTACAGCTGAAAGGTGACTCACGTCTCATGGTTATATATACTTTAATTAAATTTCTGCAACTCAATCTAATATTTTAAAATATGTGTTACATTACATTAAAATCTGTGTTGATGACTATAATTAAACATTACTCATTCATTACCTGCTTGCCTCTCCCTCTCTTCTCTTTATCCCTCAAGACAGCGATCATGATTCAATTATATTACTTGTGAAAATATGTTGTTATATTGCACAACGTGGCTCCTATCAAAACCTTCCTTCAAACTTTCTTCCCCAACTCTTTTGATCCCTAACGCTTTCTTTCTCAAAACTAAAATAACTTCACAACTTCCATTCATAATTTATTTAAACTAGAAGTACAAAGCTAAGCCAGTAAATCAGGAACAAAAATGGAGGCCGCAAGCAAAAAGCAACAAAACCGAGTCCACTTTTCACAGTTTACCAACATTTTACAACATGTGTGCTCAGTATTCATAATCATGTTTGATTAATCCCTGATTAATTAACCTCAATCTCATATACCCAAAACAACTATTTGAAATAAACAACAGAGGAAAAACATGACTCAATGATATATCCATAAACAATCAGTGTTTTGCGTATCTGCTGTTTAGATTGAACAAAAGATCAGACTAAAAAGGACACCCACAAATGCCATCTTTACTGAGAGACACTGAATAAGCTTCCTCTTCTTCCAAGCTTAGCGATCGAAAAAAGAAGGAAAGAAACAAAGAGACCAGATTGATTTTAACAAGCACTTCATGAGTGACATGATATGTGTGATTTTATATAGTAAGGCTCGACTGTGGGTGTGAATTACAGCTTCTGATCTGTCTCAATGTAGGGTGAAAAAAAAGGAATCTAGTTAACAGCATTATGGGGCTTTGACCAGATTCATGGTGGTGACTGAAGACCACATTGACTAACCGTGAAGATGGAATCACAGAATCATGGCTTACCCTTTAGTAGAGATGAATGAAATGGAAATCTATAAACTAAAGCAAGGGCTCAAAGTATGGAGACCAGGCCACCGACAATTTGATAATTAGACAGAGCGAGCAGGAGCCAGAGAAAGTGAGAAACACATTTCATACATAATCTATATCTCCCTTGCACAACATTTAGGGAGATTATTTCCAAATGCCAAATGTCGCTTATATAAATATCATACTACTAATTTTTTTATTTGTAATTGTTCTATAACTCTTGGCTCTATGAATTTAACGTCTTTACCTAATCATTTCGTTTTAACTGGTATACAAACTCGCAGCTTTTGTGAACTTGTCATGACGTGCGTTTTGACTCACATAAACTCGTTAAAGTATAGCTTTAGTTTTTTAAGTTTTTATAAGATACCATTTTAATTTTTTTGAGTTTATAAAATATATTTTTAATCATTAAAATTTAATACATTGATGTTACCAACGGAAAATATTAACTAAGCAAAGTTAAATGATATATGTGTTGTGCTAACAAAACAATCTTAAAATTTTTAAACAATTTAGATTCAGAATTTATTTAAATAGTAATAATAGAAAAAAAATCAGTTTTAAATCCATTTTTTCATTTGCAATGTGCTCTCCCTTCCGAATGGAAAATCCTATAAAACGGATCTGTTGACTTTAGTGCCATCCATGGATGATTGGATTCATTGATTCATCACTGTTATACGGGAAGATTGTATCTGCAAGTGGCTCTCATCTATGGATTCATTGATGCCGATGAAGGGCATGTAAAAGGCATCCAATTTCACCACAAAAACTACGTTCCACTCTCTCCATCTGTGATGCTACTGCTAATTGTTTTTCATGACTTTGTTATTCTTTTTTAAAACACATTTGTACGTATCCTTAATTTTTCCTTTTTTAATATAAGATAAGACGTATCCTTAATTTTTCTACCAAAAATCCTTTTCGTGATCTCTATGGCAGGAATCTTACAAGTGACATGAAGACAGTTGGCGGCAGGAGGGTTTTTCATGGGAAGGAAGAGCACAGAGAAAATGAAAAAGTATATTAAAAACTAGTTATTATTTTAATTAAAATCGAAATTTGAATTGTTTAAAAAATTTAAATTTGCTTCATCAGAATGGCACAATCATCACTTAACTATACTTAAACAACATTTTTTATTAGTAACATGAACATAGTGTTAAATTTTAAGGACTAAAATTACACTTTATAAACTTAAAAGACTAAAATAATATTATTTCATATAAGTTTAAAGAATCAGAAGTACACTTTAACATATCCACAGTTCCACTCCTTTAGAGCGTGTTTAGGGAGTTGATAAATGGAAGGAAAATAATGTCCATAAGTACATAACCGTGTAGCTGTGAGTTGAAATGGCTGACTTCTAATACTTTTTTTTTTGTGTGGATAATACTGAGTTATGATCAAGGTTTTGAAATCTTTTATTAAACCGGTCGAGATACTGAGTCAAGGGTCAATAGGTCAGGTCGGAGTCAAAATTGTGAGAAATTGAATATTTTAGGCTTAATAATATGAAATTCTAAAGAAAAATTTAAAAGATTAATTTTTTAAAAATAAAAAATAAAAAAAGTGTTGGACTGGACCAGTCATCGAACATGCCCGGTTTATCGGCCGGTTCCTGGGCCGAACCAGCCAATCCGGTGCGGGTTTCAGAACCTGGGTTCTGATACTTTTAATAGATTCATTTATAGAGACAATATTTAAATAATTAAACAACGGTTATAGATGAAAAAAAATTATATTTAATTACACAGATAATAAAAAACATAACATTATATTAAACAACTGCATCAATTAATTAATTTATAAAAAGGCTAAAGTATACTTTTAGCCACTTAACTTTAATAAGTATATTTTTTATCCTATAATTCTAACACCGTTAATATTTCTAATGAAAAATGCTGACGCAATAAATTCAAGTGATATCGGTATAAACTTAAGTGATGAATGTAACTAAATGCTATTAATCTTAAATTTAAAATACGTGCAAATTGTAAAATATCTAAAAACCTAATGAAGCAGTCAATATCAAAACCTAGAGTGTTTTAAAAAATTTTAGTTTAATAATCTAAATATATTAGTTTAACAATCTAGATATCAAAACCTTGAAGATTTTTTTCCTAATTAAAACCTTGATTTCATTTGCAGCAATTTGTTGGTTTATTTTAATTTAATAATGTAAATATATTATATTTAAAAAAAATCAAAACTTAAATATGTTTTGTCAGCTGCACAGTCATCATCACTTAAATTTGATATGTCAACATTTTTCGTTAGCAATATTAACGGTGTTAGAAATATATGACCAAAATATATTTTATAAAGTTAAGGGACTAAAAGTTTACCTTAGATAAAACTTAAAAAACTAAAAGTATACTTTTACCTTTATAAAAATAATTTTAAACAAACGTATTTAATATGTTTGTGGATAAATTTATGCCATTGGACTTCATGAAATACAGATAACTATATACTCCGATCCACAATTATTTATGTTTATTGATTGTACAAAAATTATTTTATTTTTTAATATATATTATAGTTTATAATAAAAAAATCCCAATCAAATCTAGTTGAAATATTAAAAATAAAAATCAGGCCTGTATTTTCAAAAAATTCCTAATAAAGCTAAGAGGCCTAATTAAGGATTTTTGAGTGTTATTAAAAGACCAAAATGCTCTTTGTAGTTAAAAAATTAAAGCACACTTCACTTTAAATTAAATAACAAATAGAATCAATATCTTTATGTAAATTGTAATCTATCTGCAAAGTGTGCGGAATATTTTTAAAAAAAATTAAGAAATCAAAATTAAGATGATTTGAGATCGAAAATCAAAATACCAACAATCGGAAAATAGTTTGGGGGTCATACGGGAAATTAAAATTCGATATTTACTTTGCTTCTTTATATGTTGTTGTTCGATAAAAGGTCATCATCGAGCACATGGAAGGCGAAATAGGAATCTGAAGCCCTGTTATTCTGAAAACACCTCTTCGATGATTGTCGATAACCTTAAATTTCCTAAATTTTGGTCCTTATTCCTCCATCATAGTTTAATTAATGGGTACGGGGGGTTTGGAGCGATTTTAAGAGGCTTCTCCTCCGATTTAAAAATTTCAACTTTAAGGTTGTTTTGGGTTTTTTCTTTTCTTTTCTTTTTTCTTTTTTTTTTCTTTTGCTTGCTAGTCTTCGTTGTTCTAGTTAATAAATGCTATCGTTAGCAAGAGAAGGCAATTAACTTTTTGAGTATCATGCTCTTTGGTTGCTTTGTAGAGTCAGGATGGAACAAAGATCATCGAACATCAACTTAGTTATGTAGATGGAAAATAAAATGTTCTCGTGAGCAACTCTAAAGGCCAATCAAATAGTTCTCCTCGTGCTTAGCGTGTGGGAGTAAAAAGTTCGCTCTACGGCGACACGTGAGAGAGGTAGTTTCTTTGGCGGGAAAGGCGGTTAGGGGGTTGTGGTGATCGGAGGTTGCCGGCTATTATTTGATGGTGGCAGTTAGTCGTCGGAATATTTTTTTCCGATGACGATTTGATGGATCCAGCAAGCGATGGTATTGAAGCGAATATGTTTGAGGAGCCTTTTGTCTGGAATGATGAAGAGACGAAACGAGTTTTGATCAGGAAAATCTTATCGGAGAAAGAAGTCAGTAGAGCTATGGTGGAAGCAGTAATGCGGAAGGCGTGGAATCTACAGGAAGGCCTGGATGTTATTGGTGTTGGGAAAAATGCCTTTCTGTTCAAATTCTCCGATGAAAAAGAATACAATTGCATTTTGAGAGGTCGTCCTTGGTATCTCAATGGTCAGATCCTAAATATGATCGAGTGGAACAGATTTATGACAGTTGAAACTTGCGACTTCAGCAAATGTCCGATCTGGATCTAGTTGTATGGTATGCCTCTTGAAGGTATAAATCTTGAAAATGCAATTCGGATTATTAGTCGAATTGGTGAGGTTGTTATGGCTGAAAATCCAATATATAATAAACATTTATTATGTAATTTCCTGAGGATTCGTATAGTTCTGGATTTGAGGAAGCCATTGGTAGAAGGTTATTGGACACCGAGGCCTGATACTGATAAGATATGGTTATCTGTGAAGTATGAGAAATTGCAAGATTTCTGTTATAAGTGTGGGTGTGTAGGTCATGACTTCCGTAGTTGTGCTTGTGTGAGGTTATTGTCAACCCATAATCCTGATGAGCCAAGGTATATGGATTGTGGACTACTACAACACAAACTCGCACTTGGGAGGAGGCTCTAATAATGATTAAAGAGGATTGGCCGGAGGTGAATATCTAGTGGAAGAGACATAAGGAGGAAGGGCGATTGAAGATAGAAGTCCAAACTAAGAAATTGGAGGATGTCTTTTCTATTGAGTTGGATGAACATAAGAGTAATGCAGGAAGCTTTTGAGTGTGAAGGTGAAGGAAGATTCTGTGCAAATTAATAAGAAACAGAATCAAGAGGGAGTGGAAGGTAGGGGCCTGAAAGATATCACTAATATTGTTGGCTTAGCTAAGGTCAACAAAGTTGAAGCAGGAACTAGTGGATGTAAAAGTGGTTAAGAGAATGTTAATAGGCAACATGAGGTTAAGTATCAAGTTGAGGAACCTCTTGAGGAAGTAGATGAATCAAAAGCTTTAGTTCTGTATAAGAATAGGGTAATAAATGCAACTGTGGAAGATATTGGCAGATTGGGACTAAAGCGAGGATTAGAAGTGGTAGAGGAGGAAATTGTAAGTAAAAGGAGGAGGATGTGTGAGGAGAAGTGTATGCCAAAGAACTCTTTGTCTGTTTTTGTTGGGAATCTAAGGAAGACAAAAGCAAAAATTAGAAGGCATATGCTAAAGAAAAATAAAGAGGCAGTAGCTGAAAGGGGAGGGAAGGTGTTAGAGGTTGAAGCAGCAGAAAGTGGAGGTAAGGTATTGGAGGTTGAAGCAATAGACAATGCTAATAAAATAATTATTGAGGGCATGGGTGACTGGCCTCAAACAGCTCCATAGAGACATGAAGGTCTTATCATAGAACTATCAGAGTTTGGGGTTACTTTGACAGTTAAGAATATGAAGGATTGTAAGAAGAGATATAAACCCTCTATTATATTTTTGATGGAAACCAGATTAAGGAATGAGAAGTTAGGAAGAATTAGAAGGGCGTGTAGTATGAATAAAGAGCTTTATGTGGAGCTAAGAGGCAGGTCAGGTGGATTAGCTTTATGGTGGTGTGATGGGATTGAGATGGAGGTACTGTATCAATCAAGAAACCTTACTCATGTTAAGGTTAAATTGGTTATGGAAAATGTACCAGAGTTCATTACCTTTGTGTATGGTACACCAAAGGAAGGGGATAGGGAGGTGGTTTGGAGAAGGTTTAGAACTTTGGCCAGAGGTATGATAGGATCATGGTTATATATTGGTGATTTTAATGAAGTAGGATCTCAGAATGAGAAGGAAGGAGGCAAACCGGTAGCAGTGAGAAGAATCTTAAACTTTCAAATGTTGCTTGACAAATGTGGTTTAATGGATTTGGGATTTAAAGGATCAAGGTTCACGTGGAATTACAGAAAAAAGTGGAGAAGCAAAATTAAAGAAAGGATTGATAAAGGTTATGGTAATGTGGCCTTTAGAGAGTCCTTCAGCAAAGCTCAAGTATTCCACAGTGAACCGATTGGCTCTGATAACTACTTAGTTATTGTAGATTGTTGTTACAAGGATGAAAGAGTCCCAAAAGTGTTTAAACTTAATGCCACTTGGGTTACTCATGAGGAATACCATCAAGTAGTAAAGGTTGGTTGGAACAAGGATAATAGAGCCATGCAAACAAGACTAATAAATTTGTCAGAAGGCTGAATAGTTGTAGGAAATTGCTCATCGAATGGAGTAAAAAGGAGTTCCCAAATAACATAAAGGTGATTGAGGATTTGCGTGGAAGGTTGGAAGCTTGTTATAGGGGATCATGGAATGAGGCAAAGGCAAAAGAAGCTGCATCTATTATTAAAATAATTGAAGAAGCCTAGGATCGTGAAGATGTGTTTTGGTGGCAAAAATCTAGATTAAATTTAGAGATAGGAATACCAGGTTTTTTCACAATACTGTGATCTAGAGAAGACAAAGGAATAAGGTGCTAAAATTGAGAAATGAAGATGGACTTTGGGTGGAAGATTCTGGGAATATCAACTCAATATTTGAGAAATTCTATACTGACCTATTATCTTCTAAAGAGACTGGACACCTGGATGAGGTCTTAGGTTATGTTCAAAGGGTGCTTACAATGGAAGAAAATGAGTTGTTAATTAAACCAGTTTCTGCCTCTGAATTTGAAGCTGCAGTATTTGATTTAGGGGCAACTAAAGCTCTAGGTGCTAATGGTTTTACAACCTTATTTTACCAATCAGCATGGGAAGAGGTTAAGAAAGAAGTATTTGAGATGGTGAAAAGTTTTTTTGATGGTAACTCTAGTTTAAGGAAGCTAAGTCTTACACAGATTGTTTTAGTACCTAAAGTATAAATTCTTGAATCTGTTAATCAATTCCGTCCCATTAGTTTATGCAATGTCTCATACAAGATTATTGCAAAAATCATGACTACAAGGATGAGAGGTTTAATGTGCAAATATATCTCAGAGCAGTAGAGGCCCCTTTGTGGCAGGAAGACTAATTCAATACAATGTGATTATAGCACATGAAGCCTTTTAGTATCTTAAGAGAAGGAAGGAAGGAACAAGATGTGACTTGGCACTAAAAATTGATCTAAGTAAGGCTTATGATCTTGTAGATTGGAGTTTTTTGAAGGAAGTAATATTGAGAATAAGATTCTATGATAAGTGGGTAGAGTGGATCATAGAGTGTGTGTCTTCTGTAGAGTTTGAGTTGTTAGTGTGGGGGAAAAAAGTTACAAAGATTATACCACAAAGAAGAATTAGACAAGGTGACCCTCTCTCTCCGTATCTCTTTATTATTGCAGCTGATGTGCTCTCTTTAATGATTAAGTATCATATAAACAATTGTGAATTGAAAGGCATGAGACTATCTAGAGGAGGTCCTATTTTATCCCATTATTTTTTTGCTTATGATGCTTTATTTTTCATGAGAGCACAAAGAGAGAATTGTATGATATTGAAGAGGATACTAAGTATGTATAGTACAACCTCTAGACAAGAGATGAACTTAGAAAAATCTTGTATTTTCTTTTCAGCAATACTACTCAAGAGATAAAAGAAGAGATTGAAGGGGTGTTAGGAATAAGGCCAACTCAAGAACCTGGGAAGTATTTAGATCTGCCTTTGTTATAGGGGAGATCTAAAAGTGCAGCTTTAGCTTTTGCCAAGAGCAAGATCAGTAAAAGTTGCAAGGGTGGAAACATAAACTTTTGGCATTTGCTGGGAGAGAAGTTTTGATAAAAGCTATAGTTAATTCGATTCTTGTTTATCCAATGACAAGTTTTTTGTTTCCTCAGAAGAGTTGTAAGGAAATTGATAGCTTGATCTCTGACTTCTGGTAGGGGCAGAAGGAGAAGGAGGGAAAAAGGATTCATTGGAAGAAATAGAGTTTAATGTCCTACAATAAGAAGGTTGGTGGTTTGTGTTTCAGAAGTTTCCAAGCTTTTAACAAAGCTCTCTTGGCCAAGACTGCTTGGACAATAATGCAAAATCCAAATAAGTTATGGTATAGGATTTTAAAAGGCGGCTATTTTCTTCAAAGTAGCTTTATGGAAGCAAAGAAGGGTGGTAGGGCAACTTGGTGCTGGACAAGCATTTTGGAGGGTAGAGAAATGATAAAGAAAGAACTATTCTGGAAATTGGGTAATGGGAATGATGTTAAAATATGGCAAGATAGATGGATTCCAGGTTTAAAGGATGAGAAAATGTCTTATATTCCTACAAATGATCAGGAGCAAGGCATGTCAGTTAATGGGCTTATTAAAGAAGGAAGGTGGGATTTGAGTGGAATAATAGACAAGATTTCTGAGGAGGAAAAGGTAAAAATCTTGCAGATTAACATAGAAGATGTAGGAACGAAGGATGAAGCAATATGGTTAAAATGTAGAGATAGAAAGTACACTGTCTGGTTATCATGTAGCCAAGGAGGAGGAAGAATCTAGTTTGAGATTGGCTCCTGGTCCATCACACCAAACACTAAATCATCTTTGGCAATGTATATTGAATTTGCATATTCCTCCTAAAATTAAGCATTTCCTTTGGAGAATGCTTAATGGAGCCCTGGCAACTAAAAAAGCGTTGAAAAGAAGAAAATGTGCACAAGATGATGGTTGTCCAGTTTGTGGAAGTGAGGTAGAAACAATTGAGCGCATGATTTTAAATTGTCCTTGGGCTAGTAGATGCTGGTTTGGTAGTTCTCTAGCTCTGATATGCTGCAGTGATCAAACAAGGAACATTAGAAAGTGGTGTGAAGAAATATTGTTGAATAAAAGAATTGATGAGGAAGGTAAAGCTATAATGGCTATTATATGTTGGGGCATTTGGAAGGGAAGATGTGACTGGGTGTTTAATTCCATAAAAGTTGATGCTGAAAAGGTTATAGCAATTGCTTCAGTGCTAGTGATAGAAGTATGGAAAGCAAAAGAATCATATGCTGATAAAGGGAGTGGATCTGGGAGGAAGGGGGAGTAAGAAAGGAAAAGTGAGAAGCTCTTGAATTAGGTAGAATCAATATTAATGCTAATGGGGCCTTCTTGAAGAGTAATGCATCTACAGGGATTGGGGTGGTATGCAAAGATAACAATGGGGTTTTTTTAGGAGGATTGGGGAGGAAAGTTAAGGCTTGTACTACTTTTCAGACTAAGTGTTTATCCCTGAGGGAAAGGAATCTGTATTGAAGTGAATTGTGAAGAACTATACAGATTAGTAAGTGCCAAAGATGCAAATAAAGTAGAGTGGCAAATTGCAGATATATTAGCTGAAGTTCTGCTGCTAGTTGATGAAAGGCCAAACATTACATTCTCCTTGGTTGCTCGCCAAGGTAATTGTGCTGCAGATTTTCTGGCAGCTGCTAGTAGAAGGAGGGTGGAGCCTAATGGGTGGCTAGTGACAGCACCAAACCTCTTGAGTGAGATAATTTTGGCTGATGCAGTTGGTAGCAAAAGGGAGGCTCGGGTTGATACAAATAAAGGACCTGATAGAGGAGGTATTGGTTGAAACATTATGTTGTTGCTATAGGTTTTAGTTCTTTATAGTATTTGCTTGTTGTTTATAGTTTACTTTCATAGTGGATATGTATATGTTGTCATTTCTTTTTTAATTTCTATTGAATTAGTGAGTGTAATTGATTTTGAATATTAATAAAATTGACTTTTCTGTTAAAAAAAATGTTCTCGTGAGCTTGTTCTGTTGGGTCCTGAAATAAATGCTATTACTTTTTTTTTATTTCAGAAAGCTGCTTCCATTTATTATTTATTATTTAATTTAAATTTAAATGTTCTTTTTTTTACTATAGAGTGTAGATGGACATTTTGGTCTTTTAATGACATTAAAAAATCATTAATTAAACCTTATAGCTTGATTAAAAATTTGCTAAAAGTGTAGGCCTAATTTTAGATTTTAGAATTTCAGCTGGATTTAATTGGGATCTTTATAATATTTTGAAATTTTTTAGAGCATTTCTATTATTTGAGTGCTATTTTAATAACATCATAGATATTAACTACATAATTAAATAATTTACTAATTATTTATTAACACAAGAGTTTGTCTCCATGTTAGTTTAAATACTCACAAGTTTAAATAAATCTATAATTTTTTTATTCGATTATATTTAGTGACTTAATATATGAACTTATAGAAATTTTTATGTTTTAAGTACGATAAATTATGAATATTAATGGACTTAATTTCAATAGTTTGAATTTCGCATACATTTAAATTAAATTATTAACATTTTTATATTTTAATCATTTAATTACATATTTTTAATGGTTATTTATTGATAGAGGTAAGCTATTACGAGTTTACTATTCAATTTCACAATTCAAGTTTGCAACTCTACTATAAGTTTGTTTAAACTTATGAGTTTGACAATCTTAATTGCAAAGATAAATATTAAACATATTAACATTAGTAGGAGTGTTCAAGATTTTCCCGTCCAAATTCTGAGAAAATTGGGATGGGAAAATTTTGAGAGGGAAAATTCAGGATCATGAAAAATTATATTTGGAATCGGGATCAAGATTGGGATTGAGACTTCTCAATCTCTTTCCCGATCCCGAATATATATATTATATTTTTTTAATTCCATAATATATAAAACTATCCCAAATATATATATATTATATAAATCTATCCCAAAATCTATCCCAAATATATTCCCAATCTCATTCTCAAATGAATTTGTAATTTTAATTTGTTTTAAATATTTATATTGAAATAATTGGTACAATATGATATTTATATCTTATAAATTATAAAGAAAATACATGAAATTGGGACTAATGCAAGTCCAAATTAGGCCAAAGTCATTAGAGGAAAAAAAAGAAAAAAATTTCAGAAAATCCCGATCCTAATCAGGAAGGGAAATTTTCGGGATCGAGATTATTTTTCTTCTTGAGCCCTTCTTTGAGACGGGACTAAGAATGGGGTTTTCTAATCTCATCACGTCCTATGAACACCCCTAAACATTAGTGTTATAAATATTAATTATGTGGATGTTCATTGACTTTTGATCTCTCATATATCCTAATCACCATTTATAAATAGTAGTTGGGAAACTAAAAGACTAATTAATGTATATTCATATGCATGAATGTTGTGAAGGATCACATAGTGTAATTGTACTATTCATTATAACTCCTAGTGGTACGGTGATTCTTGAAGCCTATAAACAAAGGTAATGTATAAAAAGCATTGTAACATATAAGAAACCCAAGTGAATGAGATTTGCTTCCTATTCTCTCTCAAATTTTCTCTTCTCTTGCTCTTCTCTCTTATTCTAGATCTTTTATTTTTACAACACGCTAATAGCAAGAAAAAGTGCTAATGAAGGTAAATTTTCTCTCATCATTTCCTTAACGATTTCATCTACCTTCTTTTACCATATTTTTATTTGATCTATATGGGATAATTTGAGTATATAGAATTAAAGAGATACTTTTACCGATTATTATAAACATTGGGTTCCATAACTAAGATTGTAGATTGTTATTATTTTATATTTTATTTTAATCTCATTTACGAGTTCTTCTATATTATTGATGTAGTTATTTAAGCATATCACTAAAAGTGATATCGCTTTCATTTTTTATTTTGATATAATAGTGGGCAGAAGAGATATCCTTTTATTCCCTATTATATTCCTTTGATATATATTATCTCTTAGTTTTTTATTTGATGTGTTTATTAGCCAGAGGCATTATTTGAGGTCCATTATCTGGGATGTGAAATGACAGAAACTCACTGTGGGTAAATGGTGTTGCGCAACCATCGTGTGTAACTGTCCAGACCACGGTTTTGCATAAGGCTGTTTTGCTATGAAACGTTTTCATAAATATTGTTATATTGGCAAATTTAATAATATAATTTGTTGAGCTCAATCCATTGGTAAATTTAAGAACCATTAGTAGCACATTGTTTATGCTATTAACTTTGTTCCTATCCGTTTGGGGTTATTGTCTATTTGTCTTGGACTAATAATGTTTATATTAAATTGATTTTAATAATTTGCTTGTGAGGAACAAAAGTTATCATGAATAATTTTGTTAGCACATATGGCTAAATAAATTTCTGAATAGTTGGCAAAAAAAATTCTGAATAAATGTGTGATTGTTGTGTTATTGTTTAAGATTATCTCTAACATGGTAATCATTGGAAGTTGAAACAAGAGGTTGTGTGTGTGTGTGTAAAATCAAAGTATGGTGATGCTAAGAAAATGGCTTAGAAAAAGGGAACCATTAGAATAGTTTCAACATTCTCGACCAAGCTTAGTGGCATTTATATGCTAATTACGATAAATCTCTAAATTAGCTTTGGTAAATTAAGGCATTGCATCTATATGTTCGTGATTTTTATATATATGTACCTAAGTCTTTGATTTTGAGAAATTTACATTATGAATACAATTAATTAGGATGTCAATATTTTATAGTCAGAGGTCTATGCTCTAACTAAATTAAAGTGAATGAGAAGATTCCTCCGTTATAAATTTTTCTGTACTACTCTTATCACGTTGCCTATATGTCCTTTAATTAATTTAACTTTAAAACCAAATATTTTTAATTGAAATTAAAATGACTTAATTTTAGCTTGAGTGAGATAGAAGTCCTCCCTATATCCGTATGAAGTCTGAGAAATGAACCCCATTGTTATTAGTTTGTATGATTAATTATATTTTTTATTGATAAACAAAATATTTATTTTGCCCTAAAAAACTATTTTGACTTATTTCCTATTACATAAGATTTTAAGTATTATTATAATCGTAATCCTTCAGGCTTTTTAACTTTTCTCAGCCAGCTTTCACTTGAGATGCTGATGACATCATTATCGCGTACATTTACATATAAATTTTACATGTTATATATATTGGTTGAGCTTTTTTCGTTATTACACTATCAAGAAAGTTGATCGTATTTTAACCTAATTACCACCATCCATCTTATCTCCTCTACTGTGGGTCAAATTGAACATAAGGCAACCAGAATCAAACTAATTATTGTGTTTGCTGATGATGAACAACAGGGTAGGTGAGAACTGAGAAGAGAGGGATAAGATCAGAGATTACAAGTGTTGTTGCATGATTAATTAGCCAGATAAAATTAACCTTTAAAAGTACTATCGGTGATGGAATTAAAAACACGAGAGAGCTAGCAAGAACATGCAGAGGCGAGAATTATTGTTTTCAAGACGATCCATATCAAAATTTTCCCATGATCCCACACACATAAAGTCGTGAATATCAGAATCCAATAATAAAACCTCCATACAGTTTTTTCATTATATGACATGAAATACAAGACGCTACAACAAAATTAAAGCAAGTGCATTTATAAGAAACGTAAACATACAAGACATGAAAACTTGGGGCTCATTGCCACTTATTGGAGTTTTAGTTGGGATTGTGCGTATAGACGTTCCCATTTCATGTCCTCCGTACATACATATGACATAGTCTTAAGGAAAAATCACACCAAGGTCCAAACTTAAAAACTTAATATCAAAAAAGTTTTATGTGAAAGCGTCATTATTAATAAGTGAAAAAGTCATTATTGATAAGTCATAAAATTTTTTTGGTATTATTTTTTTTAACTGAGATCTTAATGTGATTTTCCCTAATTTTAATTAATCAGGGACGCTTGTCTAAACCAGGGACATAATCAATGGCGGGATGACGAGCTTTGCACATGGCCTCTAAAGGAATAGCCTTAAACAAAGTGACTGCTGATCCTTCTGTCAGATCAACTTCTTCGTCACTTGTTCTCTTCCAATCAAAGCATTGAAACAACCGACCCAAAGTGACGCCGAGTGTTCGGCGAGCTAAGGCTGTTCCAGGACATTGTCGTCTGCCCATTCCAAATGCAAGTAACTTGTCTTCTTCACCTTCTTTCTCAAACCTCTCAGGCTTGAAACTTGTTGGATCACTAAATAGTTGGGGATCTCTATGGATGGCCCAAACATTTGCCAACACAATAGTGCCATGCGGGACAGTATATCCTCCAATGGTGCAATCTTTTGAAGCCTCACGAGGAGGTAACATTGGCACTACAGGATACAGCCGAGTTGTTTCAGAGATGACATTTTGCAGGTATGGCAATTTTGAAATGTCTTGCTCTTCTATCAATCGTTTTTGTCCTGTGTGTGTGTCTACTTCTTGTTGTGCCTTTTTTAACACCTCAGGGTTGTTTAATAAACATGACATTGCCCATTCTAAAGTCATAGATGTTGTCTCAGTTGCGGCAAATATTACAACCTGTCTCAAGTTGAATCAATATGATCAATCAATGTTACGTTAGAGATATAATTGATATCAAGATTGCCCTATATCATTCGGCTAAGTTATGTAGCTTTTGAAACTTGTGTTGGTTGTTTTATTTATTTATTTATTGTTTTTTGGGGCATATGTAACTAAGCAAAGAAACAATAAGGTGGCAGCCACAACTTGCTAGCGGATCTAAGATTTCTCCAAACTAAACTACTGGCGCAGGATCAAATTGCACTTGATATTAGGGTATTTTTTTAATTAAAAGGAATTTTTGTCGGTTAAGCTATTGGTATTGAGTATTATAAGCTATCAAATGGTAATAAAAAAAAGAAAAAGAAAGCGTTTGCAATGTCGATCCTGCTGTTAAAAGAGAGCAAATACCCATTAATTGTGTGGTATGGAACTCACGTACATATTTATGCTTTGTTTTTAATGGACACTTGCGATCTCTTTTAATAAGAGAGGTGAAATTGCAACATTTTTTTAAGTTTGAGAGTAAGATGACCTTACTTGATAGTTTAAGTCACCTAGTAGTACTACTGTGAGAATAAGTTAAGGACAAAAATTTCTTGGTTAAGACATGCTTACTATGTACCAACCGCAAGTCCAATATCTTGAATTACATTCTTTGTTCATATATATGCTTCATGAGTTACTGCTATCATAAGCTAACGATTTTTAAACGAAGGTTGCGATTATGCATCTATTAGAAATTAAAGTAAATTAAAGCAAAAGACGCAGCATAGTTAAACTGATAACAAAAGGGAGATTAGTTTTTACTTACAAATATCAGCCCCTTGATGATTTGATCTGTGTAGTACTCTGGATGTGATTCTTGAAAACTCAAGAGATGATCGATCATGGTATCTGATGTTGTACTCCTTGCATTTCGATGTCGATTAATCATTCCTTGTAAAAACTTATCGGCTCTCAGGAAAGAACTCTTGAGCTTCTTCTCCAAATTATCATAATCAAACCATCTCAACAAGGAGAAAAAGTCTCCAACGTTGTTTGCCCCTCCTAACCTCGGCAACTCCCAAAGGATGTCCTGAATTTCCCTTGCCTCTTCTTTATCCTCTGCATTAATATCATCTCCCCAATACCTTTTCCCACATATCATTCTCATGATAATGTTAAACGTCATATGGGAAAAACTAGATTTAAGTTCAACCTTCGCATAACCATTGTACGAATCACGGGCTAGCTTTCGTACAAGTCGCGTAATCTCGTCATATCTCATTTCCAAGAACTGGTTGAGACGGTGCGTTGAGAGGATCTCAACCGTCATGATGCGGCGGAGGTTACGCCAGTGGTCACCGTAGCTGCTGAACGATATGCTGGTGTAGTTGTAACCTATGTACTTTCCGTTGATTAGGTGGGGCCGGTTTGCCAATGCGATGTCATTAGTGCTGAAGCATTCTTGAAAAATAGAAGGCGAGTTGACGGCCACGATCAAACGAGAGCCAAACCAGAGGGAAAACATTTTACCATGGCGTTCCGAAAGGCGGAGTAATTGTCGATGGAGTGGTTTGTTCAGTTGGTGGAGGTTGCCGATCACCGGAAGACCAGGTGGCGTCGGAGGGATGTTTTTGAACCTCCTCCTGTGGAGAAGGAACTTGAGAGTGAAGAGGGAAATAAGCAATATGACAGAGTAAAAGATGAAGGAGGTCATGATTGATTCTTGGTTCAGAGCTCTCTTCAATGTGCGACGAAGGATTGAATTGCCATGGCCTTTATATATATGCAAGGAGTAAGGTCACTCCTCCAGGTGCATCCCCTAACGCCAGTTTATCAATTAATTAGCCCACATTCATTGAATCATCGGAGATCAATTAATCACAAGCATTAAATATAATAAAGCTAATACAACTCAGATTCTATCTATAAGTTTAAATTACATATTCTGACGTAGTCACATACTGAGGCGAATCAGTTTGTTTAATAAATATGGACTAATTAATTAATTTTTTCAATTTTACTCTTACTTATGAAGAAGTATTTTTTACCTCTTTCTTTTAACTCTATCTTTAATAAGAGCAAAATTGTTACACTTTCATTTCTTACTTTAAAAATAGACTTATAATAAAAACTAAAATTATTTTTAAATTAGACTTATAAATAAGATCAGAGTGGTATTAATATATTCATGATCCATTGCCTTATGTCAATGAACTAATATAAATATATAATTTTTTTTGGTTTGCAAAGATAAATATTAAATGTATTAGCATTAACTAGCACTCCTTCGGTCTTATATATAAGTCACTTTCAGCATATTTCACATAAACCAAGAAAAACCGTAAATTTCATTAACTCTTTCATAAAATTCAACAACTTTTTAACTTTACTCTTATTTAATATATATTATACTCCATAAGTATAAAATCAATATAATAATAAATGAATTGTAAAATTATACATACATATGATAGTTTTTGCTCTTTACCTTACAAATATGACCAAAAATTTTCTTCTCCCTCTACTCTATATATAGAAACGGAGGAGTATTAAGCATTGACAATTATGCTCAAAAAATACATTTTAAAACTTATATTAAAGACCGAATGCAGTATTTTTATGATTTTCCTTGATAATATTTCCTTCCTTCTATTTTCTTCCCACTTTTTCCTCCATGCACCCAAACATAAAATTCAGTATTTTGGGTGTATGGGTGTTATAAAAAGGTACAAGTATCATTGCTCAAATATGGACTCTTTATTATCTCTCATTCATGAATCGAATGGGTTCAACTAATCTAATTAATATAGATACACGGAGTGACTACTCTTAATTAATATGCAAGCTTTTATTTCCTTTTCTTTTTTCCGATGGTGATAATATATGCAAGCTTTAATTAGAGATTCGTCTAAGACATTTAACATTATGTATTTAATGTATATAGCTTGATGTGATTCTCCTAAATTAGAAGTTTTATGATTCATGTAATAAATACTCATTTGGTCTTAAATATATGACTTAATTTATAGTACAAATCCAACATTTAAGAACTTATATTAAGGATTAAATGTAGTATTTTTAAGGTTTTGTTCCGTCATAATATTCTCTTTCTTCTATTTTTTTCCTCACTTTTTCCTCCACCTAAACATAAAATTCCAAGTTTCTAAAACCCGAACCAGTTATTATTGAACTGATCGAGATACTAGATCAAGGGTCAGTAGGTCAGATCGGAGTCAAACCGAAGCTAAACCGAGGCCAAACCAATGAGAAATTAAATATTTTAGGCTTATTAATATAAAATTCTAAAGAAACATTAAAAAATTAATTTTTTTAAGAAAATAGTAGTGGACCAAACTGGTTTCCAATCCATATTGACCAGTTCAGTCCGGATTTAATAACCCTGTAAAATTTAGTATTTTGGGTGCATAGGCGTGATAAAAAGATACAAGTATCACATTGCTCAAATATGGACTCTTTATTATCTTTCATTCATGAATCTAATTGGTTCAACTAATCTAATTAATATAGATACACAGAGTAACTACTTATAATTAATATGCAAGCTTTAATTAGAGATTCGTCAAAAACATTTAGCATTATGCGTTTAATGTATCTAGATTGGTGTGATTCTCCTGAATTTTAAGTTGTGTGTTTCATGTAATAAATACTCATCCGGTCTTAAATGTACAGTCTAGTTTGTATAGTGCAAACTCTATGTTTAGTAACTTATATTAATGATCGAATGTAGTATTTTTAATGTTTTGTTCCTTCATAATATTCTCTTTCTTCTATTTTCCTCCGACTTTTCCCTTCATCCAATTATAAAATTTAGTATTTTAGCCTTTTGAGTATGGGTGTAATAAAAAGATACAAGTATCACATTGCTCAAATATGGAGTCTTCATTATCTCTCATTCATATGAACCTGGTTGATTCAACTAATCTTGGACTCTTCATTATCTCTCATTCATGAATCTGGTTGATTCAACTAATCTAGTTAATATAGACACAGAGTAACTACTCATAACATGCAAGCTTTAATTAGAGATCCGTCTAAGGCATTTAGCATTATGTGTTTGATGTATCTAGATTGGTGTGATTCTCCTAAATTAGAAGTTGTGTGATCCATGTAATAAATACTCACACAGTCCTAAATATATGACCTAATTTGTAATACAAATCCTATGTTTAAGATCTTCTAATAAGAACCAAATATAGTAGCTTTTAGGTTTTTCTTTATAATATTCTTTTCTTTCCATTTCCTCCCACTTTACCCTCCACCCAAACATAAAATTTAATGTGTTGGGTGCATGGGTGTGATAAAAAGATACTAGTATCATATTACTCAAATATAGACTCTTCATTATCTCTCATTCATGAATCTGGTTGATTCAACTAATCTAGTTCATACGGATACAAAGAGTAACTACTCATAACATGCAAGCTTTAATTAGAGATTCGTCTATGACATTTAGTATTATGTGTTTAATGTGTCTATATTAGTGTGATTCTCCTAAATTAGAAGTTGTGTGATTCATTTAATAAATAATTATCCGATTCTAAATATATGACTTAGTTTGGGGTACAAATCCTACATTTATGATCTTATATTTAGGACCAAATGTAGTATTTTTTAGGTTTTTCTTTATAATATTTCCTTCCTTCTATTTCCTCCAACTTTTCTCTTCATCCAAACATAAAATTTAGTGTTTTAGGTGCATGGTTGTGATAAAAAGATACAAATATCACATTGCTCAAATATGGACTCTTTATTATATGTCATTCATGAATCTAATTGGTTCAACTAGTAATCTAATTAATATAGACACAGAGTAACTACTCATAATTAATATGCAAGCTTTAATTAGAGATTCGTCTAAGACATTTAGCATTATGTGTTTAATGTATCTAGATTGGTGTGATTCTCCTAAATTAGAAGTTAGGTGATTCATGTAATAAATACTCATATGGTCTAAAATGTATGACATAGTTTGTAGTGCAAATCCTGCATTTAATTAAGATATTATATTTAGTAGACAATGTGGTATTTTTTAAGTTTTCCTTTGTAATATTCTCTTCCTTCCATTTCCTCCTGCTTTTCTTTCTACCCAAACATAAAATTTAATTAGTGTGTTGGGTGCATGGGTGAGATAAAAAGATACTAATATCACATTGCTTAAATATGGACTATTCCTTGTCTCTCATTCATGAATTTGATTGATTCAACTAATCTAATTATTAATATAGATACACAGAGTAACTACTCATAATACGCAAGCTTTAATTAGATATTTTTTATGAGATGTTGCATTATGTGTTTAATGTGTCTAAATTAGTGTGATTCTCTTAAATTAGAAGTTGTGTGATTCATATAATAAATACCCATCCGGTTTTAAATATATGACCTAGTTTGTACACTATAAAAATTGTCTCTTAGTAGCAGTTACAAAAACTCACTACAAATATCAAGAGGGAAACCACTACAATTTTGCAACAGTATGATTCCTACCAAATGTCGTGCTAGTAAGTAACAATATTTTGTAGCGGTAGTAGCTTGGCGCCACAGCTGTAATGGTTACTTAGTAGTAGTTGAGTCATACTAATCGACAAAAAATGTGGCGCTAGCTTGGCTCCTTTAGGCACTAAGTTGGCGCCACATTTGTGGTAGTGAATTTGTAGCAGTTGAAAAGGGTAAACCGCTATAGAAGACAACAAGTTAGAGGTTTGTAGCTGTTCCTCCTAACCGCTACAACATGTGTTGTGATTTGTAGCGGTTTTTAAGGCAAAAACTACTATAGAATACAAAGGGTTGCATGTTTATAGCGGTTTCTGACAACCGCTACAAAGTGTCATACTGACCAAGGTAAGGTTTCATTATTTATAGCGATTTTATAGAGAACCGTTATAAATATCACGGCTATATAAATGCCGCCCCTCTCATTTTACCACTTTTGGCAAATTCTTTTCCCACTTACACTCTGAGAAGTTTTCATCGGATCTGAAGTTCTACTCAAAGATCTAAGGAGTTAGGTACTTGAGGTTTGTAAAATTACCTATTTCATTTCGTTTTTGAGTTGAATATATTTTTTTATAGTTATTTTATTGTTATTGAAATATATTTTTGTAATACTTATAAGTTTCATTGCCTATTTTACCATGTGTAATATTTTTTTTATTATTAATTTTTTAATCTATTTCTGAGCATATTTTTAATCTGTTGGTTATTATTATTATAATTTTTTTTATAAATATTGGTTAAATGTGATTGTAATTTAGTTTTAATTGGTTAAGTGAGACATTATAATCAATCATATTTGTATTTATTTTCTTATTCCAAAAAAATAATTAATATGAAAAGTGAATAATTGTAGTTATAAAGTCTTCCAGAAGAGATAAGGGGAAAGGGAAGACAATAGATAAGCGTCCCTCTAGAAGTAAGGGTGGAAACAGGCTAGGCCTATTTTGTAATAGGATGGCCTAAGCCTGACCTGTGGCCTGTAAGAAGCCTTTTTGCCTAAGTCTGGTTTGTACATATGTCTGGTCTATCCTGTGGCTTGTTAAGGAGGCCTGAAATTTTAAAAAATTTTAAGCAGGTTAGCAGGCCACAGACCTCACAACAGGCCTGCTTCAAATAGCCCTACTTCAAATAGGTCAAAAATAGGCCCAATTACATAAATTAATATTAATGATACAACTTGCACAATAGAAATCAGTTTAATTTAACAATAAAAGTTCCACAAAAATTTTAAGACATGGACCTAATGTAATCATGTAGAATAATAGCCATAAGTGCATCAAAAATTTTCAAAGTTCCTCTACCATGTAGATTAGCAGCTAGTCGATCAGGAAATAGGAATGAAAGAACAAGAAACGTAATAAACCTGAAGCAATCCCATTATGTCTTGTATTGAAGTATGAGATCTTCCCATTCTCTAGAAAACTGAACCAAAAATAAATGCTAATGCGATTGACATCCTTGCTTGAACTTTGTTTATTGGTCCATCACGAGAAGCCTAGTCAACCATTAAAATTATCAAAGAAAATATGAAGCATAAGTTATGCTCTCTTTACATGAGAAAGGCTGAATTAAATATATGCATCACTAAAATTTCTATTCATAGCCTAGTTAAAATCAGGGATGAAATTAAGAAAATAACGAATGTTGAAACCAAACGTAAGGAAGGAAAAGAAGCAAATTTGTTATAGGACAAGATGTGAAATGGAGAATTAATACTTATGTTATCCTTCTAACCACGGCTTGCCAAATGACATGAGTAAGGCTCGTTAATTTTTTATTTCAAGGTAAAAAGAATGTCAATATTTAGGCAGACCTGTATCCATGCCTGCCTGAGGAGCAACCAGAATTGTTTCCACCAATTCTGAATCCAATGGGATTTGATTTAGTCACAGTATTTAGTCACATAATCTGGTAACAACTTGCACAATAGAAATCAGTCTAATTTAATAGAGGATTTAAAAATTTAAATCAGATTTTCCTGCTTTTAACGCTAACTTTATCCTTAACTTTCTCAATGATTTGATGATGATCCCTAAACTACTATTCCCAAAAGCAAACTTCCACCCACATACGTCTATTAAATGGAAAAACACATTTTTCTTAGCCATATACTTAATTTTCAAGTGGGAACAATGTTTCACAGATGTTTTAACTAAAGTTATCATATTTTCTCAGCCATATATCCATTATTGAAAAATTGAAATAATGGACTTACCAGAGTTGGAGATCTTCTTGCCGCTGCTTCCCCACCGAGGACAGCTGATGATCTGATGAAGGGTGGAGAGGACGATGACTCTCGAAGGTTTAAGTTAGGAAGGAGAGGATTGAGAGAGGAGTGGCGAACGTCGATTAGGCGTTGGAGGTTCAGGTTAGGAAAGAGAGGACATAGAGAGGAGCGGCGAACGGCGATAGGTGATGGAGGTTCAAGTTAAGGCTTTAAAGAATGAGCGATTGGGTTAGGAAGGAGAGGACGGAGAGAGGAGCGATGAATGTCGATTGGGCGACAAAGGTTCAAGTTAGGAAGGAGAGGATAGAGAGAGGAGCAGCAAACAACGATCGGAGTAGGAGGTTCAGGTTAGGGCTTTGAAGAATGAGCGATTGGGTTTTGTAGAGGGTAGCCGCAGAGTGATAGAGACAGGAGATGGAGAGTGATAGTGATTAATGTGAGTTGTAAGGGATTGAGGAGGGTGTAATTACAGTTTTACCCTCACAAATTTATTTTTTTTTTAATCTTAACAGACCGGCATGATAGGCCTAAAAAGCTTAATAATAGGCATGGGCTTGGCTTGTTAAAATAAACAGGCTTTGTAATAGGCCTTGGCCTGGCCTTTTATTCTGACAAGTTAGGCATGGTCAGGTCCTGAACAGGTCAGGCCGCTTGGCTTATTTTCACCTCTACCTAGAGGACCTCTTCTGTGGGGGGCAATAGTCAAGGTAGAGAGCACCCCAAAGGTCGACATGTCCCTATGGCACCATAGCAGATGACCCCACCAAAGGTGTCTATTCAATTAGAGGGGCCTGATATTATTGTGAGTGACTACGAGGATCGAGGGAATTTGATATCAATTTTCCATTAAGCAAGGCGGAGCAGTTCCTTGACAGGGAGGAGGTTAGGGACCAAAATTTCCCATGACAGCCGTCTTTGCGAGTGACCGGGTTTAAGGAGCAGGTTCAAGGTAAATAATTGTTTTAATAAGTTAATATTTTAATTAAAGTAGTTTAAATGTGAAATAATTATGTTTAATTAAAATTTGTGATCAATTGTGTAGATAAGTAGGGGAACATCACCACCAGGAGACTAAATGTAGCCACTTTAAATAAGTTGTGGCCAAGGCTATGTGTAGTAGTTCTATAGAATAAAGCCACGGACCAACCGATTAAGAATGATTATCTTCTATTCAACTACTATCTGAATGAATGGGAATTAGATCTAGTTCCCTATTCACTTCTAAGATTAGAAGAGAATTCCCCCAAGGCATAAGGACATAGCTTAGGATAAGGCTATGAAGGTAATTGATTTAATATACTAAATCAAATATAAATAATTATAATTTATATAATTTTTATTTAATTAATCAAATGTATTTCATTATAATTTATTTAATTGTTATTGATTTATTTAAATTTTTGATACAAGATAAGTTTGCCATATGAGACAACAAGAGGCGATACACCATGATAAAGATAGGGGATGGGTGGAAGAACATGAGAAATCGTCTCTACTACTTTGTAGATAAGGATGAGACAATGCTTCTGGAGCAGTTGATGGAGGTCATGCCTGAGGGCGTCCCACTTAATGACTGAGTAAGATTTGTCCAATACATGAGGAGCTCAGCAGAATAGGTCTTTTTTTTTACTATTTATTATTTAGAAGGAAATATAAAAAATTATTAAAAAATGAAATATTAATGTTTTCTTTTGTTTATGTAGGTTGTTTATGAGGGAGACACTAGGAGCCGAGGGCATCAGAGGATCCAACACACGGTAGGGTCGAAGACATTTACTGTCGCCTACAACGAATTGGTATTTCTTACAATAAAATTAATTTGAGTTTAATAGTATAAATTTATTGTTTTATTGTTTTAATTCTTTTAGGAAAAGAAGACTAAGTAGGAGAACCGTCGGACGTACTACGAGGAGTTATTCACTATTGTACACAGACACCAGGATGATAGTGCAACCTCTCAGCAAGCAGAGGCACTAGTGCAGAAAAGACTTTTTACATGTGACGAAATTGACTTTTTACACGTGACGCACGACAGGTGTAGAAACAGCAGGTGTAAAAAGTCTGTATTTTCTACACGTGTTCTTAAACACGTGTAGAAAGTCCACTTTCTACACCTGACTTATCAAGTGACTTTCTACACCTCACTTGATAAGTCACGTGTAGAAAGTGGACTTTCTACACGTGACCTCTCACGTCAGGTGTAGAAAGTCTCACTTTCTACACCTGACTTGAGACGTCAGGTGTAGAAACTCATTTTTTGAAAAAAAAATATATATTCATTATGCTATAAACTCATTTACATGATAACAAATAACCAAACACCTGACAAATAAAAATAATTACAACAAAACTAATCTGAAATATCAAATTTATTATAAATTTGAATCCAAAATATGAAATCAACAATTCTTTAACAATCCCTTGAAGCTAAGTAGAGAAAATGTATGAAATGAAACCTGGTTGAAATATTGCTGTAATTTCTCATTTGTCAGGTTGATACAGAATTGCTTAAAACTGCACAAGACCCATCATATGACGTAAAAAGTTGGAAAACTTCGGAAGATTAACGCAAGAAAAATTAAGCCAAAATGTTTAGTGATGTTGATTGATCACAAATATTACAACATAACCATTCTGCATTAGTAAGTCAAAAGAAAAAAGAAAGAAAGAAATTAAGGCAGCCTTACAAGAAGAATTGATCACCAATAATTATTTACCCTAGCAGAGCAATTTGGCCCCTGCATCCCTATAAACTATCAAGGATACGTGCATGAACAACACAAAAGAAAGTCAAAATGAAAACAGATGTGTCTCAGGTCATGGATATTCATCAACTGATGCATCAAAGATTAGCAAAGTTACTTCTTTTGTATCAAAATTCACATTCGCAGGACTATTAATTTATTTAGTTAAGCATCCTACCTCATCAATAGAAACCATTCAAAAAATTCTCAGCAAAAAATTATTTCTGTGAATAACAGACAAAAGCGTACCGGTTAAGCACCTGTTTGTCTTGAAACTCTCGAATCTGTATATATCCAGAACCCCAATTAAGTTCTTTCCATTAGGATCTTGACCGATAGAGTTATTAATCCTGTTTACAATCCTGGACCAATAGTATTTACGTTGATTAAACTATAAAAACTCGTAAATATGTAAATGCAACTTAACCTTCACAAGAACTTTAACGTAAATAGAAACTTATATACAGGTTCACAAACTTCACAGACAGTTACCAGTCAAACAGCTTTGAGTAAACTACTTTGGCCAATGAATCTCTGCTGAGAGCTGCCGAATTTGGATCAAGCCACTTTGTTATGGCCTCACCACGTGTTACCATGACACGTTTGCACAAGGAGTCCTCAAGCGACTTCTCGTCGCACCTAGCATTAAGAAATAAGTAAATTCCAGTCATAGACATAAATTTCAATTATGTAGAAATGCTAAGATGAAGGGGGGAAACCACTTACATCAAAAGTTCAGCTGTGGTTTTTAGGTGGGAACGAGATTGATCATCCTTGAGTTCAGAGGAATCCGGCTCATCCCCCTTCTGAAATTCAATGTTTCCTAAATGAAGTATTGCAGCTATTACTCTGAATATAGCATCCCGAAAAGACGCGTGACAAAAACCTGTAAAGAAAACAAATAACAAAATTATCCATTCACACTGTACTTAAGGGTACCTGCTCGTCAGAAATGATTCCAACAACCTCCATAGCTCTCTTAGTTGTAAGGTACTCCTTGGATTCATCCAATCCATCCAATTCGAAGAAATTTGATTGGTTTAAGTAATGATATGTTCTTGGATTTTCCAATTTAAACCTTTTAAGATCCTAGATAAATAAAAGGATATAGCAAATAAGTTCTCACTGAGCACTCATTAAATCACGCAAGCAAAACAGGATCCAACTGGCAAAACAAATTCAAAAGTCAAAACCACTTCCTGACAAAAAGTTTTAAGCTTATTCTGAATTTTATAACTCTTATTGAACATTCTTTAACAATCCCATGAAGCTTTGTATTGCAATAACCCCTACCTCATACCACAAAATGTTTCTCTGGTCTAACTCCCACATCATCAAGCCTAGCAACCATTTTTTAAGCCTTGCATTTGAGAAATATGGCCGCAGGAAAAAAGACAAGCGAATATGAAGGTAGTCATGCAAGGTTTTTTTCTAGATCTCATATACTGCAGAAGTCAATATCTTATTTCAAAATGCAGATTCTCATGGCTTCTAGACTTGCATTATTAAGTTTGCCTACATTGTATCACATTCTGTAGTCCCAAATCTGTAGCAGATTACCTTATATGTCATGGCATAAAATGATAAATTTAAATCTAATCAGGCTATTTTATTTGATACCCAGTGACTAGCATATCCATGTCATAAACTCAGAAAATTAGAATGCCAAACATTAAAGAACAATGTTTCAGAAAGAAGCAGACTTAATTTCTGTATGCCATAATTTGTTATCCAAAGAGAAGAATATTTCACCTCTTCTGGTGCAACACAACAAATCGACTGCTCGACAGGGCGGCGCAACATACCAGCTTTGCGAATCGACTGCTCGACGGGGTGGTGCAACGAGCACGCCCCTCAGGCCTGTGGGTTGCAGCTCAGAAGAACCCACCAGCACCCGCAGGCATGGTTTCGACAAACATGCCTTGATTCTTGTATCCGCAGCCGATCGCGACCTTACGGATCAGGGTCCGACCGATTGTGAGGGGATCTTGGCGAGGGAGGAGGGCAGGGGATCTTGGCGAGGGAGACGACAGGGGGGTCTTGGCGGGGGAGGAGGGAAAAAGCTGAGGCGGGGGATGAGGGCAGGGATCTTGGCGGGGTAAAGGGAGGGTCTTGGCGGGGGAGGAAAAAAATGATTGATTTTCTACACTGGTTAGGTTGCAACCGGTGTAGAAACTATGAATTTCTACACCGGTTGGGAACTAACCGGTGTTGAAAGAGACTTTTTACACCGGTTGAGAACCAACCGGTGTAGAAAGTATGATTTTCTACACCGGTTGGGATCCAACCGGTGTAGAAAGTTGCCATTTATTTTTTAAAAAATTAAAAATTAGATTAAATTCATTAATATTAAAGAAAAAATATTTTAAATTTATTTTCTATACGTGTTGTCTTTTTAACACATGTAGAAAGTATGATTTTCTACACCGGTTGGGATCCAACCGGTGTAGAAAGTTGCCATTTATTTTTTAAAAAATTAAAAATTAGATTAAATTCATTAATATTAAAGAAAAAATATTTTAAATTTATTTTCTACACGTGTTGTCTTTTTAACACATGTAGAAAGTTTCTTCATTTTTAAATATTTACGAAAATGCCACTGGTAATACTTTCTACATGTGTCCTATTTTGTCAAGTGTAAAAAACAGGTGTAAAATCTATATTTTGTACTAGTGAGGAGACCATTGTAAGATATAAACATTGTATTAAAATGTGTGCAGCATGAGCGAATTCAGCAGACATAGGCTAAGCTGAGAAAGTCCTAGACGATAGAGTCCCAGGGGTTAGTTGTGGATCCCACTGCGCCTCTGAAAGCTGATATGGGCCTAGTAGAGCATCCTAGGCACTGTAAGGGTCTGGGGATAGGCGCTATAGGGATCTAGGTATTCAAGCAACATTTCATGATGTATTGACATGCATGTTTAAAAGGTTGCTAGGCTAAAGAGTTATGACTCACATATTCTTATGCAACAGTTACTTCCGTTGGCAATAAAAAATACACTGCTGCTCGATGTATCCATCGTTTTGGTGGAGCTGTGTTATTTCCAATTTGGCATTTTCAAATTTTTTTAAAAAATCATTTTTTTATTTTTCTTTAGAATTTTATATAAATAAGCTTAAAATATTCAATTTCTCACCGATTTAACTCTGATCTGACCCACTAACCCTTGACCTAGTACCTCGACCAGTTCAATGACCGGTCCGGGTTTCAGAACCTTGGTTATTTCTTTCAGAAATTATGTTCTAAGGTTTTGATCATTGAGGAGCTCGATCAATTGCAACACAAAATAATTCTTACACTTTGTCATTTGGAGATGATATTTCCTCTATTCTTTTTCATTGTGATGGTTTACCTGACATTTACTTTATTCATGAACCAAAGCTAGCTAACCCAATTCAATATCGATGGATGTATCTTACGGAGAGGTACTCATTTTACATATGTCTATCAACATTAAATTCTAAATTTGCTAGTTGCACATTTCAACATTTATTAACATTTTTCTTTACTAAATATATAGGTTTCTTGGGAAATTGAAATCTTATGCGAGGAATAAGGCGTAGTCAGAAAGTTCTATACAACTGAAGGTTATGTAAGGGATGAAGTCATGTATTTATGTTCAAGATACTTTGATAACATTGAGACGTCTTTCAACCTATCACCTAATGTAGATTATTGTCCTGAATCTAAGTCATCATCAAGATAGTTGTTAATTCCTCATATTGGTAAACCAGTTGGAGGAAGTGAAAACTTCAAACTAACTACAACTGATAAATTACAAGCATATAGACATATCTTGGTTAATTGCAATCAAGTTGATCCCTTCCTTTGGTAAGAATTGTATACTTATATATATGTTATTCTATATATTTCCTTACATTTCATGATCACCTCTCGTGATTAACTGTAGGAAATTCATAAGTTATGTGAAGTGTCAACTCAGAATCCATAGACAAACACCTTTCAAAATTGATAAAAAGGTCTACAAAGAATTCCCAAGTTGATTTGCACGCTGAATACTAAATGACCACAACCTATACTCACCATATTTTGAGGCTCTCATAATCGGCCTTCTTGACCATACAACAAGGTTTATAGCATATAATATCAATAGCTTTAAGTTTTGCACGGTTTTACGAGATTAAAGATTGTTAACCCAAAACTTTGTTGTTTATGGAACCTTTTGGACAAGGAGTTATGCGAGCAACAGTGACGGCAATATGCAGTTCAGAGGCGTCCCTTATTATGGAAAGCTTGTTGATGTCATCGAACTAAATTACCAATGTCATTTCACCATGGCGCTCTTCAAGTGTTTGTGGTCAAATACAACAACTTCACAGGAACTCACAATTGACAAATTAGACATAACATCTGTAAATTTCTCCTAGCCAATTTACATCGATCAATCTAAAGATAATGAGCCATATATTCTTACCTCAGAGGCACACCAGGTTTATTATGTCAAGGACGAGAGGCACGATGATTGAAATATAGTGGTTCACTTAAAGCCTTGAGACCTTTGTGACATGAGTAGTAGTAATAACATCACTTACGAGAGTGAGCTATTCCAGCTTGCCAATTCCAAAAACTTCTTCCTTGAAGGTGTAGCAATTTACCTATAATTAGGTGCATTTTATAAGTTAAACTTTAATATCACTTAATTTAAATATAATTTTTGTATTAAATCATACACTTAACACTAACATTTTCTCCACACATTTTTTTAGGGATGACAACGAAGAATGATTAAAAAAATATAACTTTTGTTCTTCTAAAATAATCAAATTATATATATTTTTAAAGAAAACAACTAATAATTGTAGCGGTTCATAACTACTACAAACCAACCATAAACCGTTACAAAAATTGTCACCTTGACTGCTACAAACGTCTTGATGATCCTTATAAATACTTCCACCACACCTGATTTCTTATTGTCTTCCATGTCTTCCTGTCCCTCTCCTCTCGTTTTTCTCTCCCTTCTTGATAAAAAGCTGAGCTTGTATGGTATTTTTTTCCCCTCAAATCTTTGATTTCAACATTTCATTTTATTTTACTTTTTCATATAATTCTCATTCTAATTTGTTTTCCTTCTACAAAATTTGAAGGTTCTTTCCACTACATTTTCAATATTCCTTCTTTAAACAAATATATCTTTTCATCTCCAACTTCATAAAGTGAAGAACCTAAATCATTATTAACTACACATTCTCAATATTAAACATACATAATATTCATACTTACTAAATTAATTTAATCATTCTCCTAAAATAATTATTATTATCATTTAAATTGTTACTTAAATGATAAACCATTCAAAATAATATTGGGACAATAGATTGAAAAAAAATCACACAATTTTTTTTTAATTTATGCAACATTTAGTAGCAGTTGCTCAATCGCTACAAAGTTAAATTCAAATTCAAATTTAAATTTTTAACGCAACAATTTAAAATTTTATTAAATATTAGTAGTGGTTACCCAACCACTACAAATATTTGGTGCAATATTTTAAAATTTCTAAAATTACTTACCAACTGTTACAAATATTGGCGCCACATAACCGCTACAAAAAACAAATGTTATAAATTTATAATCCCAAAAATTCAAATTACAATTGTAGTGGTTTGCTAACCGCTACAAGATACTCATACAATGTGTGATTTATAGACACATCTTGTAGCTGTTTAGACAAAATGCTACAAATATACCAACGGTTATGTTGACATGCGTAGCGAATAGCGATTCCATAAATCAGGTGCAAAATTGTTTGCAACAGTGTGCCTAACTGCTATTATTGTCGTTTATGGTGATTAAAACTGTTACAAATACACCATTTTAATCGATACAAATGAACGAATTTTTTTTAGTGGTAATGCAAATCCTACGTTAAATATTGGAGCTAGTATTTAAAGAGTCATAACTCATGATGGTTGCTAAGGTAGATTTGTTAATATTACATATAAAATTCGTTTATCTTTTTTTTTCCATGATGTTTATCTCATCCTTAATTAGAGAAATAATAAGAATTATCCTCTCATATATTATTATCTTTATCGTACATCTCAATCTTTTTAAAAAATGTGTATTTTCTATTTTGCCTTGGAATATTTTGGACATAAGTCATACCCTCATATCCTGTTACATGCTTTCGTACTTGTTTGGTTTACAGAATTGGAGGAAATGTAATATAATATAATGATGATTACATGAATTTGTTTGATTCGTCATTAAAAAAAGATGATGTATTAACATAAAATCGTTTGATTGGATTAAATCTAACACAAGAATATGTAGGAATAATATAGTAAGAGACAAAATTACCTATTTCTATATGTACAATGGACCAAAGTATATATTTTTATCAAATATATATAATAACCTTGTCCACATATATAATAATCAATCAATTAGTTGCATTTATTAAAACAACCTACACACACAGAGTATAATATATACGTTGGGTTTATGATAAGTTTTTCATTTTGTGCAGTGTACATATTAGGTTCATAATAATTTTTTAATATTTAATGATGGAAATATTATGTAGTGTATACCTCAAGTTCATGGTAATTTTTTAATATGTAATGGTAGTAATATTATTTAATGAGGTATTTTAATATTTTTAAAGGTGGAATATTATTTTTAAAAATTTTAAATGGGCAATATTTTTAAATATTTTTAATTAATTTTTTAATATTTAATGTTACTAATTTTTCAATATTTAATAGCACTCATGGGTGAACACTTTGGTCAATTTAAAAATTATAATGGCAATATTATCTTTTTTATTTAATTATAATATGCTTGTATCCACATTCAACAATCCTAAAAATATAATTCTTTTAATATTACATAAACACAACCAAATATTATAATCGATCTGTTACATCATAATTATATATAATAATCTTATATAGAATCAAAGCAATCGGGATACATTGTCGCCTAGAAATTCAAGCCAAGTTACTTTCTTTTGCTCTTATTGCAAGGTAAGACGCCCTCTTTATCATAATGCAAGTTCACCTCCATTAGTAAATTACACACACGAAACACGCAATAGTACCGAGTTTTACCTTCTTAAATGCGCCTTGAAATATATATTATTATTTGAAGCCAACGTATAAATATTATAAGGCTTGTTTAGTTTGAATTGAGTTTGTGTATAAGCCCGATTTACATAAATTAAGATAAATCTCTTCTATATATTTACCTTATAAACCGTTAAAACTATCTTATATTTTGTAAATCATGATTGAAAAACACTTATGAAGGCTATCCAAACATGTTATATATTACCAGGGGTCATTCATCACTCCTTTATAATATTTTTTTGCTCGTTGAGCACCTTAGTGTTTTTTAGTAGTACTTAGTATAAGATAATTTTTGGCATAGTTTTGCTTTTAAAGTATTTTTTGAACAGCAATAAACATTCAAAGTGAGAACACGCCCCTAATTTTTTAACTTAGTAATCAACTCCCTATAGCCTCTAAAGTAGAGGTGGGAATGGCCGCCGGCACTTCATAAGCCAGAGTTAAATGGATCAAGCCTAAAGTTTATTTAAGCCTGACTCATATAAATAGTACTATTTTAAAGTTTGACTCTTTTATTTATGAGTTTGGGCTGGCCTGTGGACTTTAAGCAACAACAAAAAAAAGTATCTTTTTTTAAATTTCTTAAGGAAATCAAATTGAAACATTAAAAATTTTAGAGAGAATTCTAAAAAAATACTATTTAAACTTCAAAATCTTAAATAGGTGATTTAACAATAAAATGATTTGTTAATTGCATTATAATTCTTGTTAATCCCATTAACAAACTTATTAACGAGATTTTAAAGTTTAAATGGTATTTTTTTGGCATTCTCCCAAAATTTTAACTTATTACATAAATTTTATTAAAATATTAAATGTTTTATTTTTTTGATAAATATAATAAGCCATCATTTGCATTAAAAAAAATTAGAGACTATACCTTCTCATTTTTAAATGTATTATTAGTTTTTATTTTTTATATAATATTCAGATCCCCTGAAATACAATTAAAAATTATTTTCTTTATTTATCTTACATCAATAAAAAAATTGACTCTTTCGATATTTCATAAAAAAAATTTCTTTGTAGAATTGTTAAGAAGAAAATGAAAGATTCTTAAACATTGATTAATTTTTAAAAAAAATCAATTATAAGACTTTTAACTAACTATAATGTCATCAACAAACTTCTCTTAGGTTTTTAATAAGAATATAATCAATTTTTTTCTTTTAAAAATGTTCAAATAGCAATACTATATGATTTGAAAAATATTTTCAATTTTAAAAAATCATTAGCCTCAAAGCAAAATTACACTTATAGTCATTTAATAAAAATAAAAAGATTTGCCGGGCTTAATTAGCCCTATTTAAGAGCATGTTTGGGATTACGATTGATGATCTTAAAAGTGATTTTATATGTAAATCGAGACAACATTTCTCTCACATATTTACCTTGTATACCGTAAATTATGATTGAAAAGTTGTTTTTAAAGACTCAAATCACTATTACAAACAAACACTAAACATGTAACTTTATAAAATTAATTTTTTTAGATCCGACACTTTTTAAAAACTCTAAATTATTCGTCTGACACTTAGCTTAAAGCCTAATAGATCGGCCCCACAAACTCTACTCGTTGCATGGCCTCTGCCCAGTATGAGTAAACAAAGCAAATTGATGATGATTTCGTTAGCCAATTCACTCATTCATTTGCGTGACAGATATATGGTACGGTCAAAATAAATGTTACCGACAATTACAAAACCCGACTAGTTTGAGAAGCTTCAGATATTCACACGTGATGCCTAAACAGATAGGATTTTGTCTCACCTCAAAACCCATAGCCCAATCTGCCCAAATTTAGTATTGTGTTTGGATTAATTTTTAAAAAATAATGTTGAAAAAAAAAGTGATAAAAATGATTTTAGAAAATAAATTCTGAACAGAATGAATTATAAAAAAAATGATTTTAATAAAATAATAATATTTGAATATTGTGATCAGAAGCACTTTTTTTATGATAAAGTTATTAAAAAAGATATTAAATTTTATAATAATTACATATAAAGGATAAAATTATATTTTATATATTATTTGACATTAAATTTTATAATAAATATAAAAAATAAAATAAATTTATCTACAAAATTAAAATTACAATAATAGTCAATTATGTAAGATAGAAAAAATGTTTCAAAAATAATTTATTAATAATAAACATCTAAAATAATATCTTTTATATTGAAATATATAATTTATTCTATAGTTAAATGTTTGGTGGCTACAAAATTAAACTTTAAACTGATAAGAGTGATGTTTTTATAATAAAACTGACAAAATTTAACTTATTAAGACTTTATATCCACATAGGTTTTTTTGTACAAATACAAATTTGTATCTATATCCAATTGGAAACAATCTACTATAAAACACTAAACATAAATTCATGGTAGGTATACAATTACATTTTACTGATTGTAAATAATAAAGTATGTCAAAATAGAAATTATATGACTAATACTCTTGTGTATCATAAATGATTTGATCTCTTATAGAATCACAAAGAGAAGTCATATCAAATGAAGATGTAATTTATGAAGGTATTGTTGAAGATTTTAGAGTGTCATCATCATTATCATCACACAAAATACCCTTTATTCATGGTGTTGGAAGTCAAATTAGAAATAGATATTATTCTAATAAAATTGTGTATAGTCATTGTTTCACAAGCAATTTTAAGACTGCTCCTAATGGTCTGTTTGGTTCGACGGAGGGGAGGGGTTTTAATGGAAGGGGTGGATTTTTATATTACCTCGTTTGGAGTTATGAGAGTGGAGAGGAGGGGAGGAATTTTAATATTACCTTGTTTGGTTTGGGAGGAGAGGGGAGGGAAAATATTTTAATTTGGATAATTTTACACTTTTATTTAATTTTTTTAAAATCATGTACAATGTTTAATAAAATATATTATAAATATAAAATTATAATTTAATAATTATACAAATTGAATAAATATAATTATAATTATACTAATATATATTCAAAATTATATTACATGATTTTACTTATCATATATATACAAATGGCTAAGAGTATTTTTGTCCAATAAAAAAAATTTAACCTCCCCTACAAATCCCTCTAATTTGGGGGGGGAGGTTTTGAGAGGAGGGAGGGGAAAATTTTAAAAAAATTTACCTCTCCTCCATCTTACCAATTAAGAGAAGGGGGCTAAAATCTCTCCCCTCCCCTCAAAATAAATAGAACAATCTAGATGTCAAGAAAACACACTACAACTAGGGACCTGGCTAGCGTCCTCTGCGCTAGTCGTCCGCTGCTCGTCCTTTGCATAAAACTACACCGTTTTGGTGTAGTTTCATGCAAAGGAGGAGCTGATTTTTTTTTTTTGGTCTAAAAAAATGGTATATAGTATTTTAAAATATTTTTTTATGTATCTAATATCTCAAAATATTTTTTAAGTACATGTAATATCCTAAAATAATTTTTAATACTTTTAATCCTTTAAAATATTTTTACAGTTATACTCAGTATGTTACCAAACTGATTTCAATTTTACTCTTAGAATATTTTAAAGTAATTTTTGGAACTAAGAAAATAAATTAAAGATAAAATTGCAATCGGTCTGTTAACACATTAGGTATAACTGAAAAAAAATATTTTAAATGGTTAAAAATATTAAAAATTATTTTAAGATACTACATGCTACTTAAAAAATATTTTGAGATATTAGATACATTAAAAAATATATTTTAAAATATTAAATACCATTTTTTAAGACAAAAAGAAAAAAAATTCAACCCCTCCTTTACATGAAACTATACCGGCGAGCGCAGAGGACACTAACCAGATTCCTACAACTAGGCACACAAAACAAGAATAATTCTACTAATAAAATCTCACTCTTTTTCTCGATTTTATTAGCAGCGTGAAAACATCTTCTACAAATATATAGCTAAGAGTTTGATGCAGCAAGCCATTGAAAATTACAAGAGCATTTCATATAAAAAAAATATTTACAAAGACCTCATTAAAATTTATTTGTTAAATATAAGACTTAAAAAAATTTTTTGTACATAAAAAAAGATTATTAACATATATATAAGGAAGATATATTAAATATATAAAAAAAATTTTAAATACAAAAAAAATATTTTACCCACGAAAAGATTATTTATACGTAAATGTTGTATTTAACGTATAAGTTTCCAATCAAATATTTTTGAATAATTTTTTTATACCAAAAAAAAAGGCATCTTAATTGAGAATACACAAGAAAACCGTTTTAAAGGAACAGAGAAGGATAGCGTTTCGGAAACAGAAAGCTAGAACGATTGCCGGTATTACAGAGCAACCACCACAGAGCACATACAGGATTACAGAGCAAATAGGAAAGACGACAGACCACAGAGCGATAATAGCTTACCACCACAGATCCCCAATAGCTTACCACTGCCGGCCAATTCTCCGATTTGCAACCGGAGCACACACCACAGAAGATCAGCGAGAGACTTCAATCTGGTCCAAGTCGGAGCTCCCAAGAAGCGGACCCTTGAATATCTCTCAAATCCAACTACCTCCTCTGCTCTAGCTCGTGCTTCTCTTTCTTTCTCTCAGAGTTGAAACTCGACCCCAACGAAGATGAAGAAATAGAGGACAGTGATAGCACACTGGAGTTCCTTCTGTCATCACTCCGGTTTCCGTCAATGGGTGAGAAATTTCTTGCTATAGTTCCCTCTTCCTCTACACTCGTTCTCTTCTCTCTTTCTCGTTTACCGATGATGAGAACAATCAACAGTCCAGCTGCTGCCTCCCCGCCTTTCTCAATCGTGCTTTAGGTTTTGATTAATGGTATATTTGGATAGTTTCTCAGTGATTTTTAATTTACAGACGATGTAATTTGTATGACTTATAAAATAAATATATATAATAATTTTATATCGATGTATGTATAAGTATAATCCCAATAAAAACACAAGCCTTTAATCTCCACCACCACCCACCATCTTCACCCGATCGGCCAAAGATCAATGGGAAATTCAAGCTTCGCTTAGGCTGGGAAAAGCACAAAAAAGATGACAGAAGACAGAGGAAAAAGATCTGAACTTCGAAGCTCATGGGAGGGAGAAAGAGGAGAGAAGTGAGAGAGAGGAAAGAGACGACAAAAAAAAAGACGAGAGAGGGAGGCGAAATTATTGGACAATTATGGGGCTCCACCAACCTAAAAACAAGAAAATTTCAGTTTTTTAAAATCAGGATTTTAGAAAAAAAAAACGTGATTTTCAGAGAATTTGTTAGGTGTTTGAATATATATATATATATATATGTTTGTAAAACCATGATTTTGGAGTTAGAAGCTTTTTCCCCCTCATCCAAACACACAACTCTGTTTACAAAATGGGTCGGACTAACTCAGTTGGGTCAACTAGGTTAGGTCGTGCTAACTCAGGTTTATTGATTTTTTTAAAAAAAAATAAAGAACATTTCATATCTTGATGATGTCCAAATGACTACTATTTTGGATGTATTACCGTCTGTTTCGATATGTTGCAAGGATCTTTTTGTTTTTTAAAATATATTTTTATAATAAAAAAAAAAAAGAAAATATGTCCGGACATGCCTAACAATTCCCTAGAGGAAGATGAAAGCAGTACCTCAAATAATCTTAAATGCGACAATTCCAGTTAGAATAATTAAGGAATCGAGTTTATTTTCATGCTAACGTCAGTTAACTTATGTTTAACATATCATTAAATTCTTTAGGGGAAATTGCTAGCGTCTATATATATATATATATATATATATATTATATGTTATATGTTATGCATGTTTCGCCAGTAGATACATACACGCTGGTTTCTGCAAGTTATGGTAGTATTAACGTCAACACATTATATATGCAAATATTTAGGCTATCACATTCGAGTAAGCTGCATAGAAACCAATGATGATGAGATATTATTCTTTTTGTTTGCCCGAGATCGATGATGACATATTATTCATTACTTAATAAATAACACAGAAAGTACAAGAGATTAATCGTTGGCTCGTACATCGTGGCACACATAAATTAAATATTATCCACTAAACCGCACATATATGTTACGGATCTTTTATACCTCCACTCCCCTCTATTTTACCATTTTGTTTTCGTCCCAATAATAATTAACCCTTTTTTTTTAACCCACCAAACTCCCCTTAAGTCACTTTAGACTTGAGCTCATAACAATTAACCTGCTTTTAGAAAAGGACATGGTTAATAATCGGGTGACGTGCTTTACACATGGCTTCCAAGGGAATAACTTTGGGCATAGTGACTCCAGATCCATCAGTCATATCAATTTTTTCCTCACTTGTTCGTTTCCATTCGAAGCACTGAATCATCAACCCTAAAGTTAAGCCAATTGTTCGCTGAGCCAAACTTACTCCAGGACAAACTCGTCTTCCCAACCCAAATGCAAATACCTTGTTGGCTTCTCCTTCTTTCTCAAACCTTTCAGGCTTAAATTTCATAGGGTCACTCCATATTTGGGGATCTCTATGTATGGCCCAACCATTGATCAACACTATGGTGTCACGTGGGATATTATATCCTTGGATATTGCATTTATCTGAAGACATATGAGGAATAAACAATGGTGCCGCAGGATGTAACCGAAGTGTTTCAGTGATAATACTTTGAAGATATGGGAGATTCGAAATATCCCCCTCTTCCATCAAGCGTTCTTGTTCTATATGTGTATCTATTTCTTCTTTCGCCTTCTTCAACACCTCTGGATGGTTCAATAAATTAGCCATCGCCCACTCTAAAGTCACAGACGTTGAGTCTATTCCACCCAAAAGGATAACCTGTTTAATCAAACTAAGACAATTTTAGTGTTAAACTCTCCTATATAATTTGTATATAATGTTTATACTAAAGCTATGATGCTAATATATGTGAATTAATATAGAGTAAGGGTGTCAGCAACCCTCAGTTGCCTTTTAATTTTGGGAGTCATTCCCAAATGTTTTTTAATGATTCTTTTTAGTATTGAATTCTACATAAAATAAATAACATTTATATGTAAAAAAATGGTTTTGTTTTTAATTTTTTATGATTTTCAGTGATTTAATACTTTAAATTAAAAATATTTTTCAATGATTTAATACTCTAAATTAAAAATAAATTAGATAATTTTAGAATATTAATCTTTAAAAAAATCATAAAAAATTAAAAACTACACCATTTTTTGTCGGTTGAAAAACACCTGGAAGAGTCCTAAAATCGAGGGACCTGGCGCAGCTGCCAGTCCATTAATCTAACGCGTGTTAATTATTCCAAGTAGCTTAGGAAAGTTCAACGGCATCAAATATTAGCAGCACGGGACATGGCAACAGAATCAAAATATAGTGCTCTGTACTAACCTGGATAAGACCCTTAATAATTTGATCCGTGTAGTACTCAGGTTGGGACTGTTGCAAAGTTAGGAGATGATCTATCATGGTGTTTTCACCGACTTGGTTACCATTTCGGTGCTCATCAACGAGTCCTTGCAAGAATGTATCGACTCTTATGGCTAAAAGCTTGAGCCTCTTCTCCAAATTCTGGAAATCAAACCACCTAAGTGCAGGTGAGAATTCCGCAGGATTATTCGCACCTCCTAGTTTCATCATCTCAATTATCATTTCTCTCCCTTGTCTTGCCTCTTCATGGTCTCCCACCTCAGAATCATCACCCCAATACCTCTTCCCTGTGGTCATTCTCATTATAGTGCTGAACGTCATCTCTAAAAACTCCGATCTGAGCTCCACCTTGGAAAATTCCTTATATGATTGTCGAGCTAGCTTCTTTATTAGCCTCATCCTCTCACCTGTTCGCATTTCCAAGGAGGCGTTGAGACGGTTCGTCGAGAGGACCTCGAGCGAGACGATGCGGCGGAGGTTGCGCCAGTGGTCGCCATAGGGGGAGAAAGTCATGGTGGTGAAGTTGTAGCCGACGTGCTTGGCGATAAGAAGTGGAGGTCTGTTTGCCAAGACAATGTCATTTTTGGTGAAGCATTCTTGGGCTGCCGGCGCAGACGAAACGATGACGACGAGACGAGAACCGAACCAGAGAGAAAATATTTCGCCATATCGTTGCGAAATCCGGTGAAATGCGTGGTGGAGGGGCTTTTGGAGTTGGTGGATATTTCCTAAAATGGGAAGCGACGGTGGTCCCGGTGGTAGGCTTAGGAATTTTCTAGTTTGGAACCATAGCTTGAAAGTGAGGAATAAAGCAAGGCAAAGCAGAGGATAATAGAAGAAGGAGGCCATGGTTGCTGTTTGCTAGTGTTCCTGTGTGAGTGATCTTAAATGCGATACTGCTGTATATACAAATGATCTCAATACGCTTGTGTTAACTTACCTACGAGTCAAATTAAGCAACAGCCGGGTGTCTCAAATTTTAGTGATAAGTTTATGATATATTTTATCAAATATTTTGCTGTAAAACCTGTCAAGATATTTTGTCACAAACTTCCACTCCTGTGTGTGTATTTAATAAGATGACATAGAAGGTGAAAAGTTATAATCTGTTTTAATAAATACACTTATCAAGATTTAAATTTATATATATATATATATATATATATATATATATATATATATTATAAAGATGTGACCCTTACTACTTCAATAAATAGCTCGTATATAATTTTAGTATAATGCATTTGCTATTCATTGATAAAAATAGAGTCGCATGGCAGAAGGTCATTTAGCCATTTATCCCTGGTTCCTATCCAAAGCTAACTTCCAAGACTTTCCAGTTTTAGAGAGTCCAAATAGATTTAATTTCAAGTTATAATAGGCACGTGGACCATCAATAATTTTTTTGGTCAACTTGTAATTCATTCGTTGATAGGAACCGACCACGTGCAAGGATCAGTTGGCCATGAGGTGTCAACGTGATGGTCCGGAAATTTTTTATAGTCAAAGGGCAAATGAAAGGCAGGTCTCATTAAAAATTAAAAGTTACTAGTAACTTTATAACCTAGTGATATAACAACTTCAAAAAGTCGTTAATTCGATCCAGTCTCTTACACATTAGGTCATTAGTGTGTACTTTTTTTTCCTCATTTACACAAGTGCCTGCCCCTTTGTTAAAAAAGAAACTTGTCAATTTAATGGACTATTCGTATCGCTGTTTAAGAAATTACGGGAATGCATCTCTATAAATGTGTTGTTTCAGAGACATCATCAGACACTCCAAATCTTGATATTTCAGGTTCACTCATATGTTGCCCTAATGGAACACTGATTTATGAGCCATGTGTGCCGGGGAGCATCGCTTTGTTATGAATTATTGTTCTGCTTTTCAGTAATTATTGAACAGTGATGCTTACAAAACATGACCCAGTGGTTTTTCGTGACATTTGTTATGTCCCTCTTGCGGGGGACACGAAAATCTAGAGAGGCCGTTGCTTTTTGTAATTTCTGAACCCGTGAGTTTTGTATCGAAAACATGTTTGTTCAAGTGTCTTAACCGCATGGAGAAATGGTTAATTAGTGTTTAGATTAGTTTTTAAAGGGTATTTTATACAATTTAGGACGTAAATATATAATAAAAGTTTTATCTTAATTTACTAAAAAAAAAATTAAAACCGCGATTTTAATGTTACCCAGAGATTCACTTAGTCATCAATTTAGGAGACTGCTTCACCTATCTGAACTAGTCCAGCAAAGGTGTAAAACGTAGTCGAATAATTGGGCTTGGCCCAGTTAGCAAATGTGAAAGTTGAAGAACCGAACCAATCTAAATACCAAAAAAAATAGGGTTGAATTGCGACCGGAAAACTAACCAAATGGGCCTGCCCATATATTGAAGCTTTCCCCAAAAATCTCCTCAGAAATTACCCCAAGCAGGAAAAAAAAGGGGGGGGGGGGGAGAAACTCTTTACGAGGTTTGCGTCTTGAGTCATTGCTTGGTTAAGAGAAATTGATGGTCAGAATGAAAATAATAATTAAAAAAAAAGAAAGTAAAAGGGTATGGAGCACCTGATCTAATTTTATAGGTGTAATCAGCACCCTAATGTATTAAAAATAAAATAATTACACACATTTACTAATAGAATACTAACTCTATTTGCTGAAATACTCGTTCATTTCCTCTTTCATTTATCTTCAATATATTTATCCCTTCTTTTAGTATTTAAAGGTGCAATCTTGCCTTTAATGTATTAGAAATAGATCAATGGCACACATTAACTAACAGAATATTAACTCAAAGTTTGGGGTTTAAGATTGATGAAAAAAGAAAAGAAAGAGTGTATTAGCAAACAGAGTTAGTATTCTATTAATAAATAGGGTGTAATTACTTCATTTTTAATACAGTATGATATTCATTACACTTCCAAAAATAATTTAGGGCGTTGATTGCATCTTTAAATACTTTAGGGTATTGATTACATCTCAAAAAATAATTTAAGGTACTAATTACACCTCTAAAAATATATCAAAGCGCTGGATGCACCTTTACCCCAAAAAAAACCTCATTAAGAAAGGTAAACATAAAATGATTGGAGAATCTTATATAAATTCAGTTGAGATATTAAAATTTAAATTTAGAATGATCTTTTTAATAAATTCTTAGTTAGACCAGTAGGAATTAATGGATATTGTTAAATGACCTTATTACCCTCAAAACCATATCTTTTTTTCCAAAATCATCTTAGCAGGCTGATCTGTTTTCACTCTCTCGCCTTCCAACATTCTCTGAAATTCATCAATTAGCAAAGATCAAATTTAGCTATGCACCACACAAAAACCAACTTAATGTATATACAGTAATTCGACGACGACACTTGGTGAGTACTTGAGATGCACAAAAGAAAATTTGATAAGGTAAGGAAAGGAATTAGAACCACGTCACAGGAACTTTTGTGCTAGGGTGTCTCTGTTGGTAACTTTTTATTAATGTTGAAGGAATGGATTTGCAAAATAAAAAAAATAAAAATATTTGTTGTGATTAGGATATATATATAAATTTAAATAATTTTCTTCATAATAGTATTTTTTTAAAAAAATAATTTTATATTATGTACGGATAAATACTTGTTTGTTTTATAAGAAAAATGAAACATAAAAAATAAACAAATAAAAAAATGGAAAGGAATAATCAAAACTGAAATTATACTTATATCTATATTCAATTTTCCCTTTTAATTATATAGGGGCATTTTTTTCCTTAATGACATTAAAATATCCTTGCTTAGGCCCCTTAACCTGATTAAAAATTTATTAAAAATATAAGTTTGAATTTAAATTTTAATATTTTAATTGAATTTATATAGGATTCTCCCTAAAATAATTCCTACCGTGAAGCTTTACTAGTCCTATATATCCTAATATTGTTTAAATCAAATTAGGATATGCATGTTTTTTACTTCTGATTTACCTCGTTGGGTCCTTATAATTAACTATTGTATCAACATTTTTCTTATTTATAATTTAAAATCCGTGTATATTGTAGTTTGATTTAAAACACGTTAAATATGTAAGTTTCAGTGTGTGCACATATTATCATTTATAATTTATAAATAAAAACCCACTTAAAATTTCATATAACACGCAGAATGCCTAACTTTTTTTTTTTTAAGAAATTGAAATCAATTCCACCATCTATCGATCAAAAAGAAATAGTTACGATTGTATACAGAAAGAAAGAAAGAAAGAGTGAGTTACGAACTATCAATAGTCTTACTATGAGTATTATGTCGCCTTAAAAAACGTATCAATTATTATTTATAATAACGATTATAACTTTTAAAAATAATTTTTTATTCATAATTTATAGAATATAAGATAAATATATGAGAAATGTATTATTTCGATTTATGTATATAAGTACTTACAAGTCTTTCAAAAGTTACATTAAACATACTTTTACTGTTAACTACTACTCTTTCGTTATTATCTATCTTCCTCCGGTGTCGCGGGCATGCACATTTAACTTATATGAGTGTTATCGTTGTAGTTTATTGTATTTGTTTGGGATTACGTTTAAGGTTCTCAAAAGTACTTATTTATATAAATTAAAATAAAATTTATCTCACATATTTACCTTCTATATCATAAATTATAATTGAAAAGCTAGTTTTAAATGTTTCAATCGCTATTACAAATAAGCACTAATATGCTTGTTTGAAATAATGATCGAAACATTCAAAAGCAGTATTTAATCATAATTTAAGGTATATAAAGTAAGTGTGTGAAAAAATTTTTATCTCAATTTTTATAAATAAGTACTTTTAAGGTACCCAAAATCCCATTCAAGCACATTATTGCTATAATTTTATTGGCTGGAATCTTTATTATCACTGCTTATTACCCTACGCCTAATAACATACTCTATGTGGAAGTATTCCCCCAATGTCCATAAGTCACACTAATTTAATATAAGATTCATTTTGGAAACTATAAAACCGTAATTTCATAATTCTTTTTTCGTAAATCGAGATAAACAAAATTTCTTTCACCTACTTAACTTGTAAATGGTAAAAACTATTATTCAAAAACTAATCCAAACATGTATTAAGTAAATTAATCATAACATAAGTTGTTTATTATTTGATTATATATTAATTTATAAGTCATACAGATTTATTTAATATAAAAAAGATAAATATAAATATTCTAAAATAATTTATTTAACTTTCTTAATCTCTAAAAAAAAGTCAACTGAGCTTTATATTAAGGATATAAGTCATGAAATAGTAGTAATTAACTTATTAAATTTATTTTAAATTATAAATTTTTTTTTATAAATTTACCCCTACTAAATGAGGTTTTAAAATAGAGAAAAAATATAATAAATTATATCTAAATATTTATTATAGGAGAAAAATTAACAAATAAATATTAAGAGTGGCTAATAGTGTGAACCAACTTCTTCTAAGAACAATATAAACGTGAGGCGAGTGAATACGTAGGGTGGCCGGGGAGTGAATATGTGGTATTTTGCTTAATGCTCACACTAATGGATCTATGGGTCTAGTTTGGTATATATCACTGAATTTTGATAGATTTGAATTAGGATTGGGATTGTGATTGTGATTGAATTGATACTTTAAAAATATGTTTGGTACGGAGTAATAGTTAGAGGGAATAATTTCATTAATTTTATTTAATAAATAGTCACCAATTATGTCGTTAGCGAGAAAAAAATAGAGAGAGTGATTATGTAATGTTTTGAAACCCGGATTGATCATTGAACCGGTCAAGGTATTGGGTTAAGGGTCAGTGAGTCAGATCGGAGTCAAATCAGAGCTAAATCGGGGCTTAGACTTATTAATATGAAATTCTAAAGGAAAATTAAAAAAATTGAATTTTTTAAAAATAGTGGATTGGACTGGTTTCTGAGTTTAACGGCAATTGGTCGGTTCCCGGTCCGAACCGGACGGTCTGGGTTTCAAAACCTTGTGATTATGTGAGAGAGATGGATTATTGGTTAAAATAAGGGGGTTATTTTTGTCCAAAAAAATATTTTAATCAAGGATATTTTTGTCTTTACAATTTTACAGTTCAGGGATTGAAAACACAATACCTGGGGAGAGGTGACTTTGCAGCAATCCTACTTTTGTGGTACTCTCAATCCCAAGTTATATGTAGTCTCTCATACCAAACAATATTTTTTGACTCAATTCATGATTCAATCACGATCCCTACCTCACAATGCCTCATACCAAACAGGGTCATAGAGTTTTGCCTATGTTATGGTTCCCTCCAAGTCACTAATCAAGCCAAGCCGCAAGTAGAGCCCGGAAAACGGGCCGAGCCCGTCGAGCCAGCCCTTTTAGATACTGAATTTATAAGGGCTATAAAAGATATTTCTTATTTTATAAGAAAAATACATTAGATATTTCTTATTTACTCTAAAGTTTCACATATGATGGTAATTTACTAATTTACTTGTATTTTATATTTGTTATATGGTTATTTATCATTTTGGTTTATTATTTATTATAGATAAAGATTATGTATGTATTCATGATGTTGGAGAATAAATTCTTGATATTTTTACCTTTTAAGCAGACCCTACTACTCAAAGTAAAACACAATTGAATTTCCTTGAAATTGATGATAGTGACGAAGAAGATGAAATGATAGTCATCATACTCATATTGATTAGAGTGTTTAGCTTATTGTCATCTTATACTTTGTACAAGACTGTGAGTTATTTATGAACATTATTTTTTTACCTTTGATTACGAATTAATAATTGTATTTATTTTATTGAATGAAATGTGTAGACATGTAGTGAAATCTTGTGAAAATAGCTTCCGGCCCTGCGGGCCGACCTGTAAACCCTTATGTTTCGGGCCGGGCTTTAAAAAAGAGCAATTTTTTTTACCTCGAGCCCTATAAGACTGGTCTTTTTAGATCCTAACCCTTCAAAGACTGGCCCTATAAAATCAGATCAACCCTGATTCTTAGCTCTAGCTCCAAGACGTGGCCACGTACTCCACCGTCCCGTGGAGGGCTTGAATATGAACTATCAGTTGACAAAAAATTGTTTCCTTCAGGAGAACCTAATTGAGATTTAAAAAATTTATAATTTCTATTTCTCTGAATAAAATATTAAAATTTAGTGAAAGCGGAGCAACGAAAGTTAAATAGCAGGATATATTGTTGAGCTTCGCCGTTGTCACTACACCGATTCCTACGTGGGGGCATTGTTTCTCTAACAAAGGCGGTTATGTTTCTACCTCTTTGACCGTTCCTTGCTGCTTGCTGCTCCACCGCTACCTCAAATTCTAGTTGTTTCTGAAGCCAATTTTCTGTTTGTACGATGTTATTTTTCCGGGGACTTTCTCGGATATCTAGAAATCTCAGAGGCGGCTTGAGCGGATGCCGGCGGTTCCCCTCCGGCCGAGGCCTGAATCATCCTCTTATTCTATCGTATACTTTCCAGTCTCCTGGAAACTCATCTGAAAAGGTAACGCCATTTCAGAACTTTGACGTGGTTTACTTGATTTTGGGCTTCCCCATCTACTTGTTTAGTTTTAAAACGTTGCCGGCATACCTAATAGTTATTTATCGGATCCAAAGTCCCAAAGTGTACTTTTCCATATTCACTATTATGTTCTTCAAATGGAACGATGCTTCTGAGCAATGCGTCGCGGGGAACATTGCGTTGTATTATTCTAATTTACTTAATTCCTTGAACAAGAAGATAATGTAATAGCATCATTACGGTGCTGAAAATCTGTTTAGAATTCCCGTTTTTAGGATGTTGTTTACTTTTGCCTTCTCCGTTTTATCAACAAAAGAGGAGAAAAGGCCCAACAAAATCATAAGGGGAAAAACCATTTGAGAGTCACAATAAATTAATTTTATAGAGAGATCTTTTTGCCGCTGGATGTACTATGATAGTTACAGTGATCTGCAGCTGCGAAGCTTGGAGTGACACATAAAAGAGGTTTGTGGGTTCATTAGAAGGTTCGACAAGGACATCTTTCGCATGTTTCTCTTAATTGTGAACTCCAACAATGAGTAATTAACTTTAACTATTATATCTAATAAGCTTCTTATGTACATTTTTGGACTTTTATAACTAGAATAAAAAATGTCATACTGACTAATGAGAAGCAGGCATCATAACACTTGTAAACTTGAATACAAATTTTTGGACCATAAATCTACTTCAGCAAATAATTATATATCTAACTGGCGAAATATTTATGTAATATAGGTTATGGTTCACATATTCTCTAATGGCACGCACATTCTTTGATTTGTTTATTTCCCCTTCTCATATAAAGTATTTAAAGATGTTGTGGTGATTTCTGGATCATGCTTGTAAAATTTGAGTAATAAATTTTTGTGATTGTCTATATGTAGTGTAAAACTTCTTTCTAATTGTACGTTGTCCCATGAGTTGCAGGTTTTTAGAAGTTTACTTTTCTCTAACGGTCTACCCTCGCTGCATAGTGCTAGTCATCAATTCCATAATCAAAGCAGCTCCATTATTGAGGTTGTTATAATATGTTTCTTTTGTATCTCCTTTAGTCTTCCGGTATGAACTATCACTTCTCAGGAGGATTATATAATTTTCTACATTATAATTTTTAATATGTGTAGAATAAAATCATAACCTCGTATCAGAGTTCAGATTGCAGCTAAGCACCTGTATATCTTTTCATGTGTTATGGTGCCTGTTTCATATCATGTCCTGAAAACTAGTGTCACTGTGTCTTAGCACATAATGTGTGAATGCTGAAAGCTAAAATCCTTAATTTTCTTCCATAGTAGTTTCTGTGACATGTGGCATGCATGTCTGCAAGGGTGTTTTGTGAGTAAAAAAGAAAAAAGTATAAGAATAGAGTGGGTAGATTTCAATATGCATTACTTATTTCTCTTCTGATATATTCATAAACTATCATAAGGAGCAACTTGAACTGTCTTGACCGGTTCAAGTATATTTTTTGGCAAAAAATGTAAACAAAAAAAAAAGAAAAGAAAAAGAATAATGGGAAGATTTTCTTCCAACTTTAATGCTTCTCAATTAATTATTACCCCTCTTTTGAGGTGAATGAACTGTTTTCAGGATCAACTTGACCCATTTTCACTGGTTGCCGACGAGCTATCTCTTCTTGCTAATAGGTTGCGAGGAATGGTTGTTGCTGAGGTATCTGACTGTAATGCTTTCTTTGTATTTCTTGTATCCTTGGAAGCTATACCATATTCCATGGTGAAAGTTGTATGTCATGTGACAGGTTCCTAAGCTTGCCTCGGCTGCCGAATACTTTTTCAAAATGGGGGTGGAGGGGAAAAGATTTCGTCCCACAGTAAGAAAATTCATTATCATATCCAGATGTTGTTTTGCTATCTACAAAAAAATATTGCGTTGTCATGGGTTGGTATTGCATGCCTTGTGGGAGAAATTACTATTAGGATGACTGTCATAAAGTTTTGAAATTCTTCACACTTCACCTGGCTCTCAAGTTAACACATTTATATTCCCTGTCCTCTGACACATCAACAACAAGCTCTTTATACAATCTTATGCTCATGTTAACACAATTATGTAAAAATTTTTGGAAACAAAAAGGTCAGCGGATTTATGTTAAATACACAACATGTGAATTATATTGTGCTGGGAGAAACTTCGTGGGCATTCTCTTTTTATGGGCATCCACTAGAGGGTTCATCACTCTAAAGCTGGCTGTTGAGATGGGAGAACCAATGCTCTTAAGTGCTTGATAGAACATCCCATACTAGTTATTACTAGACTTGTGTATCTCATGCTACCTTGTTCTTCGTCAATTGGATATCCTTGGAGAGCTGCTGTCTCCAGGCTATACTTTGTTCTTCATCAATTGGATATTCTTGGAGAGCTGATGTCTCCATGGCCACCATTCATGACACTTCACTTGGTTTCACTTTACTTGGTTTCTTTGATGGTCAACATCCTCTGCGAATAGCCTTTTGTAGTCATTGACCATATAGCTTTGATATTAATCGTTGGGCAACCAAGTCTGGATGTCTCACTTTATTTTCATTCCTCTTAGTGCATCTCATACTACTCTATATGAGACTTAGGTGTCCTATACTACCTTAGTTTTCACCAACTATTCTTAACCTTCCACTGTTTAGTATCGGTCTTTTATTTTATCTATCTTTCTTTACTGGTGTGTTTTGATATATGGTGATAAAATGTCTTGTGCGGCACTTTTGTATACTGAATATTGATTAACAAATAAATGTTATGCAGATTATTTTATTAATGTCAACAGCACTAAATGTGCAAATACCTAATCCATCTCCTTCTAATGAGCTAGAAGGTACTTTGACAACTGAACTGCGTTCAAGGCAACGATGCATAGCTGAAATTACAGAGATGATCCATGTTAGTGCTTCAGAAAATTTCCTTTTAACCATACTGTTTGCTTCATTTCCATGGCGCCAAATTCCCAATTGTGATTTTGTGTTGATTATCTCCCCACCCCCTCCAAAATTCCCCTTGGGCCGCCAAATTATCATTGTGAACAAATGTTGTGATCTTGTTGTAGGTGGCAAGTCTTCTTCATGATGATGTTTTAGATGATGCTGATACAAGGCGTGGTATTGGTTCATTAAATTTTGTGATGGGTAATAAGGTAAGTGTATAGCATTGCAATGGCTATTGGAGTTACGTTGAAAACATCCGATGGTCTCTTATTGATAAATAGGTTAGATATATACATTCGGCCAGTGCTGTTAGATGCCGCTAATCTAGGGAGGTTACAACAGAAAATATTGAATAAGAAATATAATCTTATCTATATACAAATGATTCTCCTATTTTGTTATCTCTAACTAACCTTAATCAATTGATTTAAAATAATATATTTATTTAAATGCTTTCTACAAAGTGTTTCCTTTTACCTACATATATTTGTTACTCCTCCTTCGGGTCTTTAATATAAGAGCTAGTTTTTTTTTTTTTTTTTTTGAGATGAAAGAAGCTAAATAAGTGAGTTAATTAATCATAGTATATGTCGTGTATCATTACATTATATATCAGTTTATAAGTCAGATAAATAAGTTTGGAGAAAAACAATAAATATAAATACTTTAATGTAAATTATTTAGCGTCCTTAATCTCTTTAGTAAAAGTCAACTGGCTCTTATATTAAAGACCATAGATAGTATTATTTTATAACTGCTCCATGATGTTTTCTGGATCCAACTTTGTGGTCTGTGTGGCCTGCTTGAGCTGCCTGTTTTTATATGTTTGAGTAGTAAGTAGTTTTAGTAAATTAATAAACTACAGCAATACTAGTCAGTTCAGAAATTAGTTTCAAATTTGACAGGGTATAAAGGAACCTAACTAGAGTTTGCTGACTTCTCTTATGTTATAAGTAACAGATCCTTTGTAGACTTGTTGATTTGATTTTGATCAACAATAATCACTTGTATTGAGTGCTAGTTTCACTCTCAACTCTGTACTGGTTTTTCTATACGGTCGATACCTATTGTGCTTTTGATGCAGCTGGCAGTGTTAGCAGGAGATTTTTTGCTTTCTCGGGCATGTGTTGCCCTTGCTTCACTAAAAAACACAGAGGTCAGCAAATTTCTTGTATATGTGAAGGCATATCTTAGCTTCTACGATGATGCACACATTTACGTACTATTCACTTAAACTGTTGATCAGCCTAAAGACTGTGCATCTGTAGGTTGTATCTTTGTTGGCAACAGTAGTTGAACATCTTGTAACAGGGGAGACTATGCAAATGAGTACAACATCTGATCAACGATGCAGGTATTCTGAGCAGTGCTTCTGTCACATCCATCTGCTTTTTGGCTGAAAGAGTTGGCCTTATTATTGATAAGTGTGTTAGTGCTCTGTATATCACATAGTTATTCTATCAATCTATCGATATATTTTAATGAGAAGTAAATGTTCGATTATTTTTTTCTCCAAACAAACACAAATGAATTTACAAATGCAGATAATTCCAAGATATATGCCGGAGCTGGAAGTTGTACAGTATAAACCAACTGTGCTGTGGTTAGCTAAGATTGATTGGTTACCATTATAAATAGATTGTAAGATGGAGGGAAATATCATTGATGAATGTTGTGTAATTGACTCTTTTTTTCTCTACTCTGTGTCTCTCTTACACTATCGTTTTTCTTCTGTTATTATAGCACGTCAGCATTTCTCTGATAACAAGTTATATCTGCAGCATGGAATATTATATGCAGAAGACATACTACAAAACTGCATCATTAATTTCAAATAGTTGCAAGGCAATTGCCCTGCTTGGAGGGCATACGGCAGAAGTTGCTATGTTGGCTTTTGATTATGGAAAAAATCTGGTTGGTATACTGTTCAAATCTTAGTAATATGTTGCTATTCATTGTAAATAGCATACTAGATGGTGAGATTCCTTGCAGAGAGAGAATAGAGGGAAGCCTGCAGGATGTCCTGCACTTTATTTGGGGACTCTCTAGTTTTTTTTTCTGTTTGTTTCTTGCTTGATATATATTCATATCTGTGAATTTATTTGGTTGTTATAATTCAATTTCCTACCTATGATTTGCAGGGACTGGCATTTCAATTGATAGATGATGTGCTTGATTTCACTGGCACATCAACTTCACTTGGAAAGGGTTCTCTATCAGACATTCGCCATGTAATTTTGTAAATCCACTCTTTTCAAAATTCATTTTGATGTTTTGAATGTTATTTCCTCTTAGTGGGATAAGGCTTGTTGTTGTTATTTTGAGTGTGATTTGAACCTTTCTGATAAAAACCTATGTATATTTGATATTCAACCCAGTTGAATAGGATAACTCTCTGTTAGAAGAACCGTAGTTCTTTGTCCATTGAATTGAATGAATACTACATTTGTTTATGTTGACCTTTGACATCTATTATACCTAAGTACTAATAAATTCCAAAATCAGAACAGTCTCAATTGATGAAGATATGCTATATTATACATCTATTAATTCTTAGGATTCTGTTTTACGTTTCATATCCCTATTTCAGTCCCCATCTAGTAGTTTAAGGTCAAACAGTTGATTGTACAAATTGTTATTGCCTTATTGGGTTTAGGTTTGTATAGTTTAGGCCTACCTTCTTTGCGCCCTATTTTTTTTTTTTTTTGACACCATCGAATTTCCTTTAAATACATTTACAAGTGTGTAAGAACATGTTTGGCTTCACATTGGAAAAAGTTTTGGTAGTTTTCAATGTGAAACCAAACACACTAAATTCTTTTCCGGAAACCTTTTCTTGTCAGGTCCTCAAATCTTTTTTTTTTTTTTTTAATTTACATGCTACAGAGTCTTTATTTATTTGATAGATTAGAGTATAAGCGTGAGTACGTTTCTCTCTCTTCTTTTATGCATATACTTGGGGGTTTTTCATTGTTTGAACCTTCACCGGTTAACTTTAATTTTGGGTACATCTAAGCATTTAAGCTTCCATGACCTAATTTATATAGTTGACATGTGACCTTTACATTGCTTTTTTTTTTTTTACTTTATATTTCACTATGATCCAAAGTGTAGTTTAGAGATGATTGACTTGTTGATGACTCTAATGGCCTGATAAAATTCTTGCAGGGAATTGTAACAGCTCCAATGTTATTTGCAATGGAGGAGTTCCCCAATCTGCGTGCGATTGTCGAGGAGGGCTTTGACAACCCTGCAAATGTTGACCTTGTAAGTTCTAGTGAAGTGCTTGTTTCCAATGTAATTTATTTTTCTCCCAATAAATCTTGGGGTGCTGTTTTGTGATCTTAGACTTTGGTGAATGTGCTATACTGCTAATCATTGGGCAGTATTATGAGGTTTAGCAAATCATTGGGCAGTGTTATACTGCTAGTTTAAGTTATTTTTTGATTGTGTGACTCTTTATGACTTAAGATTTTAGGTCAAGCAAATCTTTGGGCAGCACTTAATTCTTATAGCGATTCAGAATATATTAACTTGTCTTCATTCTTAATTCCATCGGATTTTAGGTCGAGTAAATTTTGGACTTTTGGTACGAAGTGATCCCTTGACATGATATAAAAACTTTGGTGACCAAGGGGAGTCTAGACTTAACCATGACGTAGCTGCTCGTGAGGGAGGTCAGGGTCTATTATTGTTGCATGTTTAAAGGACTTTCTTATGAAGGGGCATTTTAGAGATATCAAATAAACCACTCATGAGCCCTCCTTCACCCATCACGTTAAGCCCATCGGGATGAAGTGACATTTGACATAACACATTTTTAACGCTGGATTAAGTCCTTTTGCTCTTGTTAGTAACTACATATATAAAAATTGCAACTGCCATTAACTGCTCCTCTGCTTATATATAGAACCTAGTTTGTAGTGTAAGGCCGGAGGTAGTATATGAATTTATGCACTCATGTTTGAAAAAGATAGGATAATGCAACACAACAGAAACCATTTAAATTTTCTTAATACCTCCACGTTCTTTCTGATTGCCTTGGATATTTTCTCAACCCAAATTAGTAAGAATTTGGATGTGGTGGTCTAACAACCCAGAATCTGAGGTCAGTTAAAATTTTGTGCACAAGTTGAAGACGCAATGCTAATTACATGTTTATTCTTTTTGTTTTTGAAGTTGTTCTTGAATTCTGTGCATATGATATAATATCCGGACCTATGCTATGACGGAGTGATCAGTTGAATTTTGACAAGTGATGACTCATAAACTGCATATTTGTTAATGTAGGCTTTGGATTATCTGGGAAAAAGCCGAGGTATACAGAGGACAAGGGAACTAGCAATAAAGCATGCTAACCTTGCAGCAGCAGCAATTGATTCTTTTCCTGAGAGTAATGATGAGGAAGTAAAAAGATCGAGGAGAGCACTAATAGATCTTACTGAGAGAGCCAGTACAAGAACAAAATGAAAAACGAAGGCTATTAAATTAAAATGCACGGCTGAAAAATCGTTCTGCTGCAATTATTTAAAATTTTCCATCGTTGGCGACAGAAGGTAAAAGGAAAATCCCTCCTTTGTAGCGTCTCTCTTTTTCTTCGGGTCCTCTTTGCCCATTTATTTGTCTGTTGGTTTGTTTCTTGTGAGGACGCCAAGAGGAAAATATAGAAATTGTGCTTAGATTTCTTTTTTCTTTACTTATCCACCATTGCCCTAGGTTATTATAATAAATTGCACAACTGACAGTTGTTCTGCCACAATTCTTTAAAATTGATCATTATTTCTACAGTCTGCGGGAAATCCCGTTTATAGCATTAGCTGTATTCATTTTTATCCCTTTTTTCTTAACCTTACCTTGTGTTCTCTTTACCAAACACCATTGTCTCAAGTTATTTACAGATTTGATAGAGTAAGAATGGGTTTTGCATTTTTGAAATCTGATCTTCCAAGTTGTTCATCATGATGAAATAGAGACAAATAGAATGAGAATGATGGATCTCATTTTCTATTTACATTAACCCCACATAAGTGAAACCTATTACTCGATTCTTAATATAAAATATATTTATCCAATTTGATTAAATTCAGAAAATTAGTTGAGTTAATTAATAATATGTATTTTATAAAATATTATAGTTATCTTTTTTAATTCTTATATTCATTGATTATTATTGTGGGAGTATCAGTAAGAGTAAATTTAAAAAATATTGATAAATATGAAAATTATATATTATATTTAAGATTAAGATTAATTTTTTAAATATATCTGACAGTAGTAAGAAACCTGGGTCAAAGAATTAGAGCCGTATAATGAAGGGAAGCACTGGGAGGAACACATTAAAATATGTGCTCTCATGATATTTATGACAGTCAACTATTATATAAAATCTGATGACATTTTCGTTTCAATTATTGTAACTTTTTTTTGTTAATTTATAATTTAACATTCTAAGGGTGCGTGCATTCTTAATGGGCGAAAAATGTATACATGTGCTGGACGAGCATGAAAAGTTATTCCTACAATCCTCTTATTGCCCCAACCTTCAGGGTGTGTTTGGAAACATATTAGATAAGAAAAAAAATCCATTTAGACATCAGAAGCTCATTAGAATATATGATAAATGTTTGGAAAATCATTAGCTTATAATGGATTTTTAATAAAAAGAGCTTTTTTCTTTAAGCTCATTTTTTTAGCTTTTGAGCTTCTATCAATGGGCTTTTGAACTTTTTCATGAAATTTTTTATTTTTAAAAAATATATTTATATTTTTTAACATCAATTATAACAATATATATGTAATATCTAACAAGGTTTATACATTTTTCAGTCATTTCCTATCTAAATGGGTTTTTTAAACGTTAATCCAAATATGTTCAAAGTTAAAAAAAGTCACTTCTCCTACCGCCAATCCAAACACAAATCACATTTTCAATATGACTTTTTTTCAATTGGGCTTCTGTAAAAACTCCATTAAAAAAAACCACTTCACATTTGAGAATAATGAAAACGCGACGAGGAAACATGTTCTTTTACTTCTCCTTCACACCATTTGAACTTCAAGCCCTGGGCTAAACCTTGTATTATTCACATTTGAGATCAAGTATTTTACAATCCAAAGGAATAAATTTGGTTCACCAGAAATCCCCGCATGAGCATGATCCGTTCTCAAAGTGATGGAATCTGTTTCGGTCCCTCATTATGATTTTACGTTTAGTAATCTTTGATATCAACTTCATCACAGCATGACAATCCAAACAAACCCGAAGATTCTTGACGATCTTGATTGTGGTCCCGGGTCGGGTACTGATTAGTCCAAAAGCCATGGCAAGCTTCTCACTGTGAACTCCCAGAGAAAGCTGCTTTTGTCGCTCCCCTGAATCACGCAAAACGACGTCCGTCTGTGGCGTATAACCGTTCGCCTCTAGCCACCTGTTCATTTCCTCCAACATCAAATATATTTCCTTGCTCTTTGGGTGTCTTAAATCCCCAGCAAGAAATTCATGCACCTTGTTGTCCACTTCAATTACGCTACAACCAGGTTCTTTCTCAACTCCACTTTCTTTCATCAATGATCTAACCTTGGCCACACCATCCCAGTTGCCAGCAGCAGCATATATATTAGAAAGAATTACGTACGTTCCTGAACTTGCTAGATTATGGCTCATAAGAAACTCTGCAATTTCCTCACCCAGAGAAACTTCGTTATGGAGTCTACAAGCCCAAAGCAAAGTTCCCCATAGGACACGGTCTGGATCAATCTTCATGCTCCTTACAAGGTTGTGAGCTTCTTCAAGTTGTCCAGCTCGGCCGAGAATATTTACCATGCATCCAAAATGTTCAATTTTCGGTTCAATCTCGTATTCATTCTTCATAGAATTGAAAATACTCCACCCTTTGCTGGCTAAACCAGAATGTCCACAAGCAGTCAAAATGGCAATGAAGGTAATGTCGGTGGGTTGGAGTCCTATGCTACACATCATGTCAAACATTCGAAAAGCTTCTTCGCTAAATCCATGAATGGCGTATCCCATGATCATGGAATTCCAAGCTACGACATCCTTGTCATGCATTTTATCAAACACCTTGCGTGCATCGTCCAAGCTGCCACATTTACAGTACATATCAATCAGAGCAGTACCCACACGAACACTGATCTGAATATTGTTATTCTCACTGTATGAATGGAGCCATCTACCAGATTCCAAACTTCCGAGCTGCCCACAAGAAGAGAGAACGGACAACACAGTGATTTCATTAGGCTTAGCTTTTGCAGCTAACATTTGTCTAAAAAGCAATAACGATTCTTTGGGGAACCCATGTTGAGCATACCCATCAATCATCACGTTCCAACAAACCACATCCTTCTCTTCCATTTCTTCGAACAACAAGCGAGCCTCCTGAATTTGACCATGCTTCGCATAACAGGTAAGCATGGCCGTCAAAGAAACCAAACTCTTCTCAGGCATTACATCAAACAGTTGTTTTGCAGACATAACATCGCCCCCTCGGGCATAAGCATCAAGCAACCCTGTGGTGACATACAAATCAGAATCAAAACTGAATTTGATGACTTGAGAGTGGAGAGCTCTACAAGATTTCAGCGAACAGCCTCTAAGTACAGAGGAGAAGGTGAAGGCATTGGGGTGGATAGACTGGCTAAGCATTTGTGCGTAATAGACTAGGGCTTGCTCCGAGAGACCACATTGGGTGTGGGCGTGTATAATGGCAGTCCATAAGAACACATTTGGGCTATCAGTTCGATCGAAGAGGGAAACAGAGTAGTCAAGGCGGCCAAAGGAGGAGTAAGAGCGTTGGAGCTTGAAATTCAATATAGGATGATGGTTTAGACCGTGACGAAGAAGAGCGGCGTGGATTTGAAGAAGCTGATTAATAGATTTGCACTTGTCGATTAGGAAGGAAACTCTGTCTACTTGCAGAAAATGACTGCTTGAAGACGACGACGCGGCAGTAGAACCGGTGGTAACAGAGGAGGAATGAGAAGTACATTGTAATGACGGCGATGACCAGTTTTTCCTCGCCGCCGGTGATGATGGGGTGGTGCAAAGAGTGGCTACGGGCATAGTTCTTAGTTTAACGGCTTTTCAAGTTTATGACTACGGAAATCAAGCCATAACAATAACTGTCTTGGAGTAATCAATGAATTACCACCTCTGGTCCTCTGGTTCTTCTTCTCAGGCGAGAGCGAGGGAGGGCATGTTGCAAGGAGCCATAAATAAACTCCATCATCTCCCCCGAGCTTCGACGATATCCAAATAAATTAGAAATCTCTCGATATTGGGACCACGTGAGATAGATTAGAGAAGATCCTAGCTTGTTGGCGATAAAACTTGCCAACAACATCCAGATAAAATGTGTTTCCTGATAGTTGACTTTCGTTCTCCCAGCACCTTAACGCCTTGTAGCATAGTACCATGTAAAATATCTGTAAGGGTGGGATCGAGGGTTTGAACTTGTTTATAACCTCATCACATTAGTATTTGGTACTTTAATTAACAAAAAAGACCTTCCTTCTCCCAACATTTTTTTTATTTGAATTAGAGGGCAGTTATTGACAAACCGATATTATAAATGGATTAAATCTTTCATATCATTAAACTATAGTGTTATTTGCTTCTTTCAATATTTTTTGTACATCTATAATTCTTACTGGGCAAATAGGTATGACATTTGTTTCACTTTAAAATATTACTCTTTTAATTTTTAATATAAAATATATTTAAAGAGTTTATCTTTATTTTAAATATAAGACATAATTTTTATATTTATATATCTTTTCTTAATTTATTCATGATGATACTCCATCAACCATAATCAAAGAGGAGATGGAATGAGAGAATTAAGGAAGATAACTAGTGTATATTATAAAATATATATTATATTAACTAACTTAACTAACTTCTTTAATCTAATCAAATTATATATATATCAAGGATCCAAAGAGTAATACCACTTGAAAACTAACTAATTAGTAACTACATTTGTGCTGCTCACTTTCAAAGCAAACTATTAGTATTTACTATTTAGTACTTTACAGTACAGCAAACATGCACTACTAATTTGTGCAACATTTCCGACGTACCTTTTTTTAACGGGTTTTTATCTGAAATTGTCATGAGGCTGTCTTAAGATTAACTGCATCCAAGCAATGATTTTTTGAATTTTCAATTCGATTCTTGTTAATAACTGTTTTAGCATACATGTGCAGTCTTAAGAAGTTAGAATAATACCTCTCTAATTTTATTTATAAATAATTTTTTTATGGAGCTGGTCCCTTTTATAAATAACTTTTATTTTATGTCTGAAAATATAAACTTATTTTTTTTATTTTATTCTTATTAAATATATATTATTTATAATTAATTATTACGCACACCAAGAGTTATATTCAAGAGAGGTAGAGAATTCACTAAGTGAATGAAGTCAACAAAATTTTATTATCTCTCGTATTTTTTATACATTCTCTTTTTATTTTTATAAATAACAGTATATATAAAAATATATATAATATTTTAAACATATTTATTATTTTTAATTACTAATTTATTTTACACAATAAAAAAATTATTTATAAATAAGAGCGATTAAAAAAGTAACCATATATTTTCTGTCACTGCTTACGACCGCTTGTTTATATAAATCACAAGGGGCATCTTACACAAGCTTACAAACCAAATTTCAAGGCACTCATGACATCGCAAGACAACACAAATTCCTAGATACATGTGACGCAAGTCAAGTTTCTAAGCACTCATGACTTCTTAATTAATACTAATACTCGTCCATCCCTTTTTATAAATAATTTTTATTTTTATTATATAAAATAAATTAATAGTTAAAATTAGTTAAAAATAATAAATCTATTAAAAATATCATATATTTTTTAAATATGCTCTTATTTATAAAAAGAATATATGAGATAGAATGGATAACAAATATGAGAGAGTATAAGTATAAAATATAAAAGAGAATATATATGTAATAAATGAATAGATGAAAGAGAATTAATAATGAGTGTGGGATAAAGATTTGTATTTAATAAGGATAGAAAAGAAAAAAATACTTTGACTTTTGTGATAAGAGGAGAAAGTTATTTATAAAAAAGATCAACCTAAAAAAAATTATTTATAAAATAGAAAGGATAGACTCATCAGATGTAAATTATAACGATGAAAAATAAGTTACATGACACTTATTATGTTTTACAACAAGACAAAATATGTCGGTATCAACATTCTTTTGATATGGATGAGGATTCATACTACATCAACTCTTAATTATGATACTTTTCATGATAGTAGATGCTTGTCCTCAAAGGTAAATTACCAATTAGACTTGCGGATAGGTTCCTGATCATAAGACAAGTTGAAGTATCTTTTTTCTTCTTTCCTTTTCTTTTTCGTTGTGCACTTGCGTCGGTACATGCCATTTTTTCATGGTGTAAATTAAAGTAGTCTATGACCAAAATGATCACCAAGGCCTTCATTCTCTTTTGCTTCCTAGTTTTTGTGGTTCTCATTTCTAATTTGGTAGCTGCACGACAGAGCCATCAAATGGTGAGCAACAAGTGAGTCTTGAGGAAGAATCAAAAGCTAGAACAGTTGAGCATACGAACGCAACTACTGGTTTATAAGTACCTTGATCAGTGATTACACTAAGCAGTATCCACTTCATGGTGAGAAGTTGATCGATGAGAATAAAAATGCTCAAAGTAGTGTTGGGACTTTTCTTGGTATTGAACACATTAACAAAGTAACTCATATTCCTCCGGTTTCAAACAAAACCAAACAGAAGCTCCATTTCTCATAGGAACATATTAGAATAAGCCAACCACTTGAAGATTCCTTAAAACTAATTTAGAACCAGTGATTGTTGCCTTCTTGCTTTCTCCTTCATAGAAAATGCTCAACTTGATGAGATTCTGACTCATCATATGTGCATATTGGATTTAATAACATTCTCATTCAAATTGTTAAAAAGTTAACCATAAATTACTTGTAACACTTGAATACTAGTTTATACGTGTCGTTGAGTCCAAACTCCAAAGGCAGAAAATAAAATAAAGGTTGGTGCTGCGCTTTGAGCTAAGGCAGATTTCAGCCTTCTAAATGAGAGCCCACTACCTTTTTACTTTTATCCCTAATATGTTTAAGAATTTTAAGATATTCCAATAAGATAATATACATGTTTATGAAACAATAGCTGACTCATCCATTCAACTTCAATTCACTGTTATTTTATCTACAAGAGGCGTGAGGCATCACTGCTCTTTCGTTGTCATTGCCACGTAAATTATAACCTTCAGTGAGAATAGCAACACAGGCAATTTCTGAATTTAAGAATACGCATTAGTGGCTCTAAATTCACTTTTTCTATAGTCCATTAACGTTTATGATAAGCAATCAACCATTTAGTATAATTTATAGATGGAAACTGAATAAAAAAGAATTGAAACTCTTTCTCACCTTTATTAACAGTTTTTGGGGCCCATTTAGCCTCCAGAACAAGAGTATTGCATTATTATATTGTACGATAAAAAAAATAAAGATTGTGCAGATCAACCAGTGTCCACTCCATCCACTAACTATCACTCTCTGTGAATTGGTCAATTCCCAAGTTGGTACGTGGAAATATGTTGCCAGAGTTGGCTTTCTTCGTTCATCAAGTTTTCCAAATGGAATAGTAGTGTCTAGAACATATCTTTATCTTTGTCATTTGGTTTCTGTTTATTTTGTGTGACTTGTGGCCTTGAAGAAACATACTATTCTATGACACTTCAGAAACTGTAACCTAACAGTACATGACACTTTCAACAGGTAAAAAGTCTAGTCTTGATCCATCCATCCAGAACCCTTTTTATATGCTGCACAAGTGTAAAGCTCAAGGCAAGCGAGAATGATCTGAAGACATAAATCGCCAACACCATAAGATGACATTAGCAATGTCCCCCTTAAAAAGTGTATTCATTTCTGGATGGTAACACAGAATATAAAGCTGAGATCATATTCAAAAATAATTTACTAAATGAACTTCAACCTTCCTCCACTTATTGTTCTTATTTAAGGGCAAAAACCCTTCATTGATAAGCCCCTCAAACCTATGATCTCAAGTTCTGATTAGAGAGAGAGAGAGATCACAGTGTATTTTTACAGAGAAGATGAAACCGATGCATGCAGATAATGGCTCAAAGACGATGGGCCAATTGGTAAGTGTGGCTGGAGAGGGTAATGTTGGAGAATCGTTGAGTTTAGGAGTCAACAGAGACATGCCTGAGGAAGTTGATCAAACTCAACCCAAATCCTCAGTTAAAACGTCTCAAGAATAATGTGTTCTCATGCAATTTCTGCATGAGGAAGTTTCATCGTTCACAAGCCTTAGAGGGTCACCAGAATGCACACAAGAGAGCAAGAGAAGCAGCCAGGAGAGACCAATCTCAAAAGATGATAGTGAAGATGATGATGATGATGAAGAAGGAGAAGACTACATTGAGCTTTCCGTACACTTCTCTGGCAGCTAAGTTTCTGGGTCTTCAGGCCCATTCACTTATGCACAAGCCACGCAGAGACGATACTGCTATGGCTGCTCCATATGGAGTTGCCAATTCTGGGTTTGGAATGGCTTGGTCACCTCTTGTGATAGAACAAGCAATGGATTTGATTTACTGGCCAGGAAGCTTTCGGCTTAATTTACCAAACCGACCATCTGATGGAAATACGCTTGACTTAGATCTTCGCTTATGATAAAAACATTGTTTACAATTTGTTAAAGTTAATGCTTTCTTCATTATTATCCTCTGGTATATGTTACATTCGGTTATGGTACTATATAGTGTTGGTTGAATTAACGATTGAAGTATTAAAAAATAGTTTTTTAAATATGATTTATGGTATACGAGGTAAGTATATAAGATAAGTATTATCTCGATTTACATACATAAACACTTATAGACTTCCCATGAGTCCAAACAAACACACACATAAGTATAGTCACTGGACATTAAGCTCTCACTATGATATAAGAGGAAAAAATAAAAAAATAGTCTATTAAAATCTTAAAATTGTCAAAAAATCTCACAAAAAAAAAGGAAATTTACATTTAGGTTCCGGATAAAAGAAAAAAATAATTCATTGAAATCTCAAAATTGCCAAAAAGTCTTATGATACTTTTTATAATATATTTTCCATTAATAAGTCTATGGGCATCAATTGATAAGTTCAGGGGTGCGTCATTCACAAGTCTAAGACATTCATTAACGAGTTTAGGGATCCATTGATAAGTTTATAATTGGAATTTACTACAAAAAGTTTCACAGGAAGTTTTGACAATTTTAAAGGAATTTCTTTTCATTTTTTTCTCTTTTTCTCTTATCTGGGGCCTTAATATAATTTTCCCAAACAAAAACACACACAAGCAAAACAACAACAGCAGCCAAGAAAACCAAAAAAAAAAAAACTTTGGGAAAATGATATTAAGGTTCAATTAAAAAAAATAATATCAGAAAAATCCTCAAACTTGTTAATAATAACTTATCCACTTGTTAATAGTTACTCTTTCACTTGTCATTGACAAATTGTGAGACTTTTATAATATTATTATTTTTAATTAGAATCTTAATGTCATTTTCCCAAAAACTTTTTGGACAACAGTTCGGGTTTTATCTTTGGATCAATGGTTTGATACACTCTTCTGGTTTGGGCTTCAAAGTTATTTTGAGGCTTTATACTTATTGCCATGATCCATAACCCATTTTATCTTGCGGTTGGTTCATTACTTCCTCCATTTCAGAATTTTCTTCAGCACCTAGTCAAGTTTGGTCTCTGATGGTATATGTGGAGAGGATCTATGATTAGTACTAAAGCCTCTTTAATAAGTCTATGTGATACGTAGGGATTAGTTATTACTATCGATGATGGATCCTCTCAACATAAAAAAAAAAAAGAATAACAACTTTATCAATAAGAGATAAGTCAAATGGAAAAAAATTAATCTTTCATAACGTAACATGCTAAGATTCAAATCCTCAACGAAAGATGTACTCAATCACATTTAGTGCCTCAAATATGATACAAGGATTAAAAAGTTTATGAGGTATTGTACAACACTACTATTTGACTAAAATCTTTAATTCTAATGCTTCGCCTAATTATTTTCAATTCCATAGACCCCTGAATATGTGTGTAAGAGAGAGTGTTTTTTTTTTTTTTTGACCTTAGAGAGAGTGTGTTAATCCTTAGGCAAGAATCAAATTAATACTGTGATGTTTTTTTTTTATAAAGCCTCAAGACTTACAACGATTATTTTTTTATAAAACAGTTGTTGAATAACTCAATAAGTGGTCTCCTAGCCCAGCTAGTTGAACCTTCAAAAATTTTCTTTAAATTGTTATGTTCGAACCTCCTATCACCCCCTTTCTAATTTTTTATCTTAGTTTTAACGTCTGTTTTTTAAAACAGACGTGAAAGAGAAATCTTTTTAACGTCATTTTTTCTTAAAACATACGTGAAAAGAGACGAAGTTTTTTTAAAAAAATTTAGAACCCTAAGGGCCCATTTGGTTCGATCTCATTACACCCTGCAGTGTAGTACAGTGCGATGCAATGGTAATACAATGCAATATTAATTACAGGGCTAGTGTTTGGTTTGATTTTTAAGTAAGGTGCAATGAATTATTATTTTAATAATTATTTAAAATTAATATATGATACAAAGTCTATTTTACCCTTACTATAATCTTTGCAAAAAGAAAGTTAAGAGTTAGGTGGAGGAAGAGGAGGAGGTAGTGGCGGCGGCGGTGGCGGAGGAGGAGGAGGAGGTAGTGGCGGCGGCGGCGGAAGAGGAAGAGGAGGAGGCGGTAGTGGTTGTGGGAACGAAGAAGGAGGAGGTAGTAGCGACGGTGGTGGGTGGCGGTGGAGAAGGAGGATGTAGTGGCAGCGGCAAGTGTCGGCGAGGGAGGAGGAGGAGGTAGTAACGGTGGGGCCGGGCGGTGGCAGAGGAGGAGGAGGTAGTAGCGGGGATGCCGGGTAGCGGTAGCGGCAGAGGAGGAGGAGGTAGTGGTGGTAGTGGTGGAGGAGGAGAAGGTGGTGGTTGCAGCGACAGAGGAGGAGGAGAAGGTGGTGGTTGCAGCGACAGAGGAGGAGGAGGGAGTAGTGGCGGCAGAGGAGGATGAGGTAGTAGCGACGGTAGTGGGTGGCGAGAACGGAGAAGGAGGAGGTAGTGGCAACGGTGGCGGTGGAGAAAGAGGAGGTAGTGGCAACGAGGGGTGTCGGCGAGGGAGGAGGAGAAGGTAGTGGTGGTGGGGCCGGCGACGACGGAGGAAGAGGAGGTAGTAGCGGAGGTGCCGGGTGGCAGCAGCAGTAGAGGAGGATGAGGAGGTAGTGGCGGCGGTGGCAACAGGTGGCGGCAATGGCAGATGAGGGGGAGGTAGCGGCGGTGGCAGCAGGTGGCGGCAATGGCAGATGAGGGGGAGGAGGCGGCGGCGGCGGCGATTGTGGCGATGTAGCTAAATAAAAATATATAAGTAAAATAAAGAGAAGTAAAACTAAAGGGTAAATTAGACTTTTCTAACTATGTAATGGGATGATAATGGGGATTCATAGGGGGAGGTATGAATGAGGATTACCAATTTTTTGGTAATCATTATTACCATGGTAAATCCTATTACCATACTAAAGAACAACCAAATACTCTTCTCATAATAATGCAATCATGATTACCATTGCATACATGCAATGAGATTGAACCAATCGGCTCTAAGTTTAGATTTCAATACCTCCGCCCTTGTCTCTGGATCACAAGCTCCCAATCCAGCTCTGCAGCCTCCTCCTCCCCCTCTATCTCACAAACTCACAATCGAGCTCGGCGGTCTCCTCCTCCACTTTGACTCCCTGGAAAGCCCTTGGTCCTCTATTCATTGCTGGCATTTGCTATAAGGCCAAAGATCGTATGGGTCTTCTCAATGAAACTGAGAGAAGAGAGCTCACGATTCCTGGTTTTGCACCCTTCTTGGACGTCTCCGTCAATATTGAATGCGATAAAGGCAATCATACTTGTTACCAGTCTGATATCCTCACCTTCACACAAGTAAGACGTTTCATCAAACACTTCTTGCGCAACTGAATCAAATTCATTAGGTTTCTCTCCAACAACCATCGATACAAATTGAAGATCAATTCTTCACCCCCTTCCCCAAATTTTTGACTGGGTTGATAACCTGGATTTTTGTGTTGCTGATAGCTGTTAAGAGTCATGGGATGTTCATTAGCTCATGCCTAACTTCTATTTTCCCCTTGTGGCTTGTGTTTTATTTCCAAAGTGCTGTCGATTTCTTTTTTTAATAGATTCTTTCCTTTTTCGGATTTGATTTTTGTTATCTGGTGCATCTAGACTGTCTTTAGCTTGATGGGATCGCTACTTGCTGTAACATACAGCAAAGTGCTAATATATAATTTATCAATGTATTTGGTTCTGTAACGTTAGAGAAGTTGACAGATCCTAAAAATTCTAGGCGCAACTACTGATCTGTTTCGCTCCACATGACCGTACGGATTTTAATAAATACTCAATAAGAAAACAGGGTACTGTACTGCTTAAAGATGATCCCCAGGACAAAGAAAGATGGATCGCTGGATATTTATGGATGAGAAAACTTATGGAGGAAACACGTAGCAAAATTAGTTGCGTTATGACTTTGCCAATTAACAGATTAGATTAATGCACTCAAATAAACTTCACTCTTGGAATGACGAGTTTATCTAAATCAAAACACTCATGTTCTTCCTAGTGTCAAGGTAGTGTCATTCTTATCCCAAATTTCCAAAGAAGCCGTGAATCATTATAACTATTACCAGTCATTTGCTAAAACTGGAAAAAAATGTTAATAGAAGCTATGCAAGTGTTTGGTATAATGACCTGAGTTTGCTGATGAAGCAAACCTGGGGAGAGGCAGAGACAAGAAATCCACTGATTATCGTTGTCTTATTTGGATGAAGTTGTAATATGATTTTCCAGATTGTCGTTCTTGCCTCGGTATTATTTTATATTCAATATCAATTTCTAGTTCTTTTATTTACATACTTGTGAATTAATACTTTCTCATTCTTTATTGCAGGAGATTGCAAAATTAAGATGCGAGCTTTGTCCCCGTGTCGGTAAAGAACGGAAGTTCTGGGAAATATAGTTTATACTTGCGCACAATCATATTGCACCGTAAGTAATTTCTCTTGTAGCTTGGACATTTTGTTTTTATTGTTTTAAGAGACTGTTTCTGGACTTAGATCATTATGATACAGAATTGTTTACTCTGTATAGTTGAAAGAAGCCATGCAAGAAAAACTAGTGAATTCACAGAATGAATCCAATATTCATTTTATGATAATTTGATTGGTGTTTTGTTATTCCGTACCCACTTTTCTATAGAACTTGCTTTACTGCTGAGATTAGGAAAGGCTATTCTTTATTACTTTTTGGTCAGACTAACTTATTTATTGAGAGTAAAATTATGAATTAGAAACCTATGACATTCCTTAGTTCCTTTCCTGAAACTTCTGCATATAAGGTAGGGATTCCTTTATCTGATATATTCCCTTATTAGCCACGTGAAGGTTATCATAATCCTAAATCTGGATGCCTTTTGTTATCTGGTTTACGGTTTGAATTTAAGTGACCCAAAGTGGTTTGTGAGTTTGTCAAACACCTTTAGGATCATGAATGTGAATTTAAGTGACCCAAAGTGGTTTGTGAGTTTGTCATACTCAGATTTGATGTCTGAGTTTGACCAAACTTCTGCCGTCAGTGTTTTCCTTTCAAATAGACAAAAGGTCCCCCAAGCTGGTCTTTGCGCCTAGCTTCATTTTTTTTTTTTTTTTTGCCTGTACTTTGACCACTATTAATTATATAAAGCAACAAATCAGAAGTTAAATAAAACGCTCTGAAAGTTAACATAATGCTGTAGTATGTCTTTAACGATATTTACTAAGATAATTCCAGCAAAAGTATTGTGGGAGTTGGCATTGGTATGTCTGTAGTATTGTAGGAGTTGGCATTGGTATTTACGAAGATAATTCCAGCGAAAGTTAACATAATGTTGTAGTATGTCTTGACCTGAGTCAGTGACTTTTGACTGCCTTTTTTCTTTTTTGGTTTTTCAAGAACATCAACTGGTGTTGGATTTGCCATCCCATCTTCAACTGTACTTAAAATTGCTCCTCAGTTGATTCAATTTGGAAAAGTAAGTAGCTAATGGAAACTGGCACTGGCTAATCTTATTCCTTGTGAAAATAATTATGTGCAATTTATAGTTCTTGCTTCTTGCGGATAAATTGTGGTCTTTTATATTCAACATGTGCAAGATGTCTCCCCTTCTAGTGTTTTATCAGTAACTGCTTTAGCAAATATATAATAAGTTCATGTTCCTAATATAAGGTTGTTAAAGCTGGTTTAAATGTGGATATTGCTCTAGACCTCATTGCAAATCAACTTAATGTTCGAAATAGAGCCCTCATTCTTCAGGTAAACCCAAGAGATCTTAACTAAAACTTGGTAAAACATTTTTTTTTCTAAATAATCTCTGATATGCAAAAACTACATAATTTCTCAGGTTCCCGGAAATAGTCTTGCTGCTAAGGCTGGGCTAAATCCCACCACTAGAGGCTTTGCGGGCAATATAGTCCTTGGGGATATAATTGTAGCAATTGACAATAAGCCTGTGAGTATGGTCTAGCAAAATCCGTTTTATCCAGTTTGTACCTATATCATGTTCTTCATATGCCAAAATATGAGTTTCTTGAATATGTCAAATGACCAGGTCAAAAGCAAAGCAGAACTACTGAAAACGTTGGATGATTACAATGTCGGAGATAAAGTAATTCTAGGACAAAGTTGAGTCCCTTGTAATCAGTTGCAATGTGATACCGACATTGCCCATTAAACTTGCTAAACTTCTTCAGCCAGCGTTATAATTAGTTTCTATTTTTTTTTAAAATAACAGATCAGTGCTTTTGAAACTAGTGTGCTCTAGAAAATTGCTGTAGACTAATATTGCTAATATAAATGTTCCAACTTCCCGCATGTGCTAATGAAAAACGAATCATATTTATTTTTTTTAAAAAAATGTTACAACGACTGCTTTTTAGCCGTCGTAAATCCTACATATAACAACTGTTTTTAGTAAAAACAGTCGTTGTATCTCAAGCATATAAACGACTGTTTTCATAAAAACAGTCGTTATATGTTATTTTGAAACACATACAACAACTTTTTTTTTTAAACAGTCGTCGTTGTAAGACGGTCGTCTATTTTAAAACTTTCAACGACACTTATATATACGACCTTATAAAAATGGTCATCTTAAGGGTAAAAAAGCGATCGTTAAAAGTTGTTCGTCCCCAAACATTATCACCATGATAGTATATCCATTGCTAATTACAAGTCTCGGCTTTTCTAAACACACGTATTAAGAAAACACCAAAATCTGATTTATAATTTTTTTTTCCTTTCTCTCTCATTTCTGTCCTCAATTAAGTGCCACCATATTTTTAACTTCGTTCAATTGCCATGTCACTATTTATGAGGGGTATTTTAAGGAAAAATATTTTAATAACGTTTTGGACTCTGTACTGAGACCCATAATTAGGAAGACAACAAATGTGAAAACTAAAACTCAACCAGGGATGAAGGAAATGAAAAAATGGCCAATGTCTATAAAGGAATTTGCTGCAAGTGGGGCATGGATATTTCCTTAACTTGAAGTTTTGTAATTATTTTTGTGATTGTGTTTGTAATTATTATTTAATTATTGATAGAGCATAATGACATTTTACAATTTATCTAGCCGACCCTCTTTAATGATAAAACCTTCTTATTGATATATTTGTATATAATATATTCTTAAAAATAAATATAAAAATAAGAAGAGAGAATCATACAATTTGTATTTTTGTATTATCTAAATCTATGAATGCAGGGGATATAATTTACCTTTTTTGACCATTTATTTATATATACGACTTGACAACCTAAAATCTCACAATTGGTCGAACTAAAAACATTTGTACAAGTGACGATCTTTTTCTCAGTCTGAACATGTCAAACCAGACAACCTAGGAACCTTACCAGCACGATTCAATTTTCCCCATACCTTGAGTTCTTTGAACTCTCGATTTCTTGTGATTATATAGGAGTTAAATAAGAGTTTATTTTTTTCCTAAATATAATACTCCCTCCTGTCTATAATTACAAGTCACTCCTAGAAGAATATCTTGGTCCACAATATAAGTCACTTTGAGAGTAATTAATATTTATTTATCATTTTTGCACATGTGGTTAATGTTTAAATGAAACTTTTTGCAGGTTTTCTCTCATTTAAAACCTAATTCAATATGATAAAGTTGGAAAAAAAAATTTCAGTTTAATGTACATTTAATGAGTTAACTATCATTTCTTAGTTTTGATGAATTAGTTTAAGTGCCTTGTATATTTTATGAATAAGAGGGAGTTTATCATTTTACTTTATTTCTCAAATTTATAATTTTTTTCATAAAGTATCCATATTGATTGTATATATATAATATGGAGTTTCCATCAAAACGTAGTTACGATGCACTGTTAAAGAGGTATTATAGTGAAACCAATATATATTTATTATAAATAATTAATTTACCTAAATTTTTTATATCCATATCTAGCTCTTATATTATAACATTGAGAACAGGGGAGTATTAATTAAAGCCAGCAAATAGGAAAAAAAAGGGCCAAATGCGGAAGCTTACAGCATTTGAAATCCAACTAGTTTAGACACCAAATACACCCGAGGAGGACAGGAATCGGGATAACCATACGGTTTCTCGTCCGTTGATTAATTCATATTACGTGCAGTACAGGTATGCCAATGGAATAGCAATATATATATATATATATATATATATCCTTTTTCAAATACTTCCACAACTTGTACACTTAATCAGCACAAAATATGTAATGGTTCCAGAAGCCCCATATTGTCAGAATTCAATATGCCAAACCCCAAGTTGGTGAGAAGCAAAAGTGGATACCAACCGTCTAGAAAATATTGATCGATATAATATATTCTATTGCTTTAATTGATTATTGATTACAAACTCATGAACATTGGTTTTCATCCATATCACAAGAATCCTCGTGGAAAATGCTCTAATGAAGATTTTCTTTTCCCCGCTGTCAAACAGTTGAATTAATGAGTTTATTAAGTTAATCAGTGCATTTGTGGGCCGGGCAATATATATTTTGTCAAACTTCAACATGCACGAGTCATTGTTCTAAGATATTTGTTTAAACTAAAGATTTCTTCTCATAGACGATATTGCTGGCCTCGTAAAAAATATTAAATCATTCGGCACAATAATACTGAATTAATTAATTATTAATATCTATTGGCGGGACTGGTTCTCGATCTCAAGAGTATAAGAAGAGGTAAAGAAGCTAAGAGAGTTGTGTATAGTGTCTCAAGGTGTCATCGATACTTTTCTTTAGATTTAATTAGTTAAACTCTCCTTACTAGCTAAGTGCATTAAGAGCTAAAGTCAAATTATCAATTTTTTAAAGACCATTGTTATCTTGACTTGAATATTGAAAGTGTAATTCACATTCAAATATCTTCATTATTTTGAAGGAATAGGTACAAGTCAATTAAACTTAAAAGAAAAGTGTTGATTGTGCCCTTAAAATATTGTACACAATTTTTTTCTTGTCCTCTTCAAATAACTAATCCCACCAATAATATTGATATTATATATTCATTCGATTCTTAATATAAGATATATTTATCTAATTTGATTAGATTAAGGAAATTGGTTAAGTTAGTTGATACTGCATGTATTTTCTAAAATATTCTATACACCTTCTTTAATTTTTTCCTTCCCTCTCCTCCTTAATTATTATTGAGGGAGCATCCATAGGAGTAAATTAGGAAAATATCAAAGTTCTGAAACTCAGACAGGACCGGCCGGTCCGTCCCGAAAACCGGCTGGTAAACCAGTCCAGTCTAGTCCAGTATTTTTTATTTTTAAAAAAAATCAAATTTTTTAAATTTTTTTAGAATTTCATATTAATAAATCTAAAATATTCAATTTCTCAGCAGTTTGGCCCATGTTTAGCTCCAATTTAACTCCGACTTGACCCACTAACTCTTAACCTAATACCCCGACCGGTTCAACAACCGGTTTGGGTTTCATAAACTTAGAAAATATTGATAAATATGAAAATTTTATCTTATATTTATGATTAAGATCAATTTCTTAAATAGGTCTTATATTAAGGACGGAAGGAGTATATAATAATATAACTTGCATATAGAATTTTCCAATTTTCATTCATAAATTTAATCATAAGATAGAATTTTCCAATTTTCATCAACGTAAATACGCAAAAAATGAGACTTGTAAAAATTTGTATGAACCGTGATAATGCTGAAGACATCTGACAAAAGCGATGAAAAGACAAGTCCTGTGACTAGTGGACAAAAATTATTGATGCAATAATCACAGTATAATTTCTGTTATTAGTTCTTCTCTAGGAGATAAAGCTAAATGATAAACATACCCCACTATCCAGTATCTGCTTTGATCGATCGATCACCCGTGACATATCTTGTCCTTGACTCTGTATTACACCAACGTTTAATTTTTTAGCACCAACGATTCATAAATCACAGTCCTAGCTAGGCTTTGTATCTAGACTTGAGACTTGCAAATTAAAGATTGGCGAATTCGCCAAAACATAAAGATGAAGCATTGAAACTGACACGCACCTAACCATGTTCCTGCACTTAAAAATTAAACCTAAGGTCTCTCTCTTTCTCTCTCTCTCTCTCTGCGTTTCTGCTATCTTTTCTGATTGAACAGCTCCATCCCGCTGGGAATCACAATTATACTCTTTCCAAAAATCCAATACTGTGCCTTTTAAAGCCCTAGCAGTTGGTGGGTACTGAGTAGGGCTTTCTTTATTCTTTCTTTTTTGTTCTTTATCCATATATGCATGCATGTGACTGTGAGACTTTCTTTTCATTTCCCACGTACTGGCCCTATATGACGTCGTCCTTCCATGCAGTCTCACTCAAGACAACCGCTGTTCCTCCACTTTTATTAGCTGACCTCATAACGTTTCCTTCCTAAATTACTAGACTTAACTACAAATGGACTGTTTGGCCAAAAAAAAAAAAAAAACCTACAAATGGACGGTAAATTATATAAAAGCGTTAAGTTGCACATTTTTCCTAGATATTGACCTCACAGGGTTAAGTTTTGTTGATGAGTAATGTTATCCTAAGATTTTTTTTAAGTTTGATATTGTCCTAGATATATTAACATGAGGTAATGTTTTGAAACTTCTGAAATGACATTAAACCTGAAAAAACTTTTCAAAACAATATTACTTCTCAGGGAATACTTCTCAAACAAATTTGCATCTTAACCATGTATATAATTCCTTCACATGGTTTTGGACTTGGAAGTGTGAAAGTTTTGAAAAATCTCTAGTATGTTTGACAAAGGGAAGGAACCAGAGAAAGATTAGTTTTGCAAGTTCAGTTCAGCTTGGAGAACAGCAGTTAGGTCAAATATATGCATAAGCCCAATTTACATAAATCGAGATAAAACACCTCCACATATTTACTTCGTAAACCATAAAAACTACCTCGTATTTCATTAATCACAATTGAAAAACACTTATGCTATCTAAACATACCATGAAGCGTATTCAAACCGAGTTAATTTCCAACACGGCACAGAAAATGCGTGTAATACTATAAGCGCATATATATATCCAATCAATATTAGCCAACATGCTGACGCTGATATTCATGAAGTTGGCGAAGGGTTGTTTGGTCAGCTTAATACTATAACATATTTCAAGACAGGATGTTTCCTCTGGCGGAAAAGGTGGCATTAATTTATTATTAGCTTTTCTCTGTGCGATGTGTTGAAGAATTATAACAGACATGTATATTTTATTTGATTCGTAAGTCCTAATTACATTGAAAATGACTTTTATATTTGAGGAAAAAATGTTGAACTACGTATAGTTTTTTAATATAACTTTGTTTACATGAGACATGAGAGTTCATATATGCCAAAGATATAATAATAACAAAGGATGTTGGCTGGTAATATGTGTGTGTGTGTAGATGTATCGTTCGTAAGCTGCAAGAATATATTCTCTCCAGTTCCTAGTATATAAAAGGATCTCTCGTTAATTTCAGCGTGTCATTAATTAACAGGGAAAAACATTTATGAATTGCAAGTGGTCGGGCTGTCGATGATATCCAATAGTTTTATTTCTATATATATATAGGCCTAATAATCATTGTGCTGTGTACCTTGAGATTATTTTTTGATTTGGTAAACATTGGCCACTGTTTCAACAATAACATGTTCCGAATATCTTTCCTCTGTTCTGAACTCCTGATTTAAACGTTTCAGTGCCTTGGCTTCCCTAAATTATCAGTATCTTAGTTAAAAGAAGAGATCAGATAATAATTTGGAAGAGTTCTTGGTCTTATAGCTAATTATAAAAGGCCAAGATGGGTGAAATCTACATGTCTGTGTCTGTATATAATAGAAAATCTATAAAAATTTTCACTACTTAATCATACAGTACATCTTGCTTTAACTACCAAAGTATATAGGCTCGCAGTTTAGTTCAAACTAAAACATATGTTTTTAATCCATTTTTCTTCTCCTGACTCTCTGACCTGAAGATCTTTTGACCAGACCTTGAAGGGTTAAGGTTTTACATACTTTTTCAACGTTTGTCTGCGAATTATCTGATCTCGATCTGTCAATTTGTTTATCCAACATCTATTGATCAATCAGATCAGAATTATTATGCAACGCATGAGACCAACAGAATAATAATAGCACTTCTTGTCAATGCATTCTACGAAAAGTTTAAACTAGTAGTAGTACTAATATTATTGATGAAGATAGAGTAAGTCCCCCCTTTTTTATTCTTTTTTGGCTTGCTTTTATTCGGACTTTATTAGCAGTTCAGAATCATTGAAGTATAGTGTATAGCTATAAGGTTTACATCTGAATTCAATGTATGTACCTTTCGTTACGTTCGTTCAATTCGATGTTTTTCAAATCCTGACATTGATGGCGCTGTTTGTGTCTAGGTCTACACTCTGCAGAATATTATAGTAGTACCTTGTAACTAGTATCATCATTCATCGGAAACGAATCTTTCTCACCCAGAAACGACGAACAACAGAGCAATGGTTTTCTAAATTTCACAAGCAGTTTCATTAAAAGCTTAACTTCGTCTGAGAATAATCCATTCACAACGTAACTATTCAATGTGGGATTTAGACCTAGCTAGCTCATACCACTTAGTCACCATCTTGATTAACTTCGTTTATGTTATGATACTATTACAAAAAGGGGGGGGGGAACAAAATTTCGATAAATATCAATGACCTTTGGGCTTTAAGTAAATTAAATGCCTCATTACCCTTTCAGTTCCACGAAGCTGTATGCCATTCACGTTCAAGAATAAAAATCAGATTTTGCTTCTTGCGATTCCATTAGGTAACACACCAATAGCTAGCTGTACGTACGTCCTATAGCCCAAAATGGACCAACAATAGCTATTGATAACAGTAAAGTGAGTTTGCTCTCATATATATATATTGAGAGAAATTCACAAGCCATTATAGATGAAAATGTTTTGGAGCATAGTGACTTTAAGAGGTAATGAGAATCTCTCCATTGACAATATTGACAACCAGTAGATATATGGGTTTGAAAGGAAAAGGTATAGCCGTATAAGGAGTTCGTTGCGTTTGATCAATTAGTCTTCAATTTTCATTATCAATCAACTTCTCATATATGAATCAGAATTTGTCTTACGTACACTCGTTGGTTTAGCCGAATCACATGATGATGACAAGCTTAAATAAATATATTATCTTTATAAGAGACTTGCATATAATTACGCTCTATTAAGTATATATATTCATCAAATGTATCATCATACATGTAAAATTCTTACCCTTATTATTAATTGTTCTTTCCAAATTATTAGTACTTCCTCCTTATTACAAGGCATCAATTAACCAATGTATTTAGTCATTTTTATAAGATATTTACTTGTTTTTAAAGAACATTAAATATTTTTTTTATGTATGCCCATAATTAATAAAGGTAATGGGTGAGAGTAATAATTAGTATGATATTGGAGTTTAGTATAATTAACAGGGGTAATATTGAAAGTTACTTAAATTTTATGATAAATTTAATAAATTTAATTATTTTTATTGATCAATAAGAATTATTAATTGATGCTAAATAATAAAGTCCGAGAGAAAAGAAGTATTATATATATACTCATGAATGATCTCTTTCCCCACCTCATATTTAACTTGAGCTTCAAAGTGATAAACGGAAGTCCCGGTTTCTTCTTCGGCTCGTTACGTTCCCCCACCAAATTACAAGACACAATAAAGACTCGCGACTCCCCATAACCAAAAATATTCCGATCTTATATTCTCATTTATCAGTTCCAAAAGATCGTTGAACAACGACGTTTTAGGAAGAACGCTGAAACGTTTATACACTTGAAGGCAAGCGATTAATTTGATTGGTTTTTATTCAGTTGCTTGTTCCCCAGAATAACATTGGATTCTTTCAAGATCATTGGAAACGCTGGTTTTCCCTCGTTCTATTGCTTCATTAGTATTAAGTGGTATGGTACAATTTCATGATCTTTTAATTATTCTATTCCCTCGTTCTATTCCGGTGAATAAACAATCTCACCATAAAGCCACTGTCATGACGTAAAAAGAATTAAACCATTCACCCACCCCCTTCCAATAAAAAAATTCCCTACACATCTGCTAGCTAGAGACACGAAGAACCAGTGCAAAAAAATAAAAACTAAAAATCAAACGAAATCAAATTAAAATCCACCTAGTCACATCCTTATTTTATGTCATCTCCACGTGAAAGTTGCACCGCGATACATTTTTATAATATAATAAAGACCTTAATCATATTTTTTTTATTAATGGAAGATATATTTATTTAATTTTGATTAAATTAAAAAAGTTATTTGAAACATTATAGATATTTTTTTTAATTCTCTAATTTCTCCCCCTTTTGATTGTTGTTGAGAGAATATTAATCAATAAGGATAAATTAGTAAAAAAATTGATAAATATAAAAAATATGTTTTATATATATAAAAACAAGATCAACTCCTCAGTTCTAATTATAATACCTAGTTGACTTTTATTTTGAAATGATTAAAGAAGTTAAATAATTTACTTAATCAAATAATATGTTGTATTTGATTAAATTATATATCAGTTTATAAATTAGAAAAATTAGTTTAAAGAAAAAAAATGATCATTATAAATATTTTAATTGATTTAATTAGCTTTCTTAGTTTATTAAAAATAAAATTAACTAAATTTTATATTTAGAACTATAATATTAAAAAAGAATGTTTTATCGTATCATCGCCCCACTTAACGAAACAAATGCCATTAACTTGGGGCGTTGCGGCCTAACCGGAACTTGCTCTTCTGGGTTGAGCCGGCCGGCGCCTATCGTGTTCCCACTGAAAGCGCAAAAGGCCGCATGGTTCATCTTGAAGAGCAGTCTTCAACAATTTACGTGCTGACCTGGCTAGACACTGGGCCCCACCCTGTCGGCCCACGATGCCCATCCTTACGTGTTTTGTGGCCCACATGTCTCCCGTTGAAGCTGCAATATAAAATGGTCTAATCTTTTGTCTATCCCTCAGGGCTGCCAACGTGGCACTTGGTGACGTGGACTATGATATGGCACAATTGTTTCAGCCTGTCCAAGTCCAACACCGCTATAAAAAGCCCTCCTCTCGCCCCGTTCATTTCACCCATACCTTCCACCACTAACCTAATAGTCACCTAGCTAGCAAACTCACTTCTCTTTCTTGGTGCTCTCGTTTTTGCTTACTATCTCATCACCATGGCCATTGACTGTGGTTTGCCTTCCCCTGTTGGACCTCTAGCCTGTGAGAAGGACGCTAAGGCCTTGCAGTTCATCCAAGAGATGACCCAAAACACTGACTCGGTCCAAGAGCGGGTTTTGAGCGAGATTCTGAGCCGAAACGCCAACACGGAGTATCTCCGGCGGTTTCGCCTCAACGGAGCCACCGGCCGCGACGCCTTCAAGTCCAAGGTTCCTGTCGTTACGTACGAGGATTTGCAGCCTGATATCCAACGCGTCGCTAACGGCGATCGCTCCTCCATCTTTTCCTCTCACCCAATCTCCGAGTTCCTCACTAGGTTACTAGTCGTCATTTGACTTTTCCTTTATTAACGTATTTTATAGTAGTATTTCTTTATTTTTCCTTAAATCCGTGCTTCGAATAAACCGCAGTTCTGGAACGTCAGCTGGTGAGAGAAAATTAATGCCGACCATCAGTGAAGAGATGGACCGTCGTCAGTTACTGTACAGTCTTCTGATGCCTGTGATGAACCTGTGCGTTTCTCTTTGACTTTTTTTTGTTTTTGTTTTTATTGCATTTTATTCCTTAAATGTTGGAGTCTGCAACTAATGTTTTTTAATGTAACTATGATCATGAAGGTACATGCCGGGGTTGGACAAAGGGAAGGGACTGTACTTTCTGTTTATCAAGGCAGAGACGAAGACTCCAGGAGGACTAGTGGCTCGTCCCGTGCTCACAAGCTATTACAAAAGCCAACAGTTCAAGAACAGACCCTATGACCCATACAATGTGTACAGTAGCCCAAACGAGGCCATACTTTGCCCCGATTCCTTCCAAAGCATGTACACCCAAATGCTATGTGGCCTCATCATGCGCCACGAAGTTCTCAGAGTTGGAGCCGTTTTTGCCTCTGGCCTTCTTAGAGCCATCCGATTCCTTCAGCTAAACTGGCAACAACTAGCCCTTGACATCTCCACTGGGACCCTCAACCCCAAAATCACCGACCCTTCTCTCAAGGATTGCATGGCCAAGATCCTGAAACCCGACCCGGAACTCGCCGATTTCATAACAAAAGAATGCTCCGGCGAAAACTGGGAAGGAATTATCACAAGAATGTGGCCTAACACAATGTACCTTGACGTCATAGTCACAGGTGCTATGGCTCAGTATATTCCCACACTGGATTATTACAGTGGTGGCTTGCCTAAGGCTTGTACCATGTACGCTTCCTCTGAGTGCTACTTTGGGCTTAACCTAAACCCTATTTGCAAGCCTTCTGACGTGTCCTACACCATAATGCCAAACATGGGTTACTTCGAGTTCTTGCCACATGACGACTCGTCGTCGTCGTCGTCGTCGATTACTCTCTCACGAGACTCGCCGCCGCCTCGACTTGTGGATCTTGCCGACCTCGAAGTTGGGAAATACTACGAGCTCGTTATCACCACCTACTCAGGTCTATGCCGTTACCGTGTGGGCGATATCCTCCAAGTCACGGGGTTTCACAACAAAGCCCCACAGTTCCGGTTCGTGAGGAGGAAAAACGTGCTCTTGAGCATTGACTCCGACAAAACCGACGAGGCCGAGTTACAAAAGTCCATCGAAAACGCCTCGGTGTTACTGAAAGAATGTAACATTAGCGTGGTGGAGTATACTAGCTTTGCTGACACAAATAGTATTCCGGGACATTATGTTATTTACTGGGAATTGCTCGTGAAGGACCCCTCTAAGCCGCCAACTGATGAAATCCTGAACCGGTGCTGCCTAGCCATGGAAGAGAGCCTTAACTCGGTTTATAGACAGGGCCGGGTGGCGGACCACTCTATTGGACCGTTAGAGATACGAGTGGTGAAGAATGGTACCTTTGAGGAGCTCATGGATTACGCTATCTCAAGGGGTGCCTCTATCAACCAGTACAAAGTACCTAGGTGTGTTAGTTTCACGCCCATAATGGAACTACTTGATTCTAGGGTGGTCTCTGTTCATTTTAGCCCAGCTGCTCCCCACTGGACTCCAGAACGACGTCGTTGAATGGGAAACGATGGGAAAATATCAAAGCAACGAATTAACAGGGTTTATTATATTATGCATCTTTTGAAAGTGTACCTACCCTCTTCTATGTGTTAATTAGCTAGTAGTAGTCCTAGTTATAATTTGATGTCATGTATCTTTTCCAAAGTGAAACTCCCCCAGCCTTTTCTCTTTCTTTTTCTTCTTTTGTTTTGGCTTTATTGAAATAGAGCTAATTGTGCTTTTGTGTCTGTGAAAATAAGTTCAAAAATGGGTGCACGATGGGATTGTCCAAATAGTATAGTGCTTGTTTTTTCTTCCATTGTATGAAAACCATGTTTAATTAATTACTTTCCGTCTTCAAGTTTAGAAAAGATGTTGAGAGCATCAGATGAGGGAAACCAATCACGTGTGTTGTGTCTCTGGATTTGGTAATTTTTGGTGGGGGAGCAAAGATTATTTGAGGCGGCATCCAAAATTCTAGTCATCATCTACTGTTTCATTCTATAGGCTCTATGTGGCTGTACTGATGTGCACGTGCTATATATTCTGTTTGGGAAACTAGGTTTACCATTCGTAGGAAAGTAGACTATGAATCCCCAAAGTAAGAAGAAGCATGGGTTTTTTTAAAAAATCAAAGTATTATACTGTTCGATGCCTTATTACATTTTTGGAAGCATGTTGCAAGACTTTTGTACCCAACTGATGCGGATGGCTTAGTGGGTGGCTGCGTGGGGAGCTTGGTTTTCACTGACTCTGACAGCCCTATTAATTATCCATATTACCTTTCAACTAAACAGTAATATTCAATTACTCTCGATGAAGTTTGGTTTGGCACCACTTTCCAACTAACGTATTTGACCCACTGTTTCCTGTTTGACTACTCGCGAAGTAACACGTAGACGACGAGGTGTATGGGAGTAAGAAGTGGCAGGTTTTTGTTGCAAAAGGACATTATTATTATTATATTATTTATAGTCGTCTCTACGTTTTTTAACGTGTTCATTAGGTCAGTCACCACTGAAATTTAACCCAAAGAGTATTAGGAATTTGGTGAAACTTTATCCTTGTCCATGCTTTATATTGAAAGATGTATTCTTGTATTAACTAGATAAATTTCGACCAATAATTTCAGTGGGTCAAAAAAGACCTAGCCACTTACCTCCCCGGTTCGCCCCGATACTTTACTGGTATCAACTCAAAAAAATGGGGTTCAGGGTGTTCACCGTTCACCTAGTTCACTTGAGCATCGATCGTTTCGGTCATTTAATTGGGTCAGATCATTTTCTGCAGAAAAATTAATTGGTACAAGCTTTAAAATAGCTTTCTGAAAGCATGAATAATTTTTTTTATATAAATCTTTATAATGTCATGTTGTTAATGTCACTATGTTTCGGAAGAGAGTAAATAAATTTATATATAAATCTGCATAAGTTATCCTATGATTATATTTCGGAAGAGCTTGAAATTTAAATGTCACTATATCAAAAATACATATTCCTAGCTATTTCACTGCAGGAATATGTTGTTTTGATAACAAGCGTCTAGTATCCAGAGTCACATTATTAAATTTCAACTAATCCAAATTGATGATTCGGATTTAACATAAGATTGAAATCAGACCTCTCTTGCCAAGCTAGTATAGCATCCTTGCTAACTGAGTTGTATGTACTGACAGTTGGTTCATAAAGGGCACTTTAAAAACCAATATCATATTTTTAAAAATTATTAAGTTAATTACTAAAATATGTCTTTTTAGAAGAAGAGTCATAGGCGACTTCTTAGTTCTCACAAATTGAAAAAGAAAACTGCTGGAAAACTTCGAGATATTTGTTACTGTGATGAGTATACATACGCCGCTCTCAATTATCCATGTGCATTGAAGTCAAAGCTAATTAATGATGGATCAACGTTGGAACCATTTGAGTTAAAGTATTTTATTGGCCAAAAGAAAGTAATATTTGAATATTGGATATACACAAAGTTGCCGACATAATTAGAGAATGGTCACCTTTCTGTTATTACTTAACTATTCTATGGGCTACCATGCAAGCTTTATCTCCTTCATGATCTAGTTTTGCCTCAAAGCTTTTCACAACAAAGTCACATGAATTGAAGAAGGTATAATTAATTAAGGACACGTATAAGTAATAAGGGGACGAAGATATTTACTATAAACCTTCAAAAGCGTGCATGAGTCTCACGACGAATGTCTTTTTCTTTCACGTAGAACAAGAAAGAGATAGCATAGTGAATTAGTAACGAATTAATGAGAGCTTTCTCAGAAAGATTATTTCAGGCCGAAGCAAAAAAATATATATCACAATAAAGGCGTACAGTACGCAGACCAGCTTTTCCAAGTTAATTGAATCAAACAGCAGGCAATTGAATATGTTTGTAGTTGGTGTGTCCCGAATAAGGTTTTAAAGCGACCAGAAGCTGTTAAAGTAAAATCCTCGAATGTCTTCCTGTCTAGTAAAATCCTCATTAAATTGAATTAGGGCCATTTCTGATCCTCGTTTTGTCAGGTTTGAACACAATCTAGTCCCAACAAACAAAGTTCATAAAAGCGTTACCTTAAAGCTCATTTACAGTGTAGATAATTGCTATATAGGAAGCGAGTTATATAGTATTAAATAACTCTTTAAACTTTTGCTGCTTAAATAAAATGGCCGTAATGATGGTCGTGTCTCTTTTATTCTCAACACTCTTTGCCGCCAACAGCTGACTCTTTATAACGACGGCAAGTAATGGTCCCTTTGGAGGCCTGAGAGAACTCAAAGGCTTCAATAATAGAGAACATTTTCAATGTTCTCTATTATTGGTTGGGCTGGGCTGGCCGATTACAACTCCAGGTCAGGCTTTTATTTGTCAACTGTACAAGACAAGAAAAAAATGGACCACGTGCATTATTGTCCTCTTATCTCTGTATTCTTAACATCTTTGTGGGATGTTTTGTTTCACTATATTTTCCCTTGTTGCTTATTTGCCTCGAGACAGTTTACCTGCTTTTTTATTCCTTTACTTCACTGTCCCTTCTTTCATATGCAAATAAGAAGAGGGAGGAACTTTAATTTGCATCTGTTGAAATGGTTGGACCACCACCATGTTGTGCCCAGTTTTGGTTATCTTGTTACAAGTACAATCTTCATGCGTACCAGTGGATCGTGTGACAATAATTCAATAGTTTGTTGGTCCTTTTTAATGTTGTTTGGATAACACATCCTTCGATTTATTACAGCTTCTTCTTCTTCAGAAACATTTGAAAACGTTTGTATTTGGCCGTGCGCGTGTAGTGGTTAGCATTTGAGACAGAATCTGCTTATTACACATATGCTCAGACTCAGGCAGCCCCAAATGTAGACTCAGTGTTGGGCCTTCTTCCGTAAAACCTTATCCACAACCACAAGACAATGGTACATTGGTACATGCTCCAGGGGACAATAAAGCCTGCTGGTTATTAATTCCACGTACCTTGAACACGAATACGACATGCCCGTGTCAAGCCTCGTGATTATTATAGTATGTATAATCCTTAAATTTAACTTTACGATTGGATAGGGGGAGAAAATTAGAGGATAAATTTTTAAAAAATAGTAATTTTTTTATCATTTTTTGAAAGTTTTTTTAATATTCCCCCATATGACCCTATTTTTTCCTCAATTTTCTCTTCATAAAAAATAGACTAAATGTTTCCTAATTCCACAAGTGCTTCCAAAATAGCAATGATCAGTTTATCAAAAACAAAACGGAATAGCAGTGACCAGGAAATTTAAAGACAATAAGGTGAGAGATTGTCATCTTTTCAATTTTATATTGAATTGGACAGTAGGGTTCCAGTCTGGCTTTTTAACCATTGATTTTGTCTGAATAAATTCAACATATGGCTACATTTTTTTATATATAAAACTACATGTATATTTAAATATTCAAGTAGTAGTATAGAGTATTTATTCAATTAAGTATAAATAAAATGGCCTAATTTAAAATTAAATTTGTAAGGCTAAAGAGATTTAATTGTAATAGAAATTGATGTGAAGATGCCAAAGCGATGTTTTTAATTCAGTGGGAGCTTTTTAATGCGATGTTTTTATATTAATATAAATTTAAGGAAAGTATAATACTTTCTCCGATTCCTTAATATAAGACCCAATTAACATATTTTTAGAGGTTAAATAAGCTAAATAAGTTAATTAATTATTAATCATAACATACGCTGTGTATCATTTGATTGTATATCAATTTATAAGTTAAAGCCAAAAAACAAGTTAGACAAATTAGTTTGATATAAAAAAAATAAATATAAATACTCTTAAGTAATTTATTTAACTTCTTTAATTTTTTTAAAAATATCAACTGGGTTTTATAGTCAACAAAATAAAGGCTTAAAGACTAAACAAAATAAATCTAACTCTAAACCCTAAGAACACTACCAATACAAACCCTAACTCTCGGCCGAATTATAGAGAGCCTCATGAGCAGCAAAACATGCAGAGAAACACCAATAACCTTACCGAAAATAAGAGATATGGGTTTTAAGAACCACCCTAACAAGTCCATCCTTCTTGAGAAAACATTAGATACCATGAGAGTAGATTCATAGATCCCACACAAAAGCGTTTACATGTAAACATCACAAATTAAGCTTTATGAAGTGATCAAAATGTGGGTTTGTGAAAGTCAGTCCTCTGCCTCCCCTTCCAGTGAATTGTCAGGAAATTTCATAGAGTGACAATCTAGTAAGCCGGCCCGCGTTGACCACTCGGCTCTTTTGTCGAACCATGGGTTCAAGTATTGCTTTTGTTTATTCTTTAAAATTTTCATGAGATCCATTCAATTCAACTTATGCTTCGTGATTTGGTCGATTATGAATTCTGTGTCCCGGGAACAAAGATAAGTATGTTTTCAGCCCGTAAAACAGTAGGTTTATCCTTCTTCTTTTTTTCTAAGCATATATATCCTCCAATTGAAGATAATTCTATTTGAGACATCAGGTATTGAATGTAAATACCTCTTTTGATAGGAATTCAAATATTAATTCATCATGTTATAAGGAACTAATGATTTCCACTAAACTTAAGTGGAGTTGTTGGATCAACAAAACGCTTTATTTTTCTAGGGTCTGGGTTAAACTTCCTGAATGTTGGGCTATCCAGAGTTTAAACCAAGGGACTGTTATTGAGAGGCCCGAATATGTATATTAAGGCTGATACCAAGCAAAAAGCTCAAGGGCAGAGTGTGAAATGGGCTTATGACCAGGTCATGATGGATCTAAATCAAGAGCTAATGAGTCTGATTTGAGTTAAATTGGAGTTAACCTAAAGCTAAACTGGTAAGAAAGTGAAGATTTCAGGGTTATTAATATGAAAATTCAAAAGAATTTTTTTAAAAAAATTGATTTTTTTTTTAAAAAGAGTTAACCGGGTTGATGGCCGGACCGATTTACCGATTTGTTCATCAGTTTCTGAGCCAAACTGACCTATCTGAATTTAATAACCTGGGTATTTTGTCCCCGAAGGAATCGGAAACTGCTTTGGCAACGGGAAATGCAAGGACTAGCTAATGAGGTTCTCTTCTCTTGCAGAGGACTCTATCTCTGCCAATGAGGTCCACAGAAGCCTCCAATTAGAATGAACTATGTGATTTTCTTTATTTATTTTCTTTGTACCCGTGTTCTTGTACACTTTGTAAATATTTAACAAAATAAATCCGTATTTCCACACAAAACAGACCATACTTATATCAAATTATTTGACCTAATGAATATAAAGAATTTAATTATTTTTTAAAAAAGTAATTTTTTAAAAAATATTTATTAGAAATTTTATATTTACAATTTAAATATCACATATTTAAAAATAAACATTCATAAGTCATAAGCCAGCCCTTCTTCCATTTACGGGTAAAATTTTTACAATATTAATACTTCAATTTTTTCAAGATAAACTTCAAAAAATCATGAGTAATTATTTAATATTTACATGTCAAAATTCTTAATTTTACAAGGAAAAATTTAGAAAAAATAATACCTTAATATTTACTAGTCAATATCTAATATTTACCTATCAACCTTGTAATTTTACAAGTAATAAAATTACTTAATTTTTATATTAGTTTTTTAAGTTTTGCAAATTGATTAACAAGTCAATTTTTTTTTGAAGTCATAAACCAAACTTTAAAATTTATAACTTAACAAGGTAAAGAGCACTTAGGTCCCCTAGAACTTGGCATGTAAATCATTTTGTAAATTTTGAACAACTAATGAAAAATTCATGTAAATCAACTCGTGCATCCATAAAGTTGACTCATAAATTTTAGAAACTGACTTATAAGTTATAAGCATTATTTTTCAGAAAATTTTCTAAATGAAATTGTCAATGTCATTTGTAAATAAATCTTTTGAAGTGGGGACAAATCCATAATTTGCTCGTCGGTGAATTGAACCTCGTGGCCCAGGCCGTACTGCCCCCATAAATAAGGACGACGACGTAGGAAATGAAAATCACGTTTCAAGAGGCATGCATGGGCTCTGCCTCTCTGCAATTATTCACTGGCACGCTTTTGCTCACATTCCCCCCTCATGTCCGAATGTTTTGTTGGTTTTAATTAGCTTATAGAAGTTTTATAAGTGTTTATAAATCATGATTTATGAAATATGAAGTAATTTTTATGGTTTACGAAGTAGTTTTCATGGTCTATGAAATAAATATGTGAAAGAGATTTATCTCGATTTATGTAAATCAGGCTTATAAAATAAATCCGATTATAAATTGAGTTTTCAAACAAACAAAGTAGTCTGTCGTGACTCGCGACTTCATGACACAATCCCGGAACGCATCCTTGATTCACAGCCAACACCCCTCTTCAGCTTACATAAGAAAGAAAATTAAATAACTGAGGAAATTAATCCCAAACTCTCTTGATCAATCCATGCCCGTTTAAGTGAGTTGGACATTTTTCCGGTATTGAGGAGTAATAGTAATCCCAATTGCTCATTATATACAAGACTCTATACTCCACTTGACCTTGTTCTCATACTGTGAGCTTTCAACCGAGAATGAAAGAAAATAGACGGCCCTTTGTTGTGGCTGCTTCCGTGACCCATAAACATGAGCTGTGATATGAAATTTGTTACCATGAAAACAGTGAAGCCCATTTTGTACAGAATTGGCTCGATTTTGTTTTTAAAAATTGTTTTTTTATTTTAAAAAATAATAAAATATGTTTAGTAAACTGTTTTCAAAAAATTATTTTTAAAAATAAAAAATAAAAACAGTTTTTAGTTATTTTTTCCCTATTTTTTAATTTTTTGAGCATGTTATTTATCTATTATTGACATTACACTACCAATGACAACTACCACCACACATTATATATAATTGTTTTCAAAAACTATTTTATAAAATTGTTTATGATAACAGAAAACAGAATAAAAAAAGCCCATTATTTCTTTCACTTCCGATACCACGTTGTTCCTCTCCCATGTTTTGGAGCTTATTTGGGATGGCAAACTGTAGTTTTTTTTTTAAAAAAAAAAAAGTTCGGTGGTAGCTGGTTTAAGATATTTGGGTTGTTGTTTTGATAATTGAGATTTTTTTCCAAAAACAACTTTTGAAAAGAAGCTTAAAAGTTTGGATTTTTCAAAAAAAGTCACTTCTGCCACCGCCAATCAAAACACAAATCATATTTACAATCTGACTTTTATCCTATCTGACTTTAATAAAGGGCAGATTAAAAAAAATAATTTATGCCACCATTAATCCAAACGAACCTTTAATCAACATACATATATTAAAAATATAATTCTGGTAACATTATGAAATAATTTATTCTTCAAATATTTTGTTTCTTTGTACTACATCTGATCTTTAATATAAGACATATTTACCTAATTTAATAAACAAGTTAATGAAATTAGTTAATATGATATGTATTTTCTAAAATATTTTAGTTATCTTTTTTAACTCTCTCTCTCCCCCCTCCTTGATTATAATTGAGGGAGGATTAAGTAAATTAGGAAAATATTGACAAATATGAAAAATTATACATTATATTTAGGAACAAGATCAATTCCCAAATATGTCTTCTTCTTTTTTTTTGCCAACACTCCCAAATATGTCTTATATTAAAAACAAAATGAGTATTATGTTTAAATATTTGGTGGAAGCTTTTTAACAGGGAAAATGACAAAAAAAATAACTTTAAATTTGTAAAATTTTAAATTAGGTATTTCTTAAAAAAATGAGTTATGAATCGTTTATCAAGTTTTATTATTTTCTTATCAATTCTTGATAACAAACTTAATTAAGGATTTTGTAATTTCAATTTCTTTTTTCCTGTCTTTTTTCCCTTTTAATACCTAATTGGACGGAAAATCTTACCGGACAATTCAGCATGTTTGGCAGAGCGATTCTATCATCATATGCTCCTAATTGGAGCTTATTTCCTTCAGCTTGGGCGTTTTGCTCTTTCCGCAAAGTTTCTTGCGTTTTATTAAAAACAAAAACAAACGAATTATTTCTCATGATTGTTGTGTGAGGTGGGTCTATTATGCACCCCACGTCCCCGCCACGTCTTGTATTTTACTCCCTCCACGTCCCCCCCCCCCCGGCGTTTTTCTTCTTCAATCACTCCCTCCATTTTTACATTTAGGATAAAATTGATTTTTTAAGGGAATAAAGAAATTAATTAAATTATTTTAAAATATTTATAATTATCATTTTTTTAGTTTATTTTGCTTAACTTATAAATTGATATGTAATATAAATATACATAACATATGATACGATTAAGTAATTCATTTAGTTTTTTTAATTTCTTTAAATAAAAAAGTCAATTTTATCTTATATTTAGGACCGGAGGGGATAACTTTTATTTAAACCTCAACTTCCACTTTTATCTTTGATTTTCTATTGGAGAAATCTCACTCATGCCATAAGGATCAGAAAATATATATATATATATATATATAAGTTTTAGTATACATTCCTCAATAAAAAAAAGTTCTAATGTAAATTCCTCTCAAAAAATCCGTAGAGATATCAATGATATAAATTTTAAATGTGAACTTACCTTATTAATAAATATATGTGACTATATTGAAAAGTTATAGAGTGACTATTGACAAGCTCATCTATGTCACTGAGGTCTCTAAGGTCTTTTTTGATAGATGAATCTACAAATTTTTGTATTTTACCATTGCCAAATTTTTAAAGTTAATTTCTTCACTTTTCATCAATTTTATAATTTTTGTTCTTAAATATCACAAAAATCACTTATGCAAAAGTCAAACTAAACACCCTTTATTTTTATAAATCACATATATAATCTAATTTTTACTCAATCTAATTTTTTTATAAATCATATTATAAATAAATCATTCTTCTCACTGTTATTCCAAAGATACTCAATGATCGTGATCTTGCAGGCCCAGGGATATTGAAGTAAGGGACGCTCGTTTAAATGATGCATGATCGATGGTCCCCAAAAAAAAACAGAAAAAAACAAAACTTACAATGAACGCTTACTTGCTTGTGGCCCGTGTGTACACGAGCCATCCACGACCAGGACGCTTGCAGGCTAGTGTCCCACACACACTTGGCTGCATCCTCACAACTCAATCCGTGATTGTACGAACACGTCATTATGATAAGTATGATTATTAATTATCCAAAACTCATTTATATAAAACGTCTCTGAAACTCTATTTAGAATCGGATTTATTTTATAAGCCCGATTTATATAAATCGAGATAAATCTCTTTCATATATTTACCTTATAGACCGTAAAAGCAACCTCGTAAATCATAAAAGTTACTTCGTATTCCGTGAATCATGATTTATTAACACTTATAAAACTTCCATAAACTAATCCAAACGAGCTAATAATAACGATGGCCTGGATTGTAAACTTGACAATTTGTTGCCTCTAAAAATTGCCCGCAAAATTTTAATCTCCCTCTGGTTTTATTTTAGGAAAACTTTAGAAAAATACATTGAAATATATAAAAGAACAAATTAAAACTGTAAAATTACAAAATCTTATATCGGTATGACGTTAGTACAGTGGAGGAAGATTGGATTATAAAATATCGGTGAAAAGACGTTCATACCCTTGAGCCTTTCATTTTCTTCTTTTTTTCTCTCAGCTCAAAATAACAATATTTATTTTTTTATTAACAACATCATATTTTACATTAACAACTCCATGTTCTCCTTTTACAACTTTGTATTTCAAAAACCAATACATTCTCAGGGATAAGTCTGAAATTGATATACGAAATTGTGAAACAAAAAAGTGAAGTTGTTAGTGTAAAATATAATATTATTAATATAGAGACATGTGTTGTTATTGGCTCTACAATTTGTTAATTTCAAACTTATCCCTGGCATGTATTGGTTTTTAAGATAAGAAGTTGTGAAACAAGAAAGTGAAGTTATTAATGTAAAATATGATGTTGTTATTGGCCTCTGAAACTTGTGAATTTCAAACTTATCCCTGGGATGTGTTGATTTTTGATATATGAAGTTGTGAATGTAAAATAGGGTGTTTTTAATATAGAGACAAGTTTTGTTATTGGCTCATGAAATTTGTTAATTTCAAACTTATCCCTTATATGTGTTGATTTTTGAGATACGAAGTTGTGAAAGAAGAAAGTAAAATTATTAATGTAAAATATGATATTGTTAACATAGTGACATGTGTTGTTATTGGCCCCTGAATTTTGTGAATTTCAAACTTATCCCTAGGTATGTGTTGATTTTTAAGATACGAAATTGTGAAAGAAGAAAGTTGAGTTGTTAATGTAAAATATAATGTTGTTAATAAAGAGACATTTTTATTATTAGCCCCTAAAACTTGTGAATTTCAAACTTATCTTGGGCATGTGTTGGTTTTTGTGATATAAAATTGTAAAAGAAGAAAATGAAGTTGTTAATGTAAAATATGATATTGTTAATAAAGAGACATGTAATGTTATTCTGGGTTTAGAGAGAGGGAGAACAAGATGAAAGACTTAAGGACAGATGTATCTTTTCACCAAAATTTCATAATATCATATGACTTCACTGTACTAACATCATACTTATATATGATTTTATAATTTTGGAGCTCTAATCTATCTTTTTCTATATTTAAGTGTATTTTTCTGGAATGTTTCCTTTTATTTTCCTCGTTGTTTTTTTTTATCGATCATGCCCCCTTGATTTGTTCTTGCTTTTCGTTGCAATCATTCCGTTCCTCATACATAGTTACAAAATGCTATAAAGACGAAGACCTTCCGATAAACCAGAAGCTCAGCGCGAATATCTTCAGTTTATAGCTGACGACACTTCCCAGTGAGAAGGGGCGGTAAAGGCCTTGAGGTCGGGACCAAGAGGTCAATTTGTCCACTTGTCACCTGCCATGCCTCCCCAAGATCCCGAGCACGAACAACCACTGTTAGTGGACTCTGACAAACAAACAACCGAAGCTGCTTACGATTCCTCCGAGAAAGTCGTGGTCGTCGGAATCGACGAGTCCAACAATGACTACGACGACTGTGATCGTGCCCCGCCGTTTTCATGGAAGAAGCTATGGCTCTTTACGGGCCCGGGTTTTCTTATGAGCATTGCCTTCCTCGATCCTGGAAATCTTGAGGGAGATCTTCAGGCTGGTGCAATTGCTGGCTACTCCCTCTTATGGCTTCTCATGTGGGCCACAGCCATGGGGCTTGTGGTTCAGCTTTTGGCGGCACGGCTCGGAGTTGTGACTGGGAAGCATCTGGCTGAGCTTTGCAGGGAGGAGTATCCAACTTGGGCGAGGATGGTACTGTGGGTTATGGCGGAGTTGGCTCTGATTGGGTCCGACATTCAAGAGGTTATTGGGAGCGCTATTGCTATCAGAATTCTAAGTAACGGTATTGTGCCCCTTTGGGCCGGTGTCGTCATCACAGCTTGTGATTGGTAATTACTAATTAATCTCATTTTTCAGTGCTCGCAGTTGCTTTTTTCTTTTTAATCAACCGCGTCCTTTTCTACAACCAAGAACCGTACTCTGCACAATGTTTTATATTTCGGCTCTTCGAAAATTTTACTGGTTATGTTTGTAGTGAAGCTCTCAAAATATCTAATCGTGGCTTTGGGATTAGATGCTCTTGCTAGTATTTTCTGGATATTTGGTCCTTTTTTGGCTAAATAGAATATCATCTGAAATTTGGGGGGTGTAGTCGTTGTTGGATGGAGACATCTACTTTAAGTTTAAAATGAAAATGCTTGTTGACGTCCACAAACCAGTGTCTTCATGTGTTTGACACTCTTGAGTTGTTTGAACAGTTATATTTATTTGCCAAACTATGTGACTGAAGTCAAAATAAACGTTGGCATGTATTTGTTGCCCTGTTACAGTTTTATTTTCCTGTTTCTTGAGAACTACGGTGTGAGGAAATTGGAAGCATTTTTTGCTGTTCTCATTGGTGTAATGGCCATCTCATTTGCGTGGATGTTTGGCGAAACAAAGCCCAGCGGAAAAGATCTTCTTCTTGGTAGGGACAAAGAAGTTTATTTCACTGTCTTGGACTAATACTAATTTATTAGAAAATGCTGTTCTTTTGCTTTATATCTGATACAGAATCTGATTAACCTGTATAGGTATTTTGGTTCCGAAACTTAGCTCCAGAACAATACAGAAGGCTGTTGGAGTTGTGGGTTGCATTATCATGCCTCACAACGTATTCTTGCACTCTGCACTTGTTCAGTCAAGACAGGTTCAGCAGAACAAGAAAGGCCGAGTTCAGGAAGCACTTAATTATTATTCTATAGAATCAACCGCTGCCCTTATTGTCTCCTTTATCATTAATGTATTTGTCACGACAGTGTTTGCGAAGAGTTTTTATGGTACTGACCTTGCACATAGTGTTGGTCTTGTGAATGCTGGGCAGTATCTTGAAGAGAAGTATGGAGGTGGA